>CM064964.1:47217470-47853469 GCA_032847665.1 Solanum chilense | reverse complement strand
TAGAGGAATGTAAAATCTTTATATATATATATATATATATATATATATATATATATAATAATAATAATAATAATAATAATAATAATAATAATAAGAGAGAGTTAAGCTTACGGTCAACTCCACCAAGACGCTCAACAACATAAACAAAGCGGCGATGAAGATCATGAGTCCATCGGAGTCTTGGCATTGTGGTTTTAACATATGCTCTTATAGAATACTCTGATGATTTATCGTTACTTCTGTATCTTAGCTCCATGGATAAAGAAGGAGAATTTTCGGAGAATTCCAGCCCTTTCATCATTTTGTTAAAAAGATAAGAGATTAGGAAGAGAGCTAAGCTTAGATGAAGAGAGAAAGGAGTTATAATTTATGTTTTTAAGTATATAAAAAAAAACTAAAAATGGATTAAGTAATAAATATTCTGAATTTCTGATTACTTAATAGGATTTTCTTTGTTTGAAGTCATTATCGAAATATTCTTGTATGCCCTTACATGAGATCTCTTCTATAAGGGCCACCTCAACCTCAACAACCCCCCCCCCCACCCTCCATAAAATCACCTTTTAAGTTTTTTTTTACCTTAAAAAATGGTTCTAAAGATATCATTAATATTGTTTGAACATAGATGTAATCGGTAATGTGAAGATTAGCTAAAATACAAGCTAGTGTGTGAAAACTTCTTTTGGCATCTGGTGAAGTCAGTTACAAATAAAAACACAACAATCGTGTACTGTTTGACTTATACAAGCTCAATATTTTTTTTTAAACTTTGAACTATTCATTTATTTTAAACTATGAAATACAGATTCAACAATTCACTTAATAAAAAATAGAAGGAATATAGATGAGTTTCTATGATCTTGAATTCAAAGGCGGGTCTATGGTGTAAGGTGCGGATTTTTGGAAATTTGATAATTTTTACATAGATTCCATATTTATATTGACAGATATATTAATATACATTAGATCTATAATTTGTGTATATAACCATTTATAATCTATGAATTTAAACTCAAAAAAAAAAAAAACAGTGAACTCAGCTGACAAAATGGCGTTAAGATCTGAAATATATTTGGTAGGAATCTAGTAACCAAATTAATTTTTTGGTCAAGTGGTAGAAATAAAATTAAACTATCTTCCTTGATGACAGTTTAAATCTCTGGGGCACATATGATGGTAATTTTTTTTTCTCCATTCGATATTGCTTCTCCATTTTTGTTTTTTATCTCTTAAGAAATTATTTATTACAAAATATATATATATATATATATATATATATATATATATATATATATATATATATATATATATATATATATATATATATATATTTACACTAATTTACCACTCCTTTGACGGAAGAGGCTCCTCTCCAGTAATGATCTCTCAGTTTTCTCAAGTGCTCTCTTATATAGTTAACATGTGTCTATTTAATTTTTTAATTGATTAGATTAATTTTCTTGACTAAATACTATTAACCATGGTTATTAGTAACTATCTCTCCTCTCCTCTCTCATATCTAATCTCTTTCTTTCTCACTTAATAGTGCAACAAATATTTTCTCCCGTAAAAAAATTGTTTTGTTAACAACAAGTCACTGTTCCTTTTCATTAATTTCACAGCATGACAAAAAAACAATTCAAAGGAAGAATTCGGGTTATAAAATTTAATTATAAGGTTCAATATAATTAATTTATAATAAGGTCTTTTCATTTTTAATTTCTAGATGATATAGTCAAACACAGTTTAGTTAATTAACATGGTATAGATTAGAACACATGAGGTCCTAATTAAGTTTTAAGCATTACCATTACTATGCATTATGATAAAAAAATTTCACATGCTTGGTTGGGGATTATAAACACTAATATTCAAGCCCACACATGAAGAGGATCGAGGTGTCGTAATATATAATTAAAAACATAAAATTAGCTTACCTTTTCTCTGACTTATAACCTTTTTAAACTTAGATATAAGTTGATTAACTTACATTTCAGTTGAAACTACACCCTTATACATTATAAATTATCGCTGCACTTTTAATATAATTAAGTTGCAAATTTTCAATTAACCTAGCTAAGCTAGGTTAGTTTAAACAGCAACAAGTTTCTTGTATTAGCATATACTTAATAAGGATTAACTAAAAGAGCTTTTTTTTTCCTTTGAGGAAATGGAAGAGACCAAAGGATTTCAACCAAGAGTAAGGTCAAGAGAGATATCTGAACTGAGAGATAGCCCCAAGGACATAGTGCTATGGGAGTCTTCCTCTTCAATCATTGAAGTTGCACTCTCATTTGGCAAATTGCTAATACCATATGCTCGCACGATTTTATTATCATCATCTCCATCCTGCCCAAACAAAAATAAAATTCTCATTTGTAACTATATATGTCAAGTAAAGAAAGTTAATTAATAAAAGTGAATTAAGGATTTCGTTTATTACTCGAATAGTAATGGTTCCATCGAAGAAATCCCTAAACATGTAGCATCGTCCCCAATCCCATCTTCTTCTCTGGCATAGGTTTCCTGGAAGGGGTAAACATGTAATTTCATATATCATCATTGAAATTTAATACTAGCTCCAGAGTTATCTATTTTTCAGATTATTACAACATTGATGGTGTAAAAATATTCACACTAAAAAATAGTTCCATTTTTAACAGGAAAAAGGAAGAGAAGAAAAATGAGACAAACCATGGAGGAGGAAAAACAGTAGAGCTGGAAGCAATTTTGTCCAAATAGTTAGTTGTTACAGTCGGATTAAGATGACCATCAAACACAGATTTGCCATTGTTATGATTGTAGCGATGAACAAGGTTTCCCTGTGGAAAATTCATTTGATCGGAACCATCAAACACAGCGGCTTTGCCATTGATACGACTGTAACAATGAACAAGGTTTCCCTGTGGAAAATTCATTTGATCGGAACCATCAAGCACAACGACTTTGCCTTTGATATGATTGTAACCATTAGCAAGGTTTTCCTGTGGAAAATTCTTTTGATCGGAATCATCAATCACAGCGGCTTTGCCATTGATATGATTGTAACGATGAACAAGGTTTCCCTGAGGAATATTCATTGAATTTGAACCATCGATTTTGTTTCTCTTTCTCCCATTTGCAGCTCCTGCTTCAGTTAATTAAAAACCAAAAAGGTTAAATGAGTTGGTGGTAGACGTAATTAATTAACTCAATGGCGTTACATACTTATATGTGACAAAATTAAATCAATTTTGGTCTCCCTAACAATAGATCTAGCCTTAGAAAAAGTAGTTCTAAGTCCTTTTTTCAATTTTAACAATCCTAAAGGTGATATGGAATCTGGCAAAGCTCAAAAAGGCTAAAATGAAACATAAAAAAATTTATTCAAATGGAACTTCAAATAACATTTTTTTTTCTTGATTGCTTCACCGCTGGACTACTCATTTACTTTCTATTTTATCATCTTCTTAGATAATAAAATCAAGTTTCATGCGGTTGAAAAAAAATCACAAAATTTAAATTATGCACCTTAATCACTCCTCTAATTATATATATATATATATATATATATATATATATATATATATATATATATATAACTAGTACATACAAATTCATATAGAAGAAATGGAATTTGATGGAAAAAATTAAAGTAAAAATTGATATACCTTGCATCTCTTGATGTTTCAAGCTTCTGTACATCTGTTCATATCATAAAAATACATTTTCTTAAGGTGGAAAAAAAATAAAGAAGAACAAAATTAAAGGGTTAAGATCTGATAATTACCTGAAGGTGACTTTTAATGTGAGATGTAGTAAGGCCCTTCACATCCATTATTTGTAGCACCATCTTTGGTGTTGCTCCTAATTATTAGTATATATATATATATACCAAATTATTAAGTCATCATGACATATAGATCCACTCCTCTTTTTTAATAGTGGAATGTAAAATCTTTAAAAAAAAAAGAAGAGAAAGTTAAGCTTACGATCAACTCGACCAAGATGATCAACAGCATGCACAAAGAGGCGATGAAGATCATCAGTCCTTCGGAGTCTTGGCATTCTTGGTTTAACGTATGCTCTTATGACAAATTCTGACGACTTATAGCTACTGCTGTTTCCTAGCTCCATGGATAAAGAAGGAGAATTTTCAGATAATCATTCTGTGAAAAGATGAGAGGTTAGGAAGATAACTAAGTTAGATGAAGAAATAAAGGAGTTATAAATCTAAGTTTTTAAGTATAAAAAAAAACTGAAAAGGGAGATAAATATAAGGGAGTTAGCTAGCTAGTCACTGTTGTCACCATTTTGTCTACTTGTGTCAAGGCTTTTAAATTTACAACTAGGATTTTCTTGCGTAAAATTTTTCCAAGTCTTATGAATTTTGATTATGAAGCTGAATATTTTTTTTTATTTTGTTCAACTTTGCACTCATAATTAGATGACTCTAAAAAAAAGGAAGAAAATGTATAAGGAATTGGAGTATTATTAAAAAACATTCTGAATTTCTTATTACTTTATAAGACATTATATTCTTTGTTTGAAGTCAGTATCGAAACATTCTTGTGTGCCCTTACATGAGAACTCTTCTATAATGGCAACCTCAACCTCAACAACCCCCCCCCACCCTCCTTAAAGGGTCTAAAGATATCATTAATAGTGTTTGAACATAAATGTAATTGTCAATGTGAAGATTAGCTAAAATACAAAATTAGAGTGTGAAAACTTTTTTGGCATCTGGTGAAGTCAATTACAAATAATTAACACAACAAGCGTGTACTGTATGACTTATACAAGTCTTTTCTTTAATAGTTAAGAAATTTATTAAATGAAGGGTAAATATTTTGAAAAAAGCTCAATAATTTTTTTAAACTTTGAATTATCCATTTATTTTAAACTATGAAAATGAGATTCAACTATTCACTAAATAAAAAATAGAAGGAATATAGATAAGCTTCTATGATCTTGAATTCAAAGGAGGATCTATAGTGTAAGGTGCAGATTTTTGGAAATTTGATAATTTTTACATAGATTTTGTATTTATATTGACAAATTTATTAAATATTCGTTAGATGTCTAATTTGTGTGTATAACCATTTATAATCTATGAATATAAACTCAAAAAAGAAAATAGTGAACTCTGCGGATTACATGGCGTTAAGATCTCAAATATATTTGATAGAAATCTAGTAACAAAATTAATTTTTTGGTCAAGTGGTAGAAATAAAATCAAACTTTCTTAGATTTAGCTACCCTCCTCGATGAGGATTTGAATCTTTGGGGCACATATGATGATAATTTTTTTCTCCTTTCTTTATTACTTCTCCATTTTTATTTTTTTTATCTCTTTAGAAATTAAATATTACAAAAATAAAATTATATATATATATATATATATATATATATATATATATATATATATATATATATATATATATATATATATATATATATCCTAACTTACCATTCCATTTCTTTTAGAGTCTTTATCTAGAGAAATAATTCAATCTTTTGACGGAAGAGGCTCCTCTCCAGTAATGATCTCTCTAGTTTCTCCAAGCGCTCTCTTATATAGTTGACATGTGATTATTTAATTTTTTAATGGATTAGATTAATTTTCTTGACTAAATATTATTAGCGATGGTTTTTAGTAATTCTCTCTCTTCTCTCCTCTCTCAACTTTCATCTCTTTCTTTCTCACTTAATTATGCAACAAACATTTTCTCCTATAAAAAAATTGCTTTATAAAATTTCACAACAAGTCACCTTTCCTTTTCATTAATTTCACACCGTGATAAAAGAAGACAAATTCAAAGGATGAATTAAGGTTATAAAATTTAATAAATTCAACCCATGAGACTACTTATTTGAAGCTTGGTTCCACAAAACTCTATCGTCTTCTTCATAACATCATTTTTTTTTTCAATTTGGAAATTTTGCAAAAACTAACTAAAAGATCTAGAAAGGGCACGAAAAATGGGTAGAAAAATATTTTTTCATATATTTTTTCGGTGTAATCCTCTATTTATTTTTTGGGTCTTCTTTTCTTGTAATATTTATGATTGTAATCTTCAATTGGGGCTAATCACTACATTTCAGTCTTTCTCTTTTGAGACTCTCCTTAGTTGTTCATATGTAAGTGTAAAAACATTAATATATTGATGTAATTTTAATTTTTAATTGTTTGATTTACATGAATGATGTTTGATTGCTCTATTTTTTTGGGGAATTTTGAATGGAAAGAAGTAAGTCTTTGCTGATTGAGAGGTGACAGAGAATTAGTAATAATAATGGTCAATGGTATCTGGTCAGAAAAATTAATCTGGTTCATTACAAAAATAAAATAAAATAGACACATGTCAATTATATAAGATAACACTTCAAGAAAATAAAAAGATCATTACAGGAGAGGAGCCTCTTCCTTCCTTCGACTAACAGTGCACATGAAGAAGTGAATTTCTTGAAGAAGTGAATTTCCAACAACAGAAAATATTCTTGAGTAATTGAATTTCCTCTAGGTCAAATATAACATAAAAAGATTCTTGAAGAAGTGAATTTCCTCTATCTTTTTTAGATTGCATCACTGCACACATTTACTTACTTTTCTTTCAATAATTGAAAAATCATAGACTTCTCAATTCATACTACTGTTTACTCGGATAAACCTAATATATATATATATATATATATATATCAAGTTTCAAACTAGTCAATGAGTACTTATATATACTACGATATGATGCGTCGGAGCAATTTTAAAATATAAAAACAAATTTGTGTGTTCTACGCACAAATTTGATAATTTTTTCATATATTCTGAATTTATATTGATAAATCTATTAAAATAGTCGTTAGATATATAATTTGTGTATATAACCATTTATAATGTATGAATATAAACTCAAAAAAAAGAATAATGAACTTAGCGCACTACGTGGCATTAAGATTTCAAATATATTTAGTAAGAATTTAGTAACAAAATAATTTTTTGGTCAAATGGTAGAAATAAAATTAAACTTACTTAGGTTTAGCTATCCTCCATGTGAAGGTTTGAACCTCTGGGACACATGATAATTATTTTATTATTTTTTTCTTCATTCTATATTAGTTCTCCATTTTTGTTTTTTATCCCTTAAGAAATTATAAATTAAAAAAAATAATATATTTTTAATAATTTTATTTTTTTTCTTCATTCTATATTAGTTCTCCATTTTTGTTTTTTATCCCTTAAGAAATTATAAATTAAAAATATATATATATTTTTAATAATTTTATTATTTTTTTCTTCATTTTATATTAGTTCTCCATTTTTGTTTTTTATCCCTTAAGAAATTATAAATTAAAAAAATATATATTTTTAATAATTTTATTATTTTTTTCTTCATTCTATGTTAGTTCTCCATTTTTGTTTTTTATCCCTTAAGAAATTATAAATTAAAAAAAATATATAATTTTAATAATTTTATTATTTTTTTCTTCATTCTATATTAGTTCTCCACTTTTGTTTTTTATCCCTTAAGAAATTATAAATTTAAAAAAATATATATTTTTAATAATTTTATTATTTTTTTCTTCATTCTATATTAGTTCTCCATTTTTGTTTTTTATCCCTTAAGAAATTATAAATTAAAAAAAAGAATTTTTTTACTAATTTACCGTTCCATTCCTAGAGCCTTTATCTAGACAAGTAATCCACTCCTTTGACTAACCGTGCACATGAAAAGAAAAAAAAAATTCCTAGAACTAAACGATATTTACGATTAAAAAAGAACAATTGTAAGTATAAAATGAGAAATGTAATTAATTATATTTTGAATTGTAAATTGACAAAAAAAAAAAATGGAAAGACAAATATTTTTATAATATAAACAAATAACACTCTTTATTTCATTAATTACTTGTCTATTTTTTTTTGGGTTGTCCTTAACTACTTGTCCATTTTGATAAATTAAGAAAATACCGTTTTTTATCTATTATATCCTCAATTAATTACTTTTTGAAAATCTCAAGTTTTTTAATTCATCCACTTCATAATTAATAGGCTAAAATGATAAACTCACTTTATCAATCATCATTTTTTAATAGGTGTATCAATTAAAAACTGAACAAATAATAAGATAACACGTTTAAAAATCCGTTAGACATGTGGCTCATTCGTGATACATTTTTTAAATATAATTAGATCGATCACAATATGTCAAAGTATATATGTTCATGCTATTTTAGAAAGATGACACGTCATCATTATTCGAATTTTCGTATGATACTTATTACTATATGTTGCCTAATGTGGGTAAGCATGAATAATATGGAGAGTAGTGAATAAACATGAGAATTTGATTTTCTATATTTTATGGACGTAAATGTGAATGTAGTACTAGATTTTGAAAGAAATAAAGATGAGGAAAGCTAACTTACTCATAATTTTAAGCAAGAAACTAATTTACTAGAATTAAAATAAATTCGAGCTTTCTAAGATCGAAGTACTTATCTCAAATCAAAATTAAAAAATCACAGTATATACTATATATATACACAACTTTAATCTTTTTTCCCCATAAATTTAATGTTATTCAGTCAATTAATCTAATTCAAAATAAAAAAATGAACAATTCACTATATATATAAAAAAAATACAGTATATACTATATGTACACAAATTTAACCTTCCTCTCGGCACTTTTGATAGAAGCCATCCACCGAGCGTTCACCTCCCGTTGTGGTGGGAATTTGGCCTAGACCCTATATACCTTGTGTATTATTGAAGAAAAAAAAAAGACTCTCGATTTTGAAAAGAATGAACTAGTTTCTTTTTTAAGTAGTTTATTTAAAAAAGAATGAACTCTTTTCTTTTTTGACAACACTTTACTTTCAACTTTTTACGTGACTTGTTTAAGGCGACAAATTTAAAGAATATTTTGATACATTTGATATAACTTTAATTTAGAATCATATGAATTAATTTTTTTTTTAAACTTTATTTTAAGTCAAACTAGACCGTTATTTTATAAATAAAGGAAGTAATACAAAAGGGGATCAACAAGGGGGTGCACAAGGGAGGGGGACGCAAAACCTCCAACTTAAATATAACTAAAAAAAAAGCTACAATTTACATGAGAATACTGCACAGTGATAGGGTAGTGTCAAACTTTTCAGTTACTAATTGAAGTCAAAAAACCTTATCGAAATTGTTGCATATATATTAGGTTTGCCTGTGTAGTCAAACACAACTAATTCTAGTATAATAATAAATACATATATTTGTCATTATTCTTCGGGACGACTTGGTTTGAAGAGTGGTTGTTCATACGGATGATTCAAGCTCGATTTCCCTCAGTGCTTTTTGAATCGAGTCTGTCGTATAAGATTTGTCTAGTGCGATTTACATCTCCTGTGTGATTTACAGGCTATTACACAAGTGGAGGTTTATCTGATATGCACAAAATACTCACCCAAAAACACAGACTTTTAAACCAAAAAAAATACACATATTTATTTATTTATTTATTTCTACCCTTGTTATCTTACGGAATATGGAGTCAAAAAAACTCGAAGGTCAATTATAACATAAAAAGATTATGGAAGAAGTGAATTTCCTCTTAACTTTTCTAGATTGCATCACTGCACACATTTACTTCTCTTTCAATAATTGAAAAATCTGACTTCTCAATTCATACTACTGTTTATTTGAATTAATATATATATATATATACACACAACGATATGATGAGTTGGAGTAAAAAAACAAATTTCTGTGTTCAACATTATTGTACACAAATTTTTATCTTGTACAGTAAATTAATTACATATCATATATTAGAAAGGACAATCAATTTTCGATCCTATAATTTGACTCGAATTACTAATATTAGAGTAACAAATATGATTTTAGCGTAAAACTAAATTCATTATAAATTTGTGTGTAAATATTCCTTAGCCCATGATCATATTAAAAAGGGCAACTTTCACATATAGCAAACAAAAAAATCATATTTGTATAATATAGCAAACTTTGCATAATTGCGCTCCATAGCAAACATAAAAACTGTATAATTCGCTATACATATAAAAGTGTATAATTCGCTGGCCTAAATTGTATAATTCACTGGCCTAAATTGTATAATTCGCTGGCCTATTTCGCTGCAATTGTATAATTAGTTTTGCATACAGTAGAATCGAATTAAAATGTATGTATATTGCATAATTATAAGTGTATAGCAAGAAGATATATGTTTTTCTCGCTTTATACAAAAACAGAAACACAATATATACACTTCTGTTGTATAAAGCTAGAAAAATTGTATTTCACTGCAATTGTATAATTCACAATTGTATAATTCTTTGGCCTTTTTCTCTGCAATATTTGAAGTAAAATGTTTGTAAATTATATAATTAAGTGTATAACACGAAGATATACATTTTTGCATGTGTATATACAATTTTCTCTCGCTTTATACAAAACAGAAACAGAAATTATACACTTCTGTGTATAAAGCGAGAGAGGCGAGAATGGGAGAGTGGCGAGCGAGACTTCTGGGAGAGAGACGCCTGGCAAATTTTTGTCAATGTTTGCTATGGAGCACAATTAAATCAAACCCTAGCTATTCCATTTAATTTAGGTTATTAGTTTGCTATTTTATACAATTTTCCCTATTAAAAAAAGATGAAGCCCATGATCATATTAAAAAAAAGATGAGAGGTAGGTAAGATGGAAGGAATTAGCTAGCTAGGTCTATGCTATACAACATAAATCTGTTGTCATGTTTTGTCTACTTGTGTATTGAGGCTTTTTTTTCTTGCAAAAAATTGAGTTCATCTTGAAGAGAGTTTAATTTAACAGTAAGTCTTTTTGAATTTTGATTACAAAGACAGAATAATTTCACGGAATTTTATGATATGTTCAACCTAGAATTCATTATAGGATGAAAAGTTTGTGAAAAAGGGAAGAACTGAAAAAGGAAACAAAAAATTATTCTGCTCATGGAAAGGCCAAGGGGTTGATTGAGATGATTTACCCAACAACAAATAAAGAATAGCCATCAATATGCCATGATTGGACACATAATTTCATTAATTGAACGATCAAGAATATCTTACTCAATATATTTCTTGCTATAGATAACATTCGAATATAATAAAACATAAATTATTCTCCTAGGTGCAATTTGAAGTTACTACTATTATTTGTTCTAGTTCATAGAAACTAAACATATATAATATATGTTCTTTGAACGAATTTATACTACTATATGGTATGTTTTAGCGATCTTTTATTAATAATTAGTGAGTTTAAGTTCAATGGTAGTGAATATCATTTTTAATTGTTGCATCACCTCCCTCACCTAGGTCACCTGCATCAAGTTCACCTTCAATTTTATCATTAGGATTATTTCCACAATTATCTTCAAACCCTTCATTAATACCAGAACCTAATTCACTTCAACTTCCCGTTCCAGTTCCAGCTCAAGCACTACTTGTTCCACCATTTCCGCCTAAAGGACCAAAACCACTTCCAAAAGGACCTCTAATACTACCACTTAATCCACCAACGCCGGCTCCTAAACCAAATGGAGGCCTAATTGCACCTACAACACAACCAAAACCACCAAAAAAGGCAATAAAAGGTGCTGAAACTATTCATTCTGTTCATCAGCTGATGCTTTTGGTTTATCCTTCATTGCAGTTAGGCTCCTAGCGTTTATAGGGTAAGCAATTAGGCTCCTCGCGTTTAACTTCTAGATGATATAGTCACACACACTTTAGTTAATTAACATGGTATAGATCAGAACGGATGAGGTCCTAATTAAGTCTAAGCCTTACCATTACTCTTCATTATTTAAAAGATTTTTCACATGCTTGATTAGGGAATAGAAACACTAATATTCAAGGCCACACATGAAGGGGATCGAGGTGTCGTAAATATATAATTGAAAACATAAAATTAGCTTACCTTTTCTCTAACTTATAACCTTTTTAAACTTTTAGATAAGTCGATTAACATACATTTCAGTTGAAACTAAACCCTTATACATCATAAAACATCACTGCACCTTTAACAGTCTCAGGTGGATTATAAAACTAATTAAGTTACAAAGTTTTACTAACCTAGCTAAGCTAGGTTAGTTTAAGCAAAAACAAGAAGGTTACTTCCTTGTACTAGCATATACTTGATAAGGATTAACTAAAATAGTTTTTTTTTCCTTAAGGAGATTATAGAGACCAAATGATTTTAACCAAGGGTGAGGTCAAGAGAGATATATGAACTGAGAGATAGCTCCAAGGACATAGTGCTATGGGAGTCTTCCTCTTCAATCATTGAAGTTGCACTCTTATTTGGCAAATTGCTAATACCATATGCTCGCACGATTTTATTATCATCATCTCCATCCTGCCCAAATAAAAATAAAAAATTCTCATTTGTAACTATATATGTCAAGTAAAGAAAGTTAATTAATAAAAAGTGAATAAAAGATTTCGTTTATTACTCGAATAGTAATGGTTCCATCGAAGAAATCCCTAAACATGTAGTATCGTCCTTCCAATCCCATCTTCTTCTCTGGCATAGATTTCCTATAAGGGGTAAACATGTAATATCATATATCATCATTGAAATTCAATACTAGCTCCAGAGTTATATCTCTTATTTTTTAGGTTATTACGACATTGATGATGTAAAAAGTGTTCAAACTCAAAATAGTTCCCATTTTTAATAGGAAAAAGGAAGAGAAGAAAAATGAGACGAACCATGGAGGAGGAAAAGCAGTAGATATGGAAGGAATTTTGTCCAAATAATTAGTTGTTACAGTCGGATTAAGATGACCATCAAACACAGATTTGCCATTGTTATGATTGTAACGATGAACAAGGTTTCCCTGTGGAAAATTCATTTGATCGGAACCATTAAATATGGGGGCTTCGCCATTGTTATGATTGTAACAATGAACAAGGTTTCCTTGAGGAAAATTCATTTGATCAGAACCATCAAACATGGCAGCTTTGCCTTTGATATGATTGTAACGATGAACAAGGTTTCGTTGAGGAAAATTTATTCGATCAGAACCATCAAACATGGCAGCTTTGCCTTTGATATGATTGTAACGACGAACAAGGTTTCGCTGAGGGATATTCATTGAATCTGAACCATCAATTCTGTTTCTCTTTCTCCCATTTGCAGCTTCTGCTTCAGTTAATTTAAAAACCAAAAAAGGTCAAATGAGTTGGTGGTAGATATAATTAATTAACTCAATGGCGTTACATACTTATGTGTGACAAAATTAAATCAATTTTGGTCTCCATAACAATAGATCTAGCCTTAGTAGAAGAGGTTCTAAGTCCTTTTTCAATTTTAGTTAACCTGAAGGTGATATGGAATCAGGCAAAACTCAAAAAAAGGCTTAAATGAAACAAAAAAAAAATCCTCAAATGGAACTTCTAATAATATTTTTTTTGATTACATCACCGCTCGCTACTCATGTACTTTCTATTTATCATCTTCTTAGATAATAAGATCAAGTTTCAAGCGATTGAATTTTTTTTCTTTGTGAAATTTAAATTATGCACCTTAATCACTCATTTAATTATAATATATATATATATACAAAATCATACAGAAGAAATGGAATTTGATAAAAAAGATTTAAGTAAATAGGGATATAACCTTGCATCTCTTGATGTTTCATGTTTTTGTACATCTGTTCATATCATAAAAATACATTTTCTTAAAGCCACAAAAACGGTGGAAAAAAAAGAGAAAAATAACAAAATTAAAGGATTATGATTTGTTAATTACCTGAAGGTGACTCTTAATGTGAGATGTGGTAAGGCCCTTCACATCCATTATTTGTAGCACCATCTTTGGTGTTGCTCCTAATTATTAATATATATATATATATATATATATATATATATATATATATATATATATATATATATATATATATATATATATATATATATATATATATATATATATATATATATATATATATATATATATATATATATGTACCATAACAAATTCAGTAATAAATTATATAAAGATATATATATGTACCAAATTATTAAGTCATCTTGATATATAGGTTCACTCTTCTTTTTTAATAGAGGAATGTAAAATCTTTATATAATATATATAAAAAGAGAGAGTTAAGCTTACAGTCAACTCCACCAAGACGCTCAACAGCATACACAAAGCGGCGATGAAGATCATGTGTCCATCGGAGTCTCGGCATTGTGGATTTAACATATGTTCTTATAGAAAACTCTGATGATTTATCATTACCTCATATCCTAGCTCCATGGATAAAGAAGGAGAATTTTCAGAGAATTCCAGCCCTTTCATCATTTTGTTAAAAAGATGAGAGATTAAGAAGATAGGTAAGCTTAGATGAAGAGAGAAAGGAGTTATAAGTCTATGTTTTTAAGTATACAAAAAAACTAAAAAGGGAGTAAGTAATAAATATTCTGAATTTCTGATTATTTAATAGGATTTTCTTTGTTTGAAGTCAATATGCAAATATTCTTGTTTGCCCTTACATGAGATCTCTTCTATAAGGGCCACCTCAACCTCAACAACCACCCACCACCCTCCGTAAAGTCACCTTTTAAGTTTTTTTAACCTTAAAAAATGGTTTAAAGATATCATTAATAGTGTTTGAACATAGATGTAATCGGTAATGTGAAGATTAGCTAAAATACAAGCTAGTGTGTGAAAACCTCTTTTGGCATTTGTGAAGTCAGTTACAAATAATAACACAACAAGCGTGTACAGTTTGACTTATACAAGTCTTTTCACTAGTAGTTAAGAACTTTATTAAATGAAGGACATAAATATTATGAAAAAAGCTTAATAATTTTTTTTAACTTTGAATTATTCATTTATTTTAAACTGTGAAAAAGAGATTCAACAATTCACTTCATAAAAAATAGAAGGAATATAGATAAGTTTCTATGATCTTGAATTCAAAGGCGGGTCTATGGTGTAAGGTGCGGATTTTTGAAAATTCAATAATTTTTACATAGATTTCATATTTATGTTGATAGATATATTAATATACGTTAGATCTATAATTTGTGTATATAATCATTTGTAATCTATGAATTTAAATTCAAAAAAAGAAAACAGTAAACTTCGCTGACTACATGGCGTTAAAATCTGAAATATATTTGGTAGGAATCTAGTAACAAAATTAATTTTTTTGTCAAGTGGTAGAAATAAAATTAACCTTTCTTAGATTTAGCTATCCTTGATGAGGGTTTGAATTTCTGGGGCACATGTGATGATTATTTTATTTTAGTTTTCTCCATTTTATATTACGTCTCCATTTCTATTTTTTACCCCTTAAGAAATTTTATATATATATATTTAACATTCCATTTCTTTTAGAGCCTTTATCTAGAGAAATAATCCACTTCTTTGACGGAAGAGGCTCTTCTCCGATTTCTTCAAGTGTTATTTTATATAGTTGACATGTGTCTATTTAATTTTTTAATTGATCATATTAATTTTCTTAACTAAATATCATTAACCATGGTTATGAGTACGTAATTCTCTCTCCTCTATCATCTCTTTCTTTCTTACTTGTTTTGACCAAATATCATTAGTCATGGTTATTAGTAATTCTCTCTCCTCTCATTCCTTTCTCAATCAGCAAAAAATACTTCTTCCCCTTCAAAACTCACCAGAAAATAGATTGAAATCTGGGAGAGTGACGAACCAAATCTGGGAGAGGAGAGAGAGGAGAGAGAGGAGAACGAAAATATATGTATAAATACAATTTTCTCTCGTTTTATATATTTGAGTTTGTATAAAAGCGAGAGAGTCGAGAGAGACTGCCACCAAAACAAGAGTGGCGAGCGAGATTCCACCAGAGAGAGGTGAAAATAGAAATAAGTTGCTATAGGGTACAGTTAAATCAAACTATATTTATAGCATTTATTTGAATTAATAGTTTGCTATTATATACAATTTTCCCAAAAACATTTCACTTAATTAATATAATAGTACTCCACAGTCTGCATTGAAAAATATATATACTTTCTTTGTTTTAGCTAATTATGTGAACCTATCTAATTTGATTATCTCGCAATCTAAAAAAAAAAGATGAAATTTTTACATGTTATAATAAGATAATATAAACTTGTGATTCTAATCATGTCATACCATTTTTGTGGTTGTAATTAGAGTTTTTCATTAAGGATAAATTAGAAAAATTCAAATTAAATTATTTCCAAATTTTAAAAATTAATCATTTTTTTTAAAAAATAGACTAATAATGAAACATGCTTACATAAATTGAAATAAATATAATAATAAATAACTAAATTAATTTTTCATACAATATAGTACTATTAATTAGTAAGTACTTTTATTCATTTCCTTGAAAATTAACTTAAAATATTATTGATGTAACTTGTTTTTCCTAAATTTTAACATACTCTTTTATTTAGAAATATTTTGATCAATCAATTATTTATGTTTTTAAAATTAATGTATTAACTTATGTCATCAAAAGATAAAGGGGCTGTTTGCAGATCTAATTTTCTAATCATATTTTAGTAATAACAAGAATGAAGAATGGTGAAATGAGGCCAAATATAGAAAAGATAAAGCTGACATAATATAGGCAAAATGTGTTTGTCCTCATAACTCTCTCCTCCTCAAAACAAATATTTACTCCTCTTTTTTTTGAAGTACATAATCCTCTTCACATTACTCTATCCTAAATACACAATAAAAGTTTGTTACATGTAACTCATTCGCAATAACTTTATCAAATAATTTAATAGATCGATCAAATCTCAACATATATATCAAAATCATGTCGGCCCCACAGGCAAATGTACTCTATAAAAAGATTATACTATATTCGTTAGCTAATTAATTCCTCAAACATGGTATTGACAAATTAAAAGTTTTGCATACGCCATATATTATATTGAGTTAGAGCTAGACTAGACAACAAATCATATTTGTGATTTTTCTGTAATTCATGATAGGATGACAAACTTTGCATGTCATTTCTGTCCCAATATAGTAAGTAAAATGGAGTATATGTAGTTTGTGTGTAGGTGCATAAATTCGAATTATCTTACGTAAGTATTAGTGGAAGGATGGAATTAGGAAACGTAGCTAAATTATAGTACGTAAATGGACAAAAATATAATCCTTGCTGGAACAAGTCGTAAGCATGAATAATGAACACACTCCAGTTATTTCAGAAAATTAAAACTCCATGGAATTGTTGGAGTGTTTGAATAGGCCTTGTTCATTTATTAAAATTCCGATATAAGAGATGATGTCACAACAGATGTGAAAATAGGATTTTAAATTAGTGTATAGTTTCGGCCGAATGATTGTTATTCCACTTACGGTTACAGTGCCTCTATCGAAGCAGAACAAGTCTAATACTCCAGCCCCGGTTTTCGGGGATTCCATTTGGATCTAAGCCTGGAAACCCATATCTTTATATACGAAATTACTTCTTTTTTTTTTCCAAATTCCTTTCCTTAAAGTCAAGTGGCGGAACGCCCCTTTCTTTAGAAAATGTTTTCCTGAAAAATAAGTAGATTTATGACTTATTTTCTCATGCTTGGTTGGTGAGTAGAATTTTTTTTTAGAAAATAATTTTTAGTGTTTGATTCATGAACGAAAAATATTTTTTATTGTTACTAGAGTAGAAAATAATTTTTGAAATTGAAAATATTTTTATAAAAAAAAATTAATTTTTTGGGGGTGGGAGGAGGGCTGTAGGGGGCTGGCGGGGTTGGGCAGGGGTAAGGGTGAAAAATAAAAAATTTAAGTTAAAAATATATTTTTAAAATAAAATTATTTTGTTATGGGGGATGGTGGTGCAGGCAGAGGGTGGTAGGGGTATGGATTAAAAAATAAAAATTTGAAGTTGAAAAATATTTTTTTAAAACAAAATTAATTTTTTTCGGGTGTGTGTATGGGGGAGGTTGCTGCTCAGGTGGTGGTGGTGGTGGGGTTGGGGGTTGGAGGCTAGGATTGAAAAAGATATAAAATTGAAAAAAAATTTTAAAAGTAAACTAAAAATTTATTTTTAGAGGTGAGGTGGGTGGGGAGATCGGAGGTAAAGGTAAAAAAATTAAAGTTTGAAGTCGAAAATATTTTTAAAAAATAAATTTAATTTTTTAGAAATTGATATTTTTCAAAGGAAATGTAATTTGAAGTTGGATGAGAGTTTTGGAAAATGTTTTCCTTAACTTTTGAAGGGAAGTTATTTTCCTTAATTTTAAGGAAAATGAATTGATTTAGAAAATATTTTCCAAAACTTTTTTCTTAACAAATATAAAAAAATTAGAAAATATTTTTTAAAAAATATTTTCCTTTCCAACAAAACACATCGTAAGTTGGAATGTTATACAATCTCTTTTTGTTTGTGGTCATGATGAATGATGACCATTAATAGCTTAGGAGTAATAATTAGGCCCAAAGGAACAAGTACCCTGAATCAACTATAAATTAAAGACCAATTACTCAAGAATATTTTCTCTTGTTGTAGTATGTAAGACCTATTAGATGAGTGTGAGTTATTCGAGTAGTAAGTATCCTTGACTTTCACTCTGAAGGTTGTGAGTTAAGGTCATTAAGGAGTTATTCGTGTTAGGTGTTATAAGATGTGAATAGAAAATGAAGAGTTGGGATTTTAATGAAAAATTGTAACTTTTATAAAAAAAATTGCGACTTTTATAAAAGGTAATAACATGTCCGAACGATTGTGACTTTTCCAAGGGTTTATGACTTTTCCGGTAAGGGTCAATAAGAACTTTTTCGCGCTACCCTTTGTTTTCTATAAATTGAGTGTTTTCTCTCATTTTAATAATATAATTTGTAGACTTCTTTTCTACTACTAAATCTAGTATTCTAAGTTTACTTTACTGTCGTTGAGTGGCTCGCTGACACTAGCGTTTTGGGGTAGCAATACACTGGGATTGAGATCATTCTATCTTGGGAGGACATATTACAAATCAAATCTCGGATACTAGAGGGAAATAATTTCCTTAAGAGGACACCGTGCATTTAGTGGCTTGATGTTCTTTTTGTCTTTCTAGATTCTGGTATGTGTCACATATTTTAGATTTGTGAATTAATTTTTGTCTATCTGTTTTTCACTGGTTCATTAAACTTCGGTAACTTCGTGTTTCTGCAAAGTTTGTTAGAATCAATAAGTTTTTTTAAACACAGACTGACAACAATTCTTATTGAAAAAAATTCGTCTATTTTTTCTAATCTGTTTCTGATTTTAGTTTCTCTACTAGTTTTAATTAATTTTCTAGTTGTAAAAATGTTCTTTAACTTTGTTATATCTTACCAAGTTCTTAAAATATTATAGAATTGTGAGAATTGGTTGGGGAGTAAACTCTTAAGTAGAATTGTTGACCCAAGTACCTCCTTGACCAATTCTCAGACCTTATGTTCCACATTCCTACATTGTCCAATGCCATGTATATTGAGGTCCATGACTTAGGATACACCTGAATTACATCAAACAAATACGTTGGAACATAAGTTTAAGGATGTTTTAGCATTGAACAAAGTTGAGATTATGTGTTTTGAGTTTTGACATACCTGGACGGTGCAACGTGCAATTGTGTCCCTTAAGTTTTAGTATGCTCTATTTGCTGGAGTCCATTGTCCACCATCCATACTGTTCATTAACACAAATAAAATTAAGAATCAAGAGAACTAAATGGAAGAAAAAAATAGTAATTTTGATGATTTATCTCTATTGCTTTTTCCTAGCTCCATGGATAAAGAAGGAGAATTTTCAGAGAATCATTCTTTGAAAAGATGAGAGGTAAGGAAGATAGCTAAGTTAGATGAAGAAATAAAGGAGTTATAAATTTAAGTTTTTAAGTATAAAAAATAAAAATAAAAAGGGAGTAATAAATATAAGGGAGCTAGCTAGCTAGTCACTGTTGTCAGCATTTTGTCTACTTGTGTCAAGGCTTTTAAATTTACAACGAGGATTTTCTTACGTAAACATTTTCCAAGTCTTATGAATTTTGATTATGAAGCTGATTTTTTTTAAGTTTGTCCAACTTTGCACTTATAATTAGATGACTCGAAAAAAGAAGGAAGAAAACGAATAAGAAATTAGAATATTATTAAAAAAGATTCTGAATTTATATTCTTTGTTTGAGTCGATATGGAAACATTCTTGTGTTCCCTTACATGAGATCTTTTCCTATAAGGGCCACCTCAACCTCAACAACCTCCCCCCCCCCTCCTTAAAGTCACCTTTTAAGTTTTTTTTAACCATAAAAAATGGTCTAAAGATATCGTTGATAGTGTTTGAACATAGATGTAATTGTCAATGTAAAGATAAGCTAAAATACAAAATTAGTGTGTGAACCTCTTTTGGCATCTGATGAAGTGAGTTACAAATAATTAACGTAATAAGTGTGTATCCTATGATTTATACAAGTGTTTTCACTAATAGTTAAGAACTTTATTAAATAAAGGGTAAATATTATGATAAAAGCTCAATAATTTTTTTAAACTTTGAATTATTCATTTATTTTAAACAATGAAAAAAAGATTCAACAATTCACTTAATAAAAAATAGAAGGAATATAAATAAGCTTCTATGATCTTGAATTCAAAGGAGGATTATGGTGTAAGGTGCGGATTTTTGGAAATTCGATAATTTTTACATAGATTCCGTATTTATATTGATAAATTTATTAAATACCCTATAGTGTATAATTTGTGTATATATATAACCATTTATAATCTATGAATATAAACTCAAAAAAGAAAATAGTGAACCCAGCGGACTATATAGCGTTAAGATCTCAAATATATTTGGTAGGAATATAGTAACAAAATTAATTTTTTGGTCAAGTGGTATAAATAAAATTAAACTATCCTCCTTGATGACGGTTGAATCTCTAGGGCACATATGATGGTAATTTTTTTTTCTCCATTCTATATTGCTTCTCCATTTTTGTTTTTTATCTCTTAAGAAATTATATATTACAAAATATCTATCTATCTATCTATCTATCTATCTATCTATCTATATATATATATACTAATTTACCATTCCATTCCTTTTAGAGTCTTTATTTCAAAAATAATCCACTCCTTTGACGGAAGAGGCTCCTCTCCAGTAATGATCTCTCAGTTTTCTCAAGTGCTCTGTTATATAGTTGACATGTGTCTATTTAATTTTTTAATTGATCAGATTAATTTTCTTGACTAAATACTATTAACCATGATTTTTAGTAATTATCTCTTCTCTCCTCTCTCATATCTAATCTCTTTCTTTCTCACTTAATAGTGCAACAAACATTTTCTCTCGTAAAAAAATTATTTTGTTAACAACAAGTCACTGTTCCTTTTCATTAATTTCATACCATGATAAAAAACAATTCAAAGTAAGGATTCGGGTTATAAAATTTAATTATAAACTTCAATATAATTAATTTATAATAAGGTCTTTTCATTTTTAATTTCTAGATGATATAGTCAAACACACTTTAGTTAATTAACATGGTATAGATCAGAACACATGAGGTCCTAATTAAGTCTTAGCCTTACCATTACTATGCATTATGATAAAGATTTTTCACATGCTTGGTTGGGGATTAGAAACACTAATATTCAAGCCCACACATGAAGAGGATCGAGGTGTCATAAATATATAATTAAAAACATAAAATTTGCTTACCTTTTCTCCGACTTATAACCTTTTTAAACTTAGAGATAAGTTGATTAACTTACATTTCAGTTGAAACTACACCCTTATACATTATAAATTATCGCTGCACCTTTAATCTAATTAAGTTGCAAAGTTTCAATTAACCTAGCTAAGATAGGTTAGTTTAAACAGCAATAAGTTTCTTGTATTAGCATATACTTAATAAGGATTAACTAAAAGAGCTTCTTTTTTTTCGTTTTTTCCCTTGAGGAAATGGAAGAGACCAAAGGATTTCAACCAAGAGTAAGGTCAAGAGAGATATCTGAACTGAGAGATAGCTCCAAGGACATAGTGCTATGGGAGTCTTCCTCTTCAATCAATGAAGTTGCACTCTTATTTGGCAAATTGCTAATACCATATGCTCGCACGATTTTATTATCATCATCTCCATCCTGCCAAAACAAAAATAAAATTCTCATTTGTAACTATAAATGTCAAGTAAAGAAAGTTAATTAATAAAAGTGAATTAAGGATTTCGTTTATTACTCGAATAGTAATGGTTCCATCGAAGAAATCCCTAAACATGTAGCATCGTCCTTCCAATCCCATCTTCTTCTCTGGCATAGGTTTCCTGGAAGGGGTAAACATGTAATTTCATATATCATCATTGAAATTCAATACTAGCTCTGGAGTTATCTATTTTTCAGATTATTACAACATTGATGGTGCAAAAAATGTTCACACTAAAAAATAGTTCCATTTTTAACAGAAAAAAAGGAAGAGAAGCAAAATGAGACAAACCATGGAGGAGAAAAAACAGTAGAGCTGGAGGCAATTTTTTCCAAATAGGTAGTTGTTACAATCGGATTAGGATGACCATCAAACACAGATTTGCCATTGTTATGATTGTAACGATGAACAAGGTTTCCCTGTGGAAAAATTCATTTGATTTGAACCAATAAATATGGGGGCTTTGTCATTGTTATGATTGTAACAATGAACAAGGTTTCCCTGTGGAAAATTCATTTGATTGGAACCATTAAATATGGGAGCTTTGCCATTGTTATGATTGTAACAATGAACAAGGTTTCCATGAGGAAAATTCATTTGATCGGAACCATCAAACATGACAGCTTTGCCTTTAATATGATTGTAACCATTAACAAGGTTTCCCTGTGGAAAATTCATTTGAACGGAACCATCAATCACAGCGGCTTTGCCATTGATATGATTATAACGATGAACAAGGTTTGCCCGAGGATTATTCATTGAATCTGAACTATCAATTCTGTTTCTCTTTCTCCCATTTGCAGCTTCTGCTTCAGTTAATTAAAAACCAAAAAAGGTCAAATGAGTTGGTGATAGACATAATTAATTAACTCAATGGCGTTACATACTTATAAGTGACAAAATTAAATCAATTTTGGTCTCCCTAACAATAGATCTAACCTTAGAAAAAGTAGTTCTAAATCATTTTTTCAATTTTAGCAATTCTAAAGGTGATATGGAATCAGGCAAAACTCAAAAAGACTAAAATGAAACATCAAAAAAATTCCTCAAATGGAACTTCAAATAACATTTTTTTTCTTGATTGCTTCAACACTCACTACTCATTTACTTTCTATTTTATCATCTTCTTAGATAATAGAATCAAGTTTCAAGCGGTTGAAAAAAAAATCGCAAAATTTAAATTATGCACCTTAATCACTCCTTTATATATATATATATATATATATATATATATATATATATATATATATATATATATATATATATATATATATATATAACTAGTACATACAAAATCATATAGAAGAAATGGAATTTGATGGAAAAAATTAAGTAAAAAGGGATATATACCTTGCATCTCTTGATGTTTCAAGCTTCTGTACATCTGTTCATATCATAAAAATACATTTTCTTAAGGTGGAAAAATAAATAAAGAAGAACAAAATCAAAGGGTTAAGATCTGATAATTACCTGAAGGTGACTCTTAATGTGAGATATAGTAACACCCTTCACATTCATTATTTGTAGCACCATCTTTGGTGTTGCTCCTAATTATTAGTATATATATATACCAAATTATTAAGTGATCATGATATATAGATCCACTCCTTTTTTTAATAGTGGAATGTAAAATCTTTATAAAAAAAAAGAGAGAGAGAGAATGTTAAGCTTACGATCAACTCCACCAAGATGATCAACAGCATGCACAAAGCGGCGATGAAGATCATCAGTCCATCGGAGTCTTGGCATTTTGGGTTTAACATACGCTCTTATGGAAAACTCTGATGATTTATCGCTATTGCTGTTTTCTAACTCCATAGATAAAGAAGGAGAATTTTCAGAGAATTATTCTGTGAAAAAATGAGAGGTTAGGAAGATAACTAAGTTAGATGAAGAGAGAAAGGAGTTTTATAAGTCTATGTTTTTAAGTATACAAAAAAAAAGGAGTAATAAATATAAGAGAGTAATAAAATAAGGGAGAGCTAGTCACTGTTGTCACCATTTTCTCTACTTGTGTCAAGGCTTTTAAATTTAAAACGAGGTTTTTCTTACATAAAATTTTTCCAAGTGTTACGAATTTTGATTATGAAGCTGATTTTTTTTTATATAATTTTGTTCAACTTTGCACTCATAATTAGATGACTCAAAAAAAAAAAGAGCAAGAAAATAAATAAGGAATTAGAATATTATTTAAAAAAATTCTGAAATTTATATTCTTTGTTTGAAGTCGATATGGAAACATTCTTGTGTGCCCATACATGAGATCTTTTCTTATAAGGGCCACCTCAACCTCAACAACGCCCCCGCCCCCCATCTCCTTAAAGTCACCCTTTTTAATTTTTTTTTAACCATAAAAAAATGGTCTAAAGATATCATTAATAGTGTTTGAACATAGATGTAATCATCAATGTGAAGATTAGCTAAAATACAAAACTAGTGTGTGAAAATCTCTTTTGACATCTGGTGAAGTCACTTACAAATAATTAACACAAGCGTGTACTTATGACTTATACAAGTCTTTTTACTATAGTTAAGAACTTTATTAAATGAAGGGAAAATATTATGAAAAAATCTCAATAATTTTTTTAAACTTTGAATTATTCATTTATTTTAAATTATGAAAAAAGATTTAACTATTCACTTATAAAAAATAGAAGGAATATAAATAATTTCTATGATCTTGAATTCAAAGGAGGATTATGGTGTAAGGTGCGGATTTTTGGAAATTCGATAATTTTTACATAGATTCTATATTTATATTGATAAATTTATTAAATATCCGCTAGTGTAAAATTTTTCGATATAACCATTTATAATCTATGAATATATACTCAAATAAGAAAACAGTAAACTCAGCGGACTATATAGCGTTAAGATCTCAAATATATTTGGTAGGAATCTAGTAACAAAATTAATTTTTTGGTCAAGTGGTAGAAATAAAATCAAACTATCCTCCTTGATGACGGTTTGAATCTCTGAGGCACATATGATGGAATTTTTTTTTTCTCCATTCTCTATTGCTTCTCCATTTTTGTTTTTTATCTCTTAAGAAATTATATATTACAATATATATATATATACACACACTAATTTACCATTCCATTCCTTTTAGAGCCTTTATCTAAAGAATAATTCTTTCCTTTGACGGAAGAGGCTCCTCCCCAGTAATGATTTCTTAGTTTTCCAAGTGCTCTCTTATATAGTTGAGATGTGTCTATTTAATTTTTTTAATTGATCATATTAATTTTCTTGACTAAATACTATTAACCATGGTTATTAGTAATTCTCTCTTCTCTCCTCTCTCATCTCTCATCTCTTTCTTTCTCACTTAATAGTGCAACAAACATTTTCTCCCGTAAAAAAATTGTTTTGTTAACAACAAGTGACTGTTCCTTTTCATTAATTTCACACCATGATAAAAAAAGATAATTCAAAGGAAGAATTCGGGTTATAAATTTTAATTATAAGGTTCAATATAATTAATTTATAATAAGGCCTTTTGATTTTTAATTTCTAGATGATATAGTCACACACAGTTTAGTTAATTAACATGGTATATATCAGAATAGATGAGGTCCTAATTAAGTCTAAGCCTTACCATTACTATGCATTATGATAAATATTTTTCACATGCTTGGTTGGGAATCAGAAACACTTATTTAAGCCCACACATGAAGGGGATCGAGGTGTCATAAATATATACTTAAAAACATAAAATTAGCTTACGTTTTCTCTGACTTATAACCTTTTTAAACTTAGAGATAAGTTGATTAACTTACATTTCAGTTGAAACTACACCCTTATACATTATAAATTATCGCTGCACCTTTAATCTAATTAAGTAGCAAAGTTTCAATTAACCTAGCTAAGCTAGGTTAGTTTAAGCAGAAACAAGTTTATTATATTAGCATATACTTAATAAGGATTAACTAAAAGAGTTTTTTTCCCCTTGAGGAAATAGAAGAGACCAATGGATTTCAACCAAGGGTGAGGTCAAGAGAGATATCTGAACTGAGAGATAGCTCCAAGGACATAGTGCTACGGGAGTTTTCCTCTTCAATCATTGAAGTGGCACTCTCATTAGGCAAATTGCTAATACCATATGCTCGCACGATTTTATTATCATCATCTCCATCCTGCCCAAACAAAAATAAAATTCTCATTTGTAACTATATATATCAAGTAAAGAAAGTTAATTAATAAAAAGTGAATTAAGGATTTCGTTTATTACTCGAATAGTAATGGTTCCATCGAAGAAATCCCTAAACATGTAGCATCGTCCTTCCAATCCCATCTTCTTCTCTGGCATAGGTTTCCTAGAAGGGGTAAACATGTAATTTCATATATCATCATTGAAATTCAATACTAGCTCCGGAGTTATCTATTTTTCAGATTATTACAACATTGATGGTGTAAAAGATGTTCACAATAAAAATAGTTCCATTTTTAACAGGATAAAGGAAGAGAAGAAAAATGAGACAAACCATGGAGGAGGAAAAACAGTAGAGCTGGAAGCAATTTTGTCCAAATAGTTAGTTGTCACAATCGGATTAAGATGACCATCAAACATAGATTTGCCATTGTTATGATTGTAACAATGAAAAAGGTTTCCCTGGGGAAAATTCATTTGATCAGAACCATCAAACATGGCAGCTTTGCCTTTGATATGATTGTAACCATTAACAAGGTTTCCCTGTGGAAAATTCATTTCATCGGAACCATCAATCACAGCGGCTTTGCCATTGATATGATTGTAACGATGAACATGGTTTCCCCGAGGAATATTCATTGAATCTAAACCATCAATTCTGTTTCTCTTTCTCCCATTTGCAGCTTCTGCTTCAGTTAATTAAAAACCAAAAAAGGTCAAATGAGTAGGTGGTAGACTTAATTAATTAACTCAATGGCGTTACATACTTATATGTGACAAAATTAAATCAATTTTGGTCTCCCTAACAATAGATCTAGCCTTAGAAAAAGTAGTTCCAAGTCCTTTTTTCAATTTTAGCTATCCTAAAGGTGATATGGAATCAGGCAAAGCTCAAAAAGGCTAAAATGAAACATAAAAAGAATTCCTCAAATGGAATTTCAAATAACATTTTTTTTTGTTGATTGCTTCACCGCTCACTACTCATTTACTTTCTATTTTATCATCTTCTTAGATAATAAAATCAAGTTTCAAGTGATTGAAAAAAAATCACAAAATTTAAATTATGCACTTTAATCACTCCTTTAATTATATATATATATATATATATATATATATATATATATATATATATATATATATATATATATATATATATATATATATATATATATATATATATATATATATATATATATATATATATATATATATATATATATATATAACTAGTACATACAAAATCATATAGAAGAAATGGAATTTGATGGAAAAAATTAAGTAAAAAGGGATATATACCTTGCATCTCTTGATGTTTCAAGCTTCTGTACATCTGTTCATATCATAAAAATATATTTTCTTAAGGTGGAAAAAAAATAAAAAAGAACAAAATTAAAGGGTTAAGATCTGATAATTACCTGAAGGTGACTCTTAATGTGAGATATTGTAAGGCCCTTCACATCCATTATTTGTAGCACCATCTTTGGTGTTGCTCCTAATTATTAGTATGTATATATACCAAATTATTAAGTCATCATGATATATATATCCACTCCTCTTTTTTAATAGTGGAATGTAAATCCTTCAAAAAAAAAAAAGAGAAAGTTAAGCTTACGATTAACTCCACCAAGATGATCAACAGCATACACAAAGCGGCGATGAAGATCATCAATCCATCGGAGTCTTGGCATTCTAGGTTTAACATACACTCTTATGGCAAACTCTGATGTTTTATCGCTACTGCTGTTTCCTAACTCCATGGATAAAGAAGGAGAGTTTTCAGAGAATTCTAGCCCTTACATGAGATCTCTTCCATAAGGGCCACCTCAACCTCAACAACCACCCACCACCCTCCGTAAAGTCACCTTTTAAGTTTTTTTTAACCTTAAAAAATGGTCTAAAGATATCATTAATAGTGTTTGAACATAGATGTAATCGGTAATGTGAAGATTAGCTAAAATACAAGCTAGTGTGTGAAAACTTTTTTTGGCATTTGTTGAAATCAGTTACAAATAATAACACAACAAGCGTGTTCTGTTTGACTTATACAAGCCCTTTCACTAGTAGTTAAGAACTTTATTAAATGAAGGGTAAATATTATGAGAAAAGCTCAATAATTTTTTTTAACTTTGAATTATTCATTTATTTTAAGCTATGAAAAAGAGATTCAACAATTCACTTAATAAAAAATGGAAGGAATATAGATAAGCTTCTATGATCTTGAATTCAAAGTCGGATCTATGGTGTAAGGTGCAAATTTTTGGAAATTCGATAATTTTTACATAAATTCCATATTTATATTGATAAATATATTAATATACGTTAGATCTATAATCTGCGTATATAATCATTTATTATCTATGAATTTAAACTCAAAAAAAAAAATCAACTTAACTGACTACATAGCGTTTAGATCTGAAATATATTTGGTAGGAATGTAGTAACAAAATCAATTTTTTGGTCAAGTGGTAGAAATAAAATTAAACTTGCTTAGATTTAGCTAACCTTGATGAGGGTTTGAATTTCTGGGGCACATGTGATAGATTATTTTATTTTATTTTTCTCTATTTTATATTACTTCTCCATTTCTATTTTTTACCCCTTAAGAAATTTTATATATATATATATATATACTAATTTAACATTCCATTCCTTTTAGAGCCTTTAGCTAGAGAAATAATCCCCTTCTTTGACGGAAGAGGCTCCTCTCCAATTTGTCCAAGTGTTATTTTATATAGTTGACATGTGTCTATTTTATTGTTTAATTAATCATATTAATTTTTTTGACTAAATAACATTAACCATGGTTATGAGTACATAATTCTCTCTCCTCTATCATCTCTTTCTTTCTTACATGTTTTGACCAAATATTATTACTCATGGTTATTAGTAATTCTCTCTCCACTCATTCCTTTCTCAATCAGCAAAAGATACTTCTTCCCCTTAAAATCTCTCCAGAAAATAGATTGAAATCTGGGAGAGTGACAAACTAAATCTGGGAAAGGTGAGAGAGGAGAACGAAAATATATGTATACATATAATTTTCTCTCGTTTTGATAAAAAAACACATTTCATACATTTGTGTTTGTATAAAAGCGAGAGAGGCGAGGGAGACTGCCACCAAAATGAGAGTGGCGAGCGAGATTCCACCAGAGAGAGGTGAAAATAGAAATAAGTTGCTATAGGGTACAACTAAATCAAACTATATTTATAACATTTATTTGAATTAATAGTTTGCTATTATATACAATTTTTCCAAAAACATTTCACTTAATTAATATAATAGTACTCCACAGTCTGCATTGAAAAATATATATACTTTCTTCGTTTTAGCTAATTATGTGAACCTATCTAATTTGACTAGTCTCGAAATCTAAAGAAAAAAGATGAAATTTTTACATGTTATAATAAGATATTATAAACTTGTGATTCTAATCCTTTCATACCATTTTTTTGGTTGTAATTAGAGTTTTTCATTAAGGATAAATTAGAAAATTCAAATTAAATCGTTTCCAAATTTAAAAATTAATTATTTTTTTTAAAAAAATAGACTAATAGTGAAACATGCTTACATATATTGAAATAAATATAATAATAAATAACTAAATTGATTTTTCATACAATATAGTGCTATTAATTAGTAAGTACCTTTTTCATTTCCTTGAAAATTAACTTATAATACTATTGATGTAACTTGTTTTTCCTAAATTTTAACATACTCTTTTATTTAGAAATATTTTGATCAATCAATTATTTATGTTTTTAAAATTAATGTATTATGTCATCAAAAGATAAAGGGGCTGTTTGCAGATCTAATTTTCTAATCATATTTTAGTAATAACAAGAATGAAGAATGGTGAAATGAGGCCAAATAAAGAAAAGATAAAGCTGACATAATTGTGTTTGTCCTCAAGGAAACAATTCCAAATAATTCTCCAAAGTCCTCCTCATAACTCTCTCCTCCTCATAATTGTGTTTATTTATTCTCTTTTTTTTTTAAGTACATAATCCTCTTCACATTACGCTAACCTAAATACATAATAAAAGTTTGTTACATATAACTCATTTGAGATAACTTTATCAAATAATTTAATAGATCGATCAAAACTCAAAACATATATCAAAATCATGTCGGCCCCACAGGCAAATGTACTCTATAAAAAGATTATACTATATTCGTTAGCTAATTAATTCCTCAAACATGGTATTGACAAATTAAAAGTTTTGCATACGCCATCTATTATATTATATTAAGTTAGAGCTAGACTAGACAACAAATCATATTTGTCATTTTTCTGTAATTCATGATAGGATGACAAACTTTGCATGTCATTATTTATCATTTCTGTCCCAATATAGTAAGTAAAATGGAGTATCTGTAGTTTGTGTGTAGGTGCACAAATTCGAATTATCTTACGTTAGTATTAGTGGAAGGATGGAATTAGGAAACGTAGCTAAATTATAGTACGTAAATGGACAAAGATATAATCCTTGCTGGAACAAGTCGTAAGCATGAATAATGAACACTCCAGTTATTTCAGAAAATTAAAACTCCATGGAATTGTTGGAGTGTTTGAATAGGCCTTGTTCATTTATTAAAATTCCGATATAAGAGATGATGTCACAACAGATGTGAAAATAGGATTTTAAATTAGTGTATAGTTAATTTTGAACTGTAATATAAGTATGTATATGTGAAAATAGAGTATAAATTAAGGGTGTGTTTGGTATGAAAGAAAATGTTTTCCTGAAAATAAGTAGATTTATGACTTATTTTCTTATGCTTGGTTGTTGAGTAGAAACTTTTTTTAGAAAATAATTTCTAGTGTTTGATTCATGAACGAAAAATATTTTTTATTGTTACTAGAGTAGAAAATAATTTTTAAAATTGAGAATATTTTTATAAAAAAATTATTTTTTTGGGGGGTGGGAGGGGGCTGTAGGGGGCTGGCGGGGTGGGGTAGGGGTAAAAAATTTAAGTTAAAAATATATTCTTAAAATAAAATTATTTTGTTATGGGGGATGGTGGGCAGGCAGAGGGTGGTAGGGGTATGGATTAAAAAATAAAAATTTGAAGTTGAAAAATATTTTTTTAAAACAAAATTAATTTTTTTTGGGTGTGTGTATGGGAGAGGTTGCTGCTCAGGTGGTGGTGGTGGTGGGGTTGGGGGTTGGAGGCTAGGATTGAAAAAAATATAAAATTGAAATTGAAAATATTTTTTAAAAGTAAACTAAATATTTATTTTGAGAGGTGAGGTAGGTAGGGAGATCGGAGGTACAGGTAAAAAAATTATAGTCTGAAGTCGAAAATATTTTTAAAAAATAAATTTAATTTTTTAGAAATTGATATTTTTCAAAGGAAATGTAATTTGAAGTTGGATGAGAGTTTTGGAAAATGTTTTCCTTAACTTTTGAAGGGAAGTCATTTTCCTTAATTTTAAGGAAAATGAATTGATTTAGAAAATATTTTCCATAACTTTTTTTCCAAACAAAAATAAAAAAATTAGAAAATATTTTTAAAAAAATATTTTCCTTCCTACCAAACACACCGTAAGTTGGAATGTTATACAATCTCTTTTTGTTTGTGGTCATGATGAGTGATGACTATTAATAGCTTAGGAGTAGTAATTAGGCCCAAAGGAACAAGTACTATTTAGGTAACATTGGGCTGAACTGTTCCCCTGAATCAACTATAAATTAAAGACCAATTACTCAAGAATATTTTCTCTTGTTGTAGTATGTAAGACCTATTAGATGAGAGTGAGTTACTCGAGTAGTAAGTATCCTTGACTTTCACTCTGAAGGTTGTGAGTTAAGGTCATTAAGGAGTTATTCGTGTTAGGTGTTAAAAGGTGTGAATAGAAAATGAATAGTTGTGATTTTAATGAAAAAATTGCGACTTTTATAAAAGGTAATGACCTGTCCGAAAGATTGTGACTTTTCCGGTAAGGGCCAATAAGAACTTTTTCGCGCTACCCTTTGTTTTCTATAAATTGAGTGTTTTCTCTCATTTTAATAATATAATTTGTAGACTTCTTTTCTACTACTAAATCTAGTATTCTAAGTTTACTTTACTGTCGTTGAGTGGCTCGCTGACACTAGCGTTTTGGGGTAGCAATACATTGGTATTGAGATTATTCTATCTTGGGAGGACATCTTACAAATCAAATCTCTGATACTAGAGGGAAATAATTTCCTTAAGGGGACACCGTGAATTTAGTGGCTTGATCTTCTTTTTGTCTTTCTAGATTCTGGTATGTGTCACATATTTTAGATTTGTGAATTAATTTTTGTCTATCTGTTTTTCACTGGTTCATTAAACTTCGATAACTTCGTGTTTCTGCAAAGTTTGTTAGAAACAATAAGATTTTTCAAACACAGAGTAACAACAATTCATATTGGAAAGGAAAATTTCGTCTATTTTTTCTAATCTGTTTCTGATTTTAGTTTCTCTACTAATTCTAATTTTCTAATTATGAAAATGTTCTTTAACATTGTTATGTTTTACCAAGTTCTTATAGTATTGTTCCAAGTATCTTAGGAATACAAGATGAACAACAACTCGAATGACCTTAAAGTAAAGAAAGTTATTCTCAGCTAATCTATTTAGCATTTAACCAAAAGTTTGGGGAAAAAATAATGAGATGTGAAATGATACACTTCAACAATTAAAAACATGATACAAATATGATATAGAAGGAAAAGAAGAGACTAGGTATAAGTCATAGCTCAAACTCAATTTCTTTAACTCTTCCCATATTTACGGTAGTTCTGCCCTAAAGGCGACGATTCTTGTTTCTTCTTCTCCTTCTTTTTCCTCTTTTCTTCTTTTTTTTATTGGAATGCCTGCATATTATCTTTCCCTTAGCTCATATTGATATACGCCGGTCACGCTCTCGTGACAGAAAACTAGCTAGAACTACTACATTGTATTGAAGATAATAGATAGCAATTAGTTGAGTAATTAGTTGTTAGTTAAAGTAGTTAGTTGGTACAACTAGTTAGTTATGAGCATAAGTTAGTTATAACTGTTTTACTGAATAGGTTATGAACATGTGATGTATATATACATGAAGATACTGATCTTATCAATACACAACAAACACATTCTTTACACTACATTCTGTTATTCCTTCTTCTCTCTTCTCCTATCTTCACTTCTGCGTATCACATCCTTTCTCTGCACACACCTGCACACAAATCACCATTGAAGGAGTTAATCAGCTAAGTAGTTGAGCAGTTGAGTCTCCATTGAAAGTGTTAACATGGTATCAGAGCAGGTGAGTGAATCAACAACAATGGCAGTCGATCTTGTCATCCCTTACACGCATCCTCTTTATTTGCATCCATCGGACACTCCAGGGTCTGTTATTTGTCCTGTTAAGCTGACAGGATCAGAAAATTATGGCTTATGGAGGAGAACTATGCGAATTGCTTTACAAGCTAAGAGGAAACTAGGTTTTGTAATGGGAACCTGTAAGAAGGCAAGTTTTGAAACTAAGTATCATGATCAGTGGGATACTTGCAATGCAATTGTTCTCTCATGGCTCATGAACACTGTGTCTTCCACTCTCTTAAGTGGCATTGTGTATGCATCTGATGCATCATTAGTCTGGGAAGATCTCAAGGAACGATTTGATAAGGTCAATCGTATGAGGATTTATCAGTTACATCGAGAGATTGCTACAATTGCGCAAGGGATTGATACTGTTTCAGTTTATTTTACAAAATTGAAGGAATTGTGGGCAGAGTATGATGCAATGGTGATATTTCCAAGCTGTGGATATTCAAAGTCAAAGGATTATGTTGAACATTTACATCAACAATGACTGATTCAATTCCTTGCAGGCTTGAATGAATCACATTCGCAGGCTAGGAGGCAAATTCTCATGAAAACTTCTGAACCAACTCTTAATCAGGCATATGCCATGATTGTTGAAGAAGAGAGTCAGAGGTCTGATGTAAATCATAACTCTCTGGGAATGAAAGCCATAGCTGAAGGAAATGATGTTGCAGCTCTTTGGACTGCTAAACATCCACCAAAAATTCGATACAAGTCTCCAAATGCTTTCTGTGATCATTGTCACACAAAAGGCCATGTTAAAAATGATTGTTTTCAGCTTATAGGGTATCCATCTTGGTATAAAGGGAAGAAGAAAGATGGAGCTAATATGCAACATAATGCACCTGTTTTTAAATCAGAATATGATAATCGTAATGTAGGGCCTTCTTATGGAAACTTGTCATTTTCTCACAATCATAATTCTGCAGGAGAAGTTCACAAGTCTATTGGAGGAAATGATCACACAGGAGTTGGAACACATGCTCATGGTTATGGTGGATTACATGGATCTCTAATTGTTCATGATCCAATATTACTGCTGACATGTGTGTTCATGGATATAGTTCTACAGAATCATGTAATCATGGAGGAGCTGGTGTTAACATGGCTTTTACAAGCAATCAACTCAGCCATCTTAATTCAAAAAATTCTCCTTCAACTAACACTGCAGGTATTGTTAACTGTTCAGTAGTACATAGTTCATCTAGCCATAGATGGATAGTTGACATAGGTGCAACAAATCATATGTCCTCTACTCCAGACTTGCTTCATGATACTCAACTTCTGCCTACAACTGAGTACAATAAGGTTCATTTGCCTAATGGTAAAAAAATACCAATTGTTTTTAGTGGGAAGTCTAGATTGACACAAGGAGATATATCTCATGTTCTATATATTCCAGACTTCAAATACAACTTATTGTCAGTTTCTGAGCTGACTAAAGAACTGCATTGTTGCATGGTGTTTTATCCTGATCATTGCATATTGCAGGACCTTCACACTGGGAAGGTGAAGGGGACTGATAGCATGGAAAATGGTTTATACTATTGGTCACACATTGTTTCTCCAACTGTTGCTTCTTCTGTTTCTCCTTCAGCTGCTTTGAGTACATTGGATAATGTTGATTTGTGGCAAAGAAGATTAGGACATATTCCTCACAAGGTTCTTCAGCAAATGCAAATACCACACATCTCTAGTTCTTCCAAATTGACATCATGTCCAATATGTCCTTTGGCCAAGCAAACTAGACTGCCCTTTCCTCAAAGTTCTACTAGAACTGATAATGTGTTTGATTTGATTCATGCTGATGTTTGGGGTCCATATAAATTTCCTACTCATGATGGAAATAGATACTTTCTTACTTTGGTAGATGATTGTAGTAGAATGGTCTGGATCTTTCTCCTCAAATATAAAAGTGATGTATTCATTGTATTGAAAGACTTCCTTCAGCTAATACAAAGGCAGTTTGGTGGTTATATCAAAATATTTCGAAGTGATAATGGTACAGAATTCTTTAATTCTCATTGTAGTGAGTTGTTTAGAACAGCAGGGATTGTTCATCAAAGCTCTTGTGTTTACACACCCCAACAGAATGGAGTAGTATAAAGGAGACACCGAAAGATTCTAGAGGTTGCTAGAGCTATTAGATTTCAAGCTAATTTGCCTATCAGATTTTGGGGTTTATGTGTTCAAAATGCAGCTTATTTGATTAACAGAATACCATCTACTGCATTTTCAGGAAGATCTTTTTTTGCTGTGTTTTTTGGCAAAGAACCTTCTCTACATCATCTTAGAGTTATGGGTTGCTTATGCTAGGCTGTCAATCACCATACTCATGGTGATAAATTTGACACAAGATCCATCAAGTTTGTGCTTATGGGCTATTCTACCACTCAAAAGGGATACAAACTATATGACTTATCTACTAAAACCTTCTTCATTAGTAGAGATGTTATATTTAGAGAAGATCAATATCCATTTCAGCATATTCAAGATGAGTCCTGTGACTCTTCTTTTTTTGAAAATTCTGATATGTTTGTTTCTGATGATTCTCCTACCATCCCTTTACATGAAACATCTATTACTTCTCCAGATCCAACCTCCACCACAATTGATTCATCACCTAGTCCAATCTCCCAACCATTTGACAATTCTACTACTACTGATCTTAGAAGGTCTACTAGATCTTCTAAACCTCCTGGATGGTTACATAACTTTGTCCATAATGCTACACACAGTCCTACACATTCCTCTACTTACTCTACTGCTCACCCTTTATCCACATACATGTCCTATTCCTCCATTTCTGCTTCATATTTTCAGTCACTGTGTAATTTTTCAGCTGTATCAGAACCTACTTCTTACAATGAGGCTGTGCAGCATTCATATTGGATTTAAGCTATGGAGCTAGAACTAAAAGCATTACATGATAATCATACTTGGGATCTAGTATCCTTGCCTCTTGGGAAGAAGGCTATTGGGTGTAAGTGGGTATACAAGGTCAAGTTTAATGCTCAAGGTGAGGTAGAGAGGTATAAAGCTCGACTTGTAGCTAAAGGGTATACACAGCAAGAATGACTGGATTATCAAGAGACATTTTCTCCTGTTGTTAAAATGGTAACAGTGAGGGTAGTACTCTCCTTAGCTGCTATGCATGGTTGGTTTCTACATCAAATGGATGTTTTTAATGCCTTTCTACAGGGTGACTTAGTTGAAGAAGTGTACATGGTTCCTCCACCTGGTTTGCTACAACAGGGGGAGTCTAAAGTCTGTAAGTTGAACAAATCACTTTATGGTTTGAAGCAGGCTTCTCGACAATGGAATTTGAAGCTTAGTGAGGCACTTATAAGTTGTGGTTTCATTCAGAGTCACCATGATTATTCCTTGTTTACCAAATGTTCTGGTTCTGATTTGGTCCTTATCTTAGTTTATGTGGATGATCTTCTGATCACTGGTTCTTCTTCTCAGTTGATTCAAGCCACTAAACTCATGTTGAACACTCATTTCAAGATCAAGGACCTGGGGGAGATGAGATACTTCCTTGGTCTAGAAATAGCAAGGAGCAGAGATGGTATTATGGTAAGTCAAAGGAAGTTTGCCTTGGACCTTATTTCAGATTTTGGGCTTGCAGGCACCAAACCAGTTAACACACCTTTGGAAGTTAATCAAAGGTTCACTAGCCAAGATTTTGACATGAGTTATGAAGCTCAGGATACACATGAAGACATAGTTCTTGATGATCCAACTGGCTATCAGAAACTAGTTGGTAAGCTGCTATACCTCACCATGACAAGGCCAGACATTAGTTATGCAGTGCAGAATCTCAGCCAATTTATGCATAAACCTAAGAAGTCACACATGGATGGTGCATTAAGAGTGATAAGGTACTTTAAAAATGCACCAGGTCTGGGAATTATGCTGACATCAAAGGTTTGTAAACAACTTTCAGTCTATTGTGATGTTGATTGGGCTACATGTCCTATGACAAGAAGATCTGTTAGTGGTTTTGTGGTGAAAATTGGAGATTCATTGATTTCATGAAAGTCGAAGAAATAAAATACTGTGTCAAGAAGTTCTGCTGAAGCAGAATACAGAAGCATGGCTAATGCTCCATCAGAAGTGGTGTAGTTAATAGGTCTGTACAAAGAGCTGAAGATGGAGTTGGAATTACCAATTAGATTGTTTTGTGATAGTAAAGCAGCACTCCAAATTACTGCTAATCCTATCTATCATGAAAGAACTAAACATATAGAGATTGATTGCCACTTTATTCGAGAGAAAATACAAGAAGGACTCATTCAGAAAGAACATGTGCCTTCAAGAATGCAGCTGGGTGATATACTAACAAAGAGTTTAGGGAGAACTCAACATGATTTCCTATTATCCAAGCTGGGTGTATACAACTTGTTTGCACCATACAGCTTGAGGGGGAGTATTGAAGATAATAGATAGCAATTAGTTGAGTAATTAGTTGTTAGTTAAAGTAGTTAGTTGGTACAACTATACAGCTCATTAGTTACTTATGAGCATAAGTTAGTTATAATTGTTTTACTGAATTGGTTATGAACATGTGATGTATATATACATGTAGATACTGATCTTATCAATACACAACAAACACATTCTTTACACTACATTCTGTTATTCCTTCTTCTCTCTTCTCCTATCTTCACTTCTGCGTATCACATCCTTTCTCTGCACACACTTGCACACAAATCACCATTGAAAGAGTTAATCAGCTAAGTAGTTGAGCAGCTGAGTCTCCATTGAAGGTGTTAACACATTGTTTCAAAGAGGCCTAGTACGATGACCTCTAGCTTTGCCACAAAGAATAGCATTCTTTGGTATTGGGAGTTCATCTCTCAAAGAATTAGCTGGGGAGTAAACTCTTAAGTAGAAATGTTGACTCAAGTACCTCCTTGACCAATTCTCAGACCTTATGTTCCACATTCCTACATTGTCCAATGCCGTGTATATTGCGGTCCATGACTTAGGATACACCTGAATTACATCAAACAAATACGTTGAAACATAAGTTTAAGGATGTTTTAGTATTGAACAAAGTTGAGATTACGTGTTTTGAGTTTTGACATACCTGGACGGTGCAATGTGCAATTGTGTCCCTTAAGTTGTAGTGTGCTCTATTTGCTGGACTCCATTGTCCACCATCCATACTGTTCATTAACACAGATAAAATTAAGAATCAAGAGAACTAAATGGAAGAAAAAAATAGTAATTTTGATGATTTATCGCTATTGCTTTTTCCTAGCTCCATGGATAAAGAAGGAGAATTTTCAGAGAATCATTCTGTGAAAAGATGAGAGGTTAGGAAGATAGCTAAGTTAGATGAAGAAATAAAGGAGTTATAAATCTAAGTTTTTAAGTATAAAAAAAAACTAAAAAGGGAGTAATAAATATAAGGGAGCTAGCTAGCTAGTTACTGTTGTCACCATGCATTTTGTCTACTTGTGTCAAGGCTTTTAAATTTACTACTTGAATTTTCTTACGTAAAAATTTTCCAAGTCTTATGAATTTTGATTATGAAGCTGATTTTTTTTTTTTATTTTGCTCAACTTTGCACTCATAATTAGATGACTAGAAAAAGGAAGGAAGAAAATGAATAAGGAATTAGAATATTATTAAAAAAGATTCTGAATTTATATTCTTTGTTTGAAGTCGATATGAAAACATTCTTGTGTGCCCTTACATGAGATCTTTTCTTATAAGGGCCACCTCAACCTCAACACCCCCCCCCCCCTTAAAGTCACCTTTTAAGTTTTTTTTTAACCATAAAAAATGATCTAAAGATATCATTGATAGTGTTTGAACATAGATGTAATCGTCAATGTAAAGATTAGCTAAAATTCAAAATTAGTCCGTGAAAACATCATTTAGCATCTGATGAAGTGAGTTACAAATAATTAACGTAATAAGTGTGTATCCTATGATTTATACAAGTGTTTTCACTAATAGTTAAGAACTTTATTATATAAAGGGTAAATATTATAATAAGGGCTCAATAATTTTTTTAAACTTTGAATTATTCATTTATTTTAAACTATGAAAAAAAGATTCAACAATTCACTTAATAAAAAATAGAAGGAATATAAATAAGCTTCTATAATCTTGAATTCAAAGGAGGATTATGGTGTAAGGTGCGGATTTTTGGAAATTCGATAATTTTTACATAGATTCCGTATTTATATTGATAAATTTATTAGATACCCTATAGTGTATAATTTGTGTCTATAACCATTTATAATCTATGAATATAAACTTAAAAAAAAAATAGTGAACTCAGTGGACTATATAGTATTAAGATCTCAAATATATTTGGTAGGAATCTAGTAACAAAATTAATTTTTTGGTCAAGTGGTATTAATAAAATTAAACTATCCTCCTTGATGAAGGTTTGAATCTGTGGGGCACATATGATGGTAAATTTTTTTTCTCCATTCTATATTGCTTCTCCATTTTTGTTTTTTATCTCTTAAGAAATTATATATTACAAAATATCTATCTATCTACTATATATATATAAATATATATATATATATATATATATATATATATATATATACTAATTTACTATTCCATTCCTTTTAGAGCCTTTATCTAAAGAATAATCCACTCCTTTGACGGAAGAGGCTCCTCTCCATTAATGATCTCTCAGTTTTCTCAAGCGCTCTCTTATATAGTTGACATGTGTCCTTTTAATTTTTTAATTGATCAGATTAATTTTCTTGACTAAATACTATTAACCATGGTTATTAGTAATTATCTCTTCTCTCCTCTCTCATATCTAATCTCTTTCTTTCTCACTTAATAGTGCAACAAACATTTTCTCCCGTAAAAAAATTGTTTTGTTAACAACAAGTCACTGTTCCTTTTTATTAATTTCACACAATGATAAAAAAACAATTCAAAGGAAGAATTCGGGTTATAAAATTTAATTATAAGGTTCAATATAATTAATTTATAATAAGGTCTTTTCATTTTTAATTTCTAGATGATATAGTCACACACACTTTAGTTAATTAACATGATATAGATCAGAACACATGAGGTCCTAATCAAGTCTAAGCCTTACCATTACTATGCATTAGGATAAAGATTTTTCACATGCTTGGTTGGGGATTAGAACCACTCATATTCAAGCCCACACATGAAGAGGATCGAGGTGTCGTAAATATATAATTAAAAACATAAAATTAGCTTACCTTTTCTCTGACTTATAACCTTTTTAAACTTAGAGATATGTTGATTAACTTACATTTCAGTTGAAACTACACCCTTATACATTATAAAGTATCGCTACACCTTTAATCTAATTAAGTTGCAAAGTTTCAATTAACCTAGCTAAGCTAGGTTAGTTTAAACAGAAACATGTTTCTTGTATTAACATATACTTAATAAGGATTAACTAAAAGAGTTTTTTTTTTTTTGGTTTTTTCCCTTGAGGAAATGGAAGAAACCAAAGGATTTCAACCAAGAGTAAGGTCAAGAGAGATATCTGAACTGAGAGATAGCTCCAAGGACATAGTGCTATGGGAGTCTTCCTCTTCAATCATTGAAGTTGCACTTTTATTTGGCAAATTGCTAATGCCATATGCTCGCACGATTTTATTATCATCATCTCCATCCTGCCCAAATAAAAATAAAATTCTCATTTGTAACTATATATGTCAAGTAAAGAAAGTTAATTAATAAAAGTGAATTAAGGATTTCGTTTATTACTCGAATAGTAATGGTTCCATCGAAGAAATCCCTAAACATGTAGCATCGTCCTTCCAATCCTATCTTCTTCTCTGGCATAGGTTTCCTGGAAGGGGTAAACATGTAATTTCATATATCATCATTGAAATTCAATAATAACTCCGGAGTTATCTATTTTTCAGATTATTACAACATTGATGGTGTAAAAAATGTTCACACTGAAAAATAGTTCCATTTTAAACAGAAAAAAGGAAGAGAAGAAAAATGAGACAAACCATGGAGGAGGAAAAACAGTAGAGCTGGAAGCAATTTTGTCCAAATAGTTAGTTGTTGCAGTTGGATTAAGATGACCATCAAACACAGATTTGCCATTGTTATGATTGTAACGATGAACAAGGTTTCCCTGTGGAAAATTCATTTGATTGGAACCATTAAATATGGGAGCTTTGCCATTGTTATGATTGTAACGATGAACAAGGTTTCCCTGTGGAAAATTCATTTGATTGGAACCATTAAATATGGGGGCTTTGCCATTGTTATGATTGTAACAATTAACAAGGTTTCCCTGAGAAAAATTCATTTGATCAGAATCATCAAACATGGCAGCTTTGCCTTTGATATGATTGTAACCATTAACAAGATTTCCCTGTGGAAAATTCATTTGATCGGAAGCATCAATCACAACGGCTTTGCCATTGATATGATTGTAACGATGAACAAGGTTTCCCCGAGGAATATTCATTGAATCTGAACCATCAATTCTGTTTCTCTTTCTCCCATTTGCAGCTTCTGCTTCAGTTAATTAAAAACCAAAAAAGGTCAAATGAGTTGGTGGTAGACGTAATTAATAACTCATTGGCGTTACATACTTATATGTGACAAAATAAAATCAATTTTTGGTCTCCCTAACAATAAATCTAGCCTTAGAAAAAGTAGTTCTAAGTCCTTTTTTCAATTTTAGCAATCCTAAAGGTGATATGGAATCAGGCAAAACTCAAAAAGGCTAAAATGAAACATAAAAAAAATTCCTCAAATGGAACTTCAAATAACATTTTTTTTCTTGATTGCTTCACCGCTCACTACTCATTTACTTTCTATTTTATCATCTTCTTAGATAATAAAATCAAGTTTCAAGCGGTTGAAAAAAAAATCGCAAAATTTAAATTATGCACCTTAATCACTCCTTTAATTATATATATATATATATATATATATATATATATATATATATATATATATATATATATATATATATATATATATATATATATATATATATATATATATATATATATATATATAACTAGTACATACAAAATCATATAGAAGAAATGGAATTTGATGGAAAAAATTAAGTAACAAGGGATATATACCTTGCATCTCTTGACGTTTCAAGCTTCTGTACATCTGTTCATATCATAAAAATATATTTTCTTAAGGTGGAAAAAAATAAAGAAGAACAAAATTAAAGGGTTAAGATCTGATAATTACCTGAAGGTGACTCTTAATGTGAGATATAGTAAGGCCCTTCACATCCATTATTTGTAGCACCATCTTTGGTGTTGCTCCTAATTATTAGTATATATATATACCAAATTATTAAGTCATCATGATATATAGATCCACTTCTTTTTTTTTAGTGGAATGTAAAATCTTAAAAAAGAAGAAGAGAGTAAGTTAAGCTTACGATCAACTCCACCAAGATGATCAACAGCATACACAAAGCGGCGATGAAGATCATCAATCCATCGGAGTCTTGGCATTGTGGGTTTAACATATGCTCTTATGACAAACTCTGATGATTTATCGCTACTGCTTTTTCCTAGCTCCATGGATAAAGAAGGAGAATTTTCAGAGAATTATTCTGTGAAAAGATGAGAGGTTAGAAAGATATCTTCTATAATGGCCACCTCAACCTTAACAACCCCTCCCCCCCCACCCCCACCCTCCTTAAAGTCACTTTTTATTTATTTTTTTAACCTTAAAAAAGGGTCCAAAGATATCATTAATAGTGTTTGAATATAGATGTAATCATCAATGTGAAGATTAGCTAAAATACAAAACTAGTGTGTGAAAATCTCTTTTGGCATCTAGTGAAGTCAGCTACAAATAATTAATACAAGCGTGTACTGTATGACTTATACAAGTCTTCTTACTAGTAGTTAAGAACTTTGTTAAATGAAGGGAAAATATTATGAAAAAAGCTCAATAATTTTTTTAAACTTTGAATTATTCATTTATTTTAAACTATGGAAAAAAGATTCAACTATTCACTTAATAAAAAATAGAAGGAATATAGATAAGCTACTGTGATCTTGAATTCAAAGGAGGATCTATAGAGTGAGGTGCGGATTTTTGGAAATTTGATCATTTTTACATAGATTTCATATTTATATTGATAAATTTATTAAATATCCGTTAAATGTCTAATTTGTGTGTATAACCATTTATAATCTATGAATATAAACTCAAAAGAAAAATAGTGAGCTCAGCGGACTATATAGTGTTAAGATCTCAAATATATTTGGTAGGACTCTAGTAACAAAATTATTTTTTTGGTCAAGTGGTAGAAATAAAATCAAACTTGCTTAGATTTAGCTATCCTCCTTGATGAGGGTTTGAATCTCTGTGGCACCTATGATGATAAGTCACTGTTCCTTTTTATTAATTTCACACAATGATAAAAAACAATTCAAAGGAAGAATTCGGGTTATAAAATTTAATTATAAGGTTCAATATAATTAATTTATAATAAGGTCTTTTCATTTTTAATTTCTAGATGATATAGTCACACACACTTTAGTTAATTAACATGGTATAGATCATAACACATGAGGTCCTAATCAAGTCTAAGCCTTACCATTACTATGCATTATGATAAATATTTTTCACATGCTTGGTTGGGGATTAGAACCACTAATATTCAATCCCACACATGAAGAGGATCGAGGTGTCGTAAATATATAATTAAAAACATAAAATTAGCTTACATTTTCTCTGACTTATAACCTTTTTAGACTTAGAGATATGTTGATTAACTTACATTTCAGTTGAAACTACACCCTTATATATTATAAATTATCGCTACACCTTTAATCTAATTAAGTTGCAAAGTTTCAATTAACCTAGCTAAGCTAGGTTAGTTTAAACAGAAACATGTTTCTTGTATTAGCATATACTTAATAAGGATTAACTAAAAGAGTTTTTTTGTTTTTGTTTTTTTCCCTTGAGGAAATAGAAGAGACCAAAGGATTTCAACCAAGGGTAAGGTCAAGAGAGATATCTGAACTAAGAGATAGCTCCAAGGACATAGTGCTATGAGAGTCTTCCTTTTCAATCATTGAAGTTGCACTCTTATTTGGAAAATTGCTAATACCATATGCTCGCACAATTTTATTATTATCATCTCCATCCTGCCCAAACAAAAATAAAATTCTCATTTGTAAACTATATATGTCAAGAAAAGAAAGTTAATTATTAAAAAGTGAATTAAGGATTTCGTTAGTTACTCGAATAGTAATGGTTCCATCGAAGAAATCCCTAAACATGTAGCATCGTCCTTCCAATACCATCTTCTTCTCTGGCATAGGTTTCCTGGAAGGGGTAAACATATAATTTCATATATCATCATTGAAACAATACTAGCTCCGGAGTTATCTATTTTTCAGATTATTACAACATTGATGGTGTAAAAAATATTCACACTCAAAAATAGTTCCATTTTTAACGAGAAAAAGGAAGAGAAGAAAAATGAGACAAACCATGGAGGAGGAAAAACAGTAGAGCTGGAAGCAATTTTGTCCAAATAGTTAGTTGTTACAGTCGAATTAAGATGACCATCAAACACAGATTTGCCATTGTTATGATTGTAACGATGAACAAGGTTTTCCTGTGGAAAATTCATTTGATCGGAAGCATCAATCACAGCGGCTTTGCCATTGATATGATTGTAACGATGAACAAGGTTTCCCCGAGGAATATTCATTGAATCTGAACCATCAATTCTATTTCTCTTTCTCCCATTTGCAGCATCTGCTTCAGTTAATTAAAAACCAAAAAAGGTCAAATGAGTTGGTAGTAGACGTAATTAATTAACTCAATGGCGTTACATACTTATATGTGACAAAATAAAATCAATTTTTGTCTCCCTAACAATAGATCTAGCCTTAGAAAAAGTAGTTCTAAGTCCTTTTTTCAATTTTAGCAATCCTAAAGGTGATATAAAATCAGGCAAAACTCAAAAAAGGCTAAAATGAAACATAAAAAAAATTCCTCAAATGGAACTTCAAATAACATTTTTTTTTTATTGCTTCACCGCTCACTACTCATTTACTTTCTATTTTATCATCTTTTTAGATAATAAAATCAATTTTCAATCGGTTGAAAAAAAATCGCAAAATTTAAATTATGCATCTTAATCACTCCTTTTATTTTATATATATATAAAAAAAACTAGTACATACAAAATCATATAGAAGAAATGGAATTTGATGGAAAAAATTAAGTAAAAAGGGATATATACCTTGCATCTCTTGACGTTTCAAGCTTCTGTACATCTGTTCATATCATAAAAATATATTTTCTTAAGGTGGAAAAAAAATAAAGAAGAACAAAATTAAAGGGTTAAGATCTGATAATTACCTGAAGGTGACTCTTAATGTGAGATATAGTAAGGCCCTTCACATCCATTATTTGTAGCACCATCTTTGGTGTTGCTCCTAATTATTAGTATATATATATACCAAATTATTAAGTCATCATGATATATAGATCCACTTCTCTTTTTTTTAGTGGAATGTAAAATCTTAAAAAAGAAGAAGAGAGTAAGTTAAGCTTACGATCAACTCCACCAAGATGATCAACAGCATGCACAAAGCGGCGATGAAGATTATCAGTCCATCGGAGTCTTGGCAATCTGGGTTTAACATATGCTCTTATGGAAAACTCTAATGATTTATCGCTACTGTTGTTTCCTTGCTCCATTGATAAAGAAGGATGATTTTCAGAGAATCATTCTGTGAAAAGATGAGAGGTTAGGAAGATAGCTAAGTTAGATAAAGAGAGAAGGGAGTTATAAGTCTATGTTTTTAAGTATATAAGAAAAACTAAAAAAGGAGTAATAAATATAAGGGAGCTACCTAGCTAGTCACTGTTGTCACCTTTTTGTCTACTTGTGTCAAGGCTTTTAAATTTACAACTAAGATTTTCTTACATAAAAATTTTCCAAAGTCTTATGAATTTTGATTATAAAACTGATTTTTTTTATTTTGTTCAACTTTGCACTCATAATTAGATGACTCTAAAAAAAGGAAGAAAATGTAGTATTATTAAAAAACATTTTGAATTTCTTATTACTTTATAGGACATTATATTCTTTGTTTGAAGTCAGTATCGAAACATTCTTGTGTGTCCTTACATGAGATCTCTTCTATAATGGCCACCTCAACCTCAACAACCCCCGCCCCCCACCCACCCTCCTTAAAGTGACTTTTTAAGTTTTTTTTAACCTTAAAAAAGGGTCTAAAGATATCATTAATAGTGTTTGAATATAGATGTAATCATCAATGTGAAGATTAGCTAAAATACAAAACTAGTGTGTGAAAATCTCTTTTGGCATCTAGTGAAGTCAGTTACAAATAATTAACACAAGCGTGTACTGTATGACTTATACAAGTCTTTTCTTTAGTAGTTAAGAACTTTATTAAATGAAGGGTAAATATTTTGAAAAAGCTCAATAATTTTTTTTAACTTTGAATTATTCATTTATTTTAAACTATGAAAATGAGATTCAACTATTCACTTAATAAAAAATAGAAGGAATATAGATAAGCTTCTATGATCTTGAATTCAAAGGAGGATCTAAAGTGTAAGGTACGGATTTTTGGAAATTTGATAATTTTTACATAGATTTCATATTTATATTGATAAATTTATTAAATATCCGTTAAATGTCTAATTTGTGTGTATAATCATTTATAATCTATGAATATAAACTCAAAAAAAGAAATAGTGAGCACAGCGGACTATATAGCGTTAAAATCTCAAATATATTTGATAGGAATCTAGTAACAAAATTAATTTTTGGTCAAGTGGTAGAAATAATATCAAACTTGCTTAGATTTAGCTATCCTCCTTGATGAGGGTTTGAATCTCTGGGGCACACATGATGATAAAAAAAAATTCACCATTTTTTATTACTTCTCCATTTTTATTTTTTATCTCTTAAGAAATTACATATTACAAAAAGAAAATTGCCTTTTTTAAAAAAATCGACTAATAATGAAATACACTTATATAAATTGAAATAAATATAATAATAAGTAACTAAACGGATTTTTCATACAAAATATTATACTATAATTCTTATTCATTTAGTTGAAAGTTAACTTAAAATACTATTTATGTAGCTTATTTTTTCTAAATATTAACACACTCTTTTATTTAGAAATAGTTTAATCAAACAAAAATGAGAAAACTAAAAACATTTAATTCCTCCTTGTGCCAAAACACGTGCATCGATATAGTTTGAATTAATTATTAATGTTTTTAGAAAGAATGTATTAACTTATGTCATCAAAAGACCAAGGGGCTGTTTGCAGATCTAATTTTCTAATCATATTTTAGTAATAACAAGAATGAAGAATGGTGAAATGAGGCCAAAAATAGAAAAGATAAAGCTGACATAATATAGGCAAAAATGTGTTTGTCCTCAAGGAAACAATTCCAAATAATTCTCCAAAGTCCTCCTCATAACTTTCTCCCCCTCATCCGAATATTCCACGTAGTAGGGTATAAAAATCGAATTAAAAATTGAACCAAATTGCAAATTGAGTTTAAAAAAAATCGATTAATGGTTTGGTTTGATTTAGTTTGGTATTGGAAAAAAATAACTATATTTGAGTTGGTTTGGTTTCAACTAAAAAAAATCCGAGACCAAACTAACCTTACATTATATATGTAATTTTAAAATTTTATTTTATACATAAAAATATTTACTTTGATATAATTCTAAAATATTTCTTATATTTCATAGTTTTTATAATTTAGAATTTGGAATGATCCAATAGAGATTATAGTTCATAGATGTTGATAATTATAGTAAAACTTTATTCAAAAACAAATTAATATTACTGCAAAAAGAAAATCAATTCAACACTAAGAATGAAAATAATATTGAATATTTGTTCTTTAATTTTACATTGGTTTAGACAATTAAAATATATAATCTAATTTTAATTTTTCTTAAATATTTAGTAATGGAACTAATATTTATTAAACTTATTTTAGTATGATTTAGTACTTTTAAGTTATAATTATTTTCATTATGACTTTACAATATTTATTTTATATGATGATTTCATTATTATTTTTTATTGAATATTTTTGTGTCATCAGTACTCATCTCACATTTACTGTTATGTTTTTAAGAAACGTCTTAGATAATTGTATTTTGGTTGGACTAAAAAAAATTTCAAACACAATTTAATTATATGTTTGTATGCAAACTTTACCGAAAAATTCAAAAATGTGAAAAAATTCGAGGTTTATTAGTTTAGTTTGGTTTATAAATCTAAAAATTTTATACAATGATTTGGTTTGATATTTAAAAAAATCACAATATTTGATTTGATATTTAAAAAATCCAAACCAATTCGATCATGTACACCCCTACTACGTAGATTTACTTTTTTTTAAGTACATGATCCTATTCACATTGCTCTTGGCCTAAATACATAATAAAAGTTTGTTACATGCGATTCATCTGGGATAACTTTATCAAATAATTTAATAGAACGATCAAACTTCAAATACATATATCAAAATCATCCCGTGCCCACAAGCAAATGTACTTTATAAAATGATTATATTATATAAGGTAGAATCTTGAAAAAACATTGTTACTATGATTTATTTATTCGTTAGCTAATTGATTCCTCAAACATGGTATTGACAAATTAAAAGTTTTGCGTACTCGTCTATTATATATTATATTAAGTTAGAGCTAGACTAGACAACAAATCATATTTGTGATTTTTCTGTAATTCATGATAGGATGACAAACTTTGCATGTCATTTCTGTCCCAATATAGTAAGTAAAATGGAGTATATGTAGTTTGTGTGTAGGTGCATAAATTCGAATTATCTTACGTAAGTATTAGTGGAAGGATGGAATTAGAAAACGTAGCTAAATTATAGTACGTAAATGGACAAAAATATATTCCCTGCTGGAACAAGTCATAAGCATGAATAATGAACACTCCAGTTATTTCAGAAAATTAAAACTCCATGGAATTGTTGCAGAGTTTGAATAGGCCTTATTCATATATTAAAATTTCGATATAAGAGATGATGTCACACCACACGCGAAAACAGGATTTTAAATTAGTGTATAGTTAATTTTGAACTGTATATAGGTATGTATATTGATACGAACTTTACGTAAAAGCGTATACGTACTTGTGAATAGAGTATAATTAAGTTGGGATGTTATACAATCTCATTTTGTTTGTGGGCATGCTCATGCCCATTAATCTGCAAGAATAAAGCTTAGGAGTTGTAGTTAGGCCCTATGGAATAAGTACTATTTAGGTAACATTGCGCTGAATTGTTCCCCTGAATGAACTATAAATCAAAGCCCAATTACTCAAGAATATTTTCTCTTGTTGTAGTATGTAAGACCTAAAAGACGAGACAGAGTTACTCGAGTAGTAAGTAGCCCTTACTTTCACCCCGAGGGTTGTGAGTCCAAGTCACCATGGGAGTTACTCGGATGTCCTTGAAGTAAAGAAAGTTATTCTCCGCTTATCTATTTAGCATTTAACCAAAAAGTTTGGTGAAAAAATAATGAAATGTGAAATGATACAGTTCAACAATTAAACACATGATACAAATATGATATAGAAGGAAAAGAAGAGACTAGCTATAAGTCATAGCTCAAACTCAACTTCTTTAACTCTTCCCAGATTAAATCTTTCCCTTAGCTCACATTAATGTACGCCGGTCACCCTCTCGTGACAGAAAACTAGCTAGAACTACTACATTGTTTCAAAGAGGCCTAGTGCGATGACCTCTAGCTTTGCCACAAAGAATAGCATTCTTTGGTATTGGGAGTTCATCTCTCCAAGAATTGGCTGGGGAGTAAACTCTTAAGTAGAATTGTTGACCCAAGTACCTCCTTGACCAATTCTCAGACCTTATGTTCCACATTCCTACATTGTCCAATGCCATGTATATTGCGGTCCATGACTTAGGATACACCTGAATTACATCAAACAAATACATTGAAACATAAGTTTAAGGATGTTTTAGTATTGAACAAAGTTGAGATTACGTGTTTTGAGTTTTGACATACCTGGACGGTGCAACGTGCAATTGTGTCCCTTAAGTTGTAGTGTGCTCTATTTGCTGGAGTCCATTGTCCACCATCCATCCTGTTCATTCAGAAAGATAAATTAAGAATCACGAGGACTAAATGGAAGAAAAAATTAGTAATTTTGATGAAGATAAGGAGGCTTTTCTTTTCGTTTTCTTTTCGGGGGAGTATGATGATATACCCGACAACAAAGAAAGAATAGCCATCAATATGCCATGATTGGACAGTGTTCTCCCAATTTTGGAAAATGATCTCAACGTAAGATCTGAAGTTAGCGGCCATAACTGGGGTTCCAATATAGGCATTTCCATTGTAAGGCTGGTCGGAGATACTACCAAGGTTGAACACTCCTCCAATGTTGAAGTGATCAGCCAGCTTTAGTGGGGTGTCCGGATCAGTGTACGAAACACTGTTGACAGCATATCTCTGTTTGCCATTTATATATGGAGCAGAGTTGGCAAGCATGATTGTGCGCGAAGGCTTGATCAATCCATAATGATAAGAACCTTGAGGATTAGGCCTTGGTCCACTTGCAGTGAGATTCCAACTGATTTGACAATCAACAAATGAAGACTTTTCAGTTACAGAATGGAAGTGATACTACCTAATCAATCATGGATCATTTTCTTTTGTTTGATAAGGTAAAAAAATTAGACAAAAGACAATGTATTACCGAATAGATCTGGCCTGGTAAAGGGACCAATTAATTTGAGTAGTAGGCCCTCCAGGGGGAGGTCCAGAGACTTTTGTCCATGAGTTGCTGTAGTGAAGAACGGCAGTAGTGGTTAGCACTCGTCTGGTGAATCGTGAAGAGACCACGACGTAGTAGTCCTTTGGAGGCTGATTGGCAGTGACTAAAACTGAATAAGATTGTCCTAGATGGATGTCAAGTGAAGTGTAGGTTGTCTGAAGTGTATGTGAGCCCTCAACTTCAACCAGTTTCATCGTGTGCCCTTGAATTCTGAAATTAATTGATGTCGCAATCCCCACATTAGATATCCTGAACCTATATGTCTTACCTACACATTGAGTTAGAAATGTTAAGAAGACGAGGCACAGTACAGAAAAACAAGATTCTTTTAAGCAGACAAGTTAGCAGTTTACCTTGATCAACTGTAAATGTGTATCCGTTCCATCCTCGACCATTGATAATAAGACCATCAGGTAACGGAAGATCATGACCACTATCTAAAATGTACTTCAGTTGCTGCAAGAACCAAAATCCCCACATAAAAATTCAGCACCAAAATCATTCAAGTTAAAACATTTGAAAAGATAACTAAGCCAAACAGATGGACTCACCCTGTGACTTCTCTTGTACAAGTCTCCAGCTAGTACAGTGAAATCATGAGCAGGTGGAGCAAAAGGTACTGGAATTCGAGGACGGCTATAGACTCTGATGGCACCATATCCTCCTGCTGCCTTGTGCATTGCAAGTGATGGGAAGTAGAAATAACTACCTATCTGGTCTTTTGCTTGGAGGGTATAAGTGAAGTTCTTTCCAGGTAGAATTGGACAAGTTGTGCCATAAACTCCATCTTGCCATGAGTTCCTCCTTTGTTGTATACCATTCCTGAAACAGTTGTAAATAAATTTCAAGTCTCAGAAACCAAAAAATCTCGAGTTAGTCCATACTCCAAGAGCTAATTTTATCAGCTTATATTTCATAGTATTTATTAGTATTTGTTTTAAGGTCTACAACCTATACTTGAAAGAGTCCATAGGTACTCAGCATGGATTGGTCATTTTGCATAATCAGATGGAACTAGACTTCAGTATCCTTCATTATTCAGCCTTCATAATGCTCTAATAATATAATTCCCTTTGTCCCTACAGAATGACAAGCCATTTTCTCTCTGTTATCAAGGTTTGTGTGGCTTATTGTATTCCACATATAAAATTGGGATAAAATTTAGTAATAGTTCATGTCAGAGATCTTTAGATCTAGCACGTGGGCAGTCTGTTTCTTTGTTGTACCAAAGATTTGTTACCCCAAGTCATATTAATTCCATATCTCTCATTAAGACTGTAAAGGCTTATTGGTCGGTAACGAGTTATTTCGTAGTAAATTATCCTTCAATTTCTTTCCAATCAAACACGAGATAGACTCATTCTAAATTAAATTTTGAGATTAGTTATCCTTCGTCCCTTATACCAAAGGAGCCAAAGTTCCAAGTGAAGACATGAAAGCTATGTTTGAGAACTCAAAATGAAATGAGACAACAGCCAACTCACTCACATTGACAAGACCAGCATCTAAATAAGTCTAATTCCTACAGCTCATACCTCAGTTGTGTAAACTAAGACCAAAAGGCACATTTACTCCTTAAAGACAAGTCCCTACCAATCTTCCATTTTAATCATAATTAGTTCAGATTCGAGACGTGCATAACCCACTTAAAGGGAAAAAAGGTCACTGTTAGAAATCTCTTTTTTCGTTTTATGAATTGAATTCGAAATCTTTCAAAATCTTTATTAAAGGATCAAGGATCTCATCCCCATACCTACCCCATCTTTTTCATTCCAAAAGACACCGTTTAGCTTTTTGCAAAAAAAATTGTATTATTTTGCTACACTTTTCTATAGTATAATATACTGCCATATTAGGAATAACAGAAAACAAAATCGTTAATTAGCAAAAGAAGAAATGAGGAACAAAAACAAACATATTAATGAAGCAATCTTTGACACGAAAAATGGTTTAATCAAAGAAATTTCACTGTTCATGAACGTACAAAGAAGGCAAAATGTTAAACAGATCTGCGTTAAAAAAAAAAAGGGTTTTTTGTATCTAAAAATGTTAATCACATTGCATAACAGCCAAAAGATTGCACCTTTTTAATATCTAAATGACATTAACAGAGGATTATGAAAGAGAAAAAAGAAATCATTTTGATTAAAATCTTACCAAGAAATGAGAAAAGGTTCACTCAAGTAGTTGTAGACACTGATAATCAAATTGTCATTTGTTACACAATCAATCTGTGGCCCTGGAAACTGCCCATTTATCAAGATCCCCTGCCAACAAGAAAACAGAGCGTTACTTGAATCGCCTCCAAGAAACATACATTTAACAAGAATTATATACCTGTTGTTTGACACCCAAAGGGTAAATATCTCCGTAAGTGATTTTCCAAGTGTAGTATCGGTAAGGATTGTCAGCATATATACATTGTAAAGTAGTAACTAACACAAGAATAATAGTGAAAATGAAAGAACAATGAACATTAAGGCTCTTCTCCCTCATTCTGTGTTGTTTCTTTTTCTACTTTGTTGAAAAGAAAATGAACTTTTTCAGGTTTCCCCTTCTTCTCCAAAATGGAAAATGTTGGGAGGGAAAAGAGAAAGAGAAAAAGGAGTGAAGTAACAGAGGCTTGTGAGTTGTTTGTCAGTGAGAGTGGACAAAATATATTGTGAATTGAGAAGGACTAGCCCCTGTGACCCCCTTTCACATGCACCTGGAATTCATGGATTTAAATATATTTTTTTTAAAACCACGAATAGTCCACATTAACAAATTAATAGAAGTTTTGAGTTGTGATGGAGTGATAAATATTCTTAATTATAAATCTGGGGTTTGAGCCTCTTATAACGTATATCCAAATTTAGTCAAATACCCCTCAATTTTGGGTTTTTCGGGGTGAACTCAAGGTTACAATGTGGTATCACAACACCGACTGAGAAATTATGAATAAAATTAACTGAATAAGTCTTTTCCGTATAAAATTATCTTTGTTAGAAAGTATTTTACCAGATATAAAAAAAATTAATTGAAAAATAAAATAAAAATCACCCTCAGTGATAAATTTGTCTTAAGATAATATAGATTACTAAGCATATTTATCGTAGTTAGCAAATATTTTTAAAACAATCTAATATCACATAGAACTTACTCAATAATGTCTTTCAATCAACTTAAGATTAAATATGTTTTATCTAATACCATAAGAATTAAGATAAAATTTACTAATAATTAAGGGATCAGAAGTATTATTATCTCAAGATAAATTGATATTTCAGTAGTTTTTTTGTGATTCCTTGGAGAGTTTCTCGGAGGGAATCTTTAGTTTTATCAAATATTTAAAGCAAAAAACAAAACTATAAAACCAACTAGTAATAAATTTATGAAGTGAACAACTAATTTCTGTATTCGTCAAGTTATATGTATAGTATCCTCTTTTCCTTATTTGCTTATTATATTAAAAACAAATGTTTATTTATATGTATTTAGTCTAATATATCAATTTTAAATTATTACAAAAACTCATAACCTTCCCGTCACGAATTTTCCTTAAATTAAATCCAAAAGTCAACCTAGAAAATATAGCAACCTAAGCAAAAATGCAAGTTCTTAGTACATAATGAGTTAATGTTGTAAGCAAATATAATACTACCTTTAAGCGCATGGTGACTCGATAGTGTTAAAAAAAGACATATGTTTTTGTGAGGGCCATCCCCATGTGCCAAACTTTGAATAACTTTGTGCCAATTTCAAAGTTTGGTAAAGTTGGTAATCTATAAAGAAGAAAAACTTGTTTTGTGCCAATTTCAAAGTTTGGTAGAGTAGGTAAGCTATGAAGAAGAAAAAATTGTTTTTCTTCTATAGCACATTTGGAGGGTAGTGTATTTGTTCTCTATAAAAGGGAGGACAATTCTTCATTCTAAGTACACCAAAAAAAGAATTACAAAGGAGAGAAAGAAGAGTGAGGCATCACAGAGGAAAATAATCTGTGAGGAAAAATAGAGAGTGAGCTATATTGTAGTGAGGTGGAAAAATCAAAAGAGTGTTATTTCTTTTGAATGTGTAGTGGTCTTTGGAGTTTTACTCAGACATACAAGTGTAAAATCCTTACTATAGTGATATTCGTTGCTCCTCTCGGGTCGTGGTTTTTCCCTTATTTAGAAGGGTTTCCACGTAAAATCTTGGTGTCATTATTTCTCTTTTATTCTCGTTGATTGACCGCATTGTTGTGTTCCGCATTTGTTGCCTTTATTACCGCAAATATTATTTCTGTTACGGATTTATTCCCAAGAATTGGTATCAGAGCACAGGTTCTGCTCATTTACAGAAATATTTTTTGCAGCTCATTGTACTATACTCAATAAAAAAATGTCTGGAGTAAAGTACGAGGTAGCAAAATTCAACGGTGATAGCGGTTTCTCAATGTGGCAGAGAAGGATGAAAGACTTGCTCATCCAACAGGGTTTGCATAAGGCACTAGGCGGCAAATCCAAAAAGCCCGAATCCATGAAACTTGAGGATTGGGAAGAATTGGATGAAAAGGCTGCTAGTGCAATCAGATTGCACTTAACAGATGATGTAGTTAATAACATCGTCGATGAAGAGAGTGCATGTGGCATTTGGACAAAGTTAGAAAATCTATACATGTCCAAAACGCTGACAAATAAATTGTACCTAAAGAAACAGTTATATGCACTACATATGGATGAAGGTACAAATTTTTTGTCTCATTTAAATGTACTTAATGGACTAATCACGCAGCTAGCAAACCTCGGAGTAAAGATCGAGGATGAAGATAAAGCCATAGTGCTCCTAAACTCGTTGCCATCTTCCTACGATACTTTATCAACAACCATTTTACATGGTAAGGACTCTATTGAGTTGAAGGATGTCACATCAGCCCTTTTGCTTAATGAGAAGATGAGAAAAAGACCTGAAAATCACGGACAGGCTCTCATCACGGAAAGTAGAGGCAGAAGTTACCAAAGGAGCTCAAGTAACTATGGTAGATTCGGAGCTCGTGGAAAGTCCAAGGTCCGATCAAAATCAAAGGCCAGAAATTGCTACAATTGCGATCAACCAGGACACTTCAAAAGAGATTGTCCAAATCTAAAAAGGGGCAAAGGGAAAAGCAGCGGCCAAAAGAATGATGACAACACAGCTGCCATGGTGCAAAATAATGACGATGTTGTTCTCCTCATAAATGAGGAAGAAGAATGCATGCACTTGGCAGGTATAGAGTCAGAATGGGTGGTCGACACAGCAGCCTCTTATCATGCCACACCGGTAAGAGATCTTTTTTGCAGATATGTAGCCGGTGATTATGGCAATGTGAAAATGGGTAACACAAGTTACTCAAAGATTGCGGGGATCGGAGACATTTGCTTGAAAACAAATGTTGGATGCACATTAGTGTTGAAGAATGTGCGCCACGTACCTGATTTGCGGATGAACTTGATCTCGGAAATTGCTTTGGACCAAGATGGATATGAGAACTACTTTGCAAATAAAAAATGGAGACTCACCAAAGGGGCATTGGTGATTGCAAAAGGAGTTGCTCGTGGCACGTTATACAGGACAAATGCAGAAATATGCCAAGGTGAATTAAATGCGGCTCACGAAGAAAATTCTGCAGATTTATGGCATAAAAGAATGGGTCATATGAGCGAGAAAGGATTGCAAATTCTTTCCAAAAAGTCACTCATCTCTTTTCCCAAAGGTACAACGATAAAACCCTGTAACTACTGCTTATTTGGTAAACAACATAGAGTCTCATTTAAGACATCATCTGAAAGAAAGTCGAATATACTTGATTTGGTATATTCTGATGTTTGTGGTCCAATGGAGATAGAATCGATAGGAGGTAATAAATACTTTGTTACCTTTATTGATGACGCTTCTCGAAAATTGTGGGTTTATATCTTGAGAACCAAAGATCAGGTGTTTCAAGTATTTCAAAAGTTTCATGCTCTGATAGAAAGAGAGACAGGTCGAAAGCTAAAACGTCTCCGAACCGACAATGGAGGTGAGTACACTTCAAGAGAATTTGAAGAGTACTGTTCAAACCATGGAATCAGACATGAAAAGACAGTTCCTGGAACCCCACAACACAATGGTGTAGCTGAGAGAATGAATCGCACCATTGTTGAGAAGATGAGAAGCATGCTCAGAATGGCTAAATTATCCAAGACATTTTGGGGTGAAGCAGTTCGGACAGCGTGTTATCTTATCAATCGTAGTCCATCAGTTCCGTTGGAGTTTGACATTCCGGAGAGAGTTTGGACCAACAAAGAGATGTCTTACTCGCACCTAAAGGTGTTCGGTTGCAAAGCTTTTGCACATGTACCGAAGGAGCAAAGAACCAAGCTAGATGATAAATCAGTTCCTTGCATATTCATCGGATATGGAGATGAAGAGTTCGGGTACAGACTATGGGATCTTGTGAAGAAGAAGGTCATCAGAAGTAGAGATGTAATCTTTCGAGAAAGTGAAGTTGGAACTGCTGATGATCTATCCGAGAAGGCCAAGAAAAAGAATGGTATAGTCCCTAATCTTGTTACCATTCCTTCTTCTTCGAACCATCCCATAAGTGCAGAAAGTATGATTGATGAAGTTGCTGAGCATGAAGAGCAACCCGATGAGATTGTTGAGCAGGGGGAGCAACTTGGTGATAATACCGAGCAAATAGAGTACCCAGAAGAAGAACAATCTCAACCTCTGAGGAGATCAGAAAGACAAAGGGTAGAATCAACCAAATACCCTTCCTCAGAGCATGTCCTTATCAATGATGAAGGTGAGCCAGAAAGTCTTAAGGAAGTATTGTCTCATCCAGAAAAGAGCCAATGGATGAAAGCCATGCACGAAGAGATGGGATCTCTACAGAAAAATGTCACATACCAGCTAGTTGAACTTCCAAAAGGAAAAAGACCACTTAAGTGCAAGTGGGTCTTTAAACTCAAGAAAGATGGAAATGGCAAGTTGGTGAGGTACAAAGCTCGATTGGTTGTAAAAGGCTTCGAACAAAAGAAAGGTATTGATTTTGATGAAATTTTTTCACCTGTTGTCAAAATGACTTCTATTCGAACTATTTTGAGCATAGCAGCTAGTCTAGATCTTGAAGTGGAGCAATTGGACGTGAAAACTGCATTTCTTCACGGAGATTTGGAAGAAGAGATTTATATGGAGCAACCAGAGGGATTTGAAGTATCTGGAAAGAAACACATGGTGTGCAAATTGAATAAGAGTCTTTATGGGTTGAAACAGGCCCCAAGGCAATGGTACAAAAAGTTTGACTCTTTCATGAAAAGTCAAACGTACACAAAGACCTATTCTGATCCATGTGTATACTTCAAAAGATTTTCTGACAACAATTTTATTATTTTGTTGTTATATGTGGATGACATGTTAATTGTAGGACAAGACAAAGAGCTGATTGCAAAGTTGAAGAAAGATTTGTCCAAGTCATTTGACATGAAAGACTTGGGCCCAGCACAACAAATTCTAGGGATGAAGATTGTTCGAGAACGAACAAAAAGAAAGTTGTGGCTATCTCAAGAGAAGTACATTGAACGTGTACTAGAACGCTTCAACATGAAGAGTGCTAAACCTGTTAGCACGCCTCTTGCGAGTCATCTGAAGTTGAGCAAACAGATGTGTCCTACAACAAAAGAGGAGAAAGAGGGAATGGCTAAAATTCCTTATTCTTCAGCAGTGGGGAGTTTGATGTATGCGATGGTGTGTACCAGACCTGATATTGCTCATGCAGTTGGTGTTGTTAGCAGATTCCTTGAAAATCCTGGAAAAGAACACTGGGAGGCAGTTAAGTGGATACTCAGGTACCTAAGAGGTACCACAAGAGATTGCTTGTGTTTTAAAGGATCTGATCCAATCTTGAAAGGCTATACTGATGCTGATATGGCAGGTGACCTCGATAATAGAAAATCCACTACTGGATATTTGTTTACATTTTCAGGGGGAGCTATATCATGGCAGTCAAAGTTGCAGAAGTGTGTCGCACTCTCTACAACTGAGGCAGAATATATTGCAGCTACTGAAGCTGGCAAAGAGATGGTATGGCTGAAACGATTTCTTCAAGAACTTGGATTGCATCAGAAGGAGTATGTCGTCTATTGTGACAGTCAGAGTGCAATAGACTTGAGCAAGAACACCATGTATCATGCAAGGACGAAGCATATCGACGTGAGATATCACTGGATTCGTGAAAAGATAGAGGACGGATCTATGCAGGTCATGAAGATCCCTACTACTGAAAACCCTTCAGATATGCTGACCAAGGTGGTATCAAAGGACAAGTTTGAGCTATGCAAAGAACTTGTCGGCATGTACTCAAGCTAGAAACCTGGAGCTACCTCCTTCAGGTGCATGGGTCTGGAGGGGGAGATTGTGAGGTCCATCCCCATGTGCCAAACTTTGAATAACTTTGTGCCAATTTCAAAGTTTGGTAGAGTTGGTAATCTATAAAGAAGAAAAACTTGTTTTGTGCCAATTTCAAAGTTTGGTAGAGTAGGTAAGCTATGAAGAAGAAAAAATTGTTTTTCTTCTATAGCACATTTGGAGGGTAGTGTATTTGTTCTCTATAAAAGGGAGGACAATTCTTCATTCTAAGTACACCAAAAAAAGAATTACAAAGGAGAGAAAGAAGAGTGAGGCATCACAGAGGAAAATAATCTGTGAGGAAAAATAGAGAGTGAGCTATATTGTAGTGAGGTGGAAAAATCAAAAGAGTGTTATTTCTTTTGAATGTGTAGTGGTCTTTGGAGTTTTACTCAGACATACAAGTGTAAAATCCTTACTATAGTGATATTCGTTGCTCCTCTCGGGTCGTGGTTTTTCCCTTATTTAGAAGGGTTTCCACGTAAAATCTTGGTGTCATTATTTCTCTTTTATTCTCGTTGATTGACCGCATTGTTGTGTTTCGCATTTGTTGCCTTTATTACCGCAAATATTATTTCTGTTACGGATTTATTCCCAACAGTTTTAAGTCTCTAAATTTTTAAGGGGCTTCATTTTTAAAAATAATAGGTTATAAATTATTTTTTTACAAATATTGAATACTATTTTTAGAAAAAAATAAACTTTTCATGAAAATAAAAGAATTATTAGAAAAAAGTTGACATATTTAGAGTACTATATCTCATGAAAAATAATTTAAAATAAGAATAATTATATTATCAACTGAAAACTAGAAGAAATCAATTATATAAAAATTATTAACAATTCAAATTTAAGGCCCCGTTTGATTTTTGTTTTAAAACACTAATATATTTGAACCGCTTCTGACAGTGCGGATCACAATTTAATCAGATTTGCAACTTAAATTCAAAACACTAGGTAGAAAATTTATATAAAAAAAAAAAAAACGAATATAATAAGACCAAGTATATAGAGTTTGCCTTTTACTTAATTTGTTCCTGGATCGAAGAGATGTAAAGATTATAAAATTGTTATATTTGGCATCACAAAACCCCAAGTTTAATCAAGCATTAATTGTAACCCACATGCATGCTCAATTGTTAATTCAAAATTAAAATCGATCATGTTCTAAGTTCTTGTGGGTTTGTTTTAGTAGTATTTCTCTTATGTTTATGTTTTGGAGTACATACATTTATTTGACAAATGAAAAAACTTTTTTATATTTTTATCACGAAAAAAGGCTAAAAATATTCCTGAACTATAAAAAGGTCTAAAATTACTTTTCATCCAATTAGTTGGAACATGTTGCCAATCATTTAAGAGGCTGTAATTCTAAGATCTAATGCTTCATTTTCGATTTGTTTAAGTACGTAAATCTTGGACAATTAATAAACGAATAATTATACCTATGCACAATAGAGTTATTTTAGTCAACTCTCTACAAATTAGGTAAGTAATTATTTTGAAGTAGAACATGCTTTTGGCTCAAAATCTACTTGTTAATTCGCAGCTAATAAAAATTCTGACTCCGCCGCTATCTGTTAAGAGCCAAAAGGATGATGATGTGGTCAAAGTGTGGCGTGTATCGTAGTTATTAAGGCCAGCTGTTACAATCCCAATTGGGTTCAGCCAAAATAGTGACAAGAGAAGAAAATTGCCGACAACAGGTATAGCCTTGTCTTTTTGGTAGTACAAATTATTTATCCATCAAAATCCACAAAATTATTAAAGTCAGCCCAATTTGTAGTTTACCTGAAAACCCAATGTGTGTTCAGGCGTCAATCACTGCTTGAGCTCACAATTTTGATTTGTATTCAACTTATAATCAATATATATACTTTAAGTTATATGCACATTAGTCATTACTTTAGGGCCATAAATTGACTATAGTCACACTAGTGCTCTCTGTTCCTTCATTTGGACTTGGTACACACTAATGCTCGACAAACATAGGAAATGTTTCAACAGTTGAATGATGAAACATAAGAAAAGAAAATGAAAACTATCTCAAAAAATATAAGGTCAAATTGCTAATGCATTTGCCGTATTACAAACTAACCTACATCAACCTGGCTAGTGGCAAGAATCAATGGTAATACTACTCTTCACACTAAAGAATTTTAGAGACAGCTCGATGCACTGAATATTAAGAGCTTATTTGGATGTACCCACGAATCACACAAAGAGAATTTTATTATTGTTTAAGGCACCCTATGCAGAATTTCTTTAAAGGGGATGAAGCTAAATGATTTTTATCCGCATCCTGCTTAACATTTATCCTTAAATGAATCTTGATCTATTAAAGTTTTCAACAGGGTACTATGTTAAGGCTACGATGACTATAAATTGAAGGGACAAATGACCTAAAAAATGTTGAGGTGTAACTTGAATTAATTACTTAACATGGATGTCACAGTTTTAAAATCATGAAGTTGGGGCACAAATAATCCTCATGTGCATAATGCAGAAACTTGGCTGATTGAAAATGTTGTTTATATTGGTTGTTTTTCATACCCCTTGGACTTAATACTAGTGTTTAACCTTCTGTGATTGGGCTGATAGTAACGTTTGTACTCTGATGAACAAAACAATAAATGTATCCTCTATTACCTAACACATCAAGTAAGTTAACTCATGTATCACAATAAAACCATATTATTCATGATTGGACGTGGCAAGTATCCAATATGATCAATTGAGGTGCATGAAAGTAGGTTCGGATAGCACAAAACCATATTTTTCTTGAACAGATTTTAAATATCTTTGCTTTGAATTGATCCAAAAATGACCTTTTCTTTTCTCAAAACAATTATGAGTCAATCGAGCATTAGCTTTTAATTCATTGCTATATCGAGATATAACAACAAACACAGTAAAATTGTCACAAAGAGAAAGTATGATTCTTCATTCCTTTCTATTTTTTTCATTTTAAGTGGCTATATATATCAAGGTTACTCACCAAAAGCACCCCACCTACATTCCACAAATGGGTTACAACTTAAGCAGGCTTGACAATTTAATGAATTGAAAGGCAACCCAACAAGAACCAATATTTAATAAACTGCCAATATACAATAAATCCAAATCAATAGTCTATAAGTTGTAATTGAGACTTGAGAGTGACCCCCTATCACAAATTCAGTCTAAGAATTAAAAGAAGGAAACTTACCAATACATACAATTCGCCCAAATTATTTATCAATATGACTGAAATATATAAAACCTAGATTCCTGATTCTATATATTATGTTTATTTTTTCTCTAACATGTACCCTTTGGATGTGTACACGGTGAGAACCCTCCTAACATATGCAATAGATCGCAAACCACACAAGAGAGATAACCCACACTAGGTTTGCTCGACTCGGAAGGCAAATCATTTTCTTTTGTTGGAAAGAGATTTTCGAACTTGAGACCTCTAACTAGGGGTGTACATGACCGGGTTGATTCGAGTTTTTTTAAATATCAAATCAAATCATTTGTGTCGGATTTTTAAATTTATAAACCAAACCAATAAAAGACGGGTTTTTCAATGTCGGGTTTTCGAATTTTTTCGATAAAGTTTTCATACAAACATATAATTTACTTGTACTTCAAATATTTCTTTAGTCCCTACCAAAATGCAAATATCTAAGTTATTTCTCAAGAAAATAACAAAAAATATGATATGATTAATGATACTAAAATATCCAACGAAAAAATAATAATAAAATCGCGTAAAAAAGTATTGCAAATTAATAAGTTATAATGAAATTGATCATAATTAAAGTACTAAAAAATGCTAAAATAAGTCTAGTAAGTATTAGTTACATGACTAAATATTAAAAGAAAGTAAAATTAGATCATTTATTTTAATTGTCTAAATCTATGTAAAACTAAAAACAAATATTCAATGTTATTGTCATTCTTAGTGTCGAATTGATTTTCTTTTTGCTTAGTATTAATTTGATTTTTATTTTAACTTTATTATAGTAACCAACATGATCGACCATAATCTTTATTAGATCATTAAGAATTTTTACTTCCAAACATGAAATAAATATGTTAAAAGATAAATACTATGAAAAAGTATAAGAGATATTTAAAAATTATATCAAAATAAGTATTTTTACGTATAAATAAAATTTTAAAATTATATATATAATGTCGGGTTGGTTTGTTATTGGGTTGATTTTTTTTAGTTGAAACCAAATCAATCCAAATATAGTCGGATATTTCTTTCCAACACCAAATCAAGTCAAACCAAACCACTAGTCGAATTTTTTTTCCTAATTTAACTCAATTTGCGACTTGATTCGGTTTTCAGTTCGATTTTGTACACCCCTACTTTCAACATGGAGTCCCAAGCCCACATAAGAAATTTCAAAGTTGAGACCTCCATCATGACAGTTTCAAGCTCAAATAATTGGATCATACCAAAGGATATATAAATTATGCTTAATCATACCAAACTTATTCGATGGCTATTTGTAAACTAGATCACCTAAAGACATTGAACCGTAATCATTCCATAAAGAAACCATATACTTGGAAAATTGATGGAAAAAGTTCCCCACAGAAAAGAAAACATAAAATAAATAAAGAGTGGTCCTATTTAGTTCCAGAACTAAAGTAAATGCATTATACTAAAAAACTATTCTACTTTTAAGCCAAAAAGAAGATCTATTTTCTGTTTTGGCTTCCAAGAAACAAAAGAGAGCCACAGTAGTGCTTCTTTTTCTCTTTTTTTTAAGAAATAAAAACACATTCTTTTGTTGCTTTAATCCTTTTTAAAATTCATCTAGATCCATTTTTCCAATTTCTTTTTTATAGCAAATAAACATATTTAATTGGTAGACGAAACCAAGGCAAATCAAGATTTCCACTTCTTCATCTCCAGCTTAAAACTTAAGGATTATTAGGAGAAAGAACTTCCAAGAATCTCATTAGATACAACTTTCTTTTTACAAAAAGGTCCATCAAAGAATCCCCTTACATGTGATCCTCCCAAAAAAATATTCATAAGCACTCCTCTGCAAAACATCACTGCCCTCTCCACAATGTACCAGTACTACTTTTTTATTAAACAAATAAAAAGATTTCAGCTAAAAAACGAATTAACTTAATTGTACCTGAATCAATGAATAATAAAACAAGCACAAGGCAACACCAAATAAAACATGCACATTCTTGTCAAATTTACTTGTCTGTGCTCCAAGAAACCTTATTGTGTTTGCTCCACTTGGTTGTGTCGCGTTCGCTACCTCGCTTGTTTTATTGCTTACTTTCTTACTGCATTTTTAGTAGTTAACCATTTGTAAGTCTACGTTCTAACCCAAGATGATTATCAAAAGAAATAGTATCAATCAGTGATTTTACAGCTAATATCAATCAGCATGGGGAAATGAGAAGGACAAGGACAAGGACAAATAGTATGGGGAAAAAAAGGACAAAAATTTATGCTCACCTTCCTGGAAATATACAACTCCCGTGACCTGCATATATTCCCCACAAATGGAAAGACATAAGTTCAGAGCTTCAGCTAAATAATTTAGAATAGACTTCACTTTAAAAATAGGAAACAAGTGGAGCCCTATACTTGCTAGCTATATATATATATATATATATAAACATGATGTAAGTACTCTATTCTGGTTAAGTCAAACTCCACAAAACAACATATGCATTCTTGTGTTTCCATTCTATTGATAATATGTTAGTACTTTTATCTAATAACGGTGCTGTCTGGTCGAACTTATATGTACATCGTCATCTCCTACACAACACATATACCAAGGCCTAAGCAAGTTGAAACGAATCATGTGAAGTCGTTTGTCTTTGCGGAGATTTGAACTCTGGTTTCTTATGGTGTCAGTTTTCACCCATGGGTGCAAGTATGTTATTTTATATAAAATTGAATATCAAGTACATCTCTATTTGTATGGACCCTAAAGTGGAGCATAAACTATATAAAAACTGAAATCCTATTTCAAATTTTATTTCCACCATCCAAGTTTAAATCTTCCATATCCAAGTGGGCACTAAAGTTCCATTGTGGGTCTGGTAACCACTAGGTCATGAATTATTTAGCAGAACATGACATTTGTGATTACAGTTGTCAGTGTATCATTGAATCAACTTAAGAAGGCCATTAATCATTCTTTATGGTTCATAAATTATTTTTGAATTGGATTGTTTTGTTGTAGTTTTTTTCAAATGGGATGGTTCAAAGATATTTTACATTAAAATGTTGAAAATGACATAGTTTGGGACAAAATGCTTAAATCACCTAATAAAGAATTAACTTTTGTGTCATCCATTTCAGCTCTCTCATTGTAACAAACTTAAGTGTAGCTCATAAATCCAGAACTAAAACTTCAACTTAATGCATTGAACTAATATTTTCTTGACATAGAAAAAAAACTAAATACAAAGAGAAACTAAGATTATGATAGACTTACTTGGATCAGTTGTGGTGATCATGGCCACTCCCTTGAAGTCACAAGAACTAGGAGATCCCCCTTCTTTCTGATAATAGCTATCAAATGCATATGAAGCATGGTTCTTCACATCGTTAGGCTGATAACAACTCTCCCCTGGCTGAATTTCAGAGCAATTTGCCCTCCCCGGTCCACAAGCCCAATCTAAAGCTGCCTGCATTGTCCTCTTATCAACCCCATCCATTGCTATGCAATACGTTTGGTTAGTGGTGTCATTAGCCAAGAATGTACCACTTCCAGACACATGAAGCAGGTAAACAGGCGTTGAATTCCCATGGAATAGCCCCCAATTCGCCTCGGACAATGGGGGTGACCTCAAATCCTCATTGAATAACTCGTATATGTATACACTAGAAGTAATCTCCGGATGCAATGGTGTACCACTGCGATCAATTATATGCTTGATTAAATTCGAGTTATAAGTATCAGCATTGTCAATTGTAGCATAAGGCTCTTTAGAATCCCCCTTTGAAGGCCATCCTGACTCGGTAACAAGAACTAGCACATCTGTAATATTGAGATTTTTCATGGAAAAATAGACTGAATCAATCATTGCATCAAGCACATTGGTGTAATGAAGCAAAGTATTAGGATCCACCATCTCTTTAGAAGGTGTCAAGGGCTTGAAAAGAGAGTTGTCTATAGGAACAACCCCTTTATTCTGCATAAACACATAATAAGGGTACAAATTCATCATCAGAGGTGACTGTGTCCTTGAACAAAACTGCAATAACTTAGAAAGGACAGAGCTCATGGACTGATTGAAAAAAGCTTGGGAAGGTGGAAAAGGGTCAAGGATGATGGAAGCAGCATTTGGGGTTGAAATCTTGATTTCGTTATGCAAATTTGCAGCCACTAAAGCACTATAAAGTGACTCAATTGCTGGCATAAGCAAAGGAGCTGAACTTGGCACAGTGGTCAAGATTTCATCCCCAACTGCTATTGCAGTGATAAGAGTTTCAGGGTAATAAGCTGCCACATTGCGCCCAATCCAGGTAGCTGCAGTAGTATTAGAGGACCCAATAGCAAGAATTTGGTTGTTAGGCACACTAATAATCACTCTTATTTTGGTCTTAGCCAGTGCTTTGAGTATATCAGGGTCAGCATCATAAAGCCTTATATGAGTTATCTTCTGTAATTGCAAAAAAGCAACCAAGTCTGCAGGTGAAAGCAAATTGGAAACATCTGTACCTATGTTCACTCCCACATATGGCTCATCTTTGCCTTGCTGCACTTTTATCTCTGCAACACATTCAAGAACCATATTCATAAGAAGAAGAAAAAAATACAAAATCAAGAAACCCCACACAAAAAAAAAGACATGTTTTTTTTTCAAGATTGGTTCATAAATGTTACCTGGTGCGAAATTTGAACTTGAAGTGGAGAAGAAGAAGCAACAGAAGAGGACAAAGAAGAAGAAGAAAGGAGGGAACTTTTTAGTATTTGCCATTAAAGAGAAGCTTGATGTTTTCTTGTATCATCTTCTGTTTCAGGTTCAGGTAGGGATTGCATTATCTTGAGAAATTTTTTGCTGTTTACTACTAAAAGGGGCAATTGACATAAGGAATTTTTGACTTACAAGATCTAAATTTGGAGTAAGCTATAAGAAAAAGAAAAACATATAAACAATTCTTGCAAGTAAAATGGACTTTAAGGTAGCTTTTGGTGCATTATTTTTACTGCAATGTTTATGCGCCAATAATGTTGGATTTTATGTATCTGTGGGGTAAGAAAGACAATAATGACCTTGTGAACCGACAAGAGAATTGGAACAGTGACAAGTTTCTGCAATTTCTGAAGCACTTTCTTTGTTTCTTTAATGGGTTTTCTACAAAGTTGGAACAGTATAACGGGTTGTTTGGTTGAAATCTAAGAAAACTTAATTTCAGCAAAATATGTATAAACATGGAAAGAATAAAAAAATAAAAAAGTTCTCACATAGTAAAAGCTGCGTTTAGTAGGTTTGTATAAATGAATTTCGCTCATAATTACTGAAGCATTTACACTGTCAACTGCATTATGTTTAATTTTAAAATGTCACTTGTGTACAGGCCTATTCGTATATCAGTATTCCTCACATAATAATTACTTCATTACTGTTTACAGTATGATCATATTTTGATGAAATCCCTACATCATAATAAACTAAACAACCCTAATTTAATGTGCGAAATAATAGAAAGTTTTCTGAAAGATTTAAAAAAAAAATTGTAAATAAAGACAAGATTTTTACTGAACACTAGGCTACTTGTTGGAATTCTTTTGAGATACTTCTCAAATTCCAGGCTGGCTATTAGATACCTGACTTTGCACTTGTGTAATGACTGAAGTGACCCCATCACAGTTTCTTCAGAGAAAGGTGAAAAAAAAAGTAAAAAAAAAGGTGGAAAATAAAAAACATGTGGAGGGAGAGACATTGGTTGGCTGACACAAAAAAGAACCCTAAGACAAATACACAACAGCTTTTTTCTATTAAAGCTATTTCAGAAAGAAATTACAGTGGCCTTTATTTATAGCACTTCAGTTTTCAATTTTTCAAAAAGAATAAATTATAGGTTTGTAAATTGTAATGTACTCTGAGCGTCCATGACTTCAACACTGTCTTCATTCCTTGGTATCAAAATCCATCTGTTTTATTGTCTGTCATGTACTCTGCCAACAAAAATAAGGTAATTAGTTAATGATTCACACAATCTATCAAATTATAAAAAGTGAAGTTTAATAGTATTTGGGTTAATACTTATGCATACTTGTTTCTAAGATCGCCTCTATACATGATCAACACTGATTCTCCACCTATATACATGATCAACACTGATTCTCCATAAAGAGATATACATACATTCCCTTTGAGGCAAAAAATAAACAAAAAAACAGAGAGCAACACAATAAAAAAAAAAGAGGAACATATGTCCTTCCAGAAACAGACAAGTAAAATCACGAGTTTCGTGCTTTCTAGTATCAAAAAGAATGTGGAGATCAACAAAAGAGAGATTCCCACAGCATAGGTAATGTTAGGTCTAGTGATAGTAAGATATCTAAGTTCTCCCACAAGCTCTGATCCCTGCATCATCCAAGGGTTCTTTTCCTTCTCTTCAAGCTTATGATTTTCTTCTATAGGGCTAATTGCGGCCTTGCAAGTTGCAACCCGACACCCATATTCTCTTCAAACCAAGGACATAACTGGAGAGATAGCTCTATTTCTTATCTCGAGATACAGGCAGGAAAAAGTTCAAGTATATGGCCTCTTAAGTTGCATGATCTTATTTCTTATCACAGCCAGATTACAAGAGAACTCCTATTCTCTCAGAAGTCAGAACTATGTGGTTCCAAGTACATAGCTGAGCATCAAGCTCAAGTGAATTTATGAGTTCACCCTACAGTCAAGTTCATAATGAATTGACCAAAATAGGACAAAAGACTAAGATGCTTTTGAAGACATTTAAGGTCACGTGGATAAAGAGTCTTTAGAATCCTAATGCACAATTAAAAACAGTGGTGAAACAGAATTTTATAATTACATATATAAAAAAAGGTTCCAATACATTTGCGGCAAAGCTATCTCGAGAAATTGTCCTTTAATTTGCGTCAAGCAAGCACTGCCAGTAGATACTCTTATAAGACATTCTAAACTAATCAGCTGTATGTAGGAGAATCCTATTTTTGATAATTAATATGATGTACAGTTGTTCATCCAATTAGGAGTCATACCATTCTGGTAGTAAGAAATCTTGTGACTTTCAAGCTATGGCTCATCTCTTCAAGTCACCCTTTGCTAAACCTATGTCAATTGCCATCAATTCTATGAAAGTAATAGTTGTGTGCCTGTTGACAGGTGTAAAAGGCAGGAAGTGTACTTCTTGAGTCCCACCTCTAACCTAGAGAGAGCACAAATAAATATAAAAACTCAGGTATTAGTAAGTCGGTGCACTTCTCTGAACATGAAAATTGCTAATGATTCCTAACAGAAACGACAGGATTAAACAGCCTCTAGCATGGAATATGCGTGAACAAGTGAAAGTAGGATCCACAAGCAAAAGTTAGGAAACCTTGAAGAAACACAGTTAAGAATATGCATGAATAAGTGAAAGTAGGATCCACAAGCAAAAATTAGGAAACATTGAAGAAATGCAGTTAACTGGTAATAAACATTATTTTACAATTATATAGGGTCAGAGGTGGACGTATCCATAAGAAGCAGAATATAGCCACTTCCATAAACATTTAACAAAAACAGAACTTCTATCAGAAATTTTTAGCAACCATGATATCTTTCATCAAATCTAACTCATTCTACCACTAAAACTCTAACCAATCACGAAATCTCAACTAGGTTCACTTTTGAGCCCATTGTAATGGAAGTTCCGGAAAATTAGATACTAATACTCAATGGCATATGGGTAGATTTTGTACATAAGGAGTTCCATTAGTACAAGTCTAATAATATTAAGTTTTTCCCCTAATTATACAAACTGAAACCTGTCAACCTAGGAGGTAAAATACAAGTTATAACTAAAACTGTAGTAAGATGAACTTTGTGTGTTACCTCTTATGGACATTCCGGTACATGTGAATCAATCTTAAGCAGACCAAGAAACAAGTTTCCTGAACAATCAGTTTGTCAACTCCAGAAGTTGCAATTTTTAACTTTCATCACTTGACATATCATGTGGAATTCACAAGCTTTGTGCGTCGAGTTACGGGATCAACTTCTACTCGAAGCCCAAGTCTAACAAGTTCTGGAACATCTACGGTTCCTTGAAGCTCCAAATCAGTAATAGCCCCTTGGTTTTCTGCATTCCCTTCCAATAGGTTTCGCACACACCAGATTCCCCACTCCCTTAAGAATGGATTATCTTCATCTATAACACACTGTTGTAGCAGTAAAAGGATCCCATTTTTATCCCTAATCTCATCTTGGACATGCCTTCTCCTATAAGCACAATTTCCAAGGATGGCAACAATATCTCTCCGAAAACCTTGGTATGGACAACACCTAAATGAAGAAGGTATTGTCCCCTCCTTGATCTGATCCTGCTTCATTGCTTTCCTAATTGTCGTTGGAGGTTCAAGATCCCGAAGCAAGTTCAAAAGAAATTCGATAAGCCCAGAGGAAACAAGTACGTCCACAACATCCTTTGAACTTTCTTCCTTAGAGCTTGATAAGTGATCAGAAGCACAAATATCTCTCATGATGGTGAGAGAGTATCCTAGAACATCAATAGGAGCAGACCCCACTGGAAGATCACTTTTTCCTCTTATTGAAAAATCAACAACCCCAGAAGCACTCTTCAATATCCCAAAGATACTTCGAGCAAAATCATGAGAAACAACAATATGCTCTACTCGTTCATTCAAGATTTCTGAAAGTATACTCAAGAGATAAGGCTGCTCAATAACAAACTGATCAGCTACATGTGTAACAACACCATTGTTCTCAACGGAAGGATATGAATGAAATTTGAAGAAAATTGATGAGATGTGGGAGCCCTCAATGCAAAGTTTTGAGAGTAACAACTTCAACCAAACTTCTTTAAGACCAACTGCAAAAGAGTATGAACGCATAAGCTTATCATAATAATCAAATAACAGAAGTTCTAATAAATCAGAAGTTACAAAATTCACTGGTATTTACCGGCTGATGCAGTACGCAAAATTTCAAACAGAATGGGCAACCCTTGCTCTGAACATAAATCGGTAAGCAGTCCATCCGTACCATCACAGCAAGTGTAAATGACCATACATAAAGGATCACATATTTCCTGGTTTCTAACTCTAGCAATCTTCAAGAACTTATGAGGAAACAATTGGTACCACACATCACATTGACGTTCTCCTCCACCCACTGAGTAGTTTCCTAGAAGTTGCAGCCCCACTCGAATAATCATACAATCAGGATCAGGAGAAAGTCCTACAGACATAATAACATCCAAGACAATTTCAACTCCTCTTTGTTGAAGAAATTCATTCTGATTTCTTTTCTCCCCAGCACACAGATTTCTAAGTACCTTAAGAGACAATAAAAGGAGGTTACGGTAAGAGATAGATGACAGAGACTGGCAGAGATGGAGGACAGTGGTGACAACATTCTTGGACGACAGATCCAACCGTCCACCCCCCTCCTTGGAAAGTTCTATCAGCTTGTCGAGTGCCGTTTCTAAAGAAGATGAGTTTGACACAAGTAATAATTCTTTGGCAACATTTTCTGGGATTGTAAGCTCTGATACAATTTGATCATCCATAGTAACAACTTTATCATCCATTATCTAACAAGGAATGCAGAAAAAATGATCAAATTAATGAGAAGGATCAGTTTGCTAAAACAACTTTTAATTGCACTTGAAAAAGTGCATACTGTATTGAGTATTGAACATCACAATGAGTTTAATACTAATAAAGCTTACCCAACTGAAAGATAAACCTATATAAATACCAACATATGAACATAAACTAAAATCTGAAGCTTAAAAAAGAGAGGAAAGTAAATTTGAACGGAACAATTAAGTCTTACCTGAGGAGGAAGAAAATTGAAGCACCAAAACAAAGAGAGAAAGGAGAAGGAAAAACCTAGGGTTCTATTGTTTTCAGTTAAGCTCTATTAATTAAAAACCTTCATTTTATACCCTTTTTTTTACACCATAAATAGGGGGTCGGTCGGGTGGGGAAAATGGGAGGTGAATCGACCAAATTTCTCATCGATGTTTTGTAAAAAAAAAAAAAGAAGTTATTTTTGATTATAAAAATATATATATAATTTTTAAATAATAAAAAGATATCATATAAATTGAGACTTAGAGATCGAAATAAAAACATATTAGGTAGAGCCGTCAATATGAGCTAAGCCTGTTGGGCCGGCCTGGCATAGCACAGCACGGGATTTAATAGGGCTGGGCTACAATTTTTGGAGCCCATTTGAGAAAAGTGTTTTAGCCCGACCTGAATAAGTCTGCTGATTTGTGGGGCTTGATAAATATCGGTAGGGCTGGCCCGTGGGCCAATAAAAATTTATTTAAAAAATTAGGTTAATATTTGTATTTAGATATTCATACTTTTACTTGGAAAAAAAATTAATAAATATTATAAAGATAATTTTATTTGTAGATTTGATTAAAAAGTAATAATATTAATCTCATATAATATTGTTTTGTCGATATTTATGATAATATTTTTAAATTATAATTTATGATTTAATTCAATAATTCTAAAAATAATATAATTTTTAAAAAGGTGGGCTGATCCGGCAAGCCTGCAGCCCATATATTTGTGGATTGGACCGACCGTTTTCTGACCCATATCCAAAATGGACTAGCCCGACCTGACTCGTAAAATACCGAAAGCTGTATGGATTGGCCCGAATAGAGTGGGCTAACCCATATTGACAACTCTAATATTAGGAGATACCACATTATTCCTTTGACTCATTTTCGGTATTGGTGGTCTTAATTTTCTAATGAAACTTTCTTTGTTCTATTTGAACCATGCACAATTTAATATTTACATGAATTCTTTTCCTGTTTCGAATTAAATATACAAAAAAGATTTTTAAAAAAGAAGTTACTATGTCAATAAGTATTTTTTAATCATAATAAAGACCGCAATCATTATTGGTGTGGTTGAATTTTGCAATTATCTGATAGGTCTTCAATTTGGTGTTCTTGATGGTGAACCTTGACTGGTCTCTACACTCACCATTTTTATGAGTTATGACATAGTGCTTCAACCTTTTTTGAGTACAATTTTTCCTGTCATATAATGGTATTAATCAAGGTTTTTGCTGTAGCATAGACGGATTCAGGACAAAGGAATCGAAATCATTTCTCATAATAAACGATAATAGGGTGAATGAACTCGGATAAATACAGCCAAGAATTCTCTAATAAAAGTTAAGAGAGTTGTACTTAATTATAGAGACATTAAGGGAATTAGAAGAAGAATGAGAGAAGATGGGGAAAATCTATAATATGGAGAAAGTAAACACTCAAACAAAATTGAGCCCTCAGACATATATACTTCTCTATTTGAGAAGGATGAGATGGGAAAGTAACAAAAACTTATTTGTCTTCTTCTTATGTAGGAAACTAAGGAAAATAAAATGCAGAGGAGGAGAAGGGAGAGCCACCATATACCAAAAACACTATACAAGAAGAAACAACTTAGAAAGCACAAGGAGGAAGGTGCTGCATCTTGCCACCATTCTTCACTATATTCTACAACTCCCCCATATCTCCATCTTTGTCAAACAATGGTGATTGATCAAAAACACCATTTGCTTTTCATCTGAGAGCATTCACAAAAGCCAGCAAGGAGTCTACGTCCCTCTTCTCTGAAGGGTACTTAATGGCCTTTGAAGAGTGCTTTGGGAAGAAGAGTATTGTAGGGAAGCTGCCAAGCTGCAATTCTTCTTGTGCAAATGCTTTCTGGTCACCATCTGCCCTGAATTTCCCTACTTTCACACCAGAACCAGCCAACTTCTCAGCCAATTCAACATAGGATCCTTCCATTGCCTGGCAAAATTGGCACCAAGGTGCATAAAGAACAACGAGCCAAGGCTCTCTTCGGTCTTCCAATTTTACTAGGTTCTCAACTCCAGGCTTACTCAAGGTAACAATGTCCTTGGTATCAAAAATATCAGCAACGGTAGCAGTACCATTTGTTTGGGCAGCGCCATTTACAGTTTCATCCTTGATGTTGCCCTTGTGCAAGCCACACTCCTTGGCCTTGGCATCTTCCCACCACCATCTTCCCTCTCTCTCGTGTTGCCCTGGTAGAACTGGCCTTGTGCAAGGTTCGCATCCAATGGATACATATCCTTGTGAATGCAATGAGTTCACAGGAACATTCATGGCACGCAGGAAGTTCCAAATATCTTTTCCGTCCACATTAGCCACAGGGTTCCACTTCACCAGGCTACCAGCACCGCCATCCAACCCCTCAAAAGAAGGGTCCACCTGAACAATTGGGATTTCTGATCGAGTTCCAGGGGACTGATCTTTACGCTGGCCTGTGATCCAGGCACGTAAGCCCTTTAGAGCTCTCCTCAAAGGCCTAACCTTCCTTACACGGCAACACTCTTGGTGGCCATCCTCATAGAAAGAGAAAAGCCCTTTGGTCCTAACCAAGGCCTGAACTTCAACTGAATCAGGGAACATGTATTCAATGCGAATGCCATAGTGCTTCTCCACTGTGTCAAATAATTGGTATGTCTCCGGGTTCAACCTCCCAGTATCAAGGCTGAATACTCTGTATGGTCGTCCAGTTAAATGTGCGTACTCTATCAAAGCAACATCTTCAGCACCACTGCAATATAAGAAAATCATCAAAGAGCTGCATTAGGGACAGAAACACATAAAAATCATCATTCTGCTACAATATAAAATAGAGCAATAGAGACAGCTCTCAAATGAATCTGATTTTTTGATGGACAAGTTAAATAGCTCACATATCAGAACGCTGTACTCAAAATAATATGCCTTATTCACCACAGCTCCCATAACAAAATTTCAAACAAAACATAGACTATCAAGTGAAAAAGATAAAATTAGCAAATGCCGCAAAGCAAAACAAGTTCCCCTTGGCATTGATCAAGCAGCAATTTTTGCAAAAGTCCATAGATAGATCAGCAAGGTTCACAACAATCCACTCTTAACTATTTTTCTTTATTGTGTTGTTCACATGTAACATAAAACAAATACTTCCTGACTGCTTCAATTACCAAAACTCATTAGTATTCTAGTCTAGCTTATAAGTATCAAACACTCATGTGATATCAATATGGAAATGCTCAATCAAACATATAAGAACAAGATATTTAAGAAATAGAAATAAGTATCACAAGTACAGTTTTATTGGTTTAGATAACTAAACATTTTTTTGTCCCCAAATCATGAAACTATTCATCCCTAACACCTTACACTTCCCTAGTTAGAAGAAGCCTCTGGTTGTTTTTCAACATTTATTGTGCACATCATAGAGAACATCATCCATATAATACAACCTAAAATCATTTGAACAGAAACTAGGCTCACACTAAAGCAAGATTTAAAAAACTGTACCTGAAAGCAATAGCAATGTCATCTCCAAATTTCTCAAGTGCTTTGTCCATAACCTCAAGAGGGGAAGCATTTTGAAGCTCCTTAGCCAATTTCTCAAAGTCCTCTGCCTCAACACTCTCTCCTACCTCTGCAAATTCACCAAAAAAGCAAACACACACAGCCCAAGAGTCATTACCACCCTTCAACATCATCAAAAAAACAAACACATGCAAAGACAAATATTGAAAATTTCATGTACCAGGAGCCACGATGGTAGCTGCTGACGGAACTATTGAATCATTCCTCTTAGGTTCAGCATACAATGGCTTCACTGCCGAACGCCTCCGAGAATTCAAAACAGTTGACGACAATAGTTGAGGCCTATCCAATGGCTGAAAGGTACCCAATTGGGATACTGCAAACACCAAACAGAATATACAAATATATAAATAATAAATCCCAAAAAAATGAAATAGAACCTAAGAATATTTGAACCCAGATGCAAAATTGTCGGCAAATATCAAATTCAACTACACGGGTATTAAAAATCAACAACTTTAAAATCTGAAGAAAAAAAAAGGAGCAAATGATCAATTTTCCAACCCAAATATATCACACGCAAGGAAAGAAATTCGAAACTAATCATATAGCGCAGAAATTTGAAACAATAACTGAAGAATACACTAACCCAGATGCTAAATTGATAAAAAAGAGTTAACCCAAAAGAAAATTCGAACCCATATGCTAAAATGCTTCAAATTATAGGATAAAGATGAAAACTTTAGAAGGAATAAGTAAAAAGGGTACCTTTGGGTTGTTCATAAGAAGAAGATGAAGAAGACAAAGAGCCATGAATTGCAGATGAAGAAGTGAAAGTCAAAGCCATTTCTACAACAAAGAGAGATTAATTTCACAGAGATAAAGAACAATTTGTTCCAGCAAAGAAACCGCTAAATTTCTTTGTGAAAACTAGAAGAAGATGGTGATGGGAAGAAGTCCGTGAGTGTGTGTTGAACACAGAGGTAATCATGGTGAGAAGTATTAAAGGGGACCTGAGAACAGGGCATTCTTCTAGGTTCATTGAACCTGGACGTGATTTGGGATTTGAATGAGGGTTTGACGTGGCGTGTTTTGTTTGGCTGATCGTCAAATTATACCTCAGCCCTTCGGTCATGTGGCAGGCCGCCGAGAGAAAGTGAGAGGAAGGATTCGTGGTGGAGAGAGAATAGTCATTTCACACCAGTCAAAAGTTTCTCTAGATTCTGGTTTACATTTCTTTTTTATTTAAATTTAAATGTAATGATAATAATAATTATGTTTTGACAAATTAAAGATTTGTGGCTCCAGTTGTATATTTTGGAGTCACAAACTTAAATAAGCCACAAAAATTAGAAGTGATTAAAATAAGTCATTATTTTAGTAAGTAACTAAAATAAATTTATTGAAAGAAAATATTTCATTTTGTCCAATTTTTTAAAAGTTTTTCGTTAGTGTCATAACGTGTATTTTTAATATATAACGAAACTTTTTTTTACACTTTATAGTGTAATTTTTTCTTACACTTTATAAAGTGGAAATTTTTCTTTCACTATATAAAATGTAATTTTTTTTTTACACTTTATAAAGTGTAAGTTTTTCTTAAACTTTATAAAGTGGACTTTTTCTTCAACTATAATAAAGCGTAAGTTTTTCTTACACTTTATAAAGTGAAACTTATTCTTACACTTTATAAGAGGAATATTTTTTACGTTTTGAAGAAGCTTTTTCAGTGTAGTCATACAATTATATTGATTTGACATATCATAAAAATGGAAAAAAATAATACACTGTGTATTTTTATTTTTTTATTCTGAAAAATCTTTCAATCTATATTTAAGGACGTTTAAACATAATTGATAGCACTTACAACATGAACTCTTCTATATTTGTTCATTTCAATCTCAAAAAAAATGTCCTCTATACCTAAAGTTAAAGTTACAATTTATTGGGATGGCGAAATTATACAAGACGGAAATACTGTTTATTATAATTGTCCTCCCAAACACAATGCTAAATATCCAATTAATGTTCAATATCATATATTTATTTCATCAATTTATAAAAGAATGGGTATAAATAGTACTGATTATAATTTGATTATAGTCGGAAAATATCCTACTTTATTTTTATCACATGGACAAGTAAATTTTGGAGAGTGGATTATCTATAATGACGAATCGTTGGCCGACTTTTTGAGGGTTCCAAATGACTACATAGATCAAATCAAGTTAACAATACTTGAAATTTATGTTAGGAAGGAGCCTATGATTAGTCAACAATGTTCTCCTTTATCAGTCAATGTCCATCCCCAATTAGAAAATCGTAATAGCGTCGATGGATTTTCGATAACTCAATCTACTGATATTTCTAACATGACTCATTATCAAAATATTCTTACTGACCGATATGATTTTGATTTACAAGAAACTATCAAATATTTCATGAATGGTGCTATTTATATTGAAAAAGGCATGTTATTCAATTCAAAGAAGCAGTTGCAAATAGCAGTTAAACTTCTACATTTGAAGATAGCAAAGGAATGTTTTGTTTAAATTGACAAATAAATCATGGCAATTTGTTTGCAGGTGTGTAGAACAAGGATATCGATTTAGGTTGACTTCTTTTATTGATAAACATACTAACAGGTGGAAAATTAGAAAATACATTAAAGAACATACATGTGATATGGGTACGTACTGCAAAGGACATTTCAACTTGGATATTGAGATGATTGCTAACGTCCTTCGTGTTGATATAGAAAGAACGCCAAGGTACTATTTTATCCTTTGATGATTTTTATTTAATAAGTAAATATTCATTTTTATTTGATAATTAATATTATTATTACTTTTCAGGTTTCCCTTCAAAGACTGTCAAATAGTCATCATTAAAGCATATGACATTTCGATAAGTAGAAGAAAAGCCTATCTTGATCGCAAGCGGACTTTTCAAAAAGTCTATGGTACTTGGGAGGGTTCTTTTGAAAAAGTCTATGGTCTCCTCAACACGTTTATGAGGTCAGTGCAAACGAAATAAATTTCAGGCATCATTCATGTGCACAATCCTCATAAGGCTACTAAATGGTGTCTCGCATTTGCGTAACAAATTTGATTTATGCTCATGCTGAGAGAGAAGAAGTGTATGATCAATCTGTCCAGGATTCACAACACGCTCCGTTATATGCTGTAAGAAAAATTATATTAATTCGTTTAGTATAATTATATCATGACAAATTATATCGTAAATTATCTTCAAACAAATAATTGTACGAGAGTTTAAGAATCTCTAACTTCAGCAAGTCAATTCAATGTGTTATTTGTCGAATCAACCACAGAAAAATAAAATAGAAAAAAAAAGAACCAAAAGAAGCATGTATCTAAAGAGAAAGAGATGGAATCATATATTGGAACAATTGAGGGATGACTATATGTTTGATGAATTTTGTGTTCAGTTTTCGGGATAAATTAACCAATTGAATTAATAAGAATATAATCAATTGTGCAATTTCAATTTTGAAAAGGTATCTATCGAGTATCGAATTAATATATGAAACTTTAATTGAGATAATTTTTAGACAAACAAGCCTATATATATGGCGTTAATCATCCAATTAGACTAATTTGATATTAGAAAATTTGTTGTCAATTTTTTTAAGGATCTAGACACATTTTATGTACATAAAAATAATACTATATTGTTATTTATTTTTTGTACTTTGATGGGATCTAAATGGTACTTTGAACACGTTGCACGTGGTGAAGTTAAAAAATGCCGGCATGAACAAATGTATTGAGTGTTCATCTAGTATTAAAAAACATGAGATGAAAAGGTCTAATTCAGTCTAAATATTATTTTGCAGTACCAATCCAATAGTGTAATTCCTTTTCTTTCTTTCGAATTAAAGATTTTTTTCTAACTCAATATAGTAATCGAATGCACATATAATTAAAGACTTCTTTTATGTACTGAAAAAGAGTAGAATTGAATGAGAAAAAGGAAAATATATAGTGTAATTCCTTTTGAGTAATTGAAAGTGATCAACATTAGAACTTCATGACATTTCAGAAAACAGATGGCACAAAAACACGTTACTTACACAACAGACTCAACTGACCCATTTGAACCACTAGGCAAAATGATACTATACTAGACACAAGATGAGAAAAATGAAACACACTCAAAGTAACGAAAATATGAGATGCTAAAGAAGTATCTAACTTATATAATTTGTAGGATCGAATTATTATGTTATCGGGTTGTGGTACTCCGAAATTTTGATTTATTTAGTGTGGAGCCGCTTCAGTTGTTGATTGGGACCATGAAATACTAATCTTCAAAGTGAAAAAAAAAACTTTGGAAGTCATGAAAGTGAGAGGGAGAAGGTGAAAAGGTAAAGTAATTTTTTACAAATCTTCCACTTTATAAAGTGTAACATATTCTTTTACTTTATAAAGTGGAAGAAAAAGTTCCAATTTATGAAGTGTAAGAAAAACTTACACTTAATAAAGTGTAAGAAAAAGTTTCGTTATATATTAAAAATACACGTTATGACACTAACAAAAAACATTTAGAAAATTAAATAAAGTGAAACTTTTCCTCCACTAAGCTTATTTTAGTTACTTACTAAAATAATGACTTATTTTGGTTACTTTTATATATTTATGGTTTATTTAAGTTTCGGATTCTATATTTTGGGAAAAGTTTATATCAACACAATCATTTGGTTCAATATGAGGTAGTATAAAACTTTTTGCTATTTATATGGTATGAAAAATAAGTATATATCCATTTTGATAGCTGATCCGGAATTAAAAGATCTATTATTTACCATTAGCATGTATACCAAACAAATAGTAAAGGTGAAACTTATATATTATATATATATATATATATATATATTGAGTTGAATAAGAAAAAAATTAATTAGTGATTTAGTTTGACTTGATTTAATATTGAAAAAAAATTGCTTGTATTTGAGGGATTTGCTTTTTCCCCCCCCCCCCTAAATTTTGGATTTTGATGGATAGTGGTTTTGTGTTAGGGTTTTGCCTTATTTTATTCCTTTTTTGAAGTATATTTTTTTCCTTAAAAAAGTTAAATATTATCATAATTGCTTGAATTTTTTTTTAAAAAAATATCTAATTTTCTTCTATAATTGGTTTATTTTTTCTTTGAAGGAAAAGTTTGGATATCTATAAATTAAAGATTCTTATTCTTATAGCATAACACAAGAACATTCACAAGTAGTCATTAAAGAGTTTTGTTTATGAAGAGATTTTTCTTAAAAAAGATTTTATCAGTTTTTAATATGTAGGTCATTTGGTTAACCTCTAATAATATTATGTTTTTTAGAATAGGGTTGTTTTTCATATTTGAAATTAAATTATGTATGAATATATATATATATATATATATATATATATAACTTGAAAAAATAGAAGTCTTTGTGAGTGGAAAAAAAATTACAATAATATACTTAAAATTGATCTAAACGACTGTTTCAAATTTGAAAATCAATCTATATATGTTCTAAAGCTATTTTGCTTATCTCTTTCTTTTAATGGGTCCTATCATGGATGTTTAAACTAAAAATTGAAATGTTATAACTAAAATTTCCATGTATAAGGCTCTTATTAGAATGAGTCTTATCAGTACATTCGTTCAATTCTTTCGAATTTATTAGATTTTTTTTCATGTTTGAAGCTCACTATAACATGAGTCTTACAAAGTTAATCTGACAGGAGTCTTTACTTGTATAGAAGAACGATGCTACTTCTAGAAAAAGAATTATTTCTTTTTTATTATTTATTCAATCATTTTATTGTTATGTTTTTATATTTTTTTGTGTGTGTAAATAAAAGTAAGTAATGTGATCAAATTTAATAGTTTCTTTAATATAATTTGATAATATTGAGGAGAAAGATATAGGGACATGAATAAATATAAAAAGAACAATTTTCTTTATATCTTTCTTATGTTAAAAAAAAAAGACAATTTAGGGTTGCATATTTGATTCAGTCCGACTTAAGAGTTTATTTGTTATCAATTTTGTAGACATACTAAACCATTAACTAATAAATCAATTTAATAAATTTTAAAATTAGACTGAATTGAATGATACACGACTCTAAATTGTGTTTTCTTTTTATTGAGTCTCGTAAGACTTATATTATAACATAAACTTTATATATAGAATTTATCATCATCATCTGAATATTGCTATTTTCATTTCGTACTCAATTTTATTGAGCTTTTAGGAATTTTACTCTTTTTTTTTATACATTTAACTTCGGACTCGAGACTATAACCCATTTGGGTATAAAAGTGAATTAACTTTTCCTTCGGCATAATTTTTCATTTTATTTATAAAACATCGTTCAACAATAAAAATTATAAATCCAACTTGAAAGATATACTTGAAAATTTGAGAAACAACTAGTGCAACTTCTTTTCCAATGTATTTTTCATTTTTGAAACTATATTATAATACATTTAAACATAGAACAATATTTTTCCAAATATTTTTTTATTAAAAATATAATAAATCACAACTCTATCATTAACTTTACCTCCCAAAACTCCAAAACAAGTAGGAAATATTTGGAAACTGTGGCAAACAGCCACTTAGTTTGACCCTAAAAGACAAGAAGCAGAGTGAATTTCATCGAAGTTGTTCATAACCAAGAAGTGTGGTGAGTATATTTAAAGGGATGAATATCGTTATCTTTTTCTCTCCTCAAATATTTTAAAAATAAATAAAATATGATTGTATTAAAATTTAATTATTTTAAATTTACACAGCATAAGACCCATTCAACGAAAAACATTTTCTAATAAAAAATTTCTACACGTTCAAATCGAAAATCGAGATATCTCGTTAAGGAAGCATAAAAATACACAAACTATTATTCAATTGGTCACTTTTAGATGTCCTTTCAAAATTCTCAGTATCTAACAAAGATTCTAACCCACAAACAATTGGAACCAAAAAAGAAAAAAAATGAAACTAAAAAGAAAGAAGATATGGTAAACGACAATAGTAGTATTATATTCTTATCTTTATGATAATAAAATAATAGATGTTTTCCCACAACAAGAGTCTTTTTAATAATAATATCAACGTCAGGTATCAGAATAAAAATAATAATAATGGAAAAAATACGTTTGGCTATGGAGTGCCCACTAGCTAATAAAAGTTACTCCATAATAATTCATAGAATATATATTAAGGCCTGTTAGGCTCAGTTTTTAAGCTGGTCAAACTGACTTAAAAGCTGGTTTTTGACTTATTTGACTGTTTGGCAATACTCAAAACAGCTTATTTTAAGCTAAAAAAAACTTATTTTAAGCCAAAAGTTAAAAGTTGGGGTAGGGGTGCTTTTTTTTTTTTAGCTTATAAGCTGTTTTAAGTTGACTTTACTTTTACCCTTTTGCCCTTAATATTTTTATATAATCCCCAAATTACCCTCCTTATCCTCACATTTTCTTCCATTTTTCCATTTTTCCTTCTCACGCTTGGCACATATAACTTAAATAAAAATTTATATTCCTCTTATAAATAATTTGTGATAATAAAAAAATATGTGAATGATAGATAATTATTATTACATATGGATGAAACTAAAATAAATCTTAAATCGTTCTTTGATCTATTCAAATTAAATATCTTTAAAATCTATAATAAGTTTATATTCCTCTTATAAATAATTTGTGATTAGAAAGAAATTGTGAATGATAGCAAAATATAATTATTTATGGCTGTAAAATATAAATTAATTAACTTTTATTATGTTAACAGTTTTTAAGGGTATTTCAGACATTTTGATTTAAAAAGCTATTTATCAGCACTTATTTGCCAAACACATCAACAACTTTTTTTTTAACTTCAGCACTTTTATCCAAACGCATAACTGCTTATTTTAAAAATAAGTTTCAACACTTTCAAAAGTACTTTTTTAAAGCTGCTTTTATTAAGCCCATCCAAACGGGCCCTAAGTCTTTGCCCCTTAGAATTTCACAAGGGTTACTTACAAGCACTTTTAATTTTGCCTCCACCATATATTAAGATCATGGAAATCAATGATTGGGATTTTAGGGGGGACCTTAATTAAGAATAATATTGTTCAACTTGATATTCATCACCTTTTCATTATAATTTTATTTTTTTGATTTCAATTTATATGACATTAATTAGAATGACTATAAATTAAAAAAATTAATAATTGATTTGCATGTTATAATATTTATATGACTATAAAACTTTTACAATGTTTTTAAAATGTATATTTTTTAAACTGAAAAAGGTAAATTGAAATTTAAAAAAAAAACTTTAAAATAAAAAATAAGATAAATATAGATAGACCTTTTCGATATAACGTATGTCAATAGCCATTTTCCATTTAAGTGAACATTGATTACAAAAGAATCAAATTATTTGAGTTGAAAGATTGGATAGGAACAAGTTTGGGTTGTTTCATGAGCTAATTTTAAGCTAGCTTTTTGCATTGCCTTAATAAATCTAAAAATAATAGACAAAAGATCTTTTTTTTTCCTATTTAAATCTATAAAGGAAACTTTTCTATTGTATATGATTTTGAATCCTTAATTGCAAAACATAGCAGGAAATGGGACCATTTTTCTGGTTTTCTTTTTCCAAGTAAAACTCAAGGACTTGGTGAATTTTTTGGGCTTATTTGGGTTAGTTTTAAGAAAAAAAAAGTAACTTTTTAAGTTTTAGGAAAAAAATAAAAGTCAAACTTCAATTATTTTTAAGTCAAAATATAAAAAGCAGTCAACTTATTTGAAGTTATTTAAATTTATTTTAAGTTTTTTATACTCTTGTTAAATACTTTTTAACTTAATTTAAGTTATTTTTAACTTATTTTAAAATATTTTTATATTTATCAAATAATTTTATAAATTAAAGATTGGCTTGAAATATATTTAACCAGCTTTTAAGTTAATTCAGATACGATCTTAGCGGTTCTAACAGATCGGGCTCATCTTGCATAAAACATTAAAATTCTGGCCCAAAATATCTATGTTATGGCCCAATCCTTCCTTCTTAATTAACACAACAATTTAAATTCGAAAATATTTATACAATTATATCATTTATAAAGTAATTACATGTAAGATTCTACGATAAATATTAATCGATAATCTGATGAAATCAGAAACTAAACTTCTATTTATTTTCTCATTATTTACCTTTCTTTTAACATAAGTAAGTATTTCGTTGCAACAATACATTAATCAAATAACAGTTTTCTCGCTCTCCTTTCTCCTTTCTCAAATCGTTGTTATGAGTCGTAATTAAACAAACTATAATTATATTTCATAATTATAATTATATTTCATAATTATAATTATATTTCATAATTATGGTCCATGCTCGGACTGTTCATGAAAATTTCTTAATTTTTGATGGAACATCACATTTTTTTTATTTTAATATGATTAATTATATGTACACATTACACACTAAGAATTTCTCATAAGCCTTAAGTTTGATTAAAAAATAATTTTATACTAAAAATTAAATGTATAAAAACGAATTTATTTTTTCATTAAGTTGTATCAGTTTAAGAGATTATTCTTTAGAGGTCAATTAAGAGAAATATAAGAAATTGTATTATTCTGACATTTAAGAAATTGTATTATTTTTTACTGAATCATTTTTATTTACCATCTTGAATGTTTTAATAATTTTAAAGAAGTTATCTTAATAAATAATGCTCTATCACTCTTATAACATGTAAAAATTTAAAATTAATTTGAACCCCCATAAAATTATATAAACCCACAACCCACCCAGTCCACATTAATTATAAAAAAATACTTCAATCCGCCCCACATATCTTTTGTCTCGTACAATCTTAAATCCACCTTTAACCTTAAACTCACCTCACCCATTGCCATCGTAGTTATAATTATTTTTGTCCGGAGATCCAAATATGTTAAAAGTTGTTAAATTAATCACTTACGCCTCACTTTCAAGTAATGCAAGAAAAGATGTACAATTTGGGTTGTTATTAAATTTTTGAAATCTTATAATTAACTTGTAATTTCAAAGTTTATACTTCAGATTTTAATAGAAAACAACCTAATTATACAACTATTCCTACCATATGACTAATTCTCTATATAATATGAAATAATTACATATTCTTTCAACTAACTAACAATTTTATACGTATTAGATTTCAAATCATATACATTTGAATACATGTATGTATTAATAAATACATTTTATACAGGGAAAAAGGCAAACGAGATAAATTGTGTCATAAAGGCATGCATATATATGGGATACTAGACATATTCTGATACTTAGATGCATAGGGAGAGAAGCGAGCGAAAGAATTACTTGATACACACAAATTTACTTGAATAGAATGTATTTAAAATAAATTATATTTAATTTTGACCTAATACACTTTATATACATGTATCTTGACGCCCATGGAGATCAAATTTTGACATAAAAAGTAATTTGAAAAACTCAAAAGAAAATATATAATTAAACTCTAAACTAATAGAATTTGTATTTTTTTAGCCCATTCTAATATACTCTACCGACTACAAAGGAATCAAAGCTATGCATAATAAGTCCAGACACAATGTGGGGTGTAATTTATGCAATAACAGTTTTTGTTGATGAGACATGAAGTTGAAGATGAGACCGTCGTCAGGAGTGTGCATTTGATTTTTTGGTTTGTTTTATATTATTCAGTTTAAATTTTTGATTTTGATTTTAAAGAAGTGTAATCTAATTCGAATTAAAATAAATTTGGTTTGATTTTTTTTTTGTTGGAGTTTTTTCGATTTGATTAATCGGTTATGTTAATAATTAAAAACATAACAAATTTATATTGATAATTTCAAAAAAAATTTATATATATATAAATATTAAATTTCTTAAATATATTTTTTAATATAAATCACAAGTAAAACGTAAAATAAAAGACTTAAAAGTATATCAATTATAAATGTCGAAACACAAGAAAACAAACTAATTTTGTTTTTTTAAAAATACTATAAAGTTCAAATTTTTATTTTTTCACTCTTACCCCCTCCCACCTGCCCCCACCCCCACCCCCACGCCAAAAAAAAATATTTTTAAAAAATATTTTTAATTTTATATTATTTTCTACTCTAAGTAAAAATAAAAAGTATCTCTCAAAAACATTTTAAATACATAAATCAAACACTAATAATCATTTCCGAAAAATATTTTCTACTCACCAACCAAACATGAGAAATTAAGTCCAACATCTATTTATTTTTCACAAAATATTTTTTTAGGAAAACATTTTCTATTAAAACATTTTTCTTCGTACCAAACACACCCTTAAGTCACAACAATTGTGCTGCCACGTCAGAAGCAGTAGGTGTTAAATACTGTCACTCGTAACTTAAGAAGAAACGTATATTAGTTTGTTTTATCCAATGAAATATTGACATCTCAAGCCTTTATGGGGCTTTCCGTCTTTTAACTCACCTTTCTCTTACAACACCTTCTAATATTCAACCACGTGTTCTATCTCTGTAGTACCGACCGCGTAAGATCACAGCACAATTCATTCAGTATAATAAATTAGCATCTTCTTGTTACTAGGTTGTTCAAATCGATTCTTCACTTTACCATTACTGATCTCACTCTCTCTCAATCTGGTAACACTTTCCTTTCTCTACATATTTTTTTTCTTTTAATTTAGGGTTTTACTCTGTTCTCAATTCTTGATCGCATTTTAAAGAGTTTCTAGTAAATGCTTTGAGAAATTTTCCATCTTGGAAGATTTGTAGGGATTTTGTGATAAAAATTAGTGAATACTTCTGTATGATTTGCGTTCTTTGTTGTTTGTTTTGAGATTTCTTTCTTTCTTAGAATCTACAATTTTTATTTGTAGTAGAACATGGCGGAAGCTAGTGCACCAGCTGTACCAAGTACTGAGTTGTTGGAGTGGCCAAAGAAAGATAAGCGCAGAATGTTGCATGCTGTATATCGTGTCGGTGACCTTGAACGTACCATCAAGTAGGTGGTTAGATGTTACAAGTGTTGATCTTGTTTTCTTGGTTAGATAGTAATAGTATCTTCTTATTGTTGTTAGGTTTTACACAGAATGTTTTGGGATGAAATTGTTGAGGCAGAGAGATATTCCAGAGGAGAAGTATTCGAATGCTTTTCTTGGTTTTGGCCCTGAAGAGTCTCACTTTGTGGTTGAGTTGACATATAGTAAGTTTAAAGCTTTTATATGTCTGTTACAACTTACATTTTGATTCTCAATTCTAGAAAGCTCCCTTATCAATTTCATGAAAGAAAAGGATTTTGGTCATCTCTCTATGGAGTTCATGCCGTGTGATAAGCCTATAAAGAAGGTGCGAGCGTTGAGATTTTTAGCCTATTGTCTTAGAACTCCTTTGCCTTAAAATTACAGGGATTTGTTGTTATTGGTTTGTTCTCTGGGTTCTTTGGGTGGTGGAGAGAGAGTTGGAGAATGAAGCATGCATAACATTGTTAGGATACTCAGTATATGGTCCAATAGAGAGCCACGTGGAGAAGGGGATGCCAGGAGGTGACTTGATTTGACTGAACCGAAGGCACATCATTTAGTTAAGGAGCATAGATTTTAATTAATAGTTTACCTATTATCCTCGAATTATATACTGTACCTTGAAGCGTAAATTTCAAATCTTACATAGATACCATTGTACAGATTATGGAGTTGATAAGTATGACATCGGAACCGGCTTTGGGCATTTTGCTATTGCCACACCAGATGTAAGTAAATTTTGTAAGCAAAATTATGTGCACCATTTGTTTCTTCTAAATGAGTTTTGTTCCTCCTTTTCTTAAGGTTTACAAACTGGTTGAGGAGATAAAGGCTAAGGGTGGAACTGTCACAAGGGAGCCTGGTCCTGTCAAGGGTGGATCTAGTGTTATTGCTTTTGTCAAAGATCCTGATGGCTACCTATTTGAAATCATCCAGAGAGAGTCTACTCCTGAACCACTTTGCCAAGTGATGCTTCGTGTGGGGGATCTTGAACGTGCTATCAAATTCTACGAAAAGGTGACATCTCTTATTTATATTTTCTCTTTTTTTAGATATCCTTTTGTGTTATATCCTTGATTTGCCAAATACAAACTTCAGACAGAAATTTCCAGCATGAAATGAAAAGAAGATGCTTGTCATTTTTATGGACACATGCATTTGTCTCAAATCTAGTTTATACAATACACCAAAAGCAATGCAGCAACAACAACTAAGCAAGTCCCAAACAAGTTGTAGCTATCACCCGTATGAACTTTTTTCTTCCATCGTGCCCCATCTTTTGCTGAGTCTATATTGATACGAAACATTTGCAGGTCTTTTGAAACAACTTTTTTCCATGTTATTTTAGGTCTAACCTATCTCCTTCTAACACTTCACTTGCCATAGTTTCACACCTATGTACCGGTGCATCAATAGGTTGACTCAGAACATGTCCAAACTATCACAAGAGACCTTCTAGCAATTTATCCTCAATGTGTAATACTTGCAGCTTCTGGCAAATGCATTCATTTGTAATCTGGTTTGAACGCACATCCAGCTTAGCATCCACATCTCCGCAACACTCATCTTTTGGAAATATTGGACTTTTAACAACCTGCGTTCTCTACCATATACCATAGCCGGTCTTGTAGCTATTCTATAGAAACTGACCTTTTACTTTGGTAGGTATCCTTCTATCACATAACACCCCAGTAGCACTTTTCCATTTCAATCATCTGGTTAACCCTTTTGAGTTAGAATCATCTGGTTAACCCTATGAGTAACATCTTCATCTGTCACTCCATTCTCTTGAAACAATGAGCAATAATTTCTTTTATTTCAAATCAATATAGTGATAGCATTGGGTTAAACATGTTTAGGGGGCTAAACTCTTACTTTTCTTAAGCCTTAATCAATGTGACCCTTCAAATATGTCCAAGGTATACCCACTGTGATTGGAATTCCGAAAGAAGATAATTGCAATGCATTCATAGTTGTTGCTCTTTGTAATGGTGTTGTACGCATGATGGCTTTAGACATGAATACACATCAGCTTGGGCCATAGTGTAATTATCTATGTTGTATTTTTTTTAATCTACAAGCACACTGCAATTTGTGGTTTGACAGAGCTTGTCTTTGAATGCAGGCACTTGGGATGCAAGTGGTGAAGAAAGTTGATAGACCAGAGCATAAGGTATGCTTGATTGTTTTTTGAAACTATAAGCTAAGTTTGATTTTTCTTTTGCTAGCCTTGGAGCCCAGATTACATGTACAATAACTGATGCTTATCTTTTATGCTTGTGCAGTATACCATTGCTATGATGGGATATGCTCCAGAGAAAGAGACGACTGTTATTGAGTTGACATACAACTATGGTGTGACTGAATACACAAAGGGAAATGCATACGCACAGGTTGATTTACTAGCATGCATATTTTCTCCTCATTTCAATTCTTTTATCCCCTTTTTGAGTAGTGTGGGCGTACTGCTCGGCGAATTCCTTCCAACCAAGTCTCGGATCCTTTTCCTTGTTCTCACTCAAGGAATGATCATCTAATGCTTTGGCTCTCTCTTTCCTCCTCATTTTTTTTTTGGTTGTGTGAGAAAGAGAATCCATGTTTTCTGGCGAAAGTTAAGAATATAAAAACATTATATTTTCTTTCTTGATTGAAATTCACTTGGAACTGTCATTGGTATCCCCATGATCAACGGTTAACCATGTACTTATTCCAAACATCTTTTAGGCTTAACTTGCATGTGATTTGTACCAGATTGCAATAGGCACTGATGATGTCTACAAAAGCGCTGAGGTTGTCAATCTTGCTATCCAAGAGCTCGGAGGAAAGATAACTAGACAGCCAGGATCAATTCCTGGACTCAACACCAAGATAACTTCATTTCTGGATCCAGATGGCTGGAAAACAGTAAGTGTCTGGCTATCACAGGCTGTATCATTGTTTTTCTGTCCTTTTCTAACGCATGTATGTAATCAATGGGATATGAGCTCACTTTGTGTGTTGCGTTTATGCGTAGGTGCTGGTTGACAATAAGGATTTTCTGAAGGAGCTAGAATCGTCCAAGTAACTGGTCAAGAAGATGCTTGTTCGTATTTTACTAGATATCAATAAATAATCTGCTGTGGTGTTTATCTTCACATGCAGACTAATGCATATGTGTCTAGTACCGTAATCAACTACTCCTTTAAGCACTTTTCCAGACATTTTCGTGTGTTACAATGTGAATTTGACATCTCTAAGTTGCTGAGTATGTCTTGCTGGTTCCTTTTCACCTTTTGAGTTTGTGTATGTATGAAATTATATCCAATCAGCAAGTGCAGACATCAAATCTTTCATTCATCATGGCTAAATTGATGGTAATTGTAGCTAAGAATGCACGGTGATCGATGAAAGCAGTAATTGTGGCTGACAGTAAGGGTGGTGACTGACGAAAGTGGTAATTGTGCCTAAAAATTAATCATTTAAATGATATAACAAACCTGTTATAGATGTTAATAATCCAAATCTATTTAGATTAATTAAGGAAGGAAAAGACTCGAAAATATCGTTGAACTATTGGAAATAGTTCACATTACTTTTCAACTATTTTCTGACTCAAAAATACCTTTGTGTTAAAATATTGAATCACATTTAACCTTATTATTAACGGAGGTGTGTTATGCGCCATGTGATTGCCACGTGGGCGCCATGTGGATGTCACATAAGCAACAAACAACTCTCACCTTCACATAGATTTATAAGACTTGATTACTAATTTTGCCCTTATTTATTGACAAATTCGCTGGTAGGTCAATAGCATTATTGCCCTTTTGGTTAAAAAAGAAATTACTGTACCCTTATAAAATTTTTGACAATTTTTTTTTCCACTTAAGGCTTCGGACTCCAATAAATAGGGCCTAAATAGATAACATAAACATAATAGGGGTATTTGAATATAAGCACTGAAGTTAAAGATGGTATAACACAAGGGCACTGGATACATCAACATTTTTCTCAGCAAAGGGGGGGAGTTCTAGATAAACAATTTGCCCATTGGACAAAAGCTACAGGTGAAGCAATAGTTCATTGCTATCCTGAGATTTGCTAACAGCTAGCCTAGAAAAATAAGGGGGTGGGGGTGTAAATTGAACCAACAAATTTTCTAAAATGCAGATGGAAAGAATATGAGAGCACAGGGCAGGCACAACAATGGCCTACTGGACTGGAAGTTCCCAGCAGATAATACACATACAACAATTTGAAGTTGAACAACTCCTCTACAAGTTGAATCTCCTATAATATACTTCTGAAAGATAAGCAATCATAGATTTTTGTCCATGGGATAGCAGCCAAGAACTCGAATGAATCTTGCAAATTCCTGCATTGAAAGAAACATTAGGAGATTTAGAGATGTGGTCTTCAAATTCTGCCAGCATGGCAGACCATAATATACAAGCTGCAAATAGAGGATATCAAATAGGAGGAAAGACAACAGCATTATGCCTCATTCCCAAACCAAGTTGGGGTCGGATATAGGAATCTGCACTGTCCACATTTGGAAATATGTGTGTGAGTGTGTGTGTCTATATATACACATACCAACAGGTTTCTATTGCACAAAAAGGAATAGAATGAGCAACCAAAGAAATAGCACATGATGTTGATTTCAATTCTGTTGCCAAGAACTCTAAAAACAAGAAAGGCGAGAAGGCAACAACTGATGTTGATATTAATATATAGTAAATGCATTTGGAAGATCAAGTGACAAACAGGTGGCACAAGATAGCAACAAGACAACACATGTAAATGGTAATAGAGCTACCTTAGCAACTTGTTTTCTGGCTGAGGGGTCATATCAGAGATTGTTGTACTAACCTGAAGATGCTCAAGAGCATATTGAGCACGAGGGTCTGCCATCGATGCTTCAAAGTCAATGTAAAAGAGGTAGTCAAAGTACCTGCCATCAAAATTTAGTCACTTTCTTAAGTTCCACAGAAACACAAGTAGGCCAACCTCAAATATACCCTAGCCATGAGAAGAGGCAACATGTGCCGGTGTGTAAACATAAAGGATCATCTTGCACTGGTTTCTTCAGCCAGAAAAATTAAGGGACTGGAGCTACTGGATGTTGTTCAATCTTGCTATGACTAAACAACATCTATGGTTTGGAAAAGTGGGAATGAAGAAGATTTTATAATAAAGAGAAGGTTGTATTGTGAAATAAATATATAGTTTGAAAAGGAAGTGGTGAGTAACTAAATATGGTCACATTAATGGGTGCAGTTATCCACTCTAATTCTTTTGCTTCTTCTATTAAACAAGGATGAACACAAATTCAAAACTTCCAATTCCACTCTTCTCTTCTCCAGCAGAGTGAAAAGGATAAACAAACACAGCCATCTCAATGACTTGTGCGATACCCTTTGTTTTCAAGGCACTTGAACTATTTTTTTCTTCTTTTTTGGCTAAGCCTTAGGCACTTGAACAATTTATAAAGCCATATATTATATATACATATAACTTTAACATGTTAGACAAAACAGAAAATTAGAAGTACACTATGCTATCAAGGACCTCTATAGTAGCATATCATACCTATACGAGAGTACCAGAGGAAAGGACTAAATTCACTAATTTGAAGATCCATCTTTCCTCCAAATTATGTTGCTTTATCTACATGCTTCAGTAACCACAACCTTGAAGAAGTATTGTGGGTCATGGAGTGGGGCAAGGTCATAATAACAAATATATTGTAGGAGGGAGGGAACTAGTTAAATACACCTTACAATTATTTTTTATTTTTTCTCACAATTGCAAATGAAACAAAGGAAAATGTTTGACGGGAAGTGTTTTCCTAGAAAATATTTCTTAAACTACTTATTTTTGTTGTTTGGTAAATAAGCAAAAAAAATTCTTCTAAAAACATTATACATAATCTAGGAAAAACTATGGGATGGGTGAGGGTACAATGGTGGGCTGGTGGGTTGGAGGGTGAGTGGTTGGGGTGTTAGGAGTGTGGCGGAGATAATGAGCGTGCATTGCCGCTTATGGAACTTGTTTTCCCTACCCCCATCAAGAAGGTCATTTTCCTAAAAAGATATTTTTCAGAACATTATGACCAACCTAACACGGGTAAATTAGATAACATTTTCTGTAACATGCTGTCCTCCCTACCAAACACACCCAAAAAGATGATTTTTATGAAATCTCTTTTTTCTTTAAGAAGAAATTAGCTAAGTTGTGGGCGTAAAGTCAACTTTGAATTTTGAAAGAACTATTACATCAATCAATCAACTATGATCAATTCCAAACTAGTACGAGTCGACTAGATGAACCCGATATAGCCATTCCACTCTATTTATGAATTCAACATCTTAAGGATTCACAAACAATATTGAATTCAAGAATGACACCATCAAACTCAATACATCAAATTTTACATTGTCTTTTAACCCACTGAAACCCTCCTCTATTTGGATGTGGGGTTAGCTGTACTTTGCGAAACTCATACAGGGGGAGTTCAAGCTTATATTTCTAAAAAAAATTAACTGAATAGCGGCAACAAATAATGGTAATGGAAACCAGGGATTACAAATCAAAGATATCCAGAGCGGAAAAGACAAATGAAATAAAGCCGACATGGTTTCAGTTACTATTCCATGGTTCTTAGCGCAATAAACAGATTTAAGACTCACTTGGCACTTCCTTTGTTGGAGTCATCTACTACCCTTAAAGGGCGCTTTTTTTGTGGTCGGCTTTCAATCTGAATGAATGCAACAGAACATGTATCAGAGCCTTTTAACTAGAGAAGGGAACTACAAAAGCTTTTCCAACAGAAATACCTTTGTTAAGTTGATCTCTCTCAGAGCAAAAACTGCTAAGGCCTTGAATAGAACTCCAGGTCCTTCTTCCAAAGTGAAGACAATGCTAGTCTAGAAAATGAAAAGGGAACATCAATTCTTTGTATGAACAAAATAAGTTCAATGAAGAAGAATATGATATTACCTTGTATGGCCTATCAGTTCCCGAAATTATGGGCTCCCTTGCTAGTATCAGAAATCTGGTAATATTATCTGGATCATCCTGGTTATTGGGTCATTCAATTAAAAATCACATTACTAAAGTTTCACAGCAGATTATAGCAAATATATTTGGCTAATAGCTTTGCAGTTTTTAGCTGTACCAGCTTGGTCAAGAGCAGAACCAAGTTGATAAAGACGCAAAAGCAGAGAAAAGACTTATAAATATCTTCTATGGTTGAGAACTAATTCTCAGACTGCCTTAATAAACTATGATGTTCGGTGCCTATACAAGTGTAGATCTAGAGGCCAGATTCGTCATCACAGAAATTTTAGGAGTTGACAGAATTATTGTAATAGTTTTGGTCAACAATATAATTTGACTCGATTTCTATTTAATTAAGTTAAATGGCTATTGATTATTGTGTAATTATGACGACCTTTTACGTTTAATTAGTTAAATATTCAACTAGTTACTATTCAACTTCATTGATGGAGATAAGGTTTAGAATTCGACACGTGTGCAGTGGCATTTTTGGAGGATCCGACTTTAGATTAATAAGGCAGTCGTAATAATAAACACAAAGACGCATCATGCTAAAACTTCTATTAGCCCATCCCATTGTTGTCAAAGACGCGCTTAAGCCCTAAAGCGAGGCTCAAAACGTGTTGAGCACTTCCATCTTGCTTAATGTGTGCTTCAGTGTCGTCTTAGCCTTAAACTAAACAGTTGTATTTTTTTTTCTCCCTTGGCGGTTATTTTATTGATGTTCACGCTTTATTTGCATTTAAAGCTCCAGCAGACCTTTCATCTTTTATGTTCTTTTCTATTTTGACAACACTGGCCCATCCAGACAAATTTTAATTGTTATCTTGTAACTGCACAAACCAAGGCTTCTTCTTCATATTCTGAAATCCACATAATTCCATTCAAAGTATCCAACGCAGATTAGAGGAAGAGAAAAACTCAGTAGTGGAAGGAGAAAATCATGTAGAAATAAGAGTACCAATATTCCCCTAATCTCCTGCAGCAGAACACAGAGCAAAAAATGATGCTCGAAAGTTTCAAATACAGCTATGATTTTGAACTAAAAACTTAGAACCATTATTATCTGCAACCAAACTACCTATATTGGTGCTGTGTTTATGACAAGGAAGATATTGGTGATCCTGGAATAACCTTGCCAAACCCCAATCACCATCTTCGTGGTTTAACTATTTTTTCACTGGCCATTGATCTACCATACTCCTAATTTCTCTGGTTCACAACCAGCTAGGCGAAGCATGAATGACTGGTTCACAGTTGAAGTTGCTTCTGAAAAATCGTTCTTTATTTTCCTAGGTTTACCAAAATGAAAACATCCTAATTTTGACACCATGCAAGTTTCTTAAAGGAAATGTATTTGCTGCTCATTACAGTCTAAATGAGCAGTAAAATGAATAATGTTTCTTTAGAAGCCAAGATTAAATCAATAAATATCCATGATCTGATTCTTTATCATTCTATCCCATCCATAAATTAAGAATACAAAAAAAAAAATCCATCCATCCATGTTGCTAGCTCTTAATCTTGAAATTGCTTATGGTTCCATGTGAAGATAGAGACAAGGAGTGAGCAAAGTCAGCAAACTATACTTTCTGGAAACTACGTATCACATTTTGTAACAATTCTTAGATAGGGATAACTACAGCGAGGAAAAACGAAAAGACCAGAAACCTTCGTAGGTTTCCATATCAAAGATGAGCGACGATCTTCTAGAAAGTTATTGGTCGATATGCAAACTATGCAAATGCTGTTATTTTATGAACGTGTAAGCGCACTGGATATTCATACACTCAAGTCATGAGTGCCCACAACGTTGGTTACATGGCTCAAGCAATAAATTATTAAAAAGACAGTCAAGTGTAATTTCAAAAGATGCAATGTTACATGGAGTAAATACAAAAGGGAGAACCTTAGAAATGCAAAATCCTAACCTGAATTCTTTCAGCAAGAATGCTGAGCCCATAAATCTCTGCAGCTCGAGCACTTGCAACTGCTCCAGTATCTCTCTTCCCTTCAGATGCGACTATCTGTTGAGGTGTCAAATCATGTGGAAATAAAACCCGCCGAGGATGAGAAAATTTAATGAAATACCTGTGCAGCACTGGAAGTATCATCACTACTGAGCCTTGCAACGCCTAACTCATTCAACATAATGTTGCATTGTTCAAGTGCCTGAAAGCAAGTTATGGTTGTATTAGTATTTACCAAGTAGAAATGGAAGCAATATAAATTCTATGTGCAAAACTAAAGGAAGTAACTGTTTCTATTTTAATTTATCAAAAAGGAGCTCGTGTCTAACTCAACCCAAAAGCCAATCCAATAATTTCTACATCCTTTTAGTTTAACGAGGAGAAACATCAGATTCTTCTGAATAATGAAATGAAACGATAACCTGAGGGTGGCTCACGACGCGCTTTAATTCCTCTTTCCTGATTCCTGGCAAGCCCAGAAGGCAGTGGTTAACAAGCAACTGAACTTCTCCCACAATATGCAGCCTATGCCGAAGGAGTAGATCGTAGTTACGATGGATGCTCCCAGCAACTGAATTTTCGATCGGGAGTACAGCTTTGTCTACTAACCATAATTCAACTGCCTGAGAAATGAGAACTAATACTATAAAGGTGTGAAAAAAGATGCAAAATATCTTCAGGAACAAAATCACTTTCGTTTTACAAAAAAAATACCTTAAATGCAGCCTCAAACTGATCACATGGGACAGTTTCACATTTCGGGTATGCTTTAAGAGCAGCTGCCTCACTATATGCACCTGGAATTCCCTACGTTAGATAAAGATGATTAGTCTATAAGGAATCTCACTTAAGAAATGAGTTAAAAAGTTAAGAGCATGGAGGTCTTTGTTGTCTACCTGATAAGCAACTCGCACATTTGAACCATCATGTTGACCACTAGAAAGATATGTCGCAGATAAGGGTTCTGCAATGAGCAAAAAAAAAACGTGTGCCTCATGATGTAGACAAAATGGAGCACAAGTACTGAATTTACCAAGTATTTGTTGCGTTGGGATATTTAGCCAAAAGTTTTTTTTGAGGTTTCTTCCATGACAAAATATAGATTACTATTAACCTATTATCTTCCATGATAGTTGTGGAGTAAATGAAATCCAAACAAGGCCATTTACAGAATATGCACAATGTTTTCTACCAGATACTTCTTTTCTTGTTCACAGTCAACAGAGGCAACAATTTGAAATTATATTCCCTTGTAAGTAGCTTTGTGGATGATGAAAACACCAAGTAACAAATTTGGAGAAAAATGTCAAATGCATGTCACAGGATAAAACACCATGACACAAAAATGGCACTCAGCAGGATTTGAACTACAGTTATGCTTATGTGTTCGGCAGAACCCATAGCTTTGCCCACAACCTGTATTTGTGTTTAAACATTCACTTAATTGTACAAATAATTTATCCAAAACCCAAGAAAGTGCTTTGTCAAGGATCTACAATCCATAAACTCAAAATCGTGGCTCCGACTTTTTGCACCCAGGCAACACACTATTAGCAGATTCTTGCAGAGACTGTCACATGTTATGTACAAAATGTAAGAGAGCCCATAAAAAGATAGCTAATTAATTATCACACACATAATTGGATCTTTTAAGATAAGACAATGACATGAAGTAAAAAAGGTTACAACTTTAGGCAAAGATCAATCTTTTCATCCAATTCCAACTTGTTATTAACCACAAAAGACCTCCATTTTTAGCATTCCATAAAGGAAAAAAAAACAAGTCTTTTCTGATTCTGTTAAAATCCCACCAAAAGTACTTCATTAATATTCTAAATTTGTCTCAAAACCCTATTAGACATTAAAACAAATTCTGAAATCACACAAACTAAATTAACAAAACATTGACAGAAAAAACTAACTTGGTAAAGATTGTAAATCCCTATGAAAGCCTTTCGACTGGATGATTTGGGCTTCTTGAACAGAAGCATCCCCAGGTGGTGCCAATGGCTGTTCATCTTCCACAGGAGTGATAGCTCTTTCAGTCTCAGATAACAAAACCAAACATTCCCATTTCTTATGGGCTCTGAGATTCAAGAAAGATGATCCAGAAAGCCTAGACCCATACCCCAATTTCAAAGATTGAGGATATGTACAACAATGCTGCTGATTGGTACAACATGCCCAAATTGGCACAAGTTTCAAAGCCATGGTTCAAGTGTACCAATAGTCCCAATGTGTATAATAAGCATATAAATTCAGACACATCAGACTCTTCTACCAAACAAACATAAAACACACTGTTTTCTTCTTCTATATGAAAACTTCAATCCTAATACAAAAGGCGGATTCTTGGAAAAACTGAGGAGAAAATGAAGAAACGGTGGGGCAGTAGGTAAGCAGAATGTTGGCAACACGTTTTCAATTGTGTTGAACAGAAAAAAGAAGAAAAGAAATGTTACATTAATTTCAATTGTGTTGAACAAAAAGAGGAAAAAAGTAATAAATAATAGTATATTATTAGTATAACTACTGGTATCAGATTTTCATCATTAAAAATAAAAGAGTAATAAAATGTACTCAAGCTCATTGTTTTAGTAAGGTGATTGTTAAGAGTGTAATACTCTACACAGACTAGTATTGGAAATAATCCTAAGTTTACCATGAATGACTAATTTTTATTTTTAAATTATTAATAATCTTTAAAAATTTATTTATTTATTTAATCGATTGAACTTATACTCACAATTTTGTAATATAAGTAATATACACCCTTAAATTTTTATTAAGAATATTTTTCTCGAATTTATACTTCTGTAAAAATTTGATAACTCTTGTTATGTCATGTGACAAATTAGAGGTAAATTTAAATTTAATTAGTCAACTAAAATTGTATTTTTTAATATTCCTAAAATAAGATGGTACAACAATAACAACGTATCCAATCTCCTAGAGGTTTGAGAAAGATAAAATATATGTAATTAATTCTTATGTTCATCTTGGATCTTGAAAGGTATAAAATTATTTTTGATAGACGAGTAGAGAAATCGTGACATAATTCTACAAAATATTTGTTAAAGAAACATAAAAGAAAAATGTTGGGAATTAAACACACAACACACACAAATAATCTAGAGAAAAGAGAAACGGAACGCAAACGGGACACACAAGAATTTAACGTGGTTCGGTTTCCCTACTCCACGACTGTAACAGGAGGATTTTATTTCACTTGTGCTCCTTAAGAATTACAAATACAAGGATCATATTTATAGGAAAACCAAATAGTTAACCTAGGGTTTCAGTAATGGGTCGGGCCGGCTCACAAGCCTCCACAAAGCCCAACAATCTCCCACTTGGAGGCTTGAAGAATTTCAACTGCCATCCACTTAGAACACTTGTATGTCTAGTAATCTTTTTCAACTTTCTCCTGCTACAGCGGCCTTCTCATCAGTCAACTGAAAGGCCCGTTGAAGCTCCCCGAAGCTTCAACACATCAGTCACGGCTGAAACTGCCCTTGACTCGTCCTCGGTCCCTACCGGCTCCCACTTGAGACACGAACTGCCGGATCCTAGAACTCCCTGAGAACAAACACTCTCCATACTCAGCAAGAAATTTTCTGGAGACGTATCAACAGATGGAATACTGGTTCTCTTGACCCACTGTCTTCTAGGAGCCTTGGCTGAAGCACGGCCGGTGCTCCCACTGCCACAAACGCCTCTGACTGGTCTTCCTGAACCTTTCCTTGCTCGTTCATCCTGAATCTGACCTGTGGCTCTGGGTTTCTTTCTTGCAAAGACAACCTTCTTCTGCCCACGAGATTCTGTGAACCGGACTTTGTTTTTCTTCTGAACTGGGACGGTCACTCCCTCAGACGGTAATCCGACAATATACAACGATCCTCTTTTTGTTCCACGAGCCATGACAAGATTGCCCCTCACGACCTTCCACTGCCCATTTCCGAACTTCACATGATGTCCCTGTTCATCCAACTGCCTAACAGAAATCAAACTTTTCGTCAAGCTTGGAACAACTCTGACATCCTTCAAGGTCCAGAAACCGACTGGCGTCTTCAGCACCATGTCACCCATGCCCGTAACATCAAGAGCTCTATCGTCTGCAAGCCTTACCTTTCCAAAGTCTCCAATAACCAGATTCTGCAATGCTTCACTGCTGTGGGTAGCGTGAAAAGAAGCACCAGAATCCATGACCCAGGAATCCACATTGCTCTCCGCGCAACAGATAAACAAATCCTCGTTGGCGCTGTCTTCTGCAATGTTGACTTGTTTGTCTTTCTGGCATTGATTCCTGAAATGCCCCACCTCCTTGCAGTTCCAACATGTTACACCTGAGCCATCCCGAGCCTTCGACTGACTCCTTCTTCGGTTCCTGCTCCCACTACCTCTGTTATTTCCTCTGTCTCTGACGACGTTTAGCATATCACCTGATGATTCTCCAGAACTCCTTCTTCTGACATCCTCGCCAAGAACGAGATCACGAATCTTTTCAAAGGTGAATCCATTAGGTCCCACTGAACTGGCAACTGCTGTAACCGTTCCGGACCAACTGTCAGGCAATGATGATAACAGTAGTAAAGCTTGAACTTCATCATCGAACTTAATGCCAACTGACAAAAGTCTGGCTAAGATCGAATTCAATGAGTTGATGTGCTCGGTAACTGAACTGCCTTCCTTCATCTTTGTGTTCACCAACTCTCTAATCAGAAAAATTTTGTTTGCTGCAGATGGCTTCTCGTACATGTTAGACAAGGCTTCCAAGATGCCTTTCGCTGTCTTCTCCTTAAGAATGTTGAACGCAACATTCTTGGTCAACGAGAGTCGGATAACTGACATAGCTTTCCGATCCAAAACTGCCCACTCTGCATCAGACAATTTTCCTTGCTTGTCACCCAACACTACGTCCAAATCTTTCTGAACCAGCAAATCTTCAATCTGCATCTTCCACCAACTGAAATCTGTACCATCGAACTTCTCAATTCGAAACTTCCCATCTTCTGTCATCTCAAAGGACTAAATGAGATACTCGGTACAACTAATTTCAGATCTTGGTAATTTCGTCAGAAATATTGCACCACAAAAAAAAATCGCACACACCTTCGGCAATTCCCTTAACGGCGTCTTGCACGGCTGTAGCTTGCGAACGGCGGCGGCACACTCCTTCCTGCACACAGTTCTTCACACAAGAACCCTAGGTGACAATTTCTCACAATTTGTGTTACAGTGTTGTTGAAACCTCGCTCTGATACCAATTGTTGGGAATTAAACACACAACACACACAAATAATCTAGAGAAAAGAGAAACGGAACGCAAACGGGACACACAAGAATTTAACGTGGTTCGGTTTCCCTACTCCACGACTGTAACAGGAGGATTTTATTTCACTTGTGCTCCTTAAGAATTACAAATACAAGGATCATATTTATAGGAAAACCAAATAGTTAACCTAGGGTTTCAGTAATGGGTCGGGCCGGCTCACAAGCCTCCACAAAGCCCAACAAAAAAAACGTAACTACAAAATGGTTAGATAATTGAAGTGAAAGAATCAATAGCTAATAACAAACACCAAAGGACAAACACTTACATAAAAAAGTGATAATCAACATTTAGCGATAATTAATTAACGATAATAATTTAATTATTATTAAACATGTATTTTTAGCAACAACTAACATTCTTTGTATATGTCCCTAAAGTTTTTAGCGACATTGATTCTAATGACACTTATAAAACTTATGTCAGTAAAGCTTTTCTTTATTAATGTTTGTATATTTATTGCTACTAAAAGTTGCTCTCATTATAGTGAAGGAACTCTCTAAATACTATACTATTACTAGCCTGTGAAGACAAATGAGACAACACTTTACTATTTACTAACTTTTCACTCTAACTTGTATCCTCAGCCACAATCTCATCTACGTGGCCATGTCCTCGATAAGTTGATATTACGTCATGTCATGTCTAATCATTCTGATCCTCCCCAAAAAAATTTCAACCTACCTCTACATCTCATGAAACTATTCATAATCAATCAACTCCTCAAACCTCTCACATTAGAGATCTGTGTTTCTCGTCTTCACATGTTCGTTTGATTTCAACCGTATTTTCAACATCTTGTCTTCCTCCTAGGTATTTTCCTCTCCATTCTTATCTATAACTATATTGATTTAAACTTTCGGTAATTATATCAATTTAAATTTTTAGCAATCATATATATTTTTACGTTTATTTTAAATAAATAAAAATAGAGAGTTAAATTATTTTTTCCTAATAAATATTCAAAATTGTTCTTTGATTTAATAATACTAAAATGTAAAATAAACTTTTAATATATTATACCTATTCTTTTTGGTAATTTGAAATTCAAAAGCCCTTTGAATAAACTAGTAAAATCTCTAACATCAAATACTAAAAATTTATTTCACAATTACCTGAAAACTCGTTCACACTCAATATTTATATCAAATGAACAAAACTAAATGTACACCAAAAACTTCTAGCATTTTCAGTACTATTTTAAAATTAATATACATTATGATCACTTGATTAAATTACTTATATATAACAAAATTAATAACATGATTTGATCATTTAAATATTCGATGTAAACAAATTAATATGATTTCTCTCTAAGAACTTATAAGATATTTCGTTAGTTATTTAATTTACAATTAATTTGACCATTAATTGTATGGTTAAGATATTTGATACTATTTCGCATGTAATACTAATATGTTAGACAGAGTAATATTAATATTGTGCAGTTAAAAAGAGATAATCTACAATCATATTGTTATCATCAAAGCTTTCAATTTTGGGTTGTATGTGCTAACATTTTTTAAAAGTCATAATAGGAAACAAATTTTAGAAGGCTAATGAACAAAAGTTGAATATATATATATATATATATATATATATATATATATATATATATATGAGCAGTGCATTGGTTAGTGCTTTTATTTGGAATTTGGTGGAAGTTGGAAGATGCTTAGCAAAATTCTTCTTGTGATTTGTGACTTGTGACCTGTGACATACTTCTTCCGGATTTTTAGAGTCAAATTATAAAAAATTTGACAAATATTTTAAGATATATTTTTTTATTATATTAATATAAAAAAAAGTGTAATTTATAATACTTTTCATATAATTTTAGAATAATCGAATTAATATAATCTAATCTACCTTTAAAAATTAATCGAATTAACTTTCGATATAAATGACAAATAATTCTAGACGGAGGAAGTACCAACTAACTAATCATATAATGCCTATTTTTTCTCGAGGGTTAATACATCATAGCAAAATTTGTAAATATATTTCATTTAAATACTTATGATAAATTGTGATATCATGTAAAATATTTTTGTTCAAATTACGTGTACTCAAATATTCATTACATAAATTTTATGAGAGGTGGAATACATAGGTTGGGTTATGAGGGCAATAAGGGCGAAGGTGAATATGAGAAGAGTTGGAGAATGGGATTATGGGAAGGACACAGATAATGTAAAATGTGTTTTTCCCACTTTTTTACGAGAAAAGTCAATTTCCTCATTTTAAATACCTTGTTTCATAAAAAAACAAAAGGATATTTTCTAAATATTTTGATATCAAACTTAAAAAAAAAAGAAATTAAAAATTATTTTCTATTTTTCTTATCAAACACGTCATATATATATATATATATATATATATATATATATAGGGAAAAGGGTCTGATATACCCCTCAACTTTGTCATTTAGAGCTGATATACCCCTTGTTATGAAAGTGGCTCATATATACCCCTACTTGTAAACAAATGGCTCACATATACCCTTTTCCTCTAAAGAAAATGAAAAAAATAATAATTTAAATCTAAATTTTTATTATTTTTTTCTAAAAAATATAATCCCATATGAGTAAACTTAATCCTCGTCAAACACATTTTTTTGACTTTTTTTTGTTTCAATGACTAATTTATAATTATTATTTTGATAATCAAATTTATTTATGTTTCACTAATATTCTTGTAAAACTTATTGTAGATGACCAAATTTTTTCTTCGAATATGAAATTAAATTATAATACACACAAAAAAAATAGTTTAATTTTTTTATTCTTTAAACTAAGGAATGAAAGAAAAAAATAAAATAAGAATAAGAAATTCAAATAATTATAATAAAAGAAGTCAAAAAATAATTTATGTATGAAAAAAATTAAAATATACCTTGAACTTTGATAGAAGAGTCATATATACCCCTAAATAATTTTTTAAAAAAAATTAGAAGTAATAACTATAAATTTAAAACTAATTTTTTAACTTCCGTTAAATGAAGGGTATATGTGAGTCATTTTTAACGGCAGGGGTATATGTGAGTCGTTTGTATAACGGTAAGGGCATATATGAGCCACTTTTATAACGAGGGGTATATCAGCTCCAAATGACAAAGTTGATGGGTATATCAGACCCTTTTCCCATATATATATATATATATATATATATATATATATATATATATATAGAGAGAGAGAGAGAGAGAGAGAGAGAGATATTGGGAATATACATAAAAGGAACCTGAACTTGGTTCGGGCGTTTAAATATCCTCTTAAAATCATCATGATATCATTATACCCCTCTTACTTGCCACATCATAGCCATGATAGTGCCACAACAGTCATATCAGCCCCACGTCATTAATTATTTTCACCATTTTTTAATACTTCTTAAAATTAATTTACACTAATTAATTAATTTAAAGTGCATTTTCTAAATTAAAATTAAAAATGTTGACCCATTTTTTATTTTCCCCCATACCCACCCCCTCACATCTTTCTTCTTCTTTCTTCTCCACCATTTCTAACTCTTCAATGTTCATTTTTTCCCCATTCTATATTTTTCAACTCCGTCCACCATCCAAACTCCTTTCATCGTAAGTCTCAAATTACCGCCGAAGTTTCATTACTAGGTTCTCCAAAACACCAATAAACAACTGAATCACCACTTCGTCATCACTTTCTTCCTTAAAACACCATTAATAGTGAGCTTCGAAGCTCTTAGACGGAGCAACAAAACAACAACAATCAGCTCGTTTCTTTTCCTTTCGTGTCTTATTTGATATACCTCCAAACCCGGAGAGATAAAAGATCTACCATCACTGCCTTCGTCTTCGAAAAATTCAAAAAGCAGAAATATCATATGTATGATTTTGTAATATTCTTTTTTTTTTAACTCCTTCACACGCTATTAAGAGAGTGAACTCACTCTTTTTGCCATATCATCCCCCTAGGTTTGTTGTATTTAATTCACTTCAAAATATTAAGAAAAGTATTTAAACGTTCATATAATTTAATTTCTAAAATAAATTTTATAACCAAGTTCGGAGTGTTTTTTTTTTTATGTACTTTCCCGTTTCTCTTCACTCATCTATCTATTCGGGCCATGCTCTTGTACCAATGTGAACTTTTAGGTATATCATACAAAAATCTTTTTGCAATCTAGTATAAGCAAAGATATTTGATGAATTAAAATATTTTATAGGATTACTTAATCTCATCTTTTATGCGGAAGAATAATCTCATCATTTTAATAGAATCGATGGAGTAAACATAATTTTAAAATTGACTAATACCTTAAAAAAAAACTTCAAATTTTATCATGATATTATTATCTTTACCCCTTACATACAAAGCGACCTTATATACATGTAATGTAATAAACAAGTACATCTCAAATTCTATATTAGATAATCTCAAGATTGGTTGATACATAAAATCAAACATGACATAAATTAATTTCAGATTTTATTATACATAGAACATACTAAACAATCACCGATGTTTGGCATGCCATAATGTAAAATAATCAGGATTAAGTTTGAGATTAAATTTATTATATTGACTTTAACTTAAATTATATTATCACGTAAACATCGTATATATTCAGTACTAAAATTTTTCCTGTTCCTATCAACCCTGAAAATCTTTTATCAATATCTTCCATGTAGGATAAATTAGTCATAATTAATACCCCCATCGTTCAACAACAGTTATACATTATATGAATAATAAAGATAATATTATTATATCATCTTTTGAATATATTAAATTTATGTTTTGGAAATGTATTGTATTTAATATAGTAAAATAGACATGATATATAAATTATCTCTTGATTTTTTAAATTGAATAAATATTTTTGGATGATTATTTTTTATGTGCTTGACAAGAAAACAGAGAAAGTATTATAGTTCCAAAAGTATATATATAAATTCAAAATAATTCAGTATAAAAGAAGACTTTTGGCTCATAGTAAATGCTTTTAGTAAGTGATTGATTATGCAATTTGAAGCTTTGATTTGAAATCGATATTATTTGCTTAAGAATTCATTGTTTATTGCAAAATAATTAGCCAACTTACTTTACTGCTACTTTTGTAAAACCATAATTACCTCTTTAAACCCACAAAACAAGGCCTCCTACATTATTGTGATTTAGATATGTATATATATACGAGCTGTAATATATGAGTACGTTATAATGACTTAATTTTAATATGGTATGATCAATACGAGATACTATGTATAGATGGCTGCTTATAACCTACTATTCATTTATTGGTATTTTTAAAATTACGTTTATTAATGTGATGCATTATGATATTTTTTATTGAAAAATTATGATGCGTTCATTTGTAAGTTTTTAATATTTATGAAGAAAAAATAACAATTTAATTTTGATATTCAAATTGCATATCTAAATAAAAATTTGTAACTTCAAATCATGACCAAAAAAATCTTTAAAATTAATAGTTTTGTGATCTTAAACTCGGTAGCTATTTTTGAAGCTAGTTATAAGAGTCCTTTATTAAGGTTAAATAAAGTGAGAAAGAATAAAGTTAAATAGTTTTCATAATCATGAGTTAGTGATTTAATTTAGCACCAACCGTGTCGTTGTCATGTGTCTAATCAGACAATTATTAAGATTTGTCCTCATGTTTTCAAACATTGAATTTCAACCAATTATTAAGCTATAGCTAGTATATTTTATCTTTCGAATTGAAAGGGATGGCACATTATAACAATTATATATATACCCCTTCTAGATTCATGTATAATTAATGAAAACTTCTCTATATATTGATCCTGCATGATTACAGAAAAATATAGCAAGTTTGATATGAAATAGAGAAAAAATAATTGAATAAGAATACAGGATTTAAACAGTATATGACATTATAATATGTAACTTAGTTATTATTTTTATCGAGTTATCAGTTAATTTTTATAGCGAAAATTTATCTATTTCTTTATGTCATCTTGTGCAAAACATGAACATTTTCAGGAGATGGAGAAAATAAGGGACCTTTTTTTTATTGAAAGGTATATACATGTATTTATCGATCATCAAATAAACAAAGCCTAAAGACTTGTTATGAAAATGTAACAATGTCAATAGAGCCCATGATTATAAGGTCATATTCAAATGATCTCAGAAAAATATTTTATTCGTGAACTAAATAAAGCAATAATCATTACTAAATCTAAGTTAAAATATGTATTTGGTATGACAATTAACATATTGTTAAGAATGGTTTAAGTCCATATTTGTCTCCTTTTTTACTTTGTATAAACAAAAACCAAAGTTTAAAAAATAAAAGAGTGCGTCTGCCGGGAGTCGAACCCGGGTCTATTGCTTGGAAGGCAATTATCCTAACCGTTGGACTACAAACGCTTGTACGATGGTTCATTCGAAAATCTCTTTTTTATTTATATTCAAGATTTTGTTTGACACAAAATTGAATAAAGTAAACAAGACTTTTGAATCTTGTAATTTTAAAGTGAATGTATAATATATCAAAATATACCTTAAGCTTGTTTTAAATATAATATGTAGAAAGTTGAAATTGAAGAATTGTCAATAAAAGAAATAAACATCTTTTCTGAATATACTCAAACAAAATAAAACAAAAAAAATTAAAACAATGTGCTTAATTTATAAGCATTGGAGGAGCAACAATGTATTAGATCAACTTATGAGGAAAAATAAAATGCAACAGTTATTCCAATTGCACAACTAAGTAATAAATCTACGATCTTAGAATCAAAGATAAAGAATGCTTATCACCTGAACAATCCCTCTCTCATCGGAAAAACACACATATAAAATGGTATTAAACCACATTTTAAAAGTCGGTGTACTATTATAGCGAAACAAGATGCCTGGTAAAATTGTTTCAACATTTCAAAGTTGATAATATACCTTATATTAGTAGATTGAATTGACAAACTCGACCTCTATTAACAAAAACCAACATTAATTTGATATTTTTCACAATTTCTATATAGTAGTAGCAAACTAAATTACCTAAGACTTTAGTATATATTAACTTTTAAAAATATTTTTTTGGGGAATACTATGAAAGGGATGCTTACTCCTTGCCCCGTCCGTACATATACCTCATAAGACTACTTTTAATATGAGTCAAAAGGTGATTGGATCAAAGCTATATCCATAAAAGTATATCGTTATATCAATTAATTACAATACAAATAAATTTTCAACTTCTTCAAAATTGAAAGCAATGGACGAAATCAGATTTTATGAACTTTTGTTTCCCTTTTGCCAAACAATTTAAAGAAAAGGACAAAGAATGCTTTTCCTAAATACCAATATTTAGATGCTAATAAATGTGAAATATGCTAGAGAACCCATCATTACTAGTTATTAGTGAAATTCAAATGTCTTGCCTAGATATGGATTCACTTAACGTGGAGGCATTGGGCGTGAATTTAAATTTAGTCAAACTTCAATGTAGATATCAGATATTGAGTGAAAAATTTAAAGAAAATAAAAAAACTAAAATGCGTTCCTACTTCCAAATATGGAAAGCCCAATTACGCTATCTGCTTCATATTAGTTAAATTTTATTGACCTAATTATTTTTTTAAAATTTTTTTAAAATTAAAAGTATATTTTATTAAACATATTTTAGCGCAGTTGGTTACCCTTTTCTTAAAGGTTATTAGTAGCCCAATCTAGTGCAAAGTTTCAAATCATTAATTATGTTGCTGTTATAATCAATCAATATGTATAGTACTTTACACCATCATGTTATGTTTCATGTCTAACCTTTAAAGACATGTATATTAACAATGTATAACACTTTACACCATCGTGTTATGTTTCATGTCTAACTTCTTAATATATGTATATCAACTTTGTATACTACTTTACACCATGTAATGTTTCAACATATAACATAACATTGTGCGATAACTTAGTAAATAACATGCTGTGTATAATTTGTTAAATTATATATATATATATGTTCATAGTGTTTATATTATTTCTTTTGTGAACTTCACTTCTTTTTATTCCATATTAACGGTAAAATTAAAGTAACACGGACACCATGGTCGAGTTCTTTCTTTTTTAAAAGGAAGAAAATGTATTGTAGTCAAAAAAGAAATCTTAGTTGTAAAAATGGAAATGCACACAAATCCATGGGATTTGCACAGAAACCAATGTTAACTGCTTTATGTGTTCAATCAAAGGAAATTTGGCAACTGTCTTGTGATTTGGAAATCCAGTTTAGATTTTTGTCCTGCTTGACCCAGACACTCCTTTGTTCAATTCTTTTCGATTAATTTGATTTTACTATACGTAATTAAGGATAAAGAAATTATATCTATATTTGCGATACATTTATTTTATAATTCCCTTGACTAAAGTTTGCTTCTTTCTGTTATAGACACAACAAACCCCACTATGTCCTACACCGACCAGTCAACTCATAGGTCCCTTTTCAATCTTTCTTTATTAACTTCAATTTTGCACCATCCTTTTGATTTATGTTATTTTCAAATATAGTAAATGTAAAATTTATATTTGTATGTTATAGTAAAGTTTACATAATTATGTTCTATAGTAAATATATATATATATGTATAATTCATTATACATATATAATTGAAGCGAATTGTATATAAAATGAAGTGTATAAAATGAGAAAGAGAAATAGATTTGAGCAGAAAATTGTATAAAATGAATTATATAATTATAAGTTTATAGGACGATTATATACAATTTGAGTTTGTATAAAATGAGAAAGGCAAAAAAGAGACTTGGGCATGAGAGTACTTTTATTGTATAATTAGAAGTGTATATGACAAAAATATATGTATTTGCATGTGTATATACAATTTTCTCTCGCTTTATACAATTAGAAACACAACTTATACAATTCCATTATATAAAGTGAGAGAGGCGGGCAATAGGAAGCGAGCGAGAGAGGGAGAGTGGCGAGCGAGAATATGAGGGAGAGATGGACTGACAAACAGTTTGCTATGAAATACAAATAAATCAAACGGCAACTGCTATATTTATTTTATATTATTAATTTGTTATTCTATACAATTATCCCTTTTGATTTATTCGCTTGAAGATATTTTGGTAAATATCAAATAAAAGTAAACTTAATTAATTTTAATGTGTTGTATGTTGTGGGTTTTATAATTAAATTATAGCCTTACCTAGACTTGTATCATAGGCTGCACATATAAATGTAGTTGATTGAGGAGCGAGGCCCTTACGATACATCATACATTAAATTAAACCTTTGATGTGCTCTTTTTCCTTCCATTTAGAAGGGGAGTTGTGTCCTCATGGAAATGAAAAATGTATGCCAAAAATAATGATTTAAAATGAAAAATTAGCTTACCTTAATGTTTAACAGTTGAACAAAAGATATTTTGAGTTTGGTGTTAATAAGTAGAAGTACTTATTACATTGAAAAGGAAATTAACTTGAAAATTGCAGTTAGCCAAACTAAATAGTTCTTAATGAAGGTTGGTTTCGTATAAATTCCCTTCACAGGAAATCTTAATTCACACTTAATTAAGGGTTAAAATCTCTGTTTCTATTAGTCATTAAAATTTATATATTTTTTTAATTATGTGATAGTACTTCAATATTTCCAAAATAAGAAGAAACTGGAGTGAAGGACAAAAAAGAACCAGCAGAGAAACTGTAAAAGCTTCACAAAAACCAGAATAAAAAATTCATATTAATTGCATCCCCGTAATTCAGATAAATAAAGTATCCATAAAAGTCGGGCCTATTCGCCTAACAGTACTTGGCGTACTACACTTTTGTGGAAAGACTAAATTACCCTTTACATTAGAATATTATCTCCCTTTTTTTTATTTAAGAAAATTAATTACTATTATTAATAGGTGCATATTTTTTTATAAAAAATAATAGTATGAATTTAATTTTAAAACGTTTTATTGTTCAAATTTTGAAAAAGTAATGGATCACACTATTTGAGTCGTCCTCTTTACTTCCCCTTTCTCTGAAGAAATGTACTAATGAAGCCCATACAGAAAAGGACTACTTTGCCCTTACCTTTCTCGTTCTTCAATAACATTCCATTCCATTCCAGAATCATACTCCATTCTTTCCTTTATTTACTTACCCTTGACAAATTCTGCTTTCCCAATTCTCATTTTCATGTGAAATGTCCACACCGGCGGCAACTTCACCGGCCACCACGATTAAACCGGGAGATTACACTCATAGCCCTGTACATTACGCCGTCGTTTTAGGAGATCATTCTACTCTAAGCAGACTAGTCGCTTCTCTTCCTCGACCCGCTGATCCAACTCGGATACAAACCGAGGCCGATTCGCTTGCTCAGGAACGAATCGCTGAAAAAATCACCGCCGTACTTGACCGCCGTGACAACCCTAAGCGTGAAACTCCACTACACCTCGCCGTCCGTTTGAATGACGTGTATGCTGCTCGGACACTTGCCGTTGCCGGTGCTGACATTTCGCTTCAGAATGCTGCTGGTTGGAATGCTTTACAGGAAGCTATTATGCGGAGATGCACCGATGTCGTTTCAATTTTGGTACAGCATCATCATTTAGGTGCTTGGTACAAGTGGCGCCGCCGTCTACCTCGACTTGTTGCTGTTCTCCGCAGAATGCGTGACTTCTACATGGAAATTTCTTTCCATTTCGAAAGTTCTATTGTTCCCTTCGTTGGAAAAATTGCGCCTTCTGATACATACAAGATCTGGAAACGCGATGGTAATCTTCGAGCAGATACATCTTTAGCCGGTTATGACGGCTTCAAAGTTCAGCGAGCTAATCAGAGTTTTCTCTTTCTCGGTGATGGTGACCGGAAGGCTGATATTCCGGCTGGTTCATTGTTAGTTTTGAACCACGATGACCGTAAAATGTATGATGCTTTTGAGAATGCTGGTTCTCCTTTGAGCGATTCCGACGTTGCGAGTTTCTGTAATCAAACAAGTGTGTATCGTCCTGGGATGGACGTGACGAAATCAACACTAGTTGGCCGTACAAATTGGAGAGGGCAAGACAAGACAGAGAACGTCGGAGAATGGAAAGCCAGGGTTTATGATGTGAATAATGTTGTTTTCAGCTTCCGATCGCGAAAAATTTCCGCAGCTGAAAGCGAACAAATTCTGCCATTAGACTTAGAATTAGAAGAGGATTCCGAAGACGGTTTCCTCGTCGCCGAGAATCCACGGTTTAGCGTCTCAACCGCCGCTGCCTCCGTCGGAGATAGTAACAAACAAAGACGTCACAGCAGTTTCACTCGAGATGAAAGGGATTTCGTTACCGTTTCTCGAAGAAGCGTTGACATTATTCCGGAACCACGGCGGAGAGCGGCGGCGATACCGGTTGCACCACCGCCAAATACGAAGGAGAAGGAATATGTGAAGAGCCTTAAACCGTCCGTTTGGTTAACAGAGGAATTCCCGTTGAAGACGGAAGAGTTGCTGCCGTTACTTGACATATTAGCGAACAAAGTGAAAGCCGTTAGACGAATGAGAGAGCTGTTAACCACCAAGTTCCCTCCGGGGACATTTCCAGTCAAGGTAAGGGGTAAAATTGATTTTTCACATTCGAAATTCAGAGGTCCCACGAGATTCTCATTTCTTCTGATGAAAGCTTTGATATTGTGTTTGTGTTTTTTCCCTCTTTATTTCTTCTTTTCATGCCCAAGTGTCTGTTTTGCTTCAGCTCCTTGTCACACTTTTTTTCCTTTTGTTTAGTGTTCAACGCAAAGAACCTTCCTGGGACCCAATTTAATTATAATTTTATATTATTGATTGACAGTTGGCAATACCAGTGGTCCCTACAGTGAGGGTAGTAATCACATTCACAAAGTTTGTAGAGTTACAACCAATTGAACAGTTCTACACGCCATTTTCAAGTCCAAGGCACCTCCTCCATGGTGGTGATACTGAGGATGAAAGTTCAGGAAACAATTATTATTCCCTTCCTTCATCATTGTCTTCATCGTCATCGTCGTGGCTGTCGAGGAGCAATAGCCGGTCGTGTTCAACTAGCAAGCTGCCACAGGAGAGCTGCAATGGAGCACAACAGGCAGAGCCATTTGCAATTCCTGGTGGATATAGTTGGAGTAGTTTTGATGTGAAAAACAGGAAAATGAAGAAATCCAAGTCTACTAGGAAAACTAAGTGACTGTCTTAATACTAGTAATTCTTTTAACATTCGATGTGATCCAATCAACTACTCTGTTCTTTTTTTTTTCTTTCTATTACTTGCTAATTTCTAGTATAGTTTGTAGATATTAAGGAGAATCTAACTTTGAATCTCCTATACTCTTGTTCTTGGATTATTCAATTCTCATAGTGGTCATTCAACTGAGTTTCTCAAAATCGTTGAATTTATCGCATCATCATTACGTTAAAAAAGCTGCATTTTCTTTATCATCATATAGAAGAGTACGTACTATGGCGTGGGAGCAAAAGGCCTGCAAATATTGTTGTTGGGTTGGGAGTTTTGCAATGTCATGTAATTGTGGGGTTTTAACATATAATAGTTGTTGCTCAAAGCAAAGACATCCTCTTCTTTTTTATTCCGACAAAGCAAAGATATTTTGACTTCTGTATATATTTCAATAATTAGCAACAACCACTAATGATTTGTGTGTTCAATCATTTTGACATCAATTTTATGTCAACGAATTTTTTACTATACGTCTCTCAAATCAATGATATGATAAAATGGGAACTAATGGTTTAGCTTTATTGTACATTGGGACCTATATAAATTTTGAGAATTTCCATTATAACAGACTTGTGATTCTATCCTGTAACTTATCCAGAATTGTCGCAAAGACATTTCAAATCCAAGAAAATCTTAGCCACTCTTGTGCTTTTTCTTATAGAAAATTGAGTTGTGTTACTATGACTTGTGTTTTAACACTATATATATCACTTCAATCCAAAACTTAGATGAGTGGTAGTGGGGTTGGGGGAGAGGACAACAGTTTTGTAGCAAGTGCTTTATCATAGGAGGAAAAGACAAACCATCACTCTTACTTTTGGTTAACTAAATCCTTCCACTTCATCCACTAATTTCTACTTTTATACACAACCATTCACAATATAGCTAAGTAGGTGATAATAGAGAACCTTTTCTCCAAAGAAGAATAAATAATGTTTGCTTCAAGAGAAAGTAACCTTGTGAGTTAGCTAGCAAGTTTTCTATAAAAGGAACACACAGGTTTAAGAAACTTATCCTTAGCGCTCCTCTTATTAGTTCTACCACTTAGAAGCAGTAATAAAGTAAAATCCTCAGCCCATTCTCTGTTTTCTCTTTATTCTTTACAAAATCATCTTATATTGTGTTGTTGACAGGATTTATGGCTAGTGATGGACCAAGTTGGGCAGATCAATGGGGTGCAGGAGGGATAGGTGCCATGGATGAAGATGACAGCTATTATAAAAGCAACAAAGACAGTGAAAACAACAAGAAAGCCACTAGTTCATCTTCATTAGGAATTGGCAAAGTCAAAGCTGTGGCAGTGGCTGGTGCACAGAAAGTGAAAAATGCTCCTTCCATGTTGATCAAATGGGTTAGGAGCAAATCCCAGAAGAAACATCCCTCCATTTCATGAAATAAGGAGGATCAAGGATTATCTAATCTTTATCTTGCCTTCTGTAAGAGGATTTCAGATCAAACATGTCTATTTATGGGTTGTTATGCTTCCTGGTAGTAGTTTGTTTCCGGGTGAGTTTAATGTCATGGTGTAAAGAATATGTATGCAATCAGATTACTAATAAGGTAATTACAAATTGTTCTCTCTAATAGTATTAGATGTCAAAGTACACTAGTACAAATATTGTCAGAGCATACATCTCAAAACCAAGAGATGTAAGCAAAGAATATAAAAAACTTGGGGCATATACAGTTGTGCGAAGGACAAATATATTAATCATAATTCCACAGGGATCACATCAATGTTTTCGTCTCTGCTGAGAACAAAACCTGAGACCCCATGATTCTCTACTCACTAAATTGAACACTAGACCATGCGCCCTTGGGTGATAACGTTTGGTGTTCTTTACATGATTTAAAAGAAACAAAACATCAGCTAATGATAGTTAATTGCTAGCAAGATTTGATCTTAGCTATAAGGGCAAGGTAATAATTTCTGGCAAACACCAAACTCAAACTATGGGCTTTTCTTCCAAATTAACAGTAAGTACAAGCGATTACTGAAGAGTCAAACGATGCAGTAATAGGAAAAGTAAGTATTACTTATAGAAAGATCAACTTGATTTAAACGAAAGGCACTATAAGATACGAGATCAAGAGTTGAACATCTGTAAGTTATAAGGTTATTCAAAAGAGGAATATAAATTTGATTTTATGTGGAATGCAAACCAACAACTACAGTTAACTGTTCATGATGAGATCAAGGAAATGCCAGATTTACATTTGAGATATTAATTTCCAAGCTCAACGAACCCAAATGTGTTTTCTCCACTGTATGTCATGTAGAGAAATCCATCTTCATCTTTATTTTCCTCATAAATTGCAGACATCAAAGAAGCTGAAAAGAAAGAAGATGTAATTATACAACAATCCTAACCAGTAAATGAAATAACACCATCTCTCTGCTTACCTGTCGGAGGCAAAGTGTTCTTAACAAAGACAAAGATGGCCTTTGAAGCACCGAGCTTGATCCTCTTCCGCACCACATAAACAAATTGACCAACAGTCAAATCAGCTGGGACAAGGTATCTGCATCACAAGTTAAGACAGTTGAGAATTACTAGAGCAGCTACAGCAATTCAAACTTATATCCTCATGTGTTAGATCCATAAATGACAATAACGGTGTTGGATGCTATCAACACCTTGACCACTAACGAACACTTGACATTCTCGCCAGCAATGTCCACACACAATTCCATTTCTACATGGAAAGAAAGTGATTACATGCATACAATCATTTAGTTACAAGAACCTCAAGTAAGGACAACACCTTAATTGAATTCTGTATTTTCAATTTATCAAGAAAGCATAGCATCTCCAACCAACCCATGCGGCCGATTCTCCTAATGGTTATTGGTATTAAAAACAGTTTCCCCCAATCTGATAAAGTGGTAAGAAAGAAGAATATCAAGATATCTTGAGAACATTGCAGCATTCATAAAGTATAACAACCACCAAATTCCCATGATAAAAATCCTTATCTCAGACTAATTATGACAAACAAGACAGTATAAACATGCATATTCCAGTTATCAAAAAACCAAAGAGTTGATCAAAATGATGCAACACCTACATCACATGCCAAAACACAATCAATATAACTGGATTTTGTGGATTTAATTACCTTAGGATAAAAGTTCAGAAAAGCACTTGATTCTAAAAAGTGAACATCTAAGGTATAAGGTAAAAGAGAAAAGTAGCAACTTACTTCTTTTTATCGATGTCAGGGACATCACTCTTCTCTGCCTTCTCAACAATCACCTAAAATAGGAAACATGAGTGTCAGAGAGAAGCTACAAAGAGTACTAGGTGTGACTTAATGCCAAGAATTTCTTGGGATAACAAAGATCATACCGGAATTCGATCAGGATACTTCTCTCGGATGCGAGAAGATTCTGACTGCCTCCTCTCTATAATCAAAACCAAATTTTGGAATCATCAGAAACACTTGCTTTTTTGTTTGATATTTGCAATGGGGATACACTCGGGAGAAATCTAGAAAAGTTGAAAAGTAACCTTCGAGCACATAAACTTATAATTCAAAAGAACACATAACTATTTTTGACCAATAAGTCAAATCTCAGCAAAAGAATAGCACATTTTTCTTATTTATACAGTTATGAAGCCAATAATGCTAACTCTAACATGACAATAGCATAAATGTAAAATAAGCTTGTTCCAAGAGAGCGTGCTGAATAACTTTTTTGAAGACTCAATGTCACAGGGAACACTGAAAGGATAATTTTCCAACCCAAAATTCTTAAACCAGATATCGCCATACTCAGATAGAATAAAAACATGACATAGACCAATATAACAGGATAATAGCTTCAAGTATGAGATTTTTCCCGGAGAAGGTCATTAAACTGTAAAATACAAGTTTCAAGCACTAGAAAGTATAAATGTCAATGAAGGGAGATAAACCTCGTGTATGCACCTTCAAACAGTTCATATATGCACCCCAAACAGTTCATGTCTCAATGGTTGCCTCACCATACAAAGAATTTAACAAGTTTAGAAACCTAAAAACATAACCAGAAGAATTAACAACATCGAACAACTTGAATGCAAGAGGGCAAGTACATATCAATACCCAGAAACCCGACAACATATCCCAGGAATGATCGCAATTCCCAATCAAGTTTTTCAGCATGATCAACAACAACTAGATAATCTCACAAAGTGGGGGTCTAGGAAGGGTAGGATTTTTTCAGCATGGTCGAAACAACAAATAATTAAACTATGATCATCCAAGAAACTTCAAGAAAGACACATAAAGAAGAACCCATACACACAATCAAACTTCTTGTAGTATAAGTAAAACAATTAAAAAAAAAACCGACTTAGAAAGAAAAACAATTACCCAAAGGGTGTTCAAGCTTGAAAGAACTTTTGGCCATGACAAGACTGAACTTTGATCCTACCTGCAAAATTCAGACAGATAAACACCATCAGAATCCAAGAAACCCTTAAAGAAAACCCTAAAAAATTACACACAAATATACATTGTAATTAACAACAGAAATCATCAAAAAGTTTAATTCACGCAAAAGGGTATCTTTAAAACGTACCAACCAGAAAAATAGAAAGTCGAATAATTGAAGAGGGTTTTTGAACAATTTCTGGGTATTTAAAGGGAATAAATTCAAGAGGTTTTTTTTCTAATGAATTGGAGAAAGTTTGGATTCACAAGGAAACTCTATTTGTTTCGCTTCCAACTCTGTTCGGTGAGAATTTGTCGGATCAATAATACGACGCCGTGTGGTGTCTTTAAAGGTTAACACGATGCCGTTTTGAGACTCGTTGGCTTTAGAGTGAGGATATGTTTTGGTCACCTTATATTCTAGTAATTCTAATCTAATTATTAAGTAAGCAATAATAATAGGGGTACCTAACCTATTTGTTTTAAAATTCCCACATACAAAGTCTAAGTAAAGAATATGTATACATTCAAATAAATTCCCTATAAATTAGAATAACTTATTGTTACTTTTAATTACCTGACATGTTTTGTTTTGTAATTCTATATATATATATATATATATATATATATATATATATATATATATATATATATATATATATATATAGATGTTAGGTCAAATTTCATATAATTTGATTAACAAGCAAAATGTAACAAATAAAAGTGAACTACAAAGTAGAGGGTAGATAAAATAGCCAAAAAAGGATATATATGTATATAATATTTTTAAATGTTAATCAAATTTCATATAATTTGATTTTACAAGTAAAATGTAACAAATAAAAGTGAACTAATAGAGAATATAAGCAAAATATAATAAATAAAAGTGAACTACAAAGTAGAGGATAGATACAATAGCCAAAAAAGGATAGATTTTTTAATCAACTTGTTTCAAAATCGTATTAATTAGATTATAGGTGCTAATTTAATTTGATTCATAAATGTGTAGCTACCTAGTCGAACAGCAAATTAGTGGGTCTTAGGGCTTAAAATAAATGTTTAAGACTTTAAATCAATCTACTCAAGTTGACAAGTCCAAGTCAACCCTAATTTTAACCAAAAAAAACAGGGTAAAGAACAAATTTATTAATTATTATTATGTCTAGGTATTTGAGTATTTTAACGGATGACAGAAGATATTGAAGAACATGACTAGTTTGCACTTTCAAATTTCAAACAAGATTTGTTAGAATGTATCTTGTTTTATTTTTTCCCTCCCTAGATTAGGAGTTCACATTGGAGTCTCGACTAAATCTGAATCGAGTAATAATGAACGGGCTCTCAACAAAATTTTCTGCACATTCAAGGCTCAAACCCGAGACTCTTAGTTAAGGGTGAAGTAACCTCAACACTGCATCACAACTGATGTTGGTTAGAATGTATCTTGTACAATTAAGTTTGCAGATGGTCTTCTTTTGCTTTGCAAAGGTGATATTTGCTCCAATATCCAAGAGCTGAGTAACTGTTTCTCAGAATTCTCTGGTTTAGTATAGCAACATAATTTATCTTAATGGAGTAAGTCCAAGCGTGCAACGTAGGATTTGTAATTTCAAATGTTTCGGCTCTAATGGATTGAACCACAAAAGCTATCTCAGAAGGAGAGGATTGCTCAGACACGGACTTAACACCTGTCTCATGCACCCACAGGACTAGAATCTTCTGTGTGGACAATTTTAATATGAACGTCGAACATCAATAAATCATATATATATAATTACATTGGCCAAAAACCTAGCTCCGCCCCGGTCAATTAGCACTTATAGTTAACAACATCACCATATAGCGAGGGATGCCGTAAAATAGCTAGTCATTTTTTGTTTGGGAGTTGAATATCTTTCAAATGAGAGTTTTACGCTCCTAAGTATGGTCTACTCAACTTGAATCTTAATTATTAAGATTTATGAATTTCGAATATCAAATTGTTAAAACTACGAAAAGAGGGAAATGCACTTGCAAGGGTGATCGTTAAACGTGGGGTCATTGATTCAAAAGTTTCTTCATGTTCTTTAAGCCAAGCTTATCGGATAGAACTCGCCTAAAACTTATTAACTTAAATTTTAACTATGCACATTCAAAAGGATAGCGCGTGCGAGTTTCTTGTTAACAAAATACAAAGAGGGCAGCATCAAGTTGCATCTCTACAGTAATGCCTATGCAGAGCAAAGAGAGGTACAAAGTGGTCATGGATTTGTCATTATATTTGAGCATTCAATACTTTGAAAGAAGAGGCAAAATGCTGTTCAGAGTTTTCACGTGAAAAACCTCATTTAATAAATTCTTCCAAAAGGTTAAACCTCTTCAATTCTTCCTTTATAAACAATACTATTACTACAAAAATTGACCCCTCTGCGTGCAATATGTAGAGTCCGGAGGCTAATGGTATAAACGTTAATAAAAATTTTAAATTTAACTAAAATGGCAAAATTGTAGGTAGAGCAGCGATTTTGCTCACCGGAAAAAGCAAAATCGCTGCAACACCAGGGATTTACAATATAATTTTTTTTAATGATCTTTAATAAATTGCTGCCTAGGCAGCGATTAGTGTACCAATTTTTTTTTAAACTTAAATCGCTGCAAAGCCAGCGATTTTTTTTTTAAAAATAGATTGCTTACAGCAGCAATTTATTTTTGACTTAAATCGCTGCCTTTGCAGCGCTTTAAGTTAAAAAAATAATTTTAAAAAAATAGTACAAAAATCGTTGCCTAGGCAGCGATTTGCTTTTTATTTTTATTTTTTAAATTTCTAATAAATAATTTTAAAAAATTAAGATAAATCGCTGCCTATTAAAAAATCATTAAAAAAAAATTATATTGTAAATCGCTGCCATTGCAGAGATTTCATTAAAAAAAATTTTAAAAAAACTTTATTAAATTTAGCAAATCGCTAGTGTTGCAACAATTTTGCTTTATTCGACGAGCAAAATCGCTGCACTACCAGTGATTTTGCCGTTTTGGTTAAATTTAAAATTTATATACCGTTTTAAAATTTTTGTTAACATTTTATACCCATTAAACTGCGGACTCCAATATGCCATACATATATACTTTATAACATAACAAATTTTGGACTGTATTCTAAAATAAATAAATAAAATAAAGCAACAAATTTATGGGGAAAAAAATTGCCACTAATTATGAATTTTAAGATTATAATAGGGTTTACCTTTAGATCAAAATATATTTCTTTCTAAAATATAGAATCGATACGTCATTGATATCATTATCATAAAAAATCAATTACGTAAAAGTAAACAACAACCCAAAAAGTGGGCTAGCTAGAAGTTTGAAATTCAAAATTAAAATATTAGGTGTCATAACTCATAGTATTGATTCTTGAAATGCCATTTTTCTAATTTTATTTAAGTACAATAAATGCAATTGGAAAAGGTTATAGAATTGCTTCAGTGAGCTTTTTCATCGCTTCTTAGCTTTAGAGTAAATATACCAACCTTCTTTTTCTTGTTGGGTTGTTGGCAATATTCAATGTCTGTTCCTCCCATATCCCCCCACCCCCTACACCACCATTTATATTGCTCGGACTCTTTTAAATTTTATAGGTTAATCAAAGAGTTCGAGCAAAAAATATATATAGATATATCTAGTGATTGTAACACTAACGCAATGAATCCGACAAATTCAATATTCTCTTACGTGAGCTTTCGAATAATTACTAAAATTTCAATAATATTAAATTTAAATGCATATTTTTTTAAAAGAGTTTAAGTTGAATATTTCATCTTTTACATTATCAGGTCATTTAAAAAAGGGAAAAAATCATTGTAAAATATGAGATTTGTAATTTTAAAAATTAAATAAGATAGGTTACTTTATTCAAGTCTACAACATTTAACCTAATTTGATGGTGTAAATCATTAGACATTGAAGTAACTTAAACTCCTTTACAAATACAATAAACTCGACGTGCTAAGAAAACTTTAAAGATTGACCTTATCAAGTTATAGCTCTAGAGGTATCGTCTAAATTATATTTATATATATATATATATATATATATATATATATAGAAGGACCATATGTATATATAAGAGGGCATAATATTCTTGATTACAACTAAGATATGCCAACTACTTCCCTACCATTATATTTATTCTGTATCCTCAAAATTCCTGTTTGTCTATCTATATATCCTCCCATCCTTTTCACTTTCCCTTCAGCTAACTTATTAAAATCTGCTGCCTAATATTTTGCTTCCATATCATGCAGGTAACATTATTTTAATTCTTCTAACGAGATATTGGTGCGGTTCAATTAGAAAGCGCACTTCTTTATATATAGAACTTCGTTATTTAATTGAGCCGTGCCAATATCACGTATTACTATATGTTGAATATCATTTTTTTTTGTCTATTTAATTGTTTTCCATTAGTTCCTAAATGAATTTTGAAGCTTCTTGTCCGCCCTTTCCTAATTAACCCCAGATCAATTTTTTCTCTCTTTATATATATGTTTGAAAAATGAAATGTAAACAAATTTATTTTGACTTTTTTAGAGAATATATCATGTATGTATGCCTTTTAAATAACTTAAAGGTGTAAATATTTTTTTTATCATATCAGTGTATAGAAGTTAAACGTATATTTAACTATATTTATTTTGGGATAGGATCTCAATAATTAAGATGACAAGGAATGTTGATCGTGACGAAGTAACAAGATTTTCTTGTCTAAATTCCCAGAAAATATAAGAAAGTTTTCAGATGGAATATCCTAGAAGATGAGATATTATCTCCATTAATTTCAAAATTAGCTTTTTAATTTTTCTATTCGTAAATATTCATGCATTCATGTTTATTCTTCGTGTCAATTATGAATATAATTATAAATATTATCATTGTGTTGAGTTGATAACTAATTATTGTTTGTTTATATAATTTCAATGCTGGAATAAATTTTGAACAAATATATATATATATATATATATATATATATATATGTGTTATTATAGTATTATATATGTAGGTATAAATAATGCAGGTAGCACAAAAAAAATTAAGATGGGTGTTGTTGAAATTAAATGATTTGGAGCTAAAAAGGTTGCCTACTTTTGACAAAAAAAAGAAGAAGAAAGTGTTTAGTAGGTGAAAAGATTTATGATTATGATATGCTTTTTTGACCTCATCGCTAATAGTAAAAATTCAATATTGACACACATTCTAATAAGTTATCTTCCTTTGTGGGGGGAGTAATAAATAATGAACAACGTAACTTGACGTACTAACACAATGAAATTAAAAGGTACTTATTTCTAATTAAGAAGAATTTTTTAGAAAATTTGTTAAGTTGTCTAAAAATGCAAGAAAAAGAAAAATTTGTAATACAAGTACCTTTTTTTTTTAACCTCTTCAAGGCTATATACCTAAAGTAAAAAGTTATTGCCATTGATTGTTTTTTTTTTCTGAAACATTGGTATATTTTAAGTTTTTTCATCTTCTTAATTGAATTAGCACGGCTTGGAGGTGCGGTTCAAAATTTGAAGCTTTATTAGTTTTTTTTCTATTATTAAGCTTTATTTTAATTTGCAGAAGAAAAAATAAGTTGGCGTATTAATTTTTGAAAGTTTAAACTGAATCTGCAATTGAAAATTGTTTGGATTGACATTTTAAACAAATTATCGAGATATTTAAGTTATTTTTATAGCACTTTTCTTAATGAGGTTAAATTTTAAATTATAACATCAAAAGATCCTATTTCTGCAAATATGTCTTCCTTTTCGTCTCGCACTTATCGTTAAACTAAAGCCCAAACAACTCGGTTTTGCGGGGGCCATCTGATCAAATAATTTATACATGAATTATATAAGATTACCTATAAATTATGCTAAGTTATAGCGATAGTCTATAAATATGCAAACTACAGGTAAATAGTCTAATTAAATTTATTATAATGACTATTTACGAAATTTTCTCATTAAAATATATTATTATATGAATATAAGGAGAAATTGTAAGACAAGATCAATAACTATTTTTAATACACTGTGAAAGGGGATATGAATGTAGTTCTACTTTTCTATAATAATCACCCGCTATACATTGATATACACAACATATTTGGTTATGGTTTAATCGATTTATTCATTTATTTCTACTTATTATGTGTTAATTGTGTTCTAGAGGATTATGGGCTGTGGTATGAAGGAGAGATGAATGTATGGTGATCGTTGACAATTTTTTTTTGGCTAAGTTGCTTCAAATTTGGGTTTGTTTTCATTTTCTGGTAGTGATCGTTGGTCTGAGCAGGTGGTTTTGGCGGTGAGCACTTTCGGTTCTGACGAAGGATGAATTGACACGATATATTTAGAAAAATGTCTCATATTAATTATGACGTAGTTTTAATTATGAGACGCATGCCTGAGTTAAGGTTAAGCTGGAGATTTGGAGACAGATTTTAGAGCCTACAGAGTTTAGGTATAGTAGAACCTCCTAGACATAAATATATATTTGGAGTGCAAGTTCAGCAACGTAATACCAATGGCTGATATGGAAATGTGGCTTAGAACGCAGGTCAATCAAAGAGAAAGAACGGCGGTTTAACTATTTTGAACATACTAGGAGAGATAAGATTAGAAATAAAGATATTGATACAATATAAAAATGACTTTAATAGAAGACAAACTATGAAAAACAATTTTATTGTACTTTTAAAGTTTAAAATGATTTTATCATCTCTTAGTATAAAGTAAACAAATTTCAAAAATGTAATCACTTTTTATTTACAATAATCAAATTAAATTTAATTATTAGATACTGTTACAACTTACAAGTATACAAATGGCGGAACATTAAGATGTTCATACTTCATAGGGCAGTTGAGCTTTAATTCTAATAGTAATTGCGTCGTCACTTTTTATTTTAATTAAAGAGGCCATCAATCTTCCTATCAACAATTAGGAGTCTTATTCTTTCCTAGGTTATCTATACCTATTAGTTATTTAATACTATAAGTAGTAATTAATACTAACTAGCTATCGAGTTTTGAATATATGTTTCATTCAATATTATATCTTTTACTTGTAATGTCTCCTATCAGATATTGTAATTTTAAAAAAATTATTTCGAAAAAAAATATAGAATTGATACATAACATTTCACGAATAAATCTCATATTCTATTTGAATTAATTAATTGAGAAAAGAAACTAATTATGATTGAACAAATGTTACTTCCAGAAAATACATACACAGAAAATAAAATTGATCAAACTTTTGTGATCGTTCATTAGAGCTTGTTACGAGTCTTTTTTTAATATGTTTAAATGATTGAAATTAATTTTAAAAATAATGAATAAGTAAAAATGATTTGAAGTAAGTATCACCTTTTTTGTTTTTGTTTTTGGGTAGTTTGAGTTTTAACAAAACAAAGCAACCACTAATAAATATAAGGGCAACTTTCACATATAGCAAAAAAAATAATCATATTTGTATGCTATAGCAAAGTTTGCATAATTGCGCTCGATAACAAACATAAAAACTGTACAATTTGCTAAACATATACAGTTGAAACAAATTGTATAAAACGAAGGGTATAAAACAAGAAAGAGAAAGACACTTGGGCAGAGAACTGTATATAAACAAAGTTTATAAAACGAATTGTATTATTATAAGTGTATAGAACTATTATATACAATTTGAATTCGATAAAATGAGAAAGAGAGAAAGACAAAAGAGACTTGATAAGGAATATACAATTGAATCGAATTATATAAAATGAGATAGAGAAAAATTAGATACAATTTGAAAATTGTATAAAACGAGAAAGAGAAAAAGGCAAAAGAAACTGAGCAGGAGAATATTTTTATTGTATAATTATAAGTGTATACGACGAAAATATATGTACTTATATGTGTATATACAATTTTCTCACGCTTTATACAAACAGAAACGCAATTTATACATTTCGCTTCTGTTTGTATAAGTGAGAAGGGCAAGGGTGGCGAGCGAGTTTTGGGAGAGTGGCGAGCGAGATCTGGAAGAGGGGAGAGAGAGGAACAAAAATATATGTATTTCTACATTTTTCTCTGCTTTATACAATTAGAAACAATTTTTATACACTTGTGTTTGTATAAAAATTGAGGAAGCAAGCGAGAGATTGGAAGAGAGGCGCTTAACAATTTTTTGCAAACGTTTGCTATGGAACACAATTAAATCAAACTCTAGCTATTTTATTTATTTTAGATTATTAGTTTGCTATTATATACAATGTTCTCTAAATATTAGTCCCTCACAAAGCATAGTCTGACTTATACGGAGTTTAAATAAATAATTTTTTTTAATTTTATGATTCTTAACAAAAATTATGTGAAATATATAAAACTTTTGATCTTTTATTTTTAAACATATCATATAAAAAACTGAAATTAAAATATTACCAAAAAAAATAAAAAATTACTATTCTTTTCAAAGAGAATAAAAAAAAATATATTCTTTTTTAAACCAAAAAAATACTACTTACCGAATAGAAAAATCACTTTCATATATCATATACCGAATACAAAAGCATATACTCCTATAAACCTCCCAAACAAAATCCCAGAGCCTGCTTTTCTTTTTTCTCCTATAAAAAAAATCCCAAAATTGCATCTCTGAGCTAAAACTAAGAAGGCCATACTTAAACATTAATGAGAACCTATGATAATAAGATGTGATGATTGATGAAAAATGGATGACCTAATTTTGTTAGTTTTATACTTATAATAATACTAAGTAGCTATTCCAAAAAACCTGTCTTAGTTAAAATGGCATTCCTCAATTTGCTAAGGTCCCTTCCCTTAAGAGTCCTTCCAACACCTTCCATCATTGAAAATGAAGCTATTTGATTTCTTGCTACTCTTCTTGCTATATATTCATGGGGTGGCACTATTCCATCACCATAATCATCTTCATCTTCTTCGACCACGACGACATTTCCAGGATAAGTAACTGATGGGAAAGAAGAATCATCCTCTGTTATGATAGTACGAACTCTTCTTCTTGATTTCTTGTTATTGCTATTCTTGGACCATTCTGGAATCTTAACAGGACTTGATGAAGATGATGACTTATGCGACGTACTTTTTCCTCTTGGAAGAATGACAGTTGATGAATCTCTTTCATTCACATAACCCCATACATCTTCTTCTTCAAAGTCTCCATCTTTCTCTGTTTTTCCTCTGTTTCTGTTGCTATTAAACTCATCCATTCTTTGGTTCTACTAATTAGATCTCTAAAGAATGAAAAAGTTTGGGACTTTGGTTTTTGTTTAGGGTGTAAGTACTAAAAAGGGGAAGCCTAACAACTATTTATAGCTAAGAGAAAGGGATGTTTGTTTTTTGGTATTTTGAGGAATCATTAAGAAAAAAAAGAAGAGGATAAAACAGAAGGGTATAAGGAATCTTCCTCTGCTCTAAAACAAAGTTTAAATTTTTCTTTGAATAGTAAAAAACAAAGGAAAAAAATGTGAATATATATATTTTTTTTAGAGTTATGAGAAAGAAAGAAGATCACAGATTTCAAGGGGATAGCTGGTTTTAATACCAAGTCCCCTGCAGCAACAGTATGAGAAGGAAAAAGACAAATACCACAGAGATTTTTGCATTGATAAATATGAGTTTTGTAACTTTCATCACCCTCAAAACTGGAAACTGAAGCCAAAAAGTTTGTACTAAAATGATTTTCATGACATGTTTGAAACTGAAAGCCAAAGACAGGAATATTTATTCAAGCAAATGAAAACCTCACAGAAAAATAAAAAAAAAATGTTAAAATATGTATGTGGATGGATAAAAGGGTACATAAAGCATCAATCAATACTATTGAGTTCTTAAAAAAAACAGGTAAATATTGATTGGGTAAAGTGTAGAGTAACTATTGGTTGAGCTAACTTTTCATTGATTTCTGAGGTCTTATCCAATACGGGTAGCAGGAGCCAACTAAGCTTTTGCATTAAACCCTTTCATTAGGGGCCTAGAAAATTGAGTTTAACCATTTAGTACTATTAGTTTCCTTATAGCTCATTAAGATTTATGCACTATAGTTTTAACATTCACAAACTATAGGTTAAAACTTACTTTATGTGTCATGAACTTCCATCGTGGCATGATAATCTAAAAGTAAAACATATAATCTGCAATTATACTACTTAGGGCCCGTTTGGATGGGCTTAATAAAAGCAGCTTTAAAAAAGTATTTTTGAAAGTGCTAAAACTTATTTTTAAAATAAGCAGTTATGCGTTTGGATAAAAGTGCTGAAGTTGTTATGTCAAACGTGAAAAGAGAAAAATAGAAGAAAGAGATGTTAGGGTTATATGGGTAATTTGGAGATTGTATAAAAATATTAAGGGAAAAAATATAAAAATGTGGTCAACTTAAAACAGCTTATAAGCTAAAAAAAAAAAGCACCCCTACCCCAACTTTTAACTTTTGGCTTAAAATAAGTTTTTTTTAACTTAAAATAAGCTATTTTAAGTATTGCCAAACAGTTAAATAAGTCAAAAACCAGCTTTTAAGTCAGTTTGACCAGCTTTTAAGCTGAGCCAAACAGGCTCTTAGTAAAGAAAGTTTATATTGTAATTAGGTGTACTTAAACTCTTTATCGAGTCAAAAAATTTAAAACCTTGAAGTTTTGTAACATATCTCAAAGTTGAATGTTTTGGGATTGTTGCTGAATTGACTTTGCTAAACAACTAAAGTAAAAAAGCAAAGAGAGTGTCCTGAGATGTGGGATTATTACTGAAACAGCCACAGCGTACCAACAACCAATGAAGCCCCATCACACTTATTATGGGACGGGACATTGGCGCAAAAGCCAATAATTTTACCTTAGGTACTAATTTTTGAGATGTAAACACACTTAACTAATTTATTATTGAAGTGTAAAAAAAGAAATTATTCTCATTCTAGTTAAGTAACAAGTATAATTTTTTGACAAAATAAATTCGATTGAAATGTAGTTTTCATCCTTGGTAAAATAGGGGTGGAATCAGGTAGATCTACAGTATAAGCTATGAGTTCACGTGAGCAGAGTAAAAAATCAGAAATTTGTGTTTATGGAGTTTGAATTCGCTAATTGGATTTTGAATATAAATTATTTACACATTCTTGATAAATTTCTTTAATACAAATATAGCTAAAATTATTATTCAGTTGCTCCGTAACAAAAACTCTAGCTACACTCTTACCTGCGAATACAATAACTTTTATTCAATTTCCCTTTTGTTGTACCTTCGTAATTATTTTGATCAGTATAATAGATTATATCTTACTATTCTATTGTAAAATTAGAGTTGTTACAATTTTTCTCTTTTTTCTACTTTACTATTATTAATTTATCATAACTATCTACCTGATTCCAAAAATAAAAACGAACCATTGCAGAAATAACATTTTTTTTTAAGTTTTTACTTTCCGCATGCACATAATCTCCAAACTAAACAAATATTTTTACAAAAAAATCGAATAATATATATTCAAATTTATGATAAAATTAAAAAAAAAAATTGGCTCCTGAGATATTGAGCATAACAAGTAAAGATTGATTAGTATAATTAAAAAAAAAAAATTCTAGTCCATGATATTAAATACTTTAGAATTATATAATTAGTTTCCAAAAAAAAAGGTGAAATGTGGATCACAATACTTTTTAAGTCTATTTTGGATAATCTTAGCACCTTGAGGACAGATCCACATCTTCCAACAACCAAAAAAAAAAGTACACAGCTAATCTTTATTTCAATTTGTTCATTTTGCTTATTTTTTAAGTCGATTTAAAAGAAAAGTATCTCTCTCTTCTTTTTTCAAAAAATTCTTTTTAATATCCTAGGTGACTCATTTAAAATAAATAAATTAAAGAACATTTTAATATATTATATATGTATCACCCATTAACGATCACAAGATTAAATAATTAGCAAACTGCATTTGTTTAAGAGTATTTGGACCTTTCACAAAATTGAGAAATCATTTATTATCACTTTTTTTTTCAATTTCCCCCACACTTTTCCAGTAAGTGAAGCGTTACTTCACAAAATGTGATATTTAGCAAAGATTAACGGGTCGTTTAGAAAATCAACTTGTGTGATTAAAAATTCCTTCTTGGGCACGCAATAATCTTAATATTAAACACTAAAAGTTGATCACTTGTTGAAGAATATCAAATAATTAATCACGTTTAATGAAAGAAGAGCTTCTTATTGGAATGTCAATATTAAGATAAGGTTTAGAATTTAGGAAAGAGAATAGAATAAATTATCCTAATAGGCAATTCCGAAATTTAATGATTTTATATTTACCAACCATTAAGAGTAAAACAGATATATAATCTTGCAATTTTATATTAACGAGCCTAGTGTTCGTAATTTCAAGAAGAACCATATCCTAATAAAACTTTCCACCCATTCAGAAACGATCAAACTAGAAAGTGATCATTTGTCTAACTTTGTAAGCTTACACTTCATATCATCTATACCTCAATCCCGAACAAGTTAGAAATGAACTACAAATGGAATCGTAATAAAGAGCTACAAATAAAACACATTTCACCTTTACGTACCTATTTTACCTTTTTAAATATTTATGAAGATAAGTGGGGACAAAAGCTAATGCTCATTGTCTCTATCAAAAATATGCTGTCCAATTCCAATCCAGTCACACTCATTCACCACTTAGCACAAAATCTTTCTTTATAATGGAAGGCAAATTTAAGTGGTTATAGGAACAAGATTGACAAGCTACATTGTAAAATCTTTCATCTTGTTCTAATTTTTAAAAGGAGGCCAATTAGCTCCTTGGTTTTCAACATTATTTCAGCAAGAAGATAATTGATACATTTGACTCCAAGTGCAGCAATTAGTATGCTCATGAAACTCATTGCTGAATACTTTTGCTGTATATACTGTCATCATCAATTCAACAATGCAATGAATATGGAGAAAAATTAGGCTCAACTTGACATCAATGTGTCATCAAATGATGATTATTTCTTTGATCTTTAAGCTTTGTGAAATACCTGGTGTAGTAGTTTTCACTCACAGTCACAAACTTGTCACGCAAATAAGGTTATACCGCGTGACAAGTACACATAGATAAGAAAATTGCAAAAGACATTGTACTATTAGAGAGCACTTTTCTTACAAAACTAGAACAAGACAGCAAGGAGGGGGAAAAGCCGACCCATCGAAAACCTGAGCATGAAACTTTTAAGTTCCTGCATGAGTAATGTTGTATGAATAGTATCCAAAGTCAAGAGTATTTTGTTTCTGCGATTTCTCATTTCTTCCCAAAACGAATAAACATCAATAGACTACATTATTAGATGCTAAGCTATTTCATATGTTGCACAAAAAATGAATGAACTGAGTACTGTCTGCTATTGATCTCAGGGTAGACAGGATTTATACTTTGATATAGGACATAAAAAGCTGTCCAGAAGCAAACACTGAACCTGTACAGACTGCAGATCTCGTGAATCTTTCTGCTACTATCTCACAAACTAACTACGTAACTTTCTAGCAGCATGGTAAAGCTCCAAATAATCAAGAGCAGGTCGGTTCCAAGACCAATCTTGTTCCATAACCTGCTTGCATAAAGAGTTGAACCAATCTCGATCATCGTACCAAGCAGAGAGAGCTCTGAAACACAGAACTGTAAGTGAGATATCAACAAACGAGGAGAAGGGGAAGGAAGTATGCATCTTAGGGTTTGCATAAGATGGAAAAAACATGGTGCAAAGAAAAATAATATACCCACGCGCAGTTATGGCAACTCACTCCAAGTTCCACACTTTATATTGTCATTCCAATAACAATGCTTATCCACAAGTTTGTTTCTTCATTTTCTACATTTGAGCAGTTCTATTTTCAAAACTAACTACTATTTGACAGCAAACACACTGCCCCCCTCCCCCCCCCCCCCCCCACCCCCACCCCACACACACACGTCTCCCCGTGAAAAAGCTTATAATAACGAATGATCTCAAATTCTCAAGAATGAAATGACAAAAGAAAATGAGAAGCAAATCGCCAAACTAATGTATTCCAATAAAAGTAACCAAGTGCCGCAATCACCAAGGCTAGCGTAGGATGGTTCCACCATGGATGTCATCGAGCTTTCCTAAATCATTCTTCCAATTGAAGTTCAGCTCTGGGACGCTTATGATCTGAATGCCCACAGTGAAAGATCCACCATTGCTACGATGACTGGGCTTCAATTATTTTCTTTATATATATCATATGGATGCAAAGATAGCATAAATTGGGTGGAGGATCCTCATAGAAGTAGCTGAATGTCGACTAATTTTAAGATGGTTTGTGCTGCTCTTCTTTCTCCATCTGGGAACATTGAGAAGGGGCACTAAGACAGTGGCTTTCCTGGAGTTTCTTCAGTTGATAGGAGGAAGAGAGTAAATTTGAAGGCCACATGGCATTTACAAGAGAAAAGTGAAAGGTGAATCCCTCACATGTGTAACTTGGTTCTTGGGTTACACATGGACTGAAGATTTTTATTATGGAGGGACGCTCAAGAGGAGGCTCAACAGAAGTGGGCCTAAAGTATCCGGAGACTGGTTAGGCCGACAGGCTAATGAGAGGGAAGGGACAGGGGCACCAGGGAGCATTGTTTGTGGCTCCATGGACTTCTTTGAGAGAGAAGCCCTGAGCAGTAGAGTATGAGGAGAAAATTGAGCAGGACAACATGCTATGCTAGCATGTAAAGAAAATGAACCTCAAGCCTACCTCACCCTCAAAAGATAGCCCATGAGGTGTCCAAAACCATATAATGAGACAAAGCAGATCCTCAACCAGTATGGACACTTAACACACACGCAAACACACACATCCCACTCCCGCGCACAACCAAGGTCGGATAGATGGAGTCTGGACAGCAATACATGAGAGCACAAAACTGGATAAATCAAAGATAACGATTGATCTAATTCTGATTCCAATTTAAATAAAACAAACCTAGGGCCAAATTCAACGTCAAAAGTTAACTCATAAAGTGAGAATTGCTCAAAAGACATGTAAGCTTAGTCCTGGACATCTGGAGCGTGGACGATATAACATAGGGGGCCAGCATTAGGTAAACAAAGAGTATGAACGGGTATGGCTCTGATACCATGTGAAAAAATATATACATCCAACCCAAAACCTCAATGAAAGGGTGGAGCGCCCCAGGACCTTAAACCCTTAAGAAACCCTTACACAGTATATGAAGGACAAGTGTATTCTCCAACACTAAGAAAGGGGAGAATTACTAGTAGCATAGTCCTCTTGGGACTTCAACAGAAAACAATTGGTTAGTTTCAGTACAAAAAAAAAAAATTAGAATAGTTCTTTTGGTCATTTTCTCTTGTTAAAAAAGTTGTTCCCTCATTCTCTTGTAAGCAAAGCATAAGAAAATGGAAACTCTGAAACTGAATTGATAAAAATTCAATATCTCAGAAAGTTTATAGAACTCTGCTAGGGCTGTCCAGTCCTCACATCTTTTAAGGAGATACGTTGAAAATTTGGAGGAAAAGATCCTTATGTCTGGTGTTGTTGAAAAAGAAATAGGGGCAAATAGGGCAGGATTTTAAGAGTTCAGATATAACTGTTGCAACATTCTTTAGACTTTGATCTCTCAATATGTGTATGCCATCACACTTGCTTCCGTTTCCCTTTAAAAATTAAAAGACTAAAAAACCTTAATAGAAACAAAGCAACTATACTTGCCTATTCAGAGCATAATCAACTCCGGCAGCATCTGCTCCATCAAAGCTGAATCCATTTGGTCCAAGACCACACTGTTGTGCTCTCTCTTTGTCATGGTCAACATCAAATACAGTATCATAAAGTCCTAATATACAGAATGCAGAGGTTAGAACACACATTCAGAAGCAAATGATTAGGATCTGCTAAATAATAACTAAGTCAACGGCACCAAAAGAAAATTCTACCATGTGCAAAAAATATTTATTCTCCCACTTATTTCAAGAGAATGCAATAATTTTTGTGAGTCTAATAAACATCAAGTAAATTCGCTACTAAAAGAGGAAACTACAGTTAAAGCATTCTGATCGGCATAAATATCTGCAGTTGCAATGTTACAAGAGACTGAAAACTGCTGTAGTGTATGATTGTTAGCACCCTTTTAGTCTACCAATGGTCTACACATGGAATATTTAAGGAAATTCGAAAGTAGAATTCTTCAGCTTATAAGTTACTTATTTTTTATTTCTGTCCAGCAGTGTTTGTAGTAGATTGTTACAGCTTTTTAGTTATTTATTTTTCCTATTTCTAGGTAGGAGTTGTTGCAGTAGGAGGTTATTTCTCCACTTTCTCATTCAGTTGTAGTAGGCAGTAGACAGTTATTTTCCTTGTTTCAGTGTTGTATTTAATGTATTTGAATTCAGTGAAATGTTAAGCAGAAAATTAGTCAAGTTTTTGAGTACTTCAAACTCAAGAGATCGCAGCTTAATGAACCAGCACCATAGGTAGAAAAAAGAGAAGTTTAGATTTTATCTTGCAGCGTCCCATAACTAGATCCATAACAGTAATCTCCACATCTAAAAGCTTAAAAATTGTTAGGGGAAAACAGTTTTTTTTAATTAATTACTGTCTCTTTTTATTCTTGATAAGGAATTATTGTCTTCTTTTATTAAGTAATATTTTATGAATTATGGTTAAAATGTTGTTCTCATACATGAGGGTCTGATGGTCCAAGCATGCAGAGATACCTTCTGAATTTTGATAATGGGTGGTACTGAACTTTATTTTTGTTTAAGAGGTACTAAGCAAGCAGCACCATGGAAAGATATTCAAATTTCTAAAAATATAGGTCATAAGAAAAAGGTACCTCCAGTTTTACGCACGACTGGAATTGAACCATATCTCATAGCAGTAAGTTGTGTTAGTCCACATGGCTCAAATATTGAAGGAACTAGAATGAAATCAGCACCAGCATATATCTGCAATTGTATCAAAAGGAATGATATAATAAAAAGGTACACATAAGGCTTGAAGACAAAAATATGAAACAAGCAAGGAAAGGAGAAACAATACCAGGTGAGAAAGTGGCTCGTCATATGTTAGACAGAGTCGTGCGCGGTCATTATATGTTGAGTGCAATTGATTTGCCAAATTAACAAAATCGTTTTGTATCCTAGGATCAGGAGCAGAACCAAGCAAGACTACCTGTCAGAGCTTTTTGTCAATAGAAGATCATACCATTCTGCTAAAATAGACTTTCTAAAATGGGACTCCATTAAGAATAAGACATGAGAGAACAAGATGCAAAAATTGGTAACGAAAACATTCAAGAGCTGGTATTCTCTGGATTTTTTAAAGTAAAAAATAATAAACAGGTACTCTTTGGCATCTTAGATCAGTAATCAGTTACTATATACAAACTAGACATCTCATCCGAAACCAAATGATTTTTTAAAAAAAATTACACTAGTTATTATCAGAGCATATAGCAACATCTCGACAAGCCAAAAGCTGAAGATGAGTATGTTCCCCATAGTCCCCCCTCCCCCAAGCAAAAGAGAAGAAGAAGGGGGGATCTGAGAACTTAAGAACACCTTCAGAGAAATACCTGTCCGTTCCGTTCCAAGGTACGCCAAATTGCATGTTTAATGAGGTGGATTCCTTTCTGGTGAGTTAAGCGGGTGATAATTCCTACCAAAGGAAGGTCAGCCTGTTTCAGTCCAAGTTTTTGCTGCAAAGCTTCCTTGGCTGCTGTTTTGCCTTCAACAACATTTTCCGAAGTGTACGGAATCTGTAATAGCATGCATTTCAACAGTGCGACAACCATCAAACAAACATGATTTAAGATCCAAGAACTTAAAGCTACAAAAAGAATGAACCTCACAATAACCAAATATAATACTCCATATATGTGACACTTCCCTTTTTAGTGTCCCAAAAAGAAGAACCTTTTTATATTAGATGCAATTTTTTTTTTAGACAACGGTAACTTTGTATTCACAAAAAACTCATCATCCAAGAAATGATGAGGAAGAATCTGACACCCACCAAAAGTAGGATTGCAAAATTAGAAGAACTTTACAAGTTACGTATGAAGCCAACTAGTGCTACTATATCCCCAACTCTTGTTAACACCAAAAATACAACAAACTAAGACTCTGACGCTTTATCTCTGAATGTTGCTACTCTTCAAAACATCTGGCATTCCTTTACTTCCATAGTGTCCACCGGATACATGCTGGAATCGTCACCCACCAGTTTTCGTTTGACCCTCTACTACCAATTATTTAGATAACAATTTAACTTTTAAAAAAATCATTTTACCCTTAATGAGATGATTTATAGCCACATATGTGTCTGGCATGTTTTACACAAGTTTCAAAGTCTTTATAAAAACACCCTCACATATTTGGATGATGGGAATAGCAAACCAATAAATGTAGATAAACATCATAACTTTCAGAGATAAGACTACTGGAGGTGTATTATGTGCTAATACAAACTGTTTGATAGGGTCCCGCATTGATATGGAATGGAATATTTGCCTCTTTATATGGTATTGGGCAATCCTTACCTCATTAGCTGACTTATAGGGTTGAGTTAGGCGAGCCAGACACATTCCAATTCTTCGTAAACCTGATGTCGGGTACCCATGCTCTATTATCCAAGCTCCAAATGTCCACTCCTGCGAGTGTGAGTGCTAAGAGTCCGGTATAGCTTTGGGATGGGATTATGTCTCCTTTTATGATCTTGGGGAATCCTCATCTCATGAACTAGCTTTGGGGACTGTGTTAGGTCTAAGGTTCTTTTTTTTTTTCTTTTTTTCTTTTTTGTAACTGGTAAGATTGTATTCTTCAGCATTAAGGGCATGCTTGTCTCCACCAAAAAGTGTTAGTTACAAGCTTCCTATCAAATCTACAATCTGGTCTGTATCTACTATACACAACTATTTACACCAAAAAAGTAAGGATACTATACAATTCCATTTGACCTTGTGAATGGAATTGTATCTATTTTCAAAACATCTACCATTCCTTTCCTTCCAAACTGACCACCATATACATGATGGTATTAACCTCCACCATCTCCTTTGGCTCTTGCTGCCTCCTCTCCTTACCTAGCTCTTCAGCAACTCTGATGTATGTTCTGGCATTCTCCAATTCAGATTTGAAATGCTAAGAAATAAATTCCAGACTTGCTTGGTAAAGTTACAGTGCAAGAAAAGGTGATTGTTTGTTTCTCCTGTCAAATTGCACAAAAAGCATCTGGGAACCATTTGTCTGCCCTTCTTCTGTAATACTTCCTGTGTTAAACAAACCCTCTTTATCACTAGTCAAGTGAAACATTTCACTTTTGTAGTCCAAAAATAGTTCCATTGATGGTTTGGATCTCCTGCCATCAGTTGGAGACCTCTTCTGTACGCACTGCTAACTGTGTAAAGACCATCATTTTTGTGCCTCCATAGCACCCTGTCTGTGGCATTTGTGTCTATTCTCATTCACCTAACTTCCCTAGCAACTCTGCAAGCCTTTCCACCTCCCAAATTATTGAGAAATCTTCTAAAAACTAAATTCCATCCCTGTTCTGTCCAACAATCATTTACATTAGCATCAGGATTCTCAGAGATTTGAAAGAGATCTGGGAAGAGATCGCTAAGGGAGGATTGTTCTATCCAAATATCCTTCCAAAATCTAGTTTATTGCCATTTCCCACCTTGATAAAAATTCTGCTTCCATTTGGGGCCACAGGTTTCTGATTGTTCTCCATACTCCCACATCATAAGGTTCAACTGTGTTCTCTGTACACCAAGGGCTTAATTCATCATACATAGCTTTAATCACCTCTTTCCAGAGAGCACTTCCCTCCTCAGAGTACCTCCACAACCACTTTTTTAGCAAACTTTCATTTTGCAATCTCAAGTTTCTAATTCCCAGCACCCCTCTATCTTTGCTAAGGATTACGGTCTTCCAGTTAACTAAATTATAGCTGCCTTGCCATAGAAAGTTTCTCCTTAACTTGTCCAATGTTCTTCTACTTTTGCTGGAATTGGGAATAAGGACATCACAAAAGTGGGTAAAGAGTCAAGAACAGAATTTACAAGAATCAACCTTCCCCCTCGAGAAAGATATTGAGCCTTCTCGATAGCTTCCTTTCAATCTTCTCTAGGATACCGTCCCATATTTCCAAGGCTTTATGACTGCTACCCAAAGGCATGCCTAGATAGGTGGTTGACAGTTTCTCCACACTATCTTTTCTATGAAGTGAGAAATTTCATTAAAAAGTCATCAAAAGATGCAAAAGAAGTGTGTTAGCTCCAATACATGAGAAAGACCATGCTAGGAGTAGGGTGCTAACAAAATTAAAAAATTGTTCAGTGCTATTTACAGTAGTTGAAGTTTTTCCAACTGAACAAGTTAAGTGCACATCTAGCTTCAGGAATAATCACACCAAAAGTTACTTGAAGGAATAATCACCAAGACACACATAGACTAACACAGTTAAAAGAGTCAAATGTACTGATCACCAAAAGATTCTAAGCCTAACAGATGAAGTGGTCATAGAAAAAATTAACAACTAATGACAGCATAGCCGAGGAAGAGTCTGGTCTACTCATGTACATATACACAAGAAATCAAACAAGTGCCACTTTAGAGAACAATATTCTTGTCAAATAGCCCGTGCTTAAAATTCTACAAGTCGCCTCTGTATGCACCTACACACAAAAATAGGACAATATCTGGGCATCAATGGGAGCAGCCTTCTTGTTCAGAAATTGGCTAATTAAAATGAGGTAAAAATCCATAAAAGCTTAAATATCTTTGCACTGGCAGCCCAAACATCCAGTGATTGTTATCTTCTCTTTTAGAAAGAGAAGAAAGATCCCCAGCCCACATCATAGTATGGAATCTGGATTCTTTCATCGAGCAGGACATGACACATCTTCAACTTACTGAGGACATGATCTAGATAGGAGGATGTGGAGGTTGCAGATTAAGGTAGTATGTTGGTAGATAGTTGACCGTTTTCTCATTTTACTGTGGGAGAGGTTGGGTGGTATTTGGAGCACCGTGTCTTCTTCTCCTTCCATACCAGCAGTATTAGTATTATTCTCATAGTTTTCTATTATATGTTGTTTCTTATGCTTCAGTTATCGTATTATTTTGTTGTTGTTACTGTTACTTCTTCATTTTGTATTTTTGAAATGCTATCCTTTAGCCGAGGTTCTATTAGAGACAACCTCCTTACCTCCACAAGGCAGAGGTGGCAGGGGTAAGGTTTGTGTACACATTACCCTCCCCAAACCCACCTTTGGAAGTACATCGGGTGTGTTGTTGTTGCTGCTCATGATCAAATATTCTCTGCATATCCAACAGTTTTCTCGTAGAGTTCTATGTAGAGCATTAGGAGTTGTACAACCTTTCTTGCAAGCAAAAGAGTAAGGTAAGTTGACTACTAAACTTCTTTTTTTTGAGATTAGATATCCTTGCACTCCACAGTTGACCAATAATCAGTTACAATAACATCTTTAGGGTGGAGGTCACTTTCAAGAATTGCAGTTGGACAATTAATATGCAGAGAGATAAGGGGGAGAAGAAAGCATGAACTTTTTCCAATGTGTGCCCTTAAAGGTGATATAATAACTGAGAAAAGCCGAGACAACTTACCGGAATGAACTTATCATTTAAAGGATCCCAAATATCTGGGTCAATCCCATTCACTATACCATGGAACTTGTGAAGGTGAGGCGCAATTACAGGGTTTCTTGACACCTCCTGTGAGTAAGTTGGTGAAACCTGCATGTAAATCTTATTAGGATACAGCTTTACCTTTCATAGAGAAATTTTTACAGTTTCACTAAAACAAACAAAGAAGGATACTTTTTTTTTTTTGATAAAACCAAAAAAAAGAAGTATACTTGGTGCCCATAACACTTTCTTTATGTATACTTCAAGAGCATGTATTCGTGTAGCTTTTCCTTTTAGATTTATTTTGTCTGTCTTACTTTTATCTCCAACAGCGTCCATAGCTGAAGGCCTTCAGGCAGTGTTTGGTTGTTAGACTAGTTTCTGAAAGCAGCTAAATAGAGCCTCTTCCCTGGGGTGCAATTTACAATCTTCTTCCGAAAAATGAGAAGGCGAAACAAACATAAGACAAATATGAAGCTGGACAAAATGATGACCTTCAGGAACTCAAATCCAGAACTTTTGTCCGGCAAATTACAAAAAGCCTCTGGCGTATGCATAGCACCATTTTTCCACAGACAACAGCATCAAGCACAAACAGCCATTTGTAAGGTAAAGGTGATAGAAGCACTTACTGTTGTAGCTTTGTCTGCATGAGTCATTGCTCTCCCAATGAGATCTGCCCCAAATTCAAGATTATGTATCGTGAAGACTATACGAGATTTGCTTAGACCATAGTGTGTATATTGTTCCTTAAAGAGCCAAGCAACAGGAGCACTAGACCAATCATGGCAATGAATGATATCCTGCCGGACAAATGAACAGTGGAGTAAGACGTGCAAATAAAATTTCATTTCAACAACAGAAAATATAAGAAACCGTATCACTTCACAGTAAAATTTGAGATCCTCAGTTCAGTGCCCAAAAGCTCCCATTCATTGTAGCAAGCAGTAATATGTAGGAAGAAAATTATTTAGAAAGAGGAAAGTAGTACACAGTCCCTCCCACTTTAGATGTTTGAATTTGAATTTGAATTTGAATTTAGAGGTCAAAATGTCTAATTTTGTGTCTTGAGAATGATATTTCACCTCAAACTTACACTTTGGAAACTAATAGTTGGTCTTATTAAAAATTATGATAAAAATGGTATCAAATAATCAAGCTTTTTTGGTTGTAAAAGACTAAGTCATGAATAATTTAATTGTTGAATTCTTCACAATTTGAATCCTCCGAGGTGAACTTAAGAAGTTAATTTGGGACCAAGGAAGCATGTTGCAGACCCAATTAATCCAACAACTTCAGTGAGAAATTAAAACGACTTGGTTATACTCCTTGGTAATTAGCAATTCATTCATTGACATAAAAATTCTAATCTGACGCTATTCCTATAAAATATCTGCAATCGACTTGCTTCCTTCAGAAAATATTTATAGCTTTCCCAAATAAGATATTATCCAAAGGAATTTATAAGATTGAAATCTGGAGAAATAGGAATCAAGAAAATATGAGACCTCAGAATTAGCATATTGATATAATCTGGAAGAGAAAATGATCAAAATGGTCCTCAATGTATTGGGGTTGCTTTATTTTGGTCCTTAAAATATTCTAGGTGAGTCCTTCATGTATGACAAAATGTGTTCAATTTAGTCTTTTATCCTAAACTTAACAATTTACCCCCAAAACCGTTAAATATAATGGTGGGACCCACATAACATACAAAACCACCATTTTTACCATCTTTATTAGCTCAAAGAAAGTTTCATGAATTCTAAAACACCATTTTCTCACTTCTAACCACACACATTACAAAATAATTAAAATGACTTGGTTATACTCCTTGGTAATTAGCAATTCATTCATTGACATAAAAATTTGAATCTGATGCTATTCCAATAAAATATCTGCAATCGACTTGCCTCCTTCAGAAAATATTTATAGCTTTCCCAAATAAGCTATTATCCAAAGAAATTTATAAGATTAAAATTTGGAGAAATAGGAATCAAGAAAATATGAGACCTCAGAATTAGCAAATCGATATAATCTGGAACATACCGGACTAAATCCACCTTGCAGAAGGAACTCCAAAGCCGCGTGACAGAAGAAACCAAATCGTTCACCGTCATTGCTACAACCATATACGCACCCTTTCCAAAATAACCTAAAAGGACAATAATGAAGCACTAAAATTATGAAGACATCCAAAATGCCTAATTCACCTATGCTTGATAAAACAAAAAACAAAAAAACAGGCACACATAGTTGAGAATATGATTGTATGTTCTGCTGTACTACATACCATTATATTGTTACAATAAAAGCATCGAAAAGGTGGAATGGCGTATATATATACATTGATCCTAAAATGAAATAAATTGATGGAAGCAGGGTCTATATTCAGTTGTAAGTCATTCAATATAATTATTGATTCTCCATTCTTTACTATCATTTCCAGAAATACCACCAACTCCTGTGATGGCGGTTGCAGTTCAACAACATATAAATTAGGAAAATGGTCAGAAAATGAGATTTTCATTTAGGGAACACACAAACTTCTAATATTCAACTAAAGAAAGCTTTAGGAGAAAAGGTCTGCAATACTTCTATTTGTTTTGCGAGATAACTAAAGAGAGTAGATAACGGAGCTTGATCAGCAGTTCATCTTGGACTGCCTTTAGAGTGCATTCTACTTCCCTCTTTACTTTATGATAAGCAGCTACTGATTAATGAACAGACTTACGAAAGTTGATTATAAACCATGAAACAACAAGTTTCACTTATTTTTTCTGATAAAACAAAAACATTATGCATCATTTTCAGCATTAAGCATACCCGTTTTGAGGCTCCAAAAAATAGACCGAGAGTCCTTCCACCTTTCCAAACCATACTTTTATTTCAGTCCCACCCCAAAAGTAGCTTTTGTGAAACCGAAAGTCCTTCACCTAATAAGAATACATAGCAACATGCAATAATATTAGTGAAAGTATGTATCTCCTTACTACTTCTTTATCGATGTAAACATGGCTTCATTTAATGATGTAGAAGCCATTATTGACTTTTTGAGCTCTTTACACGATATGTAATAGCTTTTATGTACATGTTCCGTGGCATACTTTTTTTGCTGATAAATAATATAACTATCTTTTACAGATGAAAAGAAAAATACTAGTCAAAGTATGTGATACATGAATAACTCGAATGATTTATAGGAATCGTGTTTGAACATTCACAAGAAGGTAGGGGTAAGGTTTGCGTACAAACCACCCTTCCCAGACCCCACTTGTGGGATTACACAGGGTATGTTGTTGTGTTTGAATATTCTTGAAATCATGAAGCATTTAGACTTGTACCTTTATCAGATATCCAAGAATGGGGATAACAGCTGTTGCACATTTACACGTGATTGGCAGGACGACCAAGGCTATTATTTTTCATTTTTAGTAACAAAATATTGGTGCAAGAAAGTAGCTATTGTAAGTATCAATGAGAAGCCTACTTGGGTTGTAGACACAGTGTGTGGAAGTTGAGTGATGAATAATGAGAAGACTTGGTAAAATGAAGCAGTAACCTTACATTATTCATCTTCAAACAGTCATACTTAGGTAAGATAATATCCACATTATGGTTTAAATCTTGAACAGCACGGGAAAGACTAGTAACAACATCACCAAGGCCTCCCACCTGCAAAAACAAAGTAATGAGTACTTAACAGCTGGAATAGAATCACTCATTTCAATATGTAAATGAACAAGAATTTGTTGAATGTATTCAAAGTAAACCTCAATTTTTGTTCCTAAATAGCCATCTTTACATTATTATGTTAAACCACTGCCTCTACTAAACTAACTAGTGATTCTTCTAATTCTATCACCCAAGAATCTATCCGCTATCCCTAATAGATAAAAAGAAATCGAAATAGGTAGCTTTGGATTATATCACAAAACAGTACATCGATTGTACTGAAACCATTTATACAGAAATGTAACAATAAAATGCAGTTTAACTTGACCATCTGAACATTATTCTCTATGCTCTTAAAACACATAGAGTTCCTTTCTTTTCAAATAGTCCATCATATACAGCACGGATAATTCTCCATCTATTTCTGTCCTTTGCATTCATCCCTGATGCCTCCCAACTCTTTAAAGCCTCTGAGACCTTCCTGGACATGGTCCACGAGATGCCTTTGAGGTTCAAAAAAATCCTCCATAGTTCTTGGGTTTACTAATAGGAAAATAAAAAATTAATATAAAGTCAAAAAGTAATACAGGAAAACAGTATCCTTTTTTTTCACTTTACAGTTCCCAATAGCCCCATCTCCCCCAAATATTAAAGAATAAACATTTTTTGATGAGAAAGGTCAACTCAAAGTAAAATAACCATAAAAGGCACAAGAGTATCATTTATATTAAAATGGACTGCCTTTATTGACTAACTGTTTGCTCTGTAACTGCCAAACATCGGAAAATTTACAACTCTAGAAATGCATAGCAAGTGACACTTCTACCTAACTTGGAGGGGAGAGGTAGCTACAAGAAACTATGGATTAAGCACAAATAGTCCTTGGTGGAACAGAAACATCTTCAGATCTTGAATTGCAGTGAAGAAGTATCAGTTAAAGCACAAAAGTATTATATTTAGCATAAAACAAAAGTTGGAATCACCCAAGTCTACCTTTGCAATTGGTGCCATTTCGACAGCAATATGGACAATATGCATCGGAGGTTCTTTAGCGACTCCTCCAAACACGGGTATGTGATAGTCCATTCTGCTCTTATTGTCAAAAATACCACCATCTTCTCTCTCGGAAAATACAAAATCCATCATATATGCATCCAATGGAACCTTGACTGAAACATAAGTAGCCAGATGGAAAGCAAAAGTGAAGATGTTTTTCAGATAAGACTAGTTTTTATTTGACAAAAATTGATATTTATATGTAATTAAATGTTTACATACATCAGTTGTTCAAACTTACTCCACATAAATGCATTAGAGAGTTAAGTTACTTTCTTACTTCGTAGAATCCTAAGGTCTCAGATCCCATATCAAGATGTTCATCTCAGCTCACAATTAGCATTCTAGCTATCGCTTACAGAGAAAACTTCCGTTTGTCTAGAAAAATAGAGAAATGTATGTGAAAGAAACTGCAACTCAAATTATATTTTTAATACTAAAGATACTACTAAGCGTATGTGAAAATTATTTCGAGTTGAAGCTATGATGACGGAACAGTCTGTAGTGTTTGTAAACTGACATCAGAGTGCGTGAAAACTAACCAGTTGCTTTGACATGGGTGCCATTTTCAGCAGGCAACATTTTCTGAGGTGGCAATGGACCCAGGCGGTGTGTCCAGCGATTAAATGAACATCTGAACCAAATTTCAGGTTTACCACTAAGTACTGTATTGGCAGGATTATAGTAAACTCTGACGCTGCTTCCAGCTTGGATATCAAGAGGCTCAGTATATACTACATGCTTCTGAGACAGTAAAAATGATTTCATAGTTCTTTCCTTTGTTTTAGCTTTCAGAAGTGCTGTTTTTTCAGCCTGGAAGAAACATATATGAGAGGTAAGCAATGGAATTCAGTAATATAAGAAAATAACTTGCAGGAGAACTCTATAGACAAAAAAAAAATAGGAGGTCTTTGTTCTCTTTTGGAATAACAGGACAACAACAGAATATCTAAATTTGACCCATCAAATCCACTTAACCAGTTTTAACCATGAGTGGAACATTACAACCAACCTTAGCACGCATAGCGGCTTCTCTAAGCCTTCTCTCCTCCTGAAGTGTCTTAAAGATCTGATGTTCTTCCTCAACCCAATATAATTCCTCCGGAAAGTGCTTGGGGACAATGGCATGGAAGTCTTGGCGGTGATTGTTATCATAAGCAATGGCATGCTTGGGTGGACCATCAGCAAAAACCCAATCCAAGACAAGTGCCTGATCAGGAATAACAACTGCAGAAAAGTACATTCCTCAGAAGAGTGTAGCTGAACATTCAGAAGAAATAAAAGGAGACAGGCAAAGTATAATTGTGGAAGCTCATGCAAGCACTAACTAAAAGAAGTGCAAGTACTTATAATAATAACATCCCCACTTACCCTCTGTATACCACCAATCACCATCTATTCTCTCAGATTTAACAAGCTTTTTGACAATAGACAAACCATCCTTCCAATTGTTATATCCTCCGTGGATCCACAGGTCCTTAGCATGGGAGAGTGGACCTGAACTTTTGTTATAGTATAACCTGACCTTGTCCTCGCATTTAAATTCACTTGGCTCTATGTACCAGGTGATATCACGAGTCTTTGTGGCCTTTGCCATCAATTCTTGCAATACTTTCTTTTTCTTTGCAGTCTCGTCCTTTGCTTGTGCTCTGTCAGCTTCAATTTCAGCTTTCTCTGCTTCTATTCGTCTTTGTTCTTCTTCTAGTCTTTCTCTTTCAGCTTGTTCTTTAGCAAGTTTCTCCTGCTCTCTCCGTTTCTCCTCAAGCAAGAAATTTTCAAAGTCAATGATTTGCATACCACCTTCTACAGTTATACTGAAGTCATTTCCATCATTGTTGTCATAGACATCTTGTCCATTAAAAAACACAAAATCAGCCCTGTATGCTTCCTTGGGAACATGGATCTTGCAAGACCACCAATCTCCATTGAGATGAGTCTCAGTTAGCCTTGTAGTAAAAGACCTATAGCGCCACTCATTAAAAGCTCCCATAATCAAGACATCAGGCTCATTCTTCAAAGTGGAAAGACCTATGTTAAGAAATATCTCGACATCTTCATCAGGTTTTACAACCTCTGGGAAACAAAATATTCTGGTCCCTTGCAAGAAATTTTCCTCGGCAAGCCTTTCTATAGCCTGCCTACGTAGATTTGCTTCCATCTCCAATCTTAAGTTTAGAGAAGAATCTCCAATCTCCACTGTTCCTGCGGTTAATGGATCATCCTCTTCAACTAAATCTGATTTAAAGAAACTATTACTGTCTAAGTCATCAATCTCATTGCTTTCAGTGTGTTCCACATCACTGGCCTTAGTAATTTCCAATAGCTTACTTGCTACAGGTCCTGTGTATTCAACACTCCCAGCATTAATTTCTTTCAGTTGTTGTGGTTCAACATCCACCTGCAATATCTCATAAAATTTGGTATCCACAGCATGGCTTCCCTTGCTACTGTCATTAGTTTCCCCCTGAGATCCACTTTGTTCTCTTATTACAGAATCAATTAGAAAATCACTCTCTTCCAATCTCTTTGATTCGTTTAACTTTACAGCATCATTGTCATCATCACCAGTTTCTTCACTTTCAACAAATTGAGATGATCCATGACCAGGTGACATACTTATTGATTTAGTAGAACCATTGATTTCATCCTCATCCTCCAGAAACTTGTGGTCCCTGACCACTCCTTTAGTGTCATCATCACTGGTTTCAACTTTTGCTTCAACCATCTTTTGGTTGGGAATTTCAGATTCTTTAGATGTTGAAGTACTTTGACTTTCTTTATCACCATTGCTCTTCTGAACTTTTCTTTGTGTGCTCATCCCTGAAGGCTTCCTTGGCACAAACCCCTTAGGTGAAGATTGTTGACTCCTAGGAGTTGAAACTTTTCTCCGTCTTCTTCCCGAGAAATCTACAGAATACAATCTTTCCAGTTAGTTTGACAAATAGCTAGCATCAATCATAGACCAATATTTACAACTAAATAACCATAGGAATGAACCCTCACTTGCACAAAATGGAAATGGAACCCCAGTAACCATTCCATCCCTCCTCCATGAAGAAGACTGCAAAAATAGCATTAGGTATAAGACAATTAACAACAATCGAAATTGCTTTAAGGGTGGAAAACATAAACTTGGCATACCAATAACATCAATAACTCTTAAGAACAATTACCTTAAGTTAACTAACTGGAACCATGACCACTAACATACACCAAGAATCAACAAATATGCAAATACTGATGATGTCAAGTAAACCAACAAAATGCCCAGCTCCAATACCCATAAGAAAATGTCAATCAAGATTGCATTTTGAGCTCAAATTACTTCATATATGCAAGAATTATAATCGAAATTGGGGAGTATGAAACATGGGTGTATTCAAAATCAAGAAAACTGTTAATGTAATAACTACATGTGTCCCCAAGTTAGTGCAAATGGATACACACACAATACAGTTTTCAGTGAGAAGATTAGAAGACAAATTTACTTGTACTGATAGACTTGTGGTTCCATGAGAAACAAACCCAAGAAAAGGTTTGATCTTGAGGTGGGTTATTGCATTGGAGACACTTGTGCAACTCAATGGTCTATGCAGTGGCAATGGAACATCCATGGCTGACCCACCCAAGAACCACGCAATAAAGAAAAAGGAATGTTCTTTATAAAACTCTTGTTCACCACAGAATCAAATACAACATCCCATGTGAAGTATCTCTCTTCTCCTTCATCAACACACTATCTCTCTCTCTCTGTATCTGTGCTGCAATTATATAGGTATTTGCTTTAATGGGGTTTTAAAAATCTATTAAAAAATCAAGAATAATACTCTTTATTGAAATTCTACGAACTGCGATAACAAATTGGAGGAGTCCTACAAATTTCAGCCAGAAGTGTGTTGTTTCTGTGTGATGCTCTCTATTTTGCTTACGTTGTACCTGTAAAATCAGACGGTTGGGATTTTTTGGTTGGATATGAAGACGGTGGTAATTTAAATATTGACACGTGGAATTTTTTAAATTATAATAGGCTCTTTTTTTCTTGGAAATGAGAAGAAAAAAAAAAGGATGTGACAAAATTTTGGTATGGAGAGTCTAGAGAGTGATAGCAGTGGTCTAAATTTATTTGAGTTGGATTTATTTAACTTATACTATAATATATATACTACTATACTATTATTTACACATTGCTTTATAATTTATATATGTTTAACAAAAAAATTAACTATACTTGCTTTATTCAATTTGATTGGAATTATAAAAAATTGAGGGAAAATAAAATATAAAATTGTATAGCGTTGTTTAAGGAAGAAGGAGAAAAAAAGGGGTGATGGGTGGCAGAGTAATTGTAGAAGAGAGAAAGGAGGAAGAAGAGATTTCTAAAATTCAAACGAAACTAGAAAGAAGGATTAAATCTTCCTATATATTGTGCAAAAAAGCTAAATTTATTTTTGAACAATGCGAAAGTTTTGAAAAATAATTCTTAATTACACGAAACGTGATATCATTTGATGTTAGACTTTTATATCGTTTAAAAATAAGAAAATTTTTATTCTATTTTACACAGTAAAATTGACTCTAACTAGTAATAACAAGGACATATATGATATCAACTATTGATAGAAGATAAATTTATTCTATTTTACAAAAATTAAGAAAATTTTCACCATTTATATCATATGAGATAAAGTTCGTAGTAGCAACAAGACTCTTGAAATAACTCAATATCACGATCTATTTTAGCCCTTTTATTGTTTTAATATGTAAAAGGAAAAAAAAAACTCACCTAACATCAACCGTCAAATTTTTATTTATATTACTGTAAGACATTATTTTCTCCTCTTGAGTTGAGGGAAATAGAAGGAAAATAACAAAATTAGTGGACCAGAAAATAATTACAGCTCTTTTTATCATATTTGCTTTTTTGTTCTTGTTATTTAGCCAAATAAGTATATTAATGAAATAGTTTATTGCAATTTGCTGGCAAAGCAAAATAAGTACGGAATTCTTCCCCTTGCTTTTTTCTGGAGCAATATGAAAGTATAATAGTATAGTATTTCCTCACTATGTAGATCTACAAAAAAAGATCTACAGTTTTTTTTTTTTTTTTATGTTTACTAACTAAATGACATGATAATATCCTACAATGTGCTAAATTTTTAAAAGTTACAATTAAAATTTTAACACATTTTGTTGGAGTTCAAAAACTTCCTTCTTTGTGAAATCTCAACATAGTGGGATGGAGTTCCAAATTTTCACATATTTTGGAAATTTGAAGTTTGACAAATTCACATAGTATCTGATCAACTCAAACTTTAACTAAATATATTTTTGAGAAAATTGTATATAATATCAAACTAATAATCTAAAATAAAAGAAGTAGCTAGGGTTTGATTTAATTGTGCTCCATAGCAAACGTTTACAAAATTTTGTCAGGCGCCTCTCTCCCAAATATCTCGCTCGTCACTCTCCTTCAATCTCTCAATCGCTTCCTCACATTTTATACAAACAGATGTGTATAAAAATTATTTCTAATTGTATAAAGCAGAGAAAATTGTATAAATACGTATATTTTGTTCCCCTCTCTCCCCTCTTCCAGATCTCGCTCGCCACTCTCCCAAATCTCACTCGCCACCCTCGCCTTTCTCACTTATACAAACAGAAGCGAAATGTATAAATTGTGTTTCTGTTTGTATAAAGCGTGAGAAAATTGTATATACATATACAATTACATATATTTTCGTCCTATACACTTATAATTATACAATAAAAATACTCTCCTACCCATTTTCTATTGCCTTTTTCTCTTTCTCGTTTTATACATTTTTCAAATTGTATCTAATTTATCTCTTTCTCGTTTTATACAATACGATTCAATTGAATATTAATTGTCAAGTCTCTTTTGTCTTTCTCTCTTTCTCATTTTATACAAATTCAAATTGTATATAATCGTTCTATACACTTATAATAATAAAATTCGTTTATACACTTCGTTTTCTGTACAGTTCTCTGCCCAAGTGTCTTTCTCTTTCTTGTTTTATACACTTCGTTTTATACAATTTGCTTCAATTGTATATGTATAATGAATTATACAGTTTTTATGTTTGTTATGGAGCGCAATTATGCAAACTTTGCTATATCATACAAATATGAATTTTTTATTTGCTATATGTGAAAGTTGCCCAACAAATTTTACATAATAGCAAATATTTAAATCAAATAAATAATATACCAATTGTTTCATTTATTTTTATTTCGCAACAAATGTTACACAATTTTTGCCATTCAACTAGGGATACACATATACAAAAACATAAGATTTATTTTTTTTACAAATTCCTTCGCTATCTTTTCTCTCCTTAGTTTCTTTCAATTTCTCCTAAAATCTCTCCCCAAATAATTTTTTTTAATTATATAGAGTTTCCATTAATACATTTTTTTGATTATTTAGTTATAATATATATAGTTTTACTAATGCAGATTATATATATATATATATATATACATGTTTCACTTATACATATTGTATACACATACAATTGTTAAGCCTAACACAAAGTATATACATACACTATTTAGAACTTATACAAAATTTTATTTATACACAAACATATACTGAGTTAATATCACAAAAGATCACTCAACTTTGAGAATTTATCTAGTAAAATCATTAAAAAAAATTGTATTAATAAAATCACTCAACTTAACTATTTGTATCAATAAAATCATAACTGTTTGTATCAATAAAATCATCCAACTAAATTTTTTATTAATTAAATACTATATGATATTCTTTTTATTGATTTACATTCAGTTAGATAAAAACCCAATTTCAAAATTATGTATATGGCATAATACATAATACCCAATTTCAGTAAAATTTCAAATGTCATATATAAAACTGGGTCTAGTTAATTTATTTATATTTTGTTTTAAAATTTTTTGTATACAAATTAAAGATATTTCAAAATTTATACAAATCAGAATCGCCATAACAAATAAAATATAACCGTGGAATGTAAATAACAAAATTATAGCAATAAAATACTAATATGAATATTATATTTGTTATTATTCCTCAAATTTTCTCATTAATGTACCTTCCATATTTGGCTATTTGTACACTTGTATTAGCTACCATCCCAAGCCCAAGCCCAAGCCCAAACGGCGCCATAGCCGCCTACCATTCTTTCTTCCCGCCTTTCAGTTTCCACATTTTAAACCCTTATATACTCCCTCTCTTTCTTATCTCCAAACAACACAGTACTCTTTATCTTTCTCTTTCTCTTTCTAGGGTTTATAGGAATATCCAAAGTTTTTTCAGCTCAAACTATGAAATCCTCCATGAGAACCAGAACTTCCAGATCTGCAACCCCATCATTTCACACATTCTTGAAACCAGGTGCACTTGCCCAGCTTAGATACTCCAAAATTTCGGCTAAATCAAGGTTGAAAAATGCTCAATCTTATCAGCACATACCCCTTTCGGTGATACCTTCATCCCTGCCTTTACCAACCATGGAAAGCCTTCCCTGTTTCAATTCATCGATCCGGATTCGCCAGCCTCGGTTTATCCAGAGAAAGAAGCTCAGCGCCGTTGCGCCCATTTTTACTGAATCCAATTCTTGATCCTTCAGTTGGTGAGACGCCTCCAGTTTCAACCCCGGTCAGCTGTTGATCTTATTGGGGTATCAAATTAGTAAGTTATAGTGAAAAAATATACATAAAAAAGTGTATCTTTGTTAGATCGGGAGTTCTTTCTCCCCTTCAAAATTTTTAATTTGGTTATTTTCTTGGGGCCTAGTATTGATGTCGGTAAGTGGGGCGAAGATCGTTTGCAGTACATTCTCTTTTCATTTCAACAAACAAAAGATGTAGAAATATACAGTTCATATGAATAAAGAGATCTACATAGTTATCTTTTCTGTCTTGAATGAGTTTCACCTGGCCTAATTTAATGTTCATCAGTTACTTTATTGCAAGTATTGAGTTATGTTTCATGAATGGATTATGGATTTATTGAAGTGATATTTCTTTGTATAGAAAATACTTTATGCATTTGTGGCAATGGACAGACTTGTTGGGAACCTCTGTTTAATCAACCCTTCTGGTAAATATTCAATAATAAGCCATGTTTTCCCATTAAGTTTGGTTACTCTGTGCTCATAACTAAACACTACATGCTGATTTTGCTTCTTTTAATAGATTACAGAGTAAGTTTTCTCTTGAAATTGCTTATCTTGCTAATGTTCTCAGTATATTGACTGCTGATCAATGTCTACATGATCAAGTATGTAGCGTTGATATTTATTGCCTACATGAATTACATGTTTGCATACCATTTTGGGTAGCACTGAAACATTAATAGTGTGGTTTACATCTAGTAAAGGCTCTAAGCTCTGTTCTGGATCTCAGTTTCTCTGCTGTGATTGAAGTTTTTGGAGATTATTCTTACTTGTTCCTTGGAGTCACACTCTCTTCTACCCTTCACTTAGATACATGTTTGTATACCATTTTGGGTATCACTGAAACATTAATAGTGTGGTTTACATCTAGTAAAGGCTCTAAGCTCTGTTCTGGATCTCAGTTTCTCTGCTGTGATTGTAGTTTTTGGACATTATTCTTACTTGTTCCTTGGAGTCACTTAGTAACTCTCTTCTACCTTTCACTTAGAGTTGATCTTTCCAGATCAACATAGTTTATTACAATTCTCTTGTTCCTGACCCTGAACAAGAGTTGAAAAATGAGATAAACCTTTATGTTTGCCCTGTTTTGCTCCAAATATCCGAGGGGACAAAATGTATATGATATATCAAGTTCTTCTGAACCTCCATATCTGCTGTTAAGTTCATTGATCATCGGATCAATCTCTCAGTTTCTAGCTTGATTTTTATCCTGTTTGGCTCTAATGAGTATAGAGTGACAAATGTTATGATTGTGGAGATCTTATTCATCTGAAATTCTAGAGATTTGTGTCTTTGCATAGATCAGAATTCAGATGTGACATTTTTGCTTTCATGGATTAAACATTCTGCAGCAAGCATAAACTGTGTAGTACCCAAGTTTCAACTGATAATGTCTTCCCATTTTGGTATGTTTCTTGTTTCATTTCATTATAGGTAAAAGATGTATTGGTTGTTAGCTTAAATTGCAATCTGATGTAGCAATGACAAGCTAACATAGGATTCTAAAGCTTCTTGCAGAAGTAAGATTAAGAAAGTTATTTGTCATTTTCTATTCACTCCCTTCCCAAATCCCAAGCCTGCCTTTGAACTTGTTTTATGAGTATTACCATGTGGGGAGGAACTTGATTTATTAGTATTACCATGTGAGGAAGAAACTAGTTTTATGAGTATTACCATGTGAGGAAGGAATCTTATAATTGAGTAGTTAAAGTTTGAGCTTGACAACTTCTGTTGAATAACTTTAATGGTGTGGGTTCTTTATCTTCCATTATGATGGACTATCAAATATCTTACCGGAGTTCATCTCCATACTCTGCTTCTGTCCCACATTTAGGCCCATGGAAAGTGATACTGGTATCATCTAATCCTAGATTGCTTCACACCTCTCGTCTATCAAAGTTGTGTTAAAAAAACCACTATGCATGAAAATTCTCTTTGAATCATACACCTATTGCTGATTTGATTATTTCTACATGACTTTGAAAACATGTGCTGTTTTGTGGTGTTATTCTGGTTCATTTGGAGAAGAGTTGTATGGCATCAGTCAGCACTAATACTATTCTATTTTGAATTCAGAAAGATAACGAGTGTTTCGGTGAATAATAAGAAAATAATATCCTAGAAATAACATATAATTTAGGTAAATGACAAGGCAGGGGTATGGAGTGCTGGGATGAAGAGCGTGGAGGTGGTAGGGTAAAGATGAGATATGATTATGATATACTTCATTTTGTTTTTATTCTGAATAAATGATTCTTTATATCACTTGCAGATCCACTAAAGAAGTTGTGTGTTCGACACAACAAACTTTACGTTTATACGTGAAAACAACTACTTATTAAAGAAAAAAAATATTTTAGAACCTACCCAATCAAATCTAAATTAAGTTGTTTTTATTTTCTCAAGCATTTGAGTATATTAATTGAGAAAATGATGTTGTTTAGTGATGTTATAGTAGTTGATGGTGATGACGATTGTTAGTATTGGTTAATGACGGTGATTTGTGATGACAATTAATAGTAGTGGTGAACAATAACAATATCTAATATGTAATGATAATAATGAATATTGACAAAATTGAGGATAATTGTTGATAACTTTGGTAGCTATTGTGGTAATTTTGGTTAGTAGTGAATAGTGAAAATAATTAGTAATACGTAGTAATGATTGATAATAATTGTTGATAGTTTTAATCGTTGATGTTGATAATTATGGTGATGGTAATGGATAATTGTGAGCAATAACACTAAAAGTGAATAATGTAGTGGTAATTTTCTTTTGAAGAAAAATCTTATATAAAGATTTAATGATATTCTATTATTGTTTAACATTCAAATATTTATTTCTTATTGAATAGTTATAAAAAGTAGACTTAATAATTCAAATATAAATTTTATAGATTCAAAATAATATTAAATGCAAATAATAAGATAAACAGCACATCTAGTGTTATCTCAAAAATAAATTCAAATATGGTAATTAAAGTATCAAATTCCAAAAAATGTCGGCACAAAGTTTTCGCCTTTTAGCCGGTCTTTTTTGGTATAAAATTAGTGACCCGCCTACTACCATTTTCCCGCTTTTTCAACCTCCTTATTTCAAAAATCCCCCCTTTTCCCTTCTTCATCCAAATCCAAAACCGCTCTTCCCCACAAATACAGAAGAAAAAAAAAATGAAATCAAAGATGAGAAGCAGAAACTTGAGATCTTCAATGCCGTCGTATTATACATATCTGAAGCCAGGAGCGTTAGCCCAAATCAGGAATTCCAGAATCACTGCTAAATCAAAAGTACTGAACAATCCTAAAACTCTAATTGTGATGAACCACCAAACATCGGATTCAGAAATCGAAGTTTCACAGCCAGCACCAATCATGGAGAGCGTTCCTTGCTTTAATTTGAAGATCAAGAGCAACCGCCCTTGCTGCCTTCAGAGGAAGAAGCTCAGTGCAGTTGCACCTATTTTCTATGACCCGTCTCTCGTTACCATATAATCCGCTACTACAGTAAAGGATTTTTCTTAAATTGAACCTTTTCTTTATATTACCTGTTTTATTTTTATTTGTGGGTAAAGTTTATGTGGCTTCTGATGAATGTAAGTAATGTATTTACCTTGAATTGCGACGAAGAAGAGATTTGGATTTGTTTTCTTTTTTTACATAAATATAATGATATGTTATGCTTTGTTTATGCCTAATTGACTTGACTGTGAGTCCAATTTGAATTCTTGTGAGAGGGGATTGTGTTGTTTCATACTTATAATCAGTTCTTAATTGTGTTTAATGTTTCCTTAATACTAGTTTGATTTATGTTAAACGGATGTAGTGATAGGAAATGCATTTAATGTCACTATGCGTCTCTGTTAAGTTGGAGAATTTATTGCCTAGGATAATATGGCAAAATGAACAATTAGTTGATTCTTTGTTGACTTGATATATTTATAATCAGGTAGTTATGTGAATTCATGTACAGTTTCATGGATATTGATTACTTCTGGTGCTTGAGATAAAGTTGTGCAAATATAACCATGTTCTTATTGAATGATTTCTCTTCAAAGTATTGCAACCTCTTCGTGCTTCAAGAATTCAGGATAATATGACCTGAGGAATAGAAGTCTTTAGATTCATAAATCTGAGCATAGAAGCAAGTTCGAAGGAGAAATATATGCTCTGCCATACTCTTCATCAAACATAATTTCCCACTAGGTTTTCCAATTTTCTGCCAATTCAGTTAATTTAGAAGTTGAAATGGATAGATGTTGACATCTAATCCTATGCGAGCCTTCTCCCACCTTTATTTTGTTCTTCACTTAGATCTCATAATTATGCCAGTCAAGCAATTTGATCTTCAGGCATGCAAGTAAGGATGAAAATAATGGAATATTAACGTTTTCAGAAGAGAGCAAATGAGAACAGAATGTGGGCATAACAGTGGATCTCTCCTTGGTTGACAAACTATAAAGACAGCTATAAAAACATTAATGATAAGTTAATACTCCCCTAGCTTAAGTAAAGAAGGCAATGTACAAATACTTATGGTAGATTCCTCTAGAAGTTATCCTATTGTTAATTTGTGGAAAACCATTTAGAGCTACCCTTGGAGATAGCTTTCTTAAGTATCTTTTCACTATATAGGAAACTTAAATACTGAAGTAATGCATAATGATTTCCTTATACTCCTTGTGTGTGTGGGGGAGCAACATGGCAAGACAGGTTTCATTGCCCCTGGCCTTAAAGGCATTTTCTTGTTTAATGACCTTGTGAGGAAAGGATTTCATGGTTTGTTTCAGTGTTTGAATTTTCACATTTTACTTTTATATCTTAACTTCATAACTTTGGCTTCGATATTTCTAGCTTCTTTTATGCAAATTTTGAGATGTGGTAGCTTAATGAAGTTAGATTCCATCTCCTTTTACTCTGTTTTTGACATTGATCACATTCTGTTGATCCAGAGAGTAATTACTATGCTGTAGTAGCATCGGCATGTACATTATAGTCAGCCACCTGCTCTCCCAAACGTTTATTTCCTTAGAAATAACTGTTTCGGATTTAGTTATCAGAGAATATCCCTCGTACAATAATCAGCACAAGAAATCAATTGCATGCCAATTGAAGGTAAGAGCTTGGAAGAAGGATAAAAAATTGAGCTTTACTAGAAAAATGATTGACCTTTGAACATTTCTAAACGTTTAAACTTATAAAATGTTTAAAATGGGAGAGAAATCACTCTTGCATGATTCAACCTTTCTCTTGATAATGTTCCTACATCATCTACCAATAAATGGAAGAGACTAAGGTCAAAGATGAAGTTCGCAATGTAGACTCATCATCCTATCAAATCTCATAGCAGCTGATTATCTTACAGTGGCTGCAGATTTGTACCAAGACTTAGAGGAGGAAAATCCATGAAAACTTAAGCCAGATTCTAAAAGTGATTGATGAAATCAGTCTATTCTGCTAGACTTGTGGTGTATCCATATTTAATCTATGTATGTATTTCTTGGTGAAACTATAAAGACAGGATACACTATACTATAATATGAGTGCTTTAACTGGTCTATACAGCTTGACACTATGAAGTAGAAAAGCTATACGAGGGATTGAAGATTTCAGGCTTTCAATAATTCATGTTTTACAAATATAGCAGAAAAAAATTGACATACAAATATAGGTTTGGTCTGGCCTTGTGTACAAAATATAATGTGGTTCTCTTGTTGTGCACAAAGTCTGTACGAGGTTGAGAAGCAGAAAATAAAAATTGTCTAGACTTCATTATTGTACCTACAGAGAAGCACAATTGCAGGGGATATGCTTAAACCAAGGCATCTGCTCCAGCAACAATCTCCAATATTTCTCCGGTAATCTTTGCCTGACGCTGTCTGTTGTACACTCTAGATAGATTCTTCTTCAATTCAGATGCATTATCTGTTGCACTGCTCATGGCACTCATCCTAGAAGCAAGCTCACTGGCTAATGACTCCTGCAATGCCCTCAGGATTTGACTGTTCAAGTAAAGTGGCAGCAAGGCATCAAGAATCTGAACAGGGTCCTGCTCGAATTGCAAGATTGCTGAAAAATCAGTTGTCTTAGTCCTCATGACATCTCTTTCCACTGTCAATTTCCCTTCCTTTGTTGTCAACCTAAAGAACTCATCTTCAGCTGCATCAACACAGTTCCCGTTGATGTCACAAATCTCTCCCTTTGGTGACAATGGAAGCAGGGTGTGAATGACTGGCTCAGATTTCACTAAAGACACAAACTTTGTGTAGAGAAGCTCAACCTTGTCAACCTCTTCACTCACAAAAAATGAGAAAACATCATCAGCAATGGCCTGAGCATCTTTAGCTGTGGGCAGATTGCTTCCTTCAAGAAATTTATCTACAGGGATGTAAGGCCTGCGGAGGAAATAAGAATTACCCTTTTTGCCAACACTGATTACAGTGTAATCAATGCCAAGAGCTTTCAAATCTCTAATCCTGGCCTCAGCTTTTTTGATGATATAGTTGTTAAAACCACCACAAAGACCCCGGTCACCGGTGACAACAACCAACGCCACTTTCTTGACAGGTCTTACTTTGGTGAGTGGTACATCAATGTCATCTGTCTGGAGCTGCTCATTGATGTTGTAAAGTACCTCAACCAAAGTCTCAGAGAAAGGCCTAGCACCGACAACAGCTTCTTGTGCTCTTCTGACTTTAGCAGCAGCCACAAGCTTCATAGCCTCTGTAATCTTCTGTGTGTTCTTGACAGATTCAATTCGATCACGCAGATCACGGAGACCACATCGAACAGGGATAACTGATGATGATCTTGAGGGGTTTGAAGGGCCTGATAGGTTGTGGTTAGGAAGCTGAAAAGAGCTGACAGCAGAACGGAAAGAAAGGGCAGAGGATTCAGAAAGAGATGGTTTTGAGGACACCAACATTGTCAAATTTGAACAAGACATGTTTTTTCTTTTAGCTCAGGAATGTGGCTGCTCCAAAGAGTGAAGTGGGAAGGATAAAGATTGGGTTTTGTTTTGAGGATTCTTATCAGAATGGTGGAAATCTTGGGTGTTTTGGTGGTGTGGGGTGAAGGGAGAAGGAGGGAATGAGAGGTGGAGGGAAGGGCCAATCGGATCAGGTTTAAGGATAAGGATTTAGACCGTTGAGATTGCGGTTGTGAATGAAAGAAAAACTTTTGATTTGCTTAGATTTAAGATTTTTTTATTTTCTTACTTATAATTTTTTTAAAAAATATATTAATTCATTTATGACACACACCCAATGAAGTGAAGTGTGTGAAAATTATGATTCAAATATATCAGTCCTATTTAAGAGGACAAAATTAAGTAGGTATTTATACGGATAAAAAATGAAATAATGGTTAATGTGTAGTTCAAGAGTAAATGTTTTCATTTTCTTTGTGAAAAATGTTCATGTGTTGGGAAGCTTTTGTTAGTAAGTAAAGATATATTAATACCCAAAATTTCACAAAGTTAGAATTACATAAACAAAGCTTTTGTTAGTAAATAAAGATGTATGGATGACTTCTCTGCTCGAATATTCCTCACTTCATTTGTGATTCTGAGATTTTTCTTGATTTTTTAGAAGTGATTGTTGTAATTCTTTATAAATTTATTTTTAGTTTTATATCTATTTTATAAGACATCTTCAGTTTTACACGTAAGAAATCTGAAAAGAATTGAAAAAAAGAAGTTCTATTCAATTTGTAAGTGGTTATAAAAGATCATTTCTCTCGTTATTTTCCCTACTGAGATAAAATTAAAGTGATTTAGCAGTCGAGTCTATTAGTTCAGTGTGATAATTGAGTTTTCTTAGGATATAATGTTACACGATTACTATGATGGTTAGGAGTTCGAAGGAAATAACTTAGATAAAAAGGCTAAATTATTGATTTGTTATACTGTTGAGTATCATGAAGGTCTGGAAAATGACTCCATTTTTATTTTGAAAAGATAGTGTTCTTATTTACTTCTCAAATATCTCTACGTTTCACGGTATTAGTTAGAAATTGTGACATTTTAGCTATTGATTGATAAATTATACTTCCTAGTTCCTTCAAATTAGTTTATATGATTGATGTTTGATTGATGTGAAAGGATTACTACTTTAAACATGTCAATATGTCATGTCGTTCTTATATCTATAAGTTCATGTGTTAAGAATAAATTTTAACGTTTGAAGTGTTCAAATATGTAAATATTTAGCTCTATGCAATATTTGACTTCATTTCGTGAGTAGTTCGGATAACGTACAAACTAAATCTGTACTCTAGAACACTAAAAATTGTACAGTATGACAATGTTATTTTTACCAATTTGGAATAACGGTAAAAAACCAATATCCTTGAACATCATACATGAAAAACATTTGGAAAACAAAATCACATCTTTTTTTCGCAACAAATGTACTTAAAATACAAAATAATTTTCTGGGCTTCTTATAAAGCCCACAAAAGAAAGGGCCCAATTGAAACGATTATGTATGTAATCAATCCATCATGAGAAATTGGCCCTCCATGAAAGGGCCCAGTGCACAAGTAACCGTATTTAGGATACTTATTTAAATAAATGGCCAATTTCATAAAGCTTTTCAGGTTTAACACACATAATTAATTTGCAGGCTCGAATACCCTTGGTTCTGGAAGGTTCAAAATTGTGAGACTGAAGTTGAGAATCGTTTGCATACGAGTCTGAAGTTGGGATTGACACGTCAAATAACTGAAATCTAAATATTTGAAGTTAATATATCACACGTGTTGTTCAAACTTTAGTCATTTTGGATCTAAAGCTAGCTTTGGTAGCACCAATGTCATATTCCTATATTTAAAATTGGAAAACTTCCAATCCTTCAATTTTGAAGTTAGTCTTGGACAATTAAAATTCAAATCGGAGAACTCCTCAATATTATCAAAATTTAAAGATCTAATTCGATTCAAATAAAAGAAAATAAACAGAATATCGACTTTTATTTGAAAAAAAAAAGAATGCAAAACCACTTTTTTGTTGCTGTCTGAAGTAACCCACTTGAGACCAAGTTTTTAAAACTTCAAACAATGGTTAGGCTTTAAATAACACATGTAAAATGGATATTTAAATCTTTATAAATTTATACCAGGTAGCCACTTTTATTTATGGCTGTTGTTTAAAATATAGTCAATATATACAAGAGTAGTTGAAGGATCATCCCAGCTTAAAAATTCTATAAAATAATGGAAAGAAAATCTAAAATATATTCAAACTTAAACTGAAATTACTGTAACAATCCCAAATTTTGGGCTAAATTTTTTACTCTCTTGAACAGTTGAACTACTTAATAGTGTATTTTAAAGATATGATATATATCTATATGGACATTATTTATTATAAATAGTAACTTTTTCACGTGGACGTTAAACACATATATACCTTTAAAATATACTATTAAATAATTCAGGATAATAGATTTTGTCAACGTTTTGAAATGTTACAATCATTTTGATTAGATTCAAACATATTTCAAATTCTTTTCTCCAAAATAATTAAAAAGTAGCAAAACAAACTTCAATTTTTTTTACAAATACGCTTCAAAACTTGTATAAATTAAACTGTCGCAAGTGAAAGTCCATGAGAAATTGTAAAAATTAATTAAAAAGAGCAATAATATAGAATGAATAAACATCTAAATATAAAAATATTATTATCATATTTAGTAGGGTCAACTACGTTGCGTGAGCACCGAGCAATGTTGGGCACTTTCATGTCACATCACACCGTCGGTGCTAATTAACCACTTCAACTCAACAACATTTTCAATTAGCCGTAATCGTTTATCTATTAATCTCTAAAAAAAAAAAAACTATGTAATTAAATCAATGTAATTTACTTTTTCTTTTTTATAGTATTGTATATTCTTTTGGTGTATATAGCATTTATACATTCTTTTTACATAGTTTAACTATATAAAGTCACGAAATATGTGTATAAATCCAAAAATATATTAAATTTTAAAAAATAAATTTATAAAATAATAAAATCTTAATTTAATTAAAATGTCTCTCTCAAACTTTGATAGTATCTCATTCCTAATGATGTCTAGTCAATAAATAATAATGCATGTCTCGTTTTTTGGATAAATCAAAGAGTGAAGACACTGCTTCCTAAGTTACTTATTTTCTTCTTCTTAATGACCCATTGATTGCCCCACATGGATTAAGCCTTGTCAACCACCATTAATGAGGGCTACCCCTAATATATATATATATATATATATATATATATATATATATATATATATATATATATATATATATATATATATATATATATATATATATATAATAGAAATATAATAATCCTTCGTTCGATATTATTTATTATAATTTTTATTTTTAAAATTAAATTATAAATAATTTTAATTAATATTTTAAAATATATATTTTATCATATTAATATATAAAAAATTACAATTTATTATATTTTTTATATAATTTTAAAATATCTAATTTTTTATTTTAAAATATTAAATTAATATAATTTAATTTACTTTTAAAAATTAATTAAATTTATTTTTGATAAGCTCAACATGACAACAGACTAAGGGAGTAGCACTTGCCACTTTAGAATTTCACGTACAAGTGTCCATGCAAATATGATCCCAACCTCTTTGTTTTCTCCTTTCCAGTAACGGATTAAATTACTAGTCAATTACTCATTTCAAATTAGATTCGAACAAAAAAATATTGAATTTACATCAACTTTGTATTTTAATCGAATTTTGGTATATTTAAATTATTAAACTCTGCGACTCTTTTTAGTTGGATTCCATTTTTTCTCTTTACTATATGAAAGTAAAGAGGTCTTTCATATGATATTTCATTAACTCAATTAAACGATAACAAATTAATAATAATAGTTTAATTATTATTTATTAAATATTTTTATATAAGTAATTTTCACTTTTTATAAATATCTTTGAAGCCTAAAATCTAATACTAATAAAAACACTTGATATTATTATATTTTTGTTATCGCTAAAATTATTTTTATCGTAGAAATAAAATTTATTTAAGGAGGAAAGCTCAACTACGTTTGAGGATTGGACTTGAATTATTTAATTAAAGCAGAAAAATTTCGTGGGGGTGAATATGGATAAAGATAGTCAAGTATAATTAGGTCAAGTAATGTTCAATAATCTTATAAATTTATGTTATATGCACTATATAATAATTTATGGTTGAAATTTATTAAAATTACATATTCATTATAATAATAGCTAATAGAAATAACAAAGTTGTCAATTTTTTTTATTTTTTTTAAAACTATCAAGTAAAGCAATTAAGTGTACCAAACTAATATTTTCAAGAAAAAAGTTAAGATTGACGGGAATATGCGATTTTCCTGACTTTTTACCCGATGAACTTCTTCGAGAGTATTTTAACACATGTTTTCTCCAAATTCTGAAGAATCTATAAAAATAGATCAAACTTAAAAACATCATTGAGTTTCAATTAAAGTACATGATAACACATCAAAAGAAAAAACTTATTTTGAGGTTTTCAAATAATTATAAAAATAAATTTATCATATTCTTCAAAAGTGTTAAATTCTTTAAAATTAGAATAATTTAAAAAATCCAAAACAAGTATGAGGTTTGAAAAGTAAAAAAATTGAGAAGTCCGCGGTCTTATTTTTTTCTTGAAAATATTAGCTAAAGTACATTTAATTATTTTATTTGATAGTTTTAAAAAATAAAAATAATAGACGGCTTTATTGTTTTTATTATTAAAATAAGTATATAATTAAATTGATCTCAACTATAAATTATTATATATTACACATAACATAAATTTATAAATTTATTAAATATTATTTAATTTAATTATACTTGATCAAATTTTTATCGATGAATTATTACACTCGGTAGAATTTTGCACACCAATTTTTATATACATTTTTGATTTGATGTTTTTTCTTATCTTTAACCGCAATATCATGTGACGATTCCTCCTACTTTCAAGCACTGTCTTCCGTGAAGACGACAAAAATGGTACGCATATCATCCATAATTTATAGGGTAGTGAAATGACTTTATTATCAGTATCTAATTTTTTTTTCTTCAATAGAATTTAAATATAATATATTAGTGCTTTTATTATAAAAATATTAAATCAATTGTTGGGTTGAATTCGAGACTTGTTTGCAATGTACGCAATTAGTATTTCAGTGAAGCCTAATTGAACTAGGGAAAACGATTTGAAATGTACGTATTAGTATTTTAGTGAAGCCTAATTAAACTAGGGAAAACAGTATAAAATAATAAATTATTAATTTAAATTAAATGTTATAGCAATAATTTATTTAGTTGTAATTTATAGTAAACATCTCCTTTTTTGTCAACTGATTCAGATATTCAGTATACAAACAGTCATTTTTGGTATCAACTAGCCATTTTATATATTTCGATATAAAATGTATTTGTGTTTGTATAAAGCGAGAGAAAAGTGAATATACAAATACAAATATATATACTTTGTCATATACACTTATAATTAACGAATATAATTTTTATTATACAAATTATGATATATAAATGAATTTTAAAAAACTGAACAATTTGTATAAAATTAGATGTTTGTAGCGAATTATATAAATCAGAAACAGCATAACAAACATAAAATTTACTATGGAGTACAATTATTAAATTTATATCTATGATATACAATCATAATTTTTATTTATGCTATATATGAAAATTGTTCATTAAACTAACAGGCAACATCAAAAGAAACTATAAATAAATAACAAATTTCAACAAGTCTTTAGTAATTTATTTTCTTGAGTTCAATTCAACTCTCAAATATCGAAGAACTTCCCCTAGAAAATACTTTTTGAGTCAAATTAATAACAAAAATAATATATCAATACAATTTTTAAGTAAAACTTAACTCTATCCTATTTTGTGAAAATAGAATATTAATACAAAATATCATGGGAAAAAAAAGTGTGAGTTTCATGATTTTGAAAAATATTTATTTCTATTCGCTCCATCTCATTTTAGTTATAATATGTTAAATTTTTTTTTTACAAAATAAATGAGTAAAATTATACTTATAAAATATTATATTGATTTAATTCAACTTAAAATATTAATTATGGAGAAGTAAAATGGTAAGAGACCAGTAGTATAATTAGTGCCGAATTTAAAATTTTAAAATTATAGATCTTAATTCAATGATACAAAAAGAATTTTAAGCATGAACAGAAGAATTATTGGACCAATTAGATTATTTATTCATAGGATGCTTTATATTAATTTTATACAAATATTTTTTAATTTTTATATAAATATATATATATATATATTTCATGATAAATTAATGGATATTCGAGCACGTGCATCATCCCGCGTACAATACTTTGATTCTTGAGTGGAAAGAAAAAGGTCATTTTCTTCGTGGACATTTTAGGAACTTTCTCCCCTTATTTAAGAAGGTATCTAAGTGATCATCCAAAGAACAACCTCTACTGACCATTTAGCAAACAAAAATGGCTACCAAACATCTTTTTTTCTTTGCTATTCTCTTGTTTTCAGCTGCCTCTGTTTTTGCAGAGGAAAATCCTAGCCTTGTAATGGACTATTACAAGGACACTTGCCCTCAAGCTGAAGAAATCATCAAAGAACAAGTCAAACTTCTCTACAAACGCCACAAGAATACTGCATTTTCTTGGCTAAGAAACATATTCCATGACTGCTTTGTTGAGGTACTAAAAAAAATGGAAACTTTTTTTTTTTCATTTTTAGACACCCTTTTTGAAGATGTTGATTTTTTTTATTTTTTTTTTAATACAGTCATGTGATGCTTCCTTGTTGCTGGACTCAACAAGGAGGATGCTGTCTGAGAAAGAGACAGACAGGAGTTTTGGTATGAGAAATTTCAGATACATTGAGACTATTAAAGAAGCTGTAGAAAGGGAGTGCCCTGGTGTTGTTTCTTGTGCTGATATTCTTGTTTTGTCTGGTAGAGATGGTATTGTTGCTGTAAGTTTTTACTTTGTAGTAGATCTGGACTTGTTTATGTAATTTTGACAAGCTTAGATATTTGGTTCTTAAAAGTGGTTTAGTTAAATATTGCTTGTACTAATATGTATAATGGTCTTGTACATAGCTAGGAGGGCCACACATTCCTCTCAAAACTGGAAGAAGAGATGGAAGAAAAAGCAGAGCAGACATTCTTGAACAGCACCTCCCAGATCACAATGAAAGCATGAGTGTTGTTCTTGAAAGATTTGCTAACATTGGAATCAACACCCCTGGAGTTGTTGCCTTGCTAGGTACTATAGCCAACACGACATTGAACAAAATTGCTCTCAGTTAATAGTTTGGGTCTAAAAAATATTTAATTTTGGTGTTGTTTGAACAGGGTCACACAGTGTGGGTCGAACACACTGTGTGAAGTTGGTACACCGTTTATATCCAGAAGTAGACCCTCAATTGAACCCAGAGCATGTACCACACATGCTCAAGAAGTGTCCTGATCCAATTCCAGACCCAAAGGCTGTGCAATATGTGAGAAATGACAGAGGCACACCCATGGTTCTAGACAACAACTACTACAGGAACATATTGGACAATAAGGGGTTAATGTTAGTTGATCATCAACTAGCAATGGACAAGAGGACTAAGCCATATGTAAAGAAAATGGCAAAAAGCCAAAATTATTTCTTCAAGGAATTTGCAAGAGCCATCACTATTCTTTCTGAGAATAATCCACTTACTGGGACAAAAGGTGAGATCAGAAAGCAGTGTAATCTTGCCAACAAGCTCCACTAAAACAATCCTGCTTTTGCTTATGTGCTTCTACTCATTATCACTTTTCCCCCCTTCCTTTGTGTATTTATATGTGAGGGAACAGTGAAAAATGATAGTAGGAATAAGATGGTTTTAGTTTCTTGATGTTGTAAGTTTGTGTAGTGGACATGACCATGTTCATTACATTCCATGTACTGTTTGTAAAATTTCACTATTTTAGCTACCCTCTTAAGCTATGAAGTGTTAATTTGTTGTTATTTACTATGCAAGAGTGCTCGATGAGAATGGATAAGAGGCTCGTGTAATGAAGTACATACGAGAGGATCAAGAAACTACTCGACCCCATATATGTGCGATAATCATGCTGTACATGAGCACGCTCCGTGAAATCGACTATACGCCATAAAGATTCAATTTTTAGTAGTGTATTCCAGTAACTTTAGGTTAAATCCAATGATGAAAAGAAAAAAGTTGAAAAGCAAATTAGGACCCTCATATTTTTGGATAGAAATCATTTTACAAAATTTAGAAGTAAAGTAAAAATAAGTTCCTTTAATTACAATGTCATCACTTACGTCATGGCTGCTAAAACAAATTATTTATAATGATAAAATATTGAGGTTCAGACAAAGAGGAGGGGGGCCATGAATGCTGCATAGGAGTGAAGATGGGTAAATGCTACTACTACTCAATATGGCTATATTAATACCTAGCAAAAATAACCAGACAGGTGGCTTGGAAATAAGAACATCATATTCAAGAAATAGATTGGTGTTGTTGACTTCTTTGTGTTATCAATTCTCAAGATTGTTTTTCTTTAGTTTTGATTTTCAATAGTCGTATTGAAATTTAATTATTACTTTTTATATTTAGAATTTAAAATTGAAATATCTGATTTAGCGATTTTATCAATTGCCATTTAGTCGTACTCTCCTTATAGGTCAAATAGCTTACTAGACCAGAACACCAAATATTCGAAAGGATTATCTTGCTTCTTGACATAGAAAAAGTATAACTCCTGCTTGCTAATAATAATAACATATTAGCTCATGTTATTATAAATTTTCACTTTTAACTTCTAAGACATTATATTTGCATTTCAATCCCCTAAGCTCAATGATTAAAGAAAATTGTATATAATATATTAAATGAAAGTGATTTAGAATTTAAGAAGGATGGTCCCTCTTTCTGATTAGATTGATTTGATTTAGCTACTATTGGACCTTAATTATTAGTAAGTTGATATATAGTACAGATGTCACTGAAAATATCCAAAGCCTTCTGTTTAAAGTAATAGAACTAAAGTTAGCATCAGGATCAACTAAACACACCAGCAAGAACCCGCTTGGACTAATTTAAAAAAATAATTTTTAAGTTAAAAAATAAAAGTTAAATTTAAGTAATTTTTTAGTCTAAAAAAAAAAGTAGAGAAAGTCTTATTTTTAAAGTCATTTTGAACTTATTTTTAATTTTGTCAAACATTCTTAAAAGTAAAAAATAATTTATTTTCTCCGTCTCATTTTATGTGATACTTTTCACATTTCAAGATTTAAACAAGTGTATCTTTGACCATAATTTTTTCAAAGAAACTTTTGGTCATTTTGAATTATTAATTATTGTGACTTATAGTACTTCGATTAGAATGGGGATGGATTATTTTAAATGGGGTTGGGTTATTAGGTTAAAATAAGAAATTAAGGTTTTTTTGGAAAAAAATCGAGTCAATTTGGGTCAATCTAGAGGGTAAATTTGGTGAAATTAGTAATCGAAGGAATAAAATTAACTTCATTTTAACGGCGAGGGTAAATTTAAACAATCAATCAAAGTTGAGGGGTATTTTTGACCCTTTTCACTACTTTTTATGTTATAAATATATAAATTTCATTTCAAAATATTTAAAAATTCCATACGCAAATATTCGATCAAAGTTAAACTGCTTGACTTTCGGAAAAAAAAAGTATCACACTGTAACATTTTAAAAATGCTCATAACTTCACTTCAACTTTTTTTAGCTTCTCAAATTTAAGAGTAAATATCCTAACGTTTTTAAAGTTCTCATAACCATAACTGATTTTTATATTAAAAAAATTTAGAGAAATTATCCAATCTAAAGTGATTTTAAAATTAAAACTAATTATGATATTAACAGAGTCAATCCAAGAACATAGATCAAAAGAAATTTAGAATTAGCAAAAAATAATTATTATAAGACCTATTACTCTTCTCATTTTTAATAGAAATAAAAGAAAATATCAAAGGTATTATATATCAAGAAATTAGAGACACACGCCTAATCCCTAAAGTAGATACAATTTGGGCAAATTACGGACATGGATTGCACTCCACGAGGTCCCAATATTTTGTTGTTGAATTCGAATTTGGATCATCAAATTAAATACATACATATTCCACTTGTCGCTGATAGAACTATACTTCTGTGATAAACATCTTCCTATTGAAACTGATCAAACTTTTCTTGTTTCTCTTTTAACTTCAGTAATTTTATCCAAATTGTTTAATAAAGGTCCGATGGCACCATGGATACCATCCGTTCGACTTCTTAATTATATCATGAAAGAGTTAGCATAAAAACAGAAACAAGAGTTTTTCAGGACTCAAACGTGAGACTTCTAATTAAGGGTGAAGCACTTTCACCAATGCACCACAATTCATGTTGGTAGAAACAAGAGTTAATTAGTAGTGTCAACCTTGACGTATTTCATTATTTTGAGATTTAACGCTGTTTGCTGTCCATATGGATGAGATCGTTGAATTTCTTATATTATCTAGAACAAATCTTAATTAAGCTCAAACACACTTAATCATTACCATAATATATACAGTTTAAGTGTATTTACATTATTAATGACGACCTAGGCGTATTTTGGAAGTTGGAGTTAGGTAATAAGAGGCACATAAAAAGTATAAGTTACATAAATCACATAATGTTAGGAATAAATTACATCATATCCCTAATTTTATTCTAATTACAATAATCCCTTAAAATTTCTACTTTTCTGATACATAACTCACCATCCGGATACATTAATTCTGATACAAGAAAAATCTGTTTGTTGAGCTAAAAAAGGGAACAAAATCTTTTCTATTGCGCTTAAAATGGAAAAGACACATAAAATTAACTATTCAATCCATAAATTACTCAATTAATTTATTTTCACTGCTAATCAGTTTCTACCAAAGCAAATAGCTTCAAAAAATTCAAATTTCAGATTTCTTCTCCTAAATTGTTATAAATCTTTTATATTTCGATTCAAAATCACTGAAAAATTGAGTTGATACATTATAAATATCTCTGTTTTATTGAGAGATTCAAGAATCTGAGAAAGAGAGATGAGTTGAATCAAACATTGTAGCTTGGAGATTGATGAGTCAAGAAAAATATGAAGATTCGATACATTACAAACACGAGTGTTATTTTATTCCTATACAATTGTCTGACGACACTATCAAAATATTTTGTAGGTTCAAAATTCTTCTCTGTGTTCATTGAAAATCCGTTCAGTTTTGTAATTATTCTTATTCTTCCAATAACATCAACTGGGCAAAATTATGGTGAAGTTTTGAGAATTTTTTATTTTATTTTACGGAGCTGAGAGATCTGGGCATTTTCCTCAATGGAAGGGTAATTCTGGACTTAATGATGAAAAATCTAATGTGGTATGTTATAAAATTAATTAGCTATATTTTAGTTGTGAATGGTTTGTGATGAATTTGAGTTTTATTTTTTTTTGGGATACATTTGCATATTGATTTGGTTGGAAGTTATTATGATGTTGGTAATAATGTGGATCTAGTTTGTACATGGAATGTATTCATGGAGCATTTTGGAATATAGTTAATTGGCTGCTAGTGAAGAAATTAGTCATGCTATGGATGTTGTTAAGTGGGTTACTGTTTATCTACTCAAAGCTCATTGTGTAATCGATTTTTTGTGAATAGTTGTATCATTGGTTATTGTAATGTATTCGGTTGTTGATTTTAGATTGACACAATAGCGTTATTAAGTATCAAATATCATTTTAGTTGCCAAAAAGAACATATATCTAGTTGTAATTTGTATCAATGTATCATGGTCATTAATATATATCAAATATGATTGATACGAATTCTCCATTAATATGTATCTGTATTGGTTGTCAATCTAAAACTTTTACTTCTTCCGGAGGTAGTAGAAAGTTACATCAATGTGTTGCATAATGAATCATCAAAATTAAAATATGAGGGTTAAAAAGATAAATATCATAATTTAATACATAATAAAATAGTCAACATTGTCAATGTTATGTATCATATACCTATTATTGAAACTGATACATAGTGCTCTAATTATAGAACATTGTGATTTGTGTATCAAGATTATTATTGAACAATATATACACATACATATATATAGCCTTCTAAATTGGATAAGACTGAACAAACACGAAAAATTGTAGATACATAACATACAACTGATTTGGTACTGTCTATATAGACTTTAAAACTTGAATAGGATTGAAGATAAATTGTAGAACTCGACACATATAAATGATATACTAGGTAATGTTTATGTCTCAAATACATTTATATTGAGTAGGATAATTATACACAACAACGATATTAGAAAATTGTAGATGAAAAAGCTAAAAAAATATATTTAAACAATAATTCAAGCGATAATTCAAGAACTAGAGAATTTTTTTGATGAAGAAATAGTTCTAACACTTTAGGGACAAGAAATTAATAAACTAGAGAGAGGATAAATTTGAAATTCAAAAATTGGGGTGATGATGATAATTGCTAATCTGTGAGAGTGATTTCATGCATGAAAATAGGAACAAAAATCTTTGGGTTAGAGAGTTGTAAGTTATGTATCTAGAAAAGCAGAGAAGGAAAGGAAAATAGGATTTTTTGTAATATTTTAAAATGATAGAAAATTTTAGAAAATATAAAAACAAAGATTGTGTAGTTAAATATTTTTTCCACGTAAAAATGTAAATTATCCAAAAAGAAAAAGATTAAAAAGGGCCGATCTGTCCAAGCCTTTTAATAGGGTTGATTGAGTTGGGCTAAAGTCATGTTAGCTAAAAAGGACTACGCGCTCCAACTCGTTTAGGTCTACAATCTGCAAGGGATTGAACCAACCTATTTTTTTTCTTATTATGGTCATAATTAGATGATTTACTTTTAATTTATTTTTTCTTCATTTAATGTTTCGGCCGATAATATATTATCTACGTTTTACATGTTTACTTCATGGCTTTTTAGCGTGTCAAAGTTTCACATTGATTTTGAATGAGATAATTACTCTCCTTATATAATCTTGAATAACTTTCACCTTAAAAGTTGATATTTTGTTCCACTACAAGATTTTTTTTTAAAAAAAAAACAATAATTTTTAGATATTTATGTGATTGAAAATCAATAAAAAAAATTTAAATTAAATTATTTTTATTATGAAAAGAGTATTACGCAGATTGCATTAGAGGTGATAACATTTAATTAGCATAGTATTACGTCCAAATGTAATTAATTACCACACTGGTACCTTAGTCCTCTGTAGCACTTTCCGATTCGTCTCTCGTGATTATGGTGAAGACACTAATTAACATCATAATAACAAGTTGAGCATTTTACAGAAAAAATGAAAGAAAAGATAAAATATATATATATATATATATATATATATAATTTTATATGTGGAAGATATACATGAATATACAATCGAAAATGTACCAAATTTTAATGACAACAAAACAAAGAGAAGCGTTGGAAGAGGTGTTTATAAGCAACTAAAATAATGGAGAATTGATAACGGTTATAGGATGCCAATTATTTTTATTTTTATTTATTAATAAAAACGAGTACTACTAATAAAAGGTCGAGCTATTTTATGTGCATAATTGACATACATTGTCAAATTAGTGTTACATTCACTCGATCCATTTTGACTTGTGTCAATGGACTTATAAAAAGTATAGTGAGTTATAAATCAAAGTTAAAAGTTATGAATAGAGAATATCCTACTTTTGACTTTTAGCTTATTTAAAAATCTTATTAGCCTAAAAATAAAGGCTTAAAATCATTTTTTAACTTTTTCTTCCAAGCACCTTAAAAATTGAAAAGTACTTCAAAGCCCAAAACACATAAAAATTAGGGAAAATTGTATAAAATAGCAAACTAATAACCTAAATTAAATGGAATAGCTAGGGTTTGATTTAATTGTGTTCCATAGCAAACGTTGGCAAAACTTTGCCAGGCGTCTCTCTCCCAGAAGTCTCGCTCGCCACTCTCCCATTCTCGCCTCTCTCGCTTTATACACAGAAGTGTATAATTTCTGTTTCTGTTTTGTATAAAGCGAGAGAAAATTGTATATACACATGCAAAAATGTATATCTTCGTGTTATACACTTAATTATATAATTTACAAACATTTTACTTCAAATATTGCAGAGAAAAAGGCCAAAAAATTATACAATTGTGAATTATACAATTGCAGTGAAATACAATTTTTTCTAGCTTTATATAACAGAAGTGTATATATTGTGTTTCTGTTTTTGTATAAAGCGAGAAAAACATATATCTTCTTGCTATACACTTATAATTATGCAATATACATACATTTTAATTCGATTCAACTGTATGCAAAGCTAATTATACAATTGTAGCGAAATAGGCCAGCGAATTATATAATTGGCCAGCGAATTATACAATTTAGGCCAGCGAATTATACACTTTTATATGTATAGCGAATTATACAGTTTTTATGTTTGCTATGGAGCGCAATTATGCAAAGTTTGCTATATTATACAAATATAATTTTTTTGTTTGCTATATGTGAAAGTTGCCCTAAAAATTAAGCATCCAAACGGGCACTTGTTCTCCTTTCTATTTAAGGTAAATGAAAAGAGTAGTTCTATTACGAATAATCATTTTGTTTCCTACCAACGAATAAAATCATAACGTTTAGCTATTTGGGGGCATGAATCATTAACTTGTAACGAGGATAATTAGCACCAACAGGAATTTGTCCTCTTTTTTTCATCAAAATTATTACTTCTACAAAAAAATACTTGGAATATGGAAATCCTCAAACTTTAGGGTGTGTTTGGGAAAAAACTTTACAAATAGTGTTTGTCCATACACTTGGCTATTATTTGATAAATATTTTTGATAAATATCTCAAATTCCTAAGTACTAGTTTTTTCTAGTATTTAGGTCAAATCTTATTATTTGGGATCTTTTAAAGTTGAAAGTTTATCCCAAACTTTATCTTTTACAAAAACACCCTCTATAGTTGTTGCTTACGTTGTATTACATATTTTTTACATTAATTTCAAAGTAGTGATGAAATATTCGGTGAACGTGAAATGATAATATGATTATTAATGAAAATGATGAATAATCGGCTCAAGATAATAAAGTCATGTGTTTAGTCTACTTCACGATATATGAAATAATGCTTGTTGCACTCGCTCAAAATTAACACATTACTCTAGTGTCATGGACACTATTTGTTATTGTTGTAAAAAAGATCCAATTGACTTGTAATACAAACTTATGGTTAGTTTTGAAAATTTTAAAACTTATGGGTATATATCATATTTTTGTAATAAACTGAAATATTTTTTCCAAATACTATGGCAAAAAATATGGTAAAATTTCACCCAAATTTTCACTCAAATAATATTTAGCAAAAATATTTAAAAATCTATTATCAAACGCTAATTTATTTTATTCGCAAAAAATAATGGTGGACCTTGTATTTTTTTGTTATAGTCTATTGATGCATTAATATTACGCCTCAATCAATCTCTTACAACATTATGTACGTCTCTTATAAAATAGTTACTTTCTCTAGTTTAAAAGGTAAAATATTATTAAAAAATTCAAAAGTACATATCAAAAAGAAAATTAATCAAAAGACAAATTGCTCCTGTCGAGGTGATTATTTTTGACAAATATTACCGTCGTTTAAAAAATAGAAATCGCTAATTTATCATTAATTTTTATTTTAAGATATTATATTCAACATATAATAAAATTATAATAGTGTGGATAATTATTGTTGAATAAGAGAGTATATTATTTATAATATTTTATTAGTTTCTTCTAAAAAATAAAAAGTTATTCATACTATTAGCTTGTTTTTGGGTATCCAAAGTTGGAAAAATCCAATTTGCGTATGAGACGAATTTGAAAAAAACTAGACGTGCACAAAAAGTTAAGAAGAAGAAAACTGAAACATTATGGGGTTGGCGTAAGAGGACAAAAAAACAACACACACTCAGTCATAGGAATTGTTAATCTTTTTATATGTTTATTAAATTCAACTCCATAAGTCCCACCACCCTCCTCTGTTTTTCTTCTCTCCCCTGTTTCACACTCATTCATAATGCAAATATACACACTTAAATCTCAGCCACTACAATTCTACAAACTCCAAATGGGTTAAAGTTTTCTGTTGACCAAAAAAAAAAATGAAGATCACAGATGGGTTTGCTAGTTCAATTGATTGTCAGTTGACTACTGATCACCAGCTGCACCACCGCCGGAAGAAAACAAGAACTCTGGTGGCCGGAGATCGGAGGAAGGTAAAGGGTGGAAGTGGATCAGCCTCAGCCAATCAATTCTTGGTGAGTAAGTTTAATAGCCCTTTGATGGAAATGGAATGCAGAGGATTTGAGTTTTTTAATGGTGGGGCAAAGATGGGTGTTTCTGCCAGAAAGCTCGCCGCTGGCTTGTGGCATTTGGGGGCGGAGTTCGACTCGGCTGGTGGCGATTGTGTCGGCATGAAGCGGCAGTGTGGTTCGATTCATCCCGTAAGTTTTCAGGTGTGATTGAATTAAATATTTTGTTCTTGTTTCCCATAGGTTGTTTGATTGTTGGGGGTGGGGAGGAATTGGATATTCTGCATAATTTAGCACAAAAAAATGAAACTTTTAAGCACTTATTTATAAGCCAAAGATAACAAAAATAAGTCATAAGTTATAAGCGCATCCGAATAGACATGTCTAGGGTATTGATCACCTAATAGTGAGGATGATCTACTAGTAATTGTGAGTTTAATTATTCACAATCAACTTAAGTACACGGAGTTAAAGTAGAAGAGGGAGGAAAGTAACAGATGTTAACCATCTAAATGAAACTTGTTTCCTTAACCATCTCGAGGAAGCCAAAACTGAAATTCTAACCATATCTAAATATGTTGAGACTTTCTGACCATTTGTATGATTATTTTCGTTGTTGCTAGCTCCCTTCTTGGATACCAATCCCTAAATCTGTGATGGAGGGAGCTACAAAGTGGGATCCTGGCAACTTCAAAACGTCCAAAGAAGTAAATCATTCCAACAACCTTGTAAAGCTTTATGAACGTCAATGTACTGCTACTACCTCGCTTGCTCCTGCTTTACAATTAGTTGAACTAATAAGAGCAAGAATTCACATTCAAGAGCTAGAAGCTGACAGGAGGCGTCTCAGAAAGAAATTCAAACACTTTGCGAGGAAACTGAATGAAGAAAGAAGCTCATGGATGAGAAAAGAATGTCAGAAGATGCATGCTATAGTAGATCACTTAAAAGATGATTTGAGAAGAGAAAAAAGAAACTCGAAACAGCTGGATATTGTGAATTCCAAATTGCTGGTTGATCTAGCTGATTCAAAGTTATCTTCGAGACAATATATGCATGATTATGAGAAAGAAAGAAAATCTCGACAGTTATTGGAGGATGTGTGCAATGAGCTAGTCAAGGAGATTGAAGAGGACAGAGCGGAAATTGAAGCATTGAAGCGGGAAAGTGCCAGACTTGAGGAGGAAGTGGAAGAAGAGAGAAAAATGCTTCAATTGGCTGAGGTTTGGCGCGAAGAACGGGTTCAAATGAAGCTGATTGATGCAAAACTACTTTTAGAAGAAAAATATTGCCTGATGAGTAATCTTATATCAGAACTTCAGAGCTTTTTGAGAGCTAACAATGTAACTGTGGGCATGACTGACTTAATTGAAGTGCAAGTGGTCAAGCAGGTTGTTGACTCATTGAACATCCAAGAAATAAAGGAGTTTTCCTCAAGCTCTCCAATACTAAATGACATATATACACTCAATGAGGGTTCTATTATATGTGAAGCGTCAAAACTGGGAACTAATACCTTCGCTGATTATAGTACTCCTTGTCGTTCCTCTGCAATTCAAATTGTTGGTACTGAGGTTAGTGAAACATGTGCTATGAACACCAGCAGCGAATGTTTGAATAGCGTTATTGATCACGACGAGAGTTGCAAAGATGAAAGTGGTGGAGAAACAGTGACCCAAGTTGAAGGTCAGTTTTCGAATTATACTGTTGGTGAAACTGAGCATTCTGTCAATTGTACTGACCGGGGCAGATATCTTTTATGTGGCAAAGTGAATCATGAGCAGAACACTGGTCAATCTGGTTCTCTGGATTTTGAGACTAGTGACATCTCCTTAGTATTACCCAAAAAACCAAAGAAGAAAGGATCATCTTTTCGCAAGCTTTGGAGATCCTCACTGTCAAATGAGGACTTCTGTAAAACAATCTCAGTCGATGATAGTGGAAGATTTTCAAACGGATCAACATCTAATGTGGATGTTGTTTTTTCAGAGAATGTACCAGCTGAAAGAGCACTAGCCTACCAAGATTTTGTGAATCATTGCTGCTCAGGTGGCTCAAGAAATCCACACACTGCTCGAGCCATGAAAGGATGTATTGAATGGCCACCGAAGCATGGTTTGAAGTCCAAGCTTTTGGAAGCTAGAATTCAGAGCCAAAAATCGCAATTGCGCAGTGTGCTTAAACACTTGAATTAGGTGGAGGATGGCTTCAGTTTGGTGCTTTAGGTAATTGTATAAACTTCATGAATCTCATGAACTAGTAGTTGAATTCACATGGTAAAGAGCAGCTGTAACAATTTTGTCTCTTCATTGCTGCCTCTTAAGTATTTCAATGAACTTCTAGATATCATTAAACTGTATCCACCCTAAAATTACACGAAATATGTTTTATTTTCAAATTATTATGTGTCATTCTATCATTATCTTATTCTTCGATCGATCTTACTACTACAGTAATAATTGTAATGAAAATGAGAGATGTAAGAATTGTGAGGTGAGGTGAATTCATTCACTATGGATTTTTTCCCCACACATGATTTAAGGGTGGGGGCACAAAAGATATCCATGTTGTAATAGTATATCTTCTTGTAGACTGCTGAGATGATTGACCAGCACAATGATGTGTGGCTGGATGCTGATTGTTTTTTACTTTTTTTTCGTTTCTTGCTTCTGTTTGCATCATTTCTGGTGACACCCATGCCCCAGTCTTTCATGTCTCAGATTACTTGAATTTAGCATATCATTTATTCACAATCCAGGTGGGACACTCTTCAGTACCTACTGCGGAATTGCTGAGTCAGAAGAAAAAGGATGTATCTCAATTTATGTAACATGTTTCGAATTTCGACATACAAATAAACTGTAAATTTTTCATATGTCTTTTACATATTTTGAATTGACTTGTAGTACTTTTTACGTAGTTCATTTTTATAAAATGGAAGATTCCATGAGCAATATTTTTATCAAACTCAAACTACTTGACTCTCTAAAAATAGAATATATCTCATAAAATTGAGACATAAAAAGTACTACATAGCAACTACATGATTATCCTTTTGTCGATCTTTTAAACCTCCTCATCACGAAAACCGTGAAATCCATAGTTAACTGGGCTTTCTAGAGTTGTCACAGAAGATCCAAGATTGTCAGTTGATACTTGAAGAGTATTGTTTAGAAAATTTTCAATATGGACTTAACATTTACTTGAATATTTGGTTTTATGAAATGTGCTGAACAATTATAGTTGGTTGAAGTGAATTGGGCCTCTTGTATGTTGAAGTTCATGTTGGGCCATAATCCATGGTGGACGTGACTTGGGTCTAGTATGACGATGGAGGTGGAGTGGAAAACTTAGCGTAACCATGCTCATGGATCTGGTCTTCTCGAACATGTCCAGATTCGAGGTTTGAAATTTAAAACCATTAGCTGAATTGAGTTGGTTAGAATTGAAAGTAATTTTTAAGAACCAAGAATAAAATGATATTATAAGGCTCAAACATGACAAGAAACTAGAATGTGAACCCTCTGGATCAAGCCCCACCAAAGCAAGACAATTAGTTATGAATTCGAACCTAGATGCTCTAATTTATCATAACCAGAATGAAACTCGAATAGAATTGTGTATGTGTTTGCAACAAATTTTAAACATATGAAAAAATAAATAAACCATACAAATAAAATAAAATAAACCATTGATTCGAGGGCTGTTAGTGACGTATTTCTCAAACTAGGATAATTTAGATTTGACTTCTCTTTATGAACATACCATTAATTTGTGGAGTATTCGAGATCTTGATCTCTTTATGAAATTTTCGAGATGCCTTTTAAGGGAATTTAGTACCCTTTATACAAGCATAAACTAGGATTAGGTTTAGTAGCCTCCAAGAATCCTTATCTAAGTTGAACACAGTGTGTGTGTAGAGTCCCAAATTCAGTAGAATACATCTTGTAGAGTCCCACAAAATTTCAAATATACAATATAATAGAGATACAAATACTCGATGAAACATCAAATCAATTAACAGACAAACAAGCTAAGGATTAAATTACTTTCTAAAAAGTCTAGAATGATTGCAGTGCAAAAGCTATTAGTAACCTAACATAGGAAATGTGGTCAAAAGTATTTCGATTTGTAGCAGAACAATGTGATTAACAGAATATACCAAAAATAGTAAAAGAAAAATAAAAGAAAAATAAAGTGGCAATTATTATAAAAAATTAAAATAAGATATATAATTCTAGCTAATCCAGGAGGGGCTCCATTATGCCTTTAGGTAAGTACTGTTTAATCGTACTATATTAGGCAAACACATTTAATTTGATCTAAACCCTTACCTAATCATAGAAAGGGACTTAACACTAGCTTTGTCTCTAACCCCTAGCCACCTAAGTTAATTATTATCCAAAGTATTTCTACTCGATAAATTTTTATCTAAAATAATTAACTACATTATATTTGATAAATAAAGTGAGAATATGTAGTTATTGAGTTTCAATAGTGTAATCGTTGCTACAATTACAAATATAATTTATTTCATTGTATTAATTATTATTTTGTCTATCTTTCATGCATTTCATCAAAGAAAAAGAGACTTTTCATAAAATTATGCATATATCGTTGTTATGGTAATGCAATTGAGTGTTCATTTCGATCAAACCTCAATTTAATATAATAAATGATTCCCTGTCCAAAATGGAGGTAGTTATTTGCAACTTGTTCATACAATGGCATACCAAAATTATGTTTTTAATACTACTAATTAGCTAAAATAGAAATTTATTAAAGTGAATGAAAAAAAAAGAATAATTAGGTAAATGTCTTAAATGCAAATTCAATGGTGGAGCTTAAAAGAAGGCATGCAGCCTGACGTACAGAGTGATTATATTCTCAATAAAGTAGCATTACTTTTTAATCTTTTTCGGATTTGCAAAGGGATAATATTCTCTCTAATTTAATTTATTTATTCTTATTAAGGTTTATATATGAAGTGGACATTGTCGTATGATTAATAATTAATCTAAATGGAATCTTTGAACCTGCCATTACCTTTTATTAATTAATTGTTTATGCTGTCAATTCAAATATCTTCTATAGTTTAGTATTTATATAACTATATTATTCATATTCATCAACTAATGCGGCTAAGAAACACAATTTGAACCGTCTATAATATTTATTTTTATAATCATGAGAAGAGACAATTTCAGTAACTATTCTAGGATATTTTAGGATCCGTTTGGCCATAAGTATATCTGGGAAAAAATTGAGAAATGATGTTTGATCATATAATTTTTCATTATTATAGTACTATTTATTAAATATATTTAGTTCTCTAATATTAGAAAAAACTGCTAATTCAATTAACCATTGAAGTTGATTAAATTCGATTAGACCAATTCAATAATTTTATTTAAAATTTATTAATCAAAATTTACATAATTTAAAATGCAGAAAATATTTAACCCCAGGTATATATATATATATTGTTAACAAAGTGGAAATGGGGTCGAGGAAAATTGTCATTCATCCAAAGGGAAAGTACAGCCTAGCATTCATGTCATGGAACAATCAATTATGCAAAGAGGATAGGGGAATAAGAGTATATCAGATTCAAAATTTAAAATAATTTATATCTTTTAGATTTTATGACGAGATAAGTTATTAAATTTATTATAAATAACTTATAAAATATTAAGTAAAATTTTTAATATACATAAATATCTAAATAAGAGTTACTGAATTATATTTCAATATTATAGATCGTCCCTAAAGTAAAACGTGTATAAACTGCATAGGCATACACAAGCCAACTTGATCGGGCACAAGTAGATCCGGTATCTCCAGTTGACGTAGTTGATTTTGTAATTTTTTAAAAATAAAATAAGATCCACTCTACAAATTTAACATAACATTATGATCTGAATGTTAAATGTAATAGCTTAATTGTTATAAAATATCTATTTATAATAGTATTTAACATTTCTGTCAATTTTATGACAATTAACTAATATTGTTAAAGACGTTAATAATTATTTTAGCAGTTGGCTTCTCTGAAAATGTTGAATTGGTGTGTGATTATTTGTTTTGATGAATTTTGAATTGTTGTTCCTGTTGTTCGATCACGCTTGAAAAGACTTGTAATATAGCTAGGACAAAATTGAAGGCGAAGCAGGTGGTTGGGCATGCAAAACAATTGATCATGAGTTAGAGATTTGAGCCCACCTATATATAGTTCCAGCCTACTTGGTTACAATTTAATTTATCTACTCTACTGTGTTGGATAAATATCCATTTCCTCTTTATCTCATCTTCACCTTGTTTTGGCTACATCACATTATTTGATTCTGACTACTCATTTACCTTCTTTTACTTTGAGTCCACGGCTTTTAAGGGTATAAAATATTAATAAAAATTTTAAAACGAAATATAAAATTTTATACTAATCAAAACGGTAAAATCGCTGAAACAACAGTGATTTTCTCCGCCGGAAAAAGCAAAATCACTAATACTGCAGCAATTAACATTTTTTAAAAATAAAAATTTCAAGAAAATCTGCCTAAAAAATATTTTCTTTTTTAAAATGAAAATCGCTACCTAGGAAGCGACTTTCTTAATTTTTTTTGTTTTTTAATTAAAAAATGAAATCGCTGCTTAGGCAGCGATTTTCTTGAAAATATTTTTTTTATATAAAAAAACACATTTTGCAAAATCGCTGTAGTAGCAACGATTTTGCTTTTTTCAGCGGAGGAAATCGCTGTTATTTCAGCGACTTTGCCGTTTTGGTTAATATAAAATTGTATATACCGTTTAAAATTTTTGTTAAAATTTTATATTCTTTAAGCTCCAGACTCTGCTCTCGTATACATTTATTTATTTATTTATTTATTTTCCCCTTACAATACATTTCATGTATAAAGTTTTTAAATTACTATAAGTTACTCTCAATAAAGACGTTTTATATTCAAAAATTTAAACCCTAAATTTTTAGTCAAAAACAATAAGTTTAAAACATCTAATATCACCCTATTATAATCCTTGTCATTCCGTCACGAGCCTTGAGATTTTATTTCTCAGAACAAACAGTAGGCGGGTATAGGGCTATATAAGTTGGTGGTAGACCATATCACTGTACCAATATTACTCTTTGCCAATCGTACAAACTCGGGGTATATATTATACAGATTCAGGACGGAAATAACAAATAAGTGTAACTATCATTAGAGATAGAGTCATAATTTGAAATTGATCGAATTCTAAATTATCTTATAGAAATGATTAGGTTTTGTTTTTCTTTGTGCAACCTAAGATTAACTCATGTGTTATTTATGTTTAAAAAAATTTAATTGATTCGCTATATAGGATATCTAAAAAAGAATATTTGTTTTTAAAAAATTCTATAATTTTATTAAATTATTTTTGTTCAAGATTAAAAAAAATAATAATAATAAAAAAAATAATATATATATATACATATATATATATTCTACGTACCATTAATCTAAAACCAATAAATTAAATAACTATTTTTTTATTTCATAAAAATTTAATTCAAATTAAAAATCAGACGGATAAATTAAAACAAAAAAATTATAATTAGTCGAACAAATCTACTAAAAAGTTGCAACAAACCAATGTGCGCATAATTTATTTATTTTCATATTTAGTTTTGTATGGAATCAATAAGAAGAATCCGATAAAAGAGATTGCCCACACGCTTCAGTAAAGCGCGTGTCCGTAGTCTCGTAGATTCTAGAATCAGAGAGGCACACGGGAATTGGCTGGACTCACTGACACTCTGACAAAACCCCTGAAATATGCTCATATAATTACAACAAACCCTTCAGCAAAAATTATAAATATAAAAATATGCCCCCTCTTAATTTTTAATTATTTAGATTAGTACAATAAATCTCTTAAATTAATAAGCAATTCCAACTTTTCACACCTAAAATAGAACATGAACCATCCAACCTTAGTACAATCATTTCATGTCTAGATCTCCTTTATATCAAATAAAATAATAATAGCCATCAAATAATATCAATAAAGATATGTTTAATTTGTATTTAAATATACAAAGTACTAATTAATTTTAACTGAAAAGACAGCAATGTCTCCTTGGTCGATGAACAAGTTGACTGTTTAGTGCTTTCTTTAATTTCCAATTATACAATAATAGTTATTATGAAAGTAAATCTTACACAATGTTTCATTATATATGAAAAAATAATTAAAGTGTGATTGATAAATATAAGATAGAGTTTTACGATATCATAAAGTGGTAATATATTTTTCTTTAAATAAAAGATGAATTGACTTATATAGTCATCAGTTTCAAATATTATATGCCATATTAGCAAAATCAAATTAATTTTTAAATATTTGATGTTTTTGAATAATAACAAGTCTTTTATTTTATTTTCAACTCTACCATTCACATGATTCAATTAGTAGAGTGTTAATTAAGTAATTAATATTATTTTTTCTCTTTTTAAAAACGAAAAAAAAATTAGTTAGACAAATATCATGTAATATATTATGGCTGTTAAATTTTTTTTCTAAAATTAAAGAGTTCTAAAACATTTGCGGTTCACATATGTAGTATCAAATAAATTCAGTAATACTGAATGTGATCCTTAGTCATTTTTTTGTTAATGATGTTCATTTTTCTTATATATATATATTACTCCATCTGTAATCCATAAAATCACATGGGAATCACTACTAGCTAGAGAGCTACAACAGCATTTCATGAGATTCTGTGCAAAAAATGCCAACCAAAATGTTGTCTTTCTGTCTCTTTTATATTAGATTATATATATATTCATAAATCACATAAAAAAGTCATTGACGAAACTAAACATCCTTAGTTGGAATCGTCTTATTAATAGCTTGTCTCAGTAGCTTAGTTAGTTAATTAATTTTTTATTTTAATAGCTTAGTTGGTATCTTATTTGTGAGAATTCGATTTTTCAACATTGTAATTCTCTTCTCTATCTTCAACTTGAATAAACAAAAGATAAAAAAATTAATTAAGTTTTACTTATGTTTAACTTGTGATATTAAAATCAAATATATGGTTGATTGGTGTATTTTTTACTATGTTTTTCTTTCTTTCTGGAAGAATAAAAACAAAAGAAACAGAAAGATTTTTCAAAATTTTATGCCCGCATAGAGTTAGAATTTTCATTAAAATTTTAAAAATACAAAAATGCAAGTCCATTAGAAAATTAAAAATATAAAATTGACATATTTTGTATGTGTATGCATGATAAATCATCATATATATATTTTTTGAGTAAAAAAAATTTGGATAAACTTCCTGCTCCGACCCGGAGAAAGAGCTGTATTGTAGATAGGAAAGACACACAACTCGATTATTATTATTATTATTGTCCAATCCTTAGATATATTATTTTAATCTAATAAAAAATCATCCGACCGCGCTCTTAATTAAATTATAATCCATTGTTTATTTCTAATTGGTCGATCCCGTATAAAAGAGATAAATAAATTGGTTAGAACACAGTTCATGTGCTTTATTCTTATAGGAAACAGATAGACCATCAATTTCCATATTTGAAAAAAATGGTCCAAAATTCGTAGTCACGAGAGAATTTGTTGAAGCATAAATAACAAATGTCCAACGCAATGGATGATATTAAATAAAAGAGAAAACCAAGAAAGTGAAAAACTAAACAAAAGCAGAATATTTTGTGAAATCCACATCGACTTCATGTCAGGTTATAAAAACCAACAAATTCTGAACACCATTCATCTAATGTTGCTTTTAAAATAAAGTCTCTTTTAAAAAAGAACACGTGGAAAATAATACATTAATTCAATCCAGGGGTAATTAAGGTTGCATTAATATCCAAAAATTTTAGTTTATGGAGTTACTTATCCTCTCCTGGATATATTATTTATAGTATATATTAAGAGTATTTTTCATATAATAGCTAAAACTCTGTATAGACATAATATTTAGGTTTAAGTCAATCTCAAAAGTTAGTTCATGGGATAGGTTGGCTAATTTCATATCAAGAGACTAATTTCTTATTGTTCTACTAATGTGAGACTTCTTAACTCTCCTCGCACACTCAGACCTCAACTGGAGCATAGATACTTATAATGGGGGTCCAACATGAGTGAACAATAAATTGAATGTGTCTAACTCTGACACATGCAAAAATATAGTATATGAACCTAACTCAACCCAAAAACTAGCTCATGATTGTTAAGTCCGTATAAGAAGATCAATTTCTCATGACGTGAGACTTCTTAACAAACTCTAACTTTGTTCTTTGTTGAAAATTAACAAGAATGCAAAAGGATTTCTCCTGATTTTCAACCATAATTAAAATTAATTTTCTTTTAAAAAATTCTCTCTCTATATATATATGTGTGTGAAGGATTTGTCCGGATTCTCTACCACAATTAAAATTAATTTTCTTTGGTGTACAAGAACTCTTTCATCATATATATATAATAGAAGATTTTTACACAACATAATAGTATTCATAGTGTAATCATTAAAAAAAAAATATTTAGCATCCCCATTATAGTCACTGAAAAACTCTTATTTAGGAGGAGATTGTTAATTTCCATGTCGTTTTTACATTAGTTTTCCTACATGCAAACCAATAGACCAAATCAGATTCTTATAAATATTTTAGTATACTTTTCTTCGTTTAATTTATCTTCATTCAAAATATATACTAATTATTAATTTTACATGATCATGTTATATGTATTATTTCAATTCCAAACACCAAAGTCAGACAACCTTTATTTTTAAAGTTATAATATATATGAAAAAGAATTATACGAAGCATATTGATGAGAAATTGTTTTTTTACACTCTAGATGAAATTTTTGAGTTAGCTACTTCAATGCGCGCACAAGAGACAATTAGTTATGAACTTTAGGACTGAAGAGGTTATAAAAAAAATGAAATGATGGGTGACTTGAGAAAGCACAATAAATCAAATCTACCATGTAAAAAAAAAAGGTCCATTTTAGCACTATGAACAGTGTACAGCCCAACCCCAGCATAGGATACTTTTGTCAAAGCCTAGCACCATCAACTTGGTATTTTTGAGGTACAGTAAAAAAAATTAAAAATTGGGTCCACCCGCCACCCACTTAGCTGAACCCAACAGGTTCATGTGGGTCTAGACAAGTAGTACTCTTGATAATGTTCAATCACTTTGAGCTAGGCTCTCAAAAATCTTATGAGTGAGAGAGTATTATACATATATAATTATTTGTCGAAAAATGATATATCGGAGATATAAATAATCATCCGTATGTATCAATAGTAGTGTGTAAACTTATTCTTGTAATAGATTAAGAATTTTAAGACACAAAAAGACTTTTAAATGTAGAATGAATTGAATACCTAAAGATGATAAAGTTAGAATAAAATTAAATGCAAAAAAACCTATTTTACTTTGATAGAACATTTATTTTAAAATGTTATCGTATGACTTCAATTAGTGTAGCCACAAACATAGAAGTTAAAAATTCTTTTGGATTGCAAGTTTCAATTCTTGAATATATTATCTTTCATTATTCGAATCTCATTCTTAAAAAATTCCTTACTTCTCCATGTTTAAAATCATGAAAGTAATTATATTATTTTAAAAAGCAATAAATATCTTAATCCAAGTCTATGTTAGCACACATATTACAAAAAAGATTATTATTTTCTTTAAATTTATATTTTAGATCAGCCTCTTCTTGCCACCAATTCCATTAATTAACAATAACATCAACTATAAAAACATTATTTGAAGAGAGATGTTAACAGATAACTACCTCAAATGATCAATTGATTAATTAAGAAGAAATTAAGCTCTTAAAAAAACTTTTTTTTTTTAACAAATTAGGTGGCCCTATATGTTATTAGTGTTGGATGATAATGATGATAACGTTTTTGTTTATTTCTTAAAAGACAATTTCTTTGTGGGGTTACATTTTGCGTCCTCTATTGTATATATATCCAAACACTTCTCAACCGTTCAAGGTGCTCTCTAGACTTTATTATATAAGTTGTGAACCTTTTGCCATTATGCACGCGATTCCTTTCGTTTATTTTTATTTGTTTATTTTAAATATCAAAATAAAGATGATTTTTATTTTTATTGTTCGCATTGATTATTTATTTTAAATTATTTTCAAATCTATTTAAAAATCTACATCAATTAATATGAATGTCATGGTATGATTTGCACTTTATTTGTTATTTCTTCGGTTTCATTTTAGTCTATCTCCAAAATAATGTCATCTTATTATATTTTAAAATAATTAACTTTAAATTTCTTTTTTTTACCAAAAATATTTAAGAATTGTTTTAAATCACAAGTTTCAAAATTCTGTCTTTTTTTTTTCTTTCAAAGAGTGTCATATAAAATGGGATAAAGAGCATATTTTCTATATATTTTTAATTTATTTGTCTGATTTTGATTTAATATGAAATTTAAGAAAATAATTTGAGAATAAATTATTGTGAATTAAACTAAAAATACCTAAAATACACCAAAATATTATTTAATTATCTTTATAGTTTTATACATGTAATATGAAAGGTTAGAGGCGTAGGAAAACATTTTTTTAAATATAGAATGAAATAAAATATAATAAATAATTTTAAATGAAGGAAATTAAATATTACTTCCTCCATTCAGAATTATTTGTCATGATTTCTATTTTTAGAGATAAACTATAAAAACTTTGACTATTATTTTAAAATGTATTTTTTCATCATATTAATATGCAGAAAATTGTAATTTATAGTACTTTTCATGTAGTTTTAGAATTTTTATTTTTTTTAAAAAAAATCAAATTAATGTGATCTAATTTACTTTTGAAAAATTAGTCAAATTGACTTTTAATAAGTGTAATGTGACAAATAGTTTCGGACGGAGGGAGTAAATTGATGGTTCATCGTCTTGGTATTTGGTTCAGAAATCAAAGAGTCCAAATTTAGGGAAATCTTATCATACTTGAGGACAAAATTTAATTTCTTGAAAGTGAAATGTACAAGACTTTTTAAGTTTTGCTTACAACTTCTCACTAAATGAATGACATAACTTGTCCCAATATTATTATCGTTTATAAGAAAGAATAATTAAAAGTTATTAGAAAACTTTCAATATACAATTTGGGTTTAGTAACAAAATAGACACTTAACAAGATTCGAACTCTAGTTAAACAACACTAAAAGAGTCTTAAGTATCCATCCAAGAGTCATTGGGTCAATAAGATCATTTATTCATTGGGTGTTCTATGTTAATTTTGTACGAATACCTCTTAATTTCAACATAGATATACATATTTCGTAACGAAGCTAGTGGGTGCTCGAGCACCTGATAAGCTCCATGTATTTTATTGATAATATTTATTATTAGAAACAATTAATTTAATATTATTATATTAATATCGATAACATCTTTAATTATATTTATAGAAAAATTTGATTAAAAATAATTATATTAATTATTATCACTATATGTAATATAATATAACATCACATATATTATTACCGCTAAAAATGACTCGTTGCAAAAAAAATTATTGGTTGTAGTGATGCTATATACAAAATGCAGAAAATGATATAGTAGTATGTACTTTATAAGTTAGGTAGGACGATAAAGAACTTATTTAAAAAGGTTAAAATTATCATATATAAATTTGAATGCACCTCAAACAAATTAAATATGACGTAAAGAACTTATATACGTAACAAAATTTAATGCACAGGCAAAATAATTGTAGATTAGAACATCAAATCAATCACATTACTCTCGTACAATAATTTGCCGCCAAGTTAATTAAACACATCTTAAATGATTAGAAAAGGCAGCCAGGTTGACGATGACAATGAGCCTGCTTGAATTGGTTTAAAAATTAATTAAATTTATTTTTAAATTATTTTAATTTTGTAAAGTATTTGATAGTGTTAAATGTAACTTAAAATAAATTTAAAATTACCTTTAAAAAGGTTAAAAATCAATATGGTGTCTCCACGAATATTTTTGAGCTCTTGCTCTAATTTGTTTAAACCTGAAGTTAAATAACGAAGGATTATTGTGTTTGATTTCTACTATATTTGTGTACCATACTATATATATATAGACAATGTAACAATTTTTTATGAATCTTATTATTTTTAAGATATCAGAAATTAGATGAAAAGATCCATTCCAAAATTAACTTTTAATACAAAAATAATTTTTTTAATGATTCATTTTTTTTTATGGCAAATCAAATCTTTTGTTCTCAAACAAAAATATATCACGTATAGTATATTAAAATGGGGAATGTATACATAATAACGAGCAACAAATGAATGCCTGGGTAAAAATTTAACCACACTCGATCCATATTTACTTCAGAATAATGAATCATAACACATGTTAAATTAATATTGAACAAATAAAAATGAACGAAAGAAATAAAATAAGAGTGACAAATACCCCTTCCGAGTTATCAAAAGAGTTATCTTAACATAGTTATCAAACTTATTAATTATCACTAATCAATGTCCTTAAAAATATTTGCAATGTACACCAAATTCGGTATTATTGCACTAGTGCCTCATTAATGAATCCTCTATGGATTAGGTGGCATAAGTACTACCTTAGGAACTCTAGACATGAAGAAAATTAAACCAAACATAATATAATACAAAAATGTACTTACTAGCAAACAGATAATTCTGTGTCTTTTTTTATTTGTTCACTTTTGATTTAATACATCTATTAAAAAAATAACAGATAATTTCTTTGTCTCTTTTTATTTATCAACTTTTGAATTGACACACTTATTAAAAAATAATTAATGACGTAGTGAGTTTATCATTTTATTCCTATTAATTATGAAGTAGATGAAAAGTTCTACATTTTTTAAAGTAATTAGTTATTTAATTGTGGGTATAATAGATTAAAAAAATTGTTCTTTCTCATTTTATCAAAATAAATAAATAATTAAGGATAACTATAAAAGAAAAAATGGACAAGTAATTAAGAACGAAAAGAGTATTAATTATCCAAAATCCTCGTCTTAAAATAAACAGATGTGACCTTTTTAATTTTAAGGTAAAACATAAATTTTTTATATTTGACATTTGCAAAATGTGAACTTTATTTTTTACTTTTACTGCAAAGTTTTTAGCACTGACAATCAGAATCCAACACTCTCAAATACTCATTAATCATTCCAACCTGACAAGACACTTTTCCTTCAAGTAATTGGCACTGTACTCCACTCTCCTTCTTATGCGCGTTTATGTCAACACACCCACAATCAATTCAGCCAATATTTTATTTTGCTGAAATTTTTAAAAAATTGAATAAATAATGTTTATAACTTTATGTCATCGTGTCATTTTGGTATGTTATTTTTAATATTTCTATAAAATTACTTTGTAAATTTGAATCATCCTGTTTGAGTTTTTTAGTTTATCTTCTTCACCTAAATGATTGATCTTACGAAACAAATCTATTCATTTAGGCACTATATTTATAAACTATTTTTATTTATTTAATTAGGATAAATATTTCAATAAAATACTCGGTCGTTAATAATTTTAATTAAACACTAAATAAAATAATTTAGTAAAATATTTCAAAATCTTATTCTGCTGACCAAGCCATTCCTTATGTAATTATAACCTATAGGTGAACTTTTGATAAGCTTTAATAGGTACTCTTCCTATCTTATTTAAGGGATAACTCTTTTTTTTTAGAGTAAAAAAAAAATGACACCTTTTCTATTTTTTAATTAAATATTCTAGACATATTCTAGGCCATAATTTGAAATAATTTTTTTTCTTAAATTATGAAGATATTCTAACTAATTCACCTCACAAAAATTAAGTTTTCATGCATTAATAGAGCGTTATCACGATTTTACAATTTTTAACCCAATAAAATTACAATCTTTACAAAGCACACAAGAATATGGTAAATAAAAATTAGAAATTCATATATATAAAAGTGATAGGAGAATAGATGATTTTATGCACAATCTTTCTCTTCTTATTAATTAATTTTTATTAGATAAATCGAAATCAAAGCAAATAATAATTAAAAAAAAGCTTCTAATTATTCCGAAATTGTTCGAACATCATATAACATAATTTAATATTTTTAAACAAATTAGTCTAACCTGCTATGACAAAATAAAATAGATTAGGTAAAAAAAAACTTAAAATTCGTATATTCTTTCTTTTTGGTTTTAAGTTTCGTGCTCATCATAATATCAATTCTCTCCATACACTTTTTGTCATTATTAATTCATTGATGAAATGCAGACAAAATGAACTCCACATTCACATGAAATGTAAACCAATTTTCTCAATCTCCCAATCATATCTCTATTATATATACTCTTCCTTCCTTCCAACTTGTGTCTCCGTTAATTATAGCCCTTTTTTTTTTCCACCATGGAGCTATAACATTAAATCACAATAATACATCCATTTTATTTTATTTTTCTAAAAAAATTGGGTCGCCGGAAAATCAAGATTCCGGTAACCCGTAGTAATTATTTTGTTTATACATAGAATTTTTTCTTTCCCGTCGCCTGGAAATAAAAAAAGGTGATGATAAATGGCAAAGGGTCGGAAACTGGCCACGAGTCGCAGTGAAATGTTATTAGGAAACTACCCAAGCTATAGAAATGGAACTGCAACAGTCAACGGTTCCTCAGAACTAGGAGAAGATGATGTCTGGTCAACGGTTGATGACATGGATGATCACGATTCAAGGGGCGAGTGGAGTCCACGCGCCGCCGCTGAGGGTAACAACGGATACGTGAACCGTAAGGTGCCGGTCCAGCAATCCGACCACCACCACCACCACCATCACAGCCGCCGCGGGCGCCAGGTTGGGGGCTTGTCATTGGCTTTCGATGATTCAGGTAAAACGGCATCTCCTCGAATCTTGCACCAGTTTCGCGGACAAGACGCGCCATCCCCACGTGTGGCACACATGGCCACGTCAGCACCTGTGAATGTCCCTGATTGGTCTAAAATATACCGAGTTAACTCGGTGGAATCGTTGCATGACTCGGACGATGGTGTTGATGATCATGACTCGGAGATGGTTCCACCGCATGAATACATTGCTCGGAGCCGGAACTCGAACGCTCACTCGGTGTTTGAAGGTGTGGGCCGTACGTTAAAGGGTCGGGACTTGAGCCGGGTTCGAGATGCTGTGTGGAGCCAGACCGGGTTCGATGGCTGAGTTCATCAATCGAACTAGCTATCATTTTGTTAGATTAAAAGATTTTTAACTATTTTAGCTGTTTGGAGAATTAAAAAGGCAATTGATGATAATTATTTTTTTTGCTATATAAATTTTTGGTCTTAAGCAATTACTAAGGTTGAATGAATACAAACTCAGTGAATCAACCAGCTCCTACAGAGCCTAAGTTTAATTTTTTTTTTTCTATTAATATATTTTCACATATTTTTGAGTATGTACTTTTACCATGGTGGATTTTAGCAAAATGTTCTTTTGTCATTTTCAGTTATCAATAATGGTGAAATTTTGGGTGCAAAGAATGTAGTCCCACTAAGTAGTGTCTAAATAAAACTAGTACAGTCAGTAGTCCCACAAGATTGTTGCAATCGTCTATGGAACTATTTAACTATGAAAAATTATTTTATAACTATCATCTATCAAAAAAAATTATTATATAAAATTGATGTAAATTTTGTACACATTCCATTAAATAAGATTGTACAAATATGTTATTACTTTCTCTATTCATATTTATTTGTCATACGTTTTTTAAAAATTAATTTGATTAAATTTTAAAATTAAATTAGATTATATTAATTTAATATTTTAAATAAAAAATTTAAAAATTCAAAAACTATATAAAAGTATTATAAATTGTAATTTTTTTCATATCAAATATTTGTGATCAGCTATATATTAAAAGCCTTAATCTACTTAAATTATATGCTATTATATATAGGTAGAACGTCCTCATCATTTGGTTTAGATGTTGACTCAAGATTCCAAGTCATTTGGAGAGAACACTTGAATTTTTTATTTTTTAACACTTGATGGACTTTTTTCCTGCCTGGACTGCTACTCTTTTAATTTTGTCTTGAGTTTTATTTTTATTCATGTTAAATAAGTCCAAGATATATTTTTTTAAAAAAAAAAATCATTACGTAATGAAAAATAGTCGGCCCCACCTCTAGCTCTAAACTTGTTGATCATACCATCAGCAAAAAAATTGATGGTCAAACATAAAATTAATTAGTTTAAATATATTATTTTTATTAATAGGTGTAATAATAGTTGAAGATTTTTATACATCCTGGAATAAAAGAATGAAAATAATAAAAATATCTATCAAACCTTATTCTACTAATTAATAAAAAAGAGATATTCTATAAACATATTAGTTTTTTTACGAGCTATGTAATGCATGTTGTTATTAAAACAAACAATTCAAACCGTTAATAAAAAATAAATATCATAATAACTTATAATAACTTATTTCAACGTAGTTAATTCCAACATAATTTGGCATACTAAATGACTCCTACAAAAACAAAATGAAATAATTACAGAGTTTAAAAATGAACCTTCCTGCCAAATAAGACACATGTTTATGAAACAAAAAATTGTGAGATTTTATTTGATGTTTTATATATCAAATAATAATGTGAAAGTAGTTTATTATAGTTAGACTCAAAAGAAAACTAAGATAATGTTTCACATAGGGCTGCGTATCGGTCGGTTTGGTTCGGTTTTAAAGTTTATCGGGTTATCTTATTGGTTATCGGTTTGTAGAGATGCTAAACCGTTATAAAATCATTAAGATATTGACTTATCGGTTATTGGTTTATCGATTTTTCATTGTTATCGGTTTAACCGTTAAGATTTGACACAAAAGAAAAAACATTGAAAATCACTTAGAAACAAGGTGACAAACCAAATAAACCATGCACTTGAGTTCACATGTTACATTTTGATAAAAAACAAACACTTTTACATTGTTGAATAACCAAGTGTTTGAGACAACAAAAAATAAAAGTAGAAAATCAAACTCTAAGTCGAGGACTTTCTATACAAAATGGTATAAATATAATTATTTAATTTAGTATCGGGTTATCGGTTAACTCGTTAAGAAAAAACTTCAAACCGTTAAGAGCCGATAACCATATAACAAAAAAAATCAAAACCGTTATCAAAACCACTAAACCAATAACCTAATACTATAAACCAATAACTTTTTTATCGATTCAACTTATTAGTTTCGGTTCGATTTTGAACGGCCCTAGTTTCAGATGTACAAAGCATTAAAATCACAAAATCTATAGTTTTTGTTAGGCAGACATATATTGGAAATCCTATTTATTAGGCATTTCCCACATCATAAGAAAATTGGAGAAGTTCTTTTTTTCTTTTTAATGTCAGGAGGACATATGAATAAATTGGATCCTCAAATATATTATCTATTAATTCTAAAAATAGTTTTAGAGGCTAGTATATCTTAAATCAAAGATATGAAAAGAGTAATAGAGACATTTAATGTGGAGGGGTCCAAATCCAAAACCCAGAATATTGGGGATCCAATTACTTTTTAGAGAAGATGATATATAGGATTCTAGCTACGTTATTATTCATTTTTCATATATAAAAAGAATTTAGATAACAAACAAATATAACCTTTAAAATTTATTCATATAATTACATTGAATATGTTATTACGTATATATAATACATAACGAGGAAAAAAATATGAATCTGCTACAGAATTTCTTTTTGCTGCATATTTATATATTTTCTTGTCTTGTCCTTGATTTATTTTATATTTTTCAGTACATTATTCAATTTATGATATTCTTAATAATATTAATAATTGTACTATTGAAAAACACAAAATAGAGAAAAAAAAATGAAAAGATACCCTATTGCTATACCTTTTTATAGAAAGAGACACGAGTTGATTCAATGGGCTCATGAATTCTGTGAGCCACTGGTTTTTTTAAAAAAAATCTCTCTTTCTATTCTGTCAACAACCCAAAAGATTGAATTTTTTTTAATATCACTTGGGACCCATATCTTAAGATAAATATTTCCATTAACATTTTCTAACCAATGAGAATCATCGATCAGTTGTTAACTTCTTGTATATTTGGCAATATAATTTTAAAATTATATCTTTCGTTTAAAACATTTTTGTGTTTACAAATTTATATAAAATGAAAATGTGAGACGTAGGTAATTAATAAATATATCCTGACGTTCATGTTAGTGATTGATTTCACAACATAAACTCATATTGATATAAAAATAATCTTATCGTCACTCAAAAGTTTTTATATGTCGATGATTGATAATATAATTAAATTATATTGAGTGTCTAAAGATTGAATTCCTTGAAATATGTTCACCTAATACCATATGCTATATTAAAATAAAATAAAATTGTGTTAGGGTTCATTCATCTCCCACCTTGGCTTGAGAGATTATTAATAACGGATGAAGAAGGTAGTTCTTCGATATGGATCAAAATGAATATAAGAAAGTCATATACGGAGTTCAAAATATATTTTTATTGACAAAAACTTAATATCAATACAGTTAAAAATGAAAAGGCCTAAAATTACCTCTGAAAAAACGAAACTATATATTTTTATCCTCCATTGTAGTCAGGGGAATACAATATATATAAAATTTACTCATGACACCAATTTATTTCTTTAATAGTAACATTAAGTTGAATTATTTGAAAATAATGATAAATCATAAATATAGGACATGTTATAACGATGAGGGTGCATATGATCTCAATTATTCACTAAGAGCTAGCAAAAGTGTATCATTTCGTATAGTTTGGAAACAACTTTTGAGTTATGGTATAAATATATACCTAAAAAATAAAAACAAAAAAGAAGCTAAGCAATTGATTAAATTAGAGTAATTGACACTATACAATAATGTTAGTGGATGTATAAAAATAAGATAAATAGTACTAATAGTAGTAGTTACGATTGTGGTGGATATGGCAGCAGATGGAGGAATCGTCCATTTTGGTGAAGCTGGTGCATTCAAACCCCACTATCCTTTTATTTATTTTTTTCGTTTTTCATTCGAATTTTTATATTCATTTTTTGAATCTGGTTAATTTAAATTTGTGCAAGAAAGTATTACTCGAGATAAAGAGTTTCATATTAACTTTTACTATCTAAAATTCAAATTCAAAACCTCTAATTAAATGCTTACCAAACTAGTATTACCTTAGGTGGTACTCCCACTATCCATTATTACTATGAATAGATGAGCAACTTAATTTCCATCACAACTTTTCTCTAAATAAATGCAAGAGCTAAAAGATAAAATTAAAAAATTGGCATGTCCCTGATAATATGGTTGAAAAAGTACTGAAGTTCCTTTATTGTAAAAGATAAAATTTACTAGTATATAAGAGGAAATGCACTTCATTTATTCATTTGTTGGAGGCATGTGACACGTATCGTATTAAGAGAAGAAAAAAAATTGTGACCACAAAGTTGAGTACATGAGATTTCACCATCAATGTATTTGTTTGAGATAGTGATTTTTTTTCTATTTTATGAGTATAACAATAATTGTGATAGTGCTTCGGAGATATGTAATAATTCACTCGATTGATTGATTACTTAAATTTTTTATGAGAATTTAATTCTTGATCACTAAGTAATAGTAAAAGAAGTTTTATTATATCTATTTGATTAAACCTCCATGATTAATAACCTTTGATTTGGAGAGTAATTGAGAAATTGTTGTTAAAGGATCATCTAAAGTTTCAATTCGAATTTTCAATATTTTTATTGGTTATTTTTTCGAATTGACGTGGTTGAAATTCATAGAAAATACATACGAACAAAGTAATATTAAAAAAAATGTGAAAGATAGAAAGTTAGGTGTGGTTTGAGTTCGACTGAGTTGAGTTCAAAGTTCAGAATTGAAATAAACCTAAAAATATGAGTGTTACAATACATAACATCTATATATGTTTGGAATTATATCATATCTTATTATATATATATATAACATTACATGTGTATACCAAATATTCATGGATGAACACACGAGACATAGAGTACAGACATACATATAGGTGGAGAATTATTTTTCCACTTGGTTACTGTATATAAAAATGGAATATAGCTAAGCCAGGTATTTAACTAATAATTTAGAACAATTGACTGTAAATTTATTTGTGCTCACAAAGACTGGTACCTGGAGTATCCTGTTGGAGAAAATTTCACAAATAACAAACATCGTAACACGTAATAAGATTTTATAACTATAATTATAATAATTACGCTTTATAACTGTAGCTTCATTTGCTATTAAAGCTATGATTTGTATATTTTACTTGCGAATATACAAATATGATAATATATTCAAATTTTGTATTTGTACATTTTTAGTAATTTTTCAGAACTCAGTTTTTATATTTCGTTTGCCAATATACAAACAGGGTAATTTATTATGAATTTTCCTTAAATCATATATAAATTGTTAGGATAAGTATATACATAATTATGAGTTTATACAATCATGTATCGAATTATACAAATTATAAATTTATACAATCAGCGAATTATATAAATCTGGTAAATATTAAAAATTAAGAAAACTATAACCGTAAATTATATTTTTTTTCTAAACTATAATTATAATACCTAATGTAAGCTAAATGTTTGCTATGCTTCATAATTTTCCATCTTGTTTTGCTTTACGAAAGGATAGTATATTTATTTGGGTTCATGTGAAAGGCCCAATAAAAGTGAGACTCTCGTTTGGGTCCAAAATGAACCCAGTAAAACTTGTATGCATATGGACCTACCTACTTTGGACCCTTACTAGAACCCATAATCATAAATCTTACTGTTATGAAATAATAATAATAATATATATATATATATATATATATATATATATATATATATATATGAAGACACAAGAGGTATAGTAAAAAAATAACTTGTTTGTGTGCAAGCGAGAGAGGGAAAACTCTTCGAATTGATGTATACATGAACTGAATGGACTTTCTATTAATTAAAAACAGATAGATACGAGGTTTTTTAGACAATGCTGACTAGCTATCTACTTAAACTACTTTTTAAGTTGTCTGTTTAATTACAAATCTGAAAACGCGGTTAGAATATTTTTCAGAATGCTGCTGACAAGCTGCCTGCCCGAGCTGCTTGCAAGATAATTGGTTGGTTGCAAATTTATTAAAATTGATCTACTTGTACGATTCATACTTAATTGCACAAAAAATAAAATTTGCACAACACGATACATATATAACATTAACTATTTAATTTATTTTTCCTCCCTAAAACTAAACTGAAAGGACTGTCTAAATTGCTAACTAATAGTATGCTATCATAGTTGGGCCTTAATTTACAATGCAGCCCGTGTCCATAAATCGAACTATTTGGCATATAATGTCCCTATTGTTTGTATTCTACTTTATTAAATTATAGAAACAAGATATCACAAGGGATAATTTTGAGAATTTTTTTCTCCCACATAACAAAATATTTAAGAAATGGCTAAATAAAAAGCAGTATGTTTCTCTGATTTAAGGACTGGGTCCAAAATAAGTTTAATAAAACTTAAGGCAACTTCCACATATAGCAAACATAAAATTCATATTTGTATGTTATAACAAAGGTTGCATAATTGCACTCCATAACAAATATATATATGTATAATTCGTTGTATATATACAATTGAAGTGAATTGATAAAACGAAGTGTGTAAAACGAGAAAGAGAAAAAGACTTGGACAGAGAATTGTATATAAAACGAAGTGTATAAAATAAATTGTATAATTATAAATATATAGAACGATTATATACAATTTAAACTTATATAAAATGAGAAAGAGAGAAAGGCAAAAGAGACTTGGGCAGGGAATATACAATTGAATCAAATTGTATAAAATGAGAAAGAGAGAAATTATATACAATTTGAATTTGTATAAAACGAGAAAGAGAGAAAGGCAAAAGAAACTGGACAGGGGAGTATTTTTATTTTATAATTATAAGTGAATCAGACGAAAATATGTGTATTTGCATATATAATTTTCTCCCAATTTATACAAACAGAAACACAATTTATACATTTCGTTTCTGTCTGTATAAGCGATAGAGGCGAGGGCGGCGAACGAGATTAAGGAGAGTGGCAACGAGATCTGGGAGAGAGGAGAGAGGGGAACAAAAATATATGGTATTTATACAATTTCCTCTTGCTCTATACAAATTGAAACAGATTGTACACACTTGTGATTGTATATAAGTGAGAAGAAGCGAGCGAATAAAGTAGCGAGGGAGAGTTTGAGGGAAAGAGCTGTCTAGCTTGCTACGGGGCACAATTAAATCAAAAAATGTTTATAGCAATTAATTTGATTTACGAATTTGTCATCATGTATGCAATTTTCCCTAAAATTTATTAGAAAAAGATTATGTTATCCATCAAGCAAAGTTTTTTTCTCATATATGCACATAAATTAATTTTGCCTATAAGGTAGAAGCTCAATACATTCCATAAGTTACGGATAACAAACACGCTATAATGTATTATCTATTACACATGAGTTTTAGTTATACCGACTATTTTTTTTAAGAAAAGGAATTGATTGATTAATGATGATCAAATTAAATTGTATTTTCCTACCATAATTTAACGTTTGTGTTTAGTTTAGAGGTCCATAATACTATTTTATGAACTATTAGAATGACTCTTATAAATTGGAGGAATAAGTGTTGAAAATTGAAGAATATAAACAATTTTTGTATCATAACTTGAGATCAAGTTAACAAACAAGATCGTTACAATTTTTTATTAACACATGAAATTTTTGCCATTGTAACATAACGTTTAAGACGATTATATATGCTATTCCTTTGTTTTGTTAAATTATTGCAATGTTCTCCCTAATAAGAAAAATCATTTATGATTATATTATTACAATTAAAATAATTTTTAGCGGCATTAAATATTGATAATAACAAAAAGTGTTAATGTCTTTACCGGCCTTAATTAAGTGCCATTAGAACAAATATCGCCAAAAACTTTAGAGATAATTATCGCTAAAGACACATATTTAATGATAATTAAAAATTAAATGCCGCTAATATTCATTTTTGTTATAGTGTATGCTCAATAGACAATATAAATGTTAATCATGAATGTCATTCTTTCTTATTTGTTAATCACCCCTATAAATTAGTTCGTTAAATTTCATAATTGAAGTAGTTGGATCATTTCCTTTTTTGCAGGGAAATTTGTAGCTAAGGGAAACAAAATTTCAATAGTGATGACATCAATGAAGACAAGTTGTGCAAATTAATATCTTAAAAAATATTTATATATAGCAAGTATGGATGGAGCCTACTGGAATAAAACTAAGAAAATGACATATTAAAAACTGTTTTTCTAATATTTTTTTTCCTCGCGAACTTGATACCTCTAATTAAATATAGCATTTTTATTACTACATCCTTATTCATATTTGATTAGAATTGCTAACTTATAAAATAAAAAAATCGGAAGTAATAGAGGAGGAAGGGCGGTTGATGGATTTTAATGCTTGTTGATGTCAATATCTCAGTTTTCACACACAATTTTGTTCACAATATGAAATTAATTATTCCCTCCGTTTGAAATTATTTATCATATTATGCTTTTCGAAAATTAATTTAATTAATTTTTAAAATTAAATTAGATAAATTAATTCGATATTTTAAATAAAAAAATAGATATTCTAAAACTATATGAAAAGTACTATAAATAATAACATTTTGTATAAAATGAAAAAATACATTTTAAAATACTAGATAAAATTTTATAATTTAATTTTAAAAATAAAAACCATGATAAATAATACCCGACGAAGTAAGTAATCAGTAGAGTCATTTGTCCAGCTGTTCATTTATTTACTGTCTTTTGTCCCCACACAACTAAGCAACCTCATTCATGGCTGCCCCAACTCTCTTCACTCTCCCACTACTAACTCCTCTCTGCTCTTTCTTCACATTAATTAACTAACAACCATCATCATTTCTCACCTTAAAGACTTTCACAATTTTTCTTCTCTTTCTACTTCTACTTCCTTCGGGGTTTTTCTTGAATCTACTGACTCATTACACATTTGGGTCTATTTCGGTTTTTGGTTCAAAAACTGGCAAGGATGAGAGGTGGGGTGTCTCAAAGTTTCAAGCTTTGCCTTCTCCATGTGTTCCTACTGCTGCTTTGTAAGTATTCTTGCTAATTTTTAACTTGATTTCTTGTTTCTTGGATGATTTGTAGCTATTGTAATTATTATTGCTCTATTTTGATAAAAATCTAGTTGGGTTTCTGTTAATTTTTCTAGTTTATGTGGGTGTTGGGTAATTTCTGTTTAATCCAGTAAGAAAATGCTGTTAGCTGGTGCTAAAAACACAATTTTTATTTGGGTTCACTGATTACTGTAATGTGAAATTGGAACTTTCCAGTTGAGGGAATTGTTTTCTTGCTACTATGGCAATGTTTTTTTTTTTTTTTAAAGGGATGGAAGATGTATGGACTCTAAGAACTGAACTTCTTTAGGTCTGCTCTAGGGTTTGAGTTGATACGCAGGAGGTTAAATTCCTTTTTTTTTTTTATGTATTTTCAATTTGAATGCTCGTCTGTGGATTTGTCACCAAATGAACAATGTTTTCAGCTCCTCGGATATTTCTAAGCAGCTATTTTTCTTTTTCACCTGATCAAATATGGAGTATTTAGGTGATCTAAAACAATGTATTTAGGCTATCATACATAATCGTCATTTAATTCTAGTCTACTCCTCTGCAAAAGCCATAAGTGAGTACATGCACCTTCCAAACAAATACATTTATCTTCCTAATTCATGAACTAAGTAAATGAAATGCATGTACTTTAGATGAATTAAGTGTATGAACTCTTTTTTTTTTGGGTGATAAGTGATTTAAGTCTAAGTTGCCTCAGACTTGGGTTTGGTTATCTGATATGAGTGAGGATTTAGAGGTTAGATCCTTAATGATCTAAATTTTAAGATATGGGGATATGGATCTAGGTTAGGATACAAGTGCATTTCTTTTTAGTGTAACATCTTCGAGGTCTTTGTGAAACTAGAGTGCCAGTGTTTCACATCTCAGTATGATTATATTGTTTTGCTCATCCCGATCCGTGGTTTTCCCTTAGTCCAGAAGGGAGTTTCATGTAGATAATCTTGGTATTCTTATTTCTTTTTACTCGTTCTACCATGATAATTTCTGTGGATATTTCATGGTTCCCAACATTTTTTCGGATAATTGGCATTGAAATTGAGAAGGAGAGGCGAGGCATGGAAAATCATGATTAAAAATTTAAAAAATCCTATTCTCTGTTGTTACATTTCAAACGTTTTGCAGACAATGAAGTTTCTGCATTACATTGAGGTTGCTAAGAGTTAAGTTCACTACCATAAATGTACCAAAGGCTACATTACTTATCGATTATCAAAAAGCAATCTAGGACCCACTCTTCATAGATGAATGCCGACTCAATCCGCTCCTATTGTGCAGGAGTATGAGGGGATTGATGTTGGGCTGGCTTTGGAGTAATTTGTCCATCAAGCTATTCTGGGGGAACGGAAGCAATCTAGTAGTAGTTGTTGTTGTTTTCAGGGTATGGGACACCCCACAAATCGACTAATGATGAACCAAAAGATTTCCTTTTGGGATGATGCTTATCTTCCATAGGCTTCCACTTCAGTTAGACGAGAATCTATTGCCTCTCTTTGTATTTGAATCAATCAAAGACTTGTGAACACTACTATATTAGGAAAGGGATTATTTAAAACTAGAAATTTCAACCCCTACATTCCATGGTGGAAAGCTTTAAAGAATGGGAGCATATAATGTGGCTAAAAGCAAATATAGAATGGTTTGATGGGCTAAATTTTGACAGTGAAATGTGAGGTAGTTTCTGTTGCAGACAGTATGATTTAACCAGCTCAGTGAGACAATGTGAAGCATGAAATTCTGGAAATACTGGTTTCTCTAGGTATACGACTTTTCTGAATCTTCAAGATTTCTTAGACATTGAGGATGTCAAGTTACATCATCACTACTGTTCTATTTTGGGTGACTATTATCTGAGACTAGTGGTTTCTTGTTGCCACTTAACTTGTTTTCCATTTAGTGCATGGGAGCACAAGCCCCAGTGGTGCTTGTAGCTTTGATCCATGTGTAACTGTATATATGCCTTCACTGGATGTAAGTGTTTTTAGTTGGTCATCTCCTAAAAGGAATCAATGCTGTTTCTTATTTCTGATGGAATTTCTGATTGTCCAGACCTCCAGGACTCCAGTTGCGGTTCAGTGAATTCTCTCAAGGGTTCTTTAAACATGGACAGAAAGGAGGACACTTTGTTGCCTGAGATCTCCCCAACTGCTTCTCCTCAGCCCTTTCTCCCTCTTTTGGCACCTTCTCCGTGGGCACCTTTTACAAACAGCACTTTACCAAAATTATCGGGTCTGGTTCAGTATTTAATTAAAATGATAATCTCTTAGGTCTGAGCAAGAACAAAATTTTAAAAGTTGGGGCTACTTCAAATTTTAGAGCAATTTAGAGTTGATAAACTAAATACAGCTCAGATAGATCTTGATTTGCTGTCACCTCAGTCAGTGACTCTTCCTTTCATACTCTTCAGGACTCTGTATGCTGAAATTTGATGCTGTGGAAAGAATGATGGGTGTGACATCAATTGATTGTGTTGCTCCATTTGCGGAGTATCTGGCTAATGTCATGTGTTGCCCACAACTTGAAGCAACTCTTGTTATTCTTATTGGGCAGTCTAGTAAATTCACAAATATGCTTGCTTTAAATGGCACAGTTGCAAAGCATTGCCTTTCAGATTTTCAGCAAATTCTGGTGAGCCAGGGTGCCAATGATACTTTACAGCACATATGCTCTCTCCATCCATCAAATCTGACAGAAGGTTCTTGCCCAGTCAAAGATGTTCATGAGTTTGAAACCACAGTGGACTCATCTAGCCTACTTGCTGCCTGTGGGAAGATTGACCTTGTGAATGAATGCTGTGAGCAAACTTGTCAAAATGCTATATCAGAAGCTGCTAAAAAACTTGCACTAAAAGCATATGATCTTCTGAGCACGGAAAGTGCTGAGGTGCTGACTGACCACTCGACTAGGGTTAATGATTGCAGAAGTATTGTACACCGCTGGCTGGCAAGTAAACTTGACCCTAATGGTGCAAAAGATGTTCTTAGGGGACTATCTAATTGCAAAAATAATAAAGGTGAGGAATACATACAAGTCCTTTTTCTTATGCTCATTGGTTATTCATTATTCATTATATGTGTTAAGTTTTTTATTGATGATGAAAAAGATCATATGCGGAAGCATGTATGGTAGCTGGAGATGTTTTTTCTATTATCTACTGACCTTTTGCTTTGACGATTTATCTACATGTATGGCAGCATGTATAGGCATATTTTCAAGTGTTGGAAACATAATCATCATCACACACACACACACACACACACACACACACACACACATATATATATATATATATATATATATATATTAAAAGTGGGAAGCTCCAACCTTCGAAGTTGGATTACCATTTTGCCCCTCCACTAAATCAAAATAAAATTAATTAATTTATTATATACTAATATTTTAATTACATAATAGTGGAATATGAAGTCCAACAACTATTCTTTAATTTTTTAGTGATACATTATAATTGATTAAGTTAAATTCAATTAGAGTAGAAGACAAAATAATGTATGGAACTCTTCCAATTCTGTGACTCTTTGAATTTTGAAACCAAAATAAAATTTATGTATCATGATTCAATGTGCTCCATTAATAAATTTTGGTAGGTGAAAAGACAGCGAAATATCACTATAAATATCAGTACATTGCTTTCTTGATCATCATATTCTTTTCTTTTCTTTCTATCATCTATTGTTCTTTTTTCATCTTCATAGATAGTGATATAAATACAATGTCGTTAAGAAGCTAACTGAGGAAAAAAACAGATAGTTTCATTATGAAATTAAAAAGAAGAGTGTTCTTACAATATAATCAAGTGTTAAGCTAGAAGTATAAGATATGACCTATATATTCCTTTAGGATCTTTTATATGTTAGCTTATGATTTTAAGTTTTTCTTTTCCATTTTGGAGTTAAGGTATGGTTGTCCAAAATAAATTTGATATGCAACCCATATTTTTATGTAATTCTCTATCATTTTGCATTGTTATGGAATTTTGTTTCTTTGTTTTGTGTTATTTTTCTTTCAAGTGTTGCTTAATCGTCAAAACTTCTATTAATACATGATTGATGAGTTCGATAATGTTTGAATAATTTATGCTTTTGTTTAAATACAAGTAATTTAAATAAAGGTTGCTGAAAGATTATTACTTTGAAAGAAAGATTTTGATTGTGTTACTTTCTCGTCTATCTAACATAGTGATGCAAACACATAAACATATTGTTCATTTTCATTCCTTTTGTTTCATATTTTTATTTTTGGACAATTTATATTTTATTCAATATGAGATTTAGCAATTTAATTATCTATATTAACGGTACTTTCTGCAGTGTTAAAAATTTTCAAATGGTTGATATGATGACAATTTTGCTTTTGGACATTTTGGTTGTTTCTTTATGAATTCCTTCGACCCTTAATTGTTACTACTGAAGACTATTCCTCAAATTAAAATCATGTAAATAATATTATGAGAATGGAATAATTAAGCTTCGTTTTGTTTAGATTCTAGTAATATAAGTCAACAAGATCATTCTATTAAAAGTGGAAAGATTACGAAAATGTCTTTTAAAAGTATATTTATCATTTAGTTTTTGAAAAAAATTAATTGTGACTTTTCATCTACCTTTAGACATGTAAAAATTTGATGAACTTTTTATTAACAAGTTTAATGTGTCATGTATTTATTTTCTTCACCTTAGTTTCCAACCGTTTGAACATATCATATTCTTTATCAAGTTATATATTAACATACCTTATTCATTATTTAATTGATGCACATTATATATATATATATATATATATATATATATGCCTTAGGTAAAACTATACATTATAATTCTCCTTTTATAGGTTTTAATCAAATTTACAAAAAGAATAAATTAAAAATACACGTGACTCCAACATAATTACACCAAATGTATTTTTAGTTGGTTGGGAGGTAATATAAACACATGTTTCTATTTCTCTATACTCCTTTCTGCTTGAGTGTTGGTATTTAAAAATGTTACTTTTGCCAAATCAATAGGTAAAGAAGAGATTGTACATTATAACAAAAGAAACAAGGTCCAATACTTTGCTAATTAAAGGAGAAATTAGAAATCAAAGTAAGAAAATCAAGGATTTCTTTGGAGAAATATTTCTTCCTTTTATTGAGCTTGTCAAGTAGGATTAAGATATCACATTTAAGAATTTGCACTTCTTCTTTAGTATATAATTTATAACTCAATGTTTCATAATACTAATATTTATTTAATTTTTTAAAATTTTGTGGTTAATAAAATTGGGCTACACCCGCAAGGTGCGTGCCCCAAAACTAGTTAGTAAATTTAGGTGTCCGTCAAATAGCTTAAACTTTTCGTTGAGACGATCACACTTCAACATATTATCAATAGTACCAGAGCAGGTAGAAGTCCTGGATTTGAGTCTCACCACCATCCATTATTGAAAAAAGAATGTTCACATGATCAGATCATGTAAAAGAATCAGGCCTACACGTGAAGTGGTGTATTGAGAACATAATTAAATAGCCACTCCGGATAATTTGGGTTGACATTTAGTTGATTGGGCATGGTTTCAAATAGGAACCATGGTGGGCATCTGTTTTGATCAATTTAGTTGGGAGCTTTTTGTTTCCAAAAAAATTAGTTGGGAGCTTTTTCTAAGAAAATGACCTTCTTAGGATGTCTGTAATATGTAGTCTAGAATTGGTATTTGTCATAAATCAATGGCATTACTCTTCCTATTAACGATTATAAATCTTTTTATCATTAATTTTCTTTGGTAATTAATGGTTGAATAGTTCTTCAGTAGTTTGGGCTCTAGGAAAGAGAGAGAGAACGAATGCCAGAGTGTTTATTGCCCTACATGCTGTTTGAAGGGGAAAAAATGGAGAAGGAAGGCAGATTTTGGCTTTTTTCCTGTCATTTCTTACTTGGAATGGTCTCTAAGTTCGTTTTATGCCACTCCATTTTAATCCAAAACCAGGTTGGACAAGTACCTGTTCATTTAGCCTATCTCTTTATGCCCTTAAAGTGTCACCCCAACCAAGCATATTTGTACTTATATGATTATCCTTGAGATCACTTGTATTAGCTACTCATCTTACCAAAATTGTCATGCACTCATGCTTGCCAAAGGAGCTAGAATCTCTTGTATTGTTTTTTGTCATTTTCTATCTTGGGTATAATACAGTTACAAATTTAGCAATCTGTTTTCTTCCCCTTCAGTGTGCCCTCTGGTGTTCCCAAATACGAGTCATGTTACAGAAGCTTGTGGAGATGGAATGAATAACCAAACAGCATGCTGTGATACCATTGAGAGCTATGTCTCCCACTTACAAAGGCAGAGTTTTGTAACCAACTTGCAAGCTTTGGGTTGCGCTGCATCATTTGGACTCAAGTTACAGAAAGCCAATGTGAGCAAAAATATATACAAACTTTGTCACATTAGCCTCAAGGACTTCTCTGTGCAAGGTAATTTATTATTTAGATGCCGCTTTTTGAGCATTTTGCTGCCTTCAAATCTACCAAGCTAACTTGGAATTTCTATTTTGTATCTCCATCTGTTCTGGGTTCTCTTCAAATGACTACAACAGTTGCACCCGAAGGTAATTTACCTACTTGTCTATTTCTTAATTCATCTGCATGCCCTGTGTTTTCTTCGGTCCTTTATTTATCACTAGAATTCGAAGCATCTGCTCTACGAAAGAAATATAATTTTGAAACCCCCACCCCCCACTTCCTCTTAATGACTTACGTTGAAGTATCAGAAATTCAATCATGGGACGTGGAAAAAGTTGGTTCAATCACATGATAATGGATTAAAAGAATATTATTAGTCAATATTGCACTGGACGTATCATTGAAGATCAATGTAGTGGACAAAGGGGACAACTTTTCACTGTACAGTAGTCATAGTGACTTCATGTCTGTAAAGTTTGGAAATTACACTGTCGTTTCATGCCTGAGAGAAGAAATCTACATTTTGTCTTGGAAAACATTGTTTTTGCCTTAGTATTTATTACATGCATCAAATTGTCAAACTACTACATGTTAATTTTCTTCCTTTGGATGAGGTGCCTTGTGTGTTATATCATGAATTTTGCCTATGTCAGTTTCTTCGTGATAGTTTTAGTTGATTAGTTTTTTTTTCTTGCTCTTTTTGCGGGAGTAGTTTCTGGGTGTCTTTTGCCTAGTCTACCATCAGATGCTGTACTTGACCAAAGTTCGGGGATCAGCTTCGTCTGTGATTTGAACGATAACATTCCAGCCCCTTGGCCATCTCTCTCTCACTTACCAGTTTCCTCATGCAATAAATGTATGTCAGATCTCTTACTTCTTATTATATCCAGTGACCAAAGTCCATTTTCTTGCATAACTAACTGCTGATCTTATTACTACTTTCTGCTATTGCAGCTGTGAAAATTCCTGCACTTCCTGCGGCAGCATCTGGCCAGCTCAGTAAGACTATCTACCTTTCTCATTAACAGTTTCATAGTATGCTGGTTTCTTTTTGTGCCTCCATTAATAATAAGTTTAAACTTCTCCGGATATGGACATGAGGGGTAAAAGAAAACTTGGTAGCTAAAATAGTTTTCAGTTTCACATCATATTTCTTGATGGATACATTTATCATTGTTAAGTCCCTCATTTGTTGATAATTCTTTTTCTTATGAGCTTGATTTGGCGTAAGTTAGGCCAATGACCATTTCTTGACATGGTATGAGAGCCCGACCAATCGATCTTTTATTGTGTTTCTCAAAGTTGTGCCTCGATCCATGTTCTACTTGAGTCTTGAGCATGTCGGGGAGTGTTAGCTCCCATATTGGTTGAGGAATGAGTTGTGGCCTCCTTATATTGTTTTTGACAATCCTTCCTTCATGAACTGGTTTTTGGGGTTGAGTTATATGTGTAGTTGTATAAGATACAAGGATCGTGATTGGGTGATATTTTTGAGTATTAGAAGTTGCAACAATAGCTAAATTTTGATTGAAGCTAGTGATTGGAGTAAGAATTGGAATATTTGTAAAGAAAAGTGAACTTATGCTCTTAAGTAACGGTACACTGGAATATTTATTTCATGAAACATTTCCGGCTATACCAAAGTGGAGATCGTTATCGTGCATGTTTTAGTTGAAAGAAACATGAAGATTTACTGTTTCCATTCCAATTATTTGTCTTACTTCCCTTTTTTAGTCCTTTTTTAAATAGATCGATTCTTTCCTGTTTTAGCAATTTTCTTAGTTTCTTCATGACATGCTTAAGACCTCGAGATTGTAGGGCATTTGGTACATTCAACATATCTTTTGTTTAAGACTACAAGATTCAAAAGTTCTTTAATTTCTTAAACTATTGTCAAGTCAAAACCAAAAAAACTATTAGAAACAGAGGAAGTAACTTCTTTGAAATACCCTGGTGTGAGATCAAGAATTTTGTTGACCAATGGTAATTGATATGTTTACATAGATGCATAACGGAAGGATGGATATGTAGAACATCATGAAGCATTATTTTATTAGTGAAGATACGTCAGGCCTCGACTTCCATTTAGTTGCTTTGTACCATTTTTAGTATGTACTATTTATAGTATATTCTGAGCACTGTTGTCTGAAAGCAAAATTAAAGCTACTTTGGAGGTTCAAGAGAAAAGGTTTAATAAACAAATAAGAGTTCAAATGACATCTATCTCTACTCCAAAATGAATCTATACTTAGTTGCAGATTTAGTTTGAGAAAGCTTGATTGTTTATCTTCTATTAAGGTTGATCTACTTCTCACTGATACGTTCTCGTTAATTTGTCAGGTCTGAATAGCTTGAGCATCGGGTCTCATCTGCGTCTCTTAGCCTTGACGGCTCTTGGAAGCCTCTTTTATACTTAACGCTGCCATTCCTGCTCAATTAACCTTGATGGCGAGCAAATCTTATGAAATAATGATTCAAGTAACGAATATAAGTTAATGGTGCTAAAGGTTCTGATTTTCCTCAAGTCTAATGTGTACAAAAGCTGGAAAATCATGATCCAGAGTAAGAATCCCACTCGGAGAAGATTACAAGTTTGAGTGTTCCTACCATATTTGTTCCTCGTTGTTGCGTAATAAGAAAATTTTGTAAAAGTACTTCAGGAGGAGGTTAAATTCCATGTAATTATTTCCACTTAGAAATACCATCTTGTATTGTATATGTTTGATACTCAAAGTCTTGAAAAAAAATTATTGTGTCATTACCTAATGCATTTGGTAGGTCTGTAGGGGGGGTTGGTATGTTTTTGTTCGGTCATTTTTCTTTTGTTTTCTGTCATGCATCAGAACTAATACAATACCAAATTGTACTATCTATTTGACTATTTCTGTTCAGTAGTTAAAGGTATTGCAAATTGCAGCACCTTCAAGTCATAATGCATGTGTTCTTAGCTGCGCAGAGTTGTATATATTGCCAACGTGAGATCTATTACACTATCTTTGTAATTTTATTTTGTCATAAAGCGTCAATTACTGTCATTTTCTTGAGATAGTTAATTATGCTAGTGTGGATATTTACTTGTGTTTTTACCTTATAAATTATTTGAATGTAATACATATTTTTTTTTACTCTGTCCGTGCATTGAGGTCTGCATACTGAGTACGTTGTTGTTGTATTATTTGTACAAGTTTTAATGATTTAGTTTTCATATAAAAATGCATGCTCTGATGCTTTATTTTTTAAATCTCGATATTGCATTGGTATCTAAAAGAAACAAGTATCTTGGTTTTACTTTTATAATGGGATTAGAGTGCATGATCATGTCTTTTTTACAGAAGTGCACACTTAATTTAGAGTCCGAATACTATTTGTGATATTTTATTAATTGTTAAGATCAATAGTGTACAGTGCATTTTTTTATATTTATTTTTTCATTCTATCCGGGATTGTGTAGCGAATATTTAGGGTTGCTGATTGATTTTTTATTTAATTATATTTAACAGAATTCCAATGACACGAGTCAAACTTCTGCAGCTAGTTTTTTTTTAAAAAACAAATGGGCTGCAACATAGTAGGTTGATTTTGTTTCGGTGACAAATAAGCGAGTTGGATTAAATTTTTTTGTTTAAATCTTCTTCTGGTTAGATTTGCTGCAAAGTTGAACTTGAGAACCCAATAATCAACGGGTGCTATTCTTCTATCCAATTTCCTTTCAAAATGATTCATATAGTCAATTTCAAAATCATACTAAACTTTTATCCCTTTGTCCTAAATAATAATTAATGGTGTTTTACTTTACTTTTTTCTTTTGTGTTTCACGGAAAGGCGCCTTGAGTCTTTGCTATGATACACAATTTGTCTACATTCATAATCATTTTAACAATTTATTGCATTCATATTCTCTTCCTTTGAATTTTCTTTCCCTAATTACAAGGAAGGAGAAGATAATATATTTTGAAATTTTTAAAAGTGTGATGGCATAATATTATTATTACTTTCATGAAAGCGATTGAGGGGAAAATATATTACTTAATTGGTATTAAAAAGGTTTGTCATCAGCAGTTAAAATTATACGCATGTGTGGTTCATTTTCTTTGAGCGTTAAGTTATTAAAAATAATATTTTTTTTCTTTAACTTTTACGCCTATTAATTAAAAAGGAAAAAATTAATTAAAAGAAAGAAAAAGGAACAGTCATCTTCTTCCCTGTTGCTGCAACTGTTCTTACACCATTTTCATAATTTTCTTTTAAACACGCACACTACACTACACACCACCCCTCCACCTCTCTCTGTCTCTCACCCTCTATCGTTCTTCTTTTGTTTTCCTCCTACTTTCTTATGTTGATTTAAGTTTCAAATATCTTGACAAAGTCTTATTAATTACGAAGAAAAATTATATGAATAGCTTTTGTTGGCATAAATATATTATTATTTTTCAATTATAATAAATCTTAATTAATGAAATGTGAGATTAGGAGAAATATCGTATTTAATCAGATACAAGGAGTGGGGCAGGTGGGTGGATCGAAAAAACACACACATATAATTTAAATCAAAAGGAAAAAAAGTCGAAGTGACAATGGCTATCTGAAACACGTGATTCAATTTTGTGTCTTTTGGTAAAGAAAAAGTGGAACTTACGTTTGGGGGGTTGGGTGGGGGTGGTTCAGGGAAGAAGAAGAAAAAAAGGGGAGAGGTGGTTTTTTTTTTTTTTTGTTTACTGAAAATATAGTCTTTGTTTATTTTAACTGTTCTTTTTGGGTTCAATGTCACATGTCCTTTTTTATTAACTAATATAATGATACATTTTACTTTTAATTGATTGTTAAATATATTTTTTTAATTAAAAAAATGTTTAATTAAAATAAGTTATAGCGAATAATTTTAAGTGAGACTAAATAACTTAATCTGTATTAAAAAATTTGAAGTGAGACAAATTATTAATATGTCATGATTGTCGCCATTCTTTTGGTACATACTCTTCTCCCTTTTCTTTCATCGTTATTAAAATAATAAAATAATAGTAATACTTTATGTATAATATATACTAATAAAGTTCAGTGCATATAAAATGTAAAATAAATAAAATTAATTTAAGAAAGATTTTCAACTTTTGTCCGTGTAGTTCAATTATTTACCATTAGACTTTAATGTACAAATATTTGTTCTTTCAAATCAGATCGTGGGGGCTAAGGCCTAACAGTCTACTGAAGTTGTCAGTGGATCGCTTCGAGCAAGATATTGCTTAGACCAACAGGTCACAGCATAGTTACAATATTTCATTTTAGTTTTTTGCCTAGTAAATAAGCTATCTTGATTCGTCTTCGATTTTGATTTATTGATATTTATTGGAAAACATGGATGAGTGTAAGGGGTCAAGTGAACCTTTAATAGAAGAGAAAGAAGCAACAGTGGAACATGTAAGCTCTGAGCTTGAAGACATATTGTTGGACGCAAGATTGTCGCATTTTCAGCGGCTTAGACGGGCATCTGCCGTTGAATTCAGTAATCTGTTTCGACTAGCAGCTCCAGCAATCATTGTTTATTTGCTCAACAATGTTACGTCTGTGTCTACTCAAATATTCTGTGGTCATCTTGGTAATCTTGAACTTGCTGCTGCTTCACTTGGCAATGAAGGTATTCAACTCTTGGCCTATGGCGTCATGGTAAGATTTGTGTCAACTTTATTTGTCCTTCCTCTACTATTTTTACTAACTTGTACAAATTGCAACAGAATTACCTTTTATGGTTGTTAATCGACCTAGCATATGAACAGAGCTTCTTTGGATTGCTCGAATTTATGTCATATATTGTTCAGGTTTTGAGAGTCAAATACTTCAATCCTCTTAATTTTGAAAATGAAGTCGTACATAGAATCTTTGGTTTCTCGAAAATTGAAATTGTTTTGACTCTCGAAATCTGAAAGTTTACACATAAATTGGGATGGAATGAGTTATAGATTTTAATTTTACTGAGGAATAGTAATGGTTGTAGAGATAATGATGTGTTATTTATCAATTTTGTTGGAGCAGTTAGGGATGGGAAGTGCAGTGGAGACGCTATGTGGGCAAGCATATGGAGCTCACAAGTATGAAACATTGGGAATATATCTTCAAAGATCGACAATTCTGCTTATGTTATCTGGAATACCGATTATGGTGGCTTACTTATATTCAAAGCCAATTTTAATCTTACTAGGAGAATCAGAGAAAGTTGCATCAGCAGCTGCATTATTCGTTTATGGTTTAATTCCTCAAATATTTGCTTACGCTGCCAATTTCCCCATACAAAAGTTCTTACAAGCGCAAAGCATAGTGAATCCTAGTGCGTATATAGCAGCAGCCACATTAGTCCTCCATCTATTCTTAACATGGATTGTGCTATATGTATTCAAGTGGGGATTATTCGGAGGAGCGATGGTTCTAAGTATTTCATGGTGGATAGTAGTCATTGCGCAATTTATGTACATATTGTGGAGCGACAAATGTAGGAAAACGTGGAATGGATTTAGTTCGCAAGCATTTTCTGGGTTGTGGGATTTTTTTAAGTTGTCAGCTGCTTCATCTGTGATGTTGTGCTTGGAGACTTGGTACTTTCAGATTTTGGTTTTAGTTGCTGGTTTGCTTCCAAATCCTGAAGTGGCATTAGACTCTCTAGCTGTTTGGTTAGTAAATACATCTTGTTATCAATAAATTTTAATTCTCTCTCTTGGATTTATATCCTGATGAAATGGAATTTGTTTTGCAGCAATACAATTCTTGGATGGGTGTTCATGATAGCTGCTGGGTTCAATGCGGCAGCAAGGTTAGTTATTTATTACTGAAGACTACTGCATAATCAGCGGCCGATTCAGGATTTTTGCTTTATGGATTCAACTTTCACGATATTAGTTATATTTTTGAAGTTATGCGTTCATATCTATTATTTATTGCAATTTTGTTATTTTTAGCATTGAAGTTGTTACCTTTGAACTGCATCCGCCCCTGTGCATAATTCTGTCAATTTTCATGATAAAAAGGCTTTCGAAATCATAGTTAGGCCTTTTTCTCCTTTTCAATTACATTAGGCCAGTGGCGGAGCTACAGTATGTCAAGGGTAGTCAGACTAACTTGGTTAAATTGATTAAGATTTTTGAAAAATTGCAGTGTGAGGGTGAGCAATGAGTTGGGAGCAGGGCATCCGAAATCAGCCTCATTTTCAGTTTTGGTGGTGACGCTAAGCTCATTTGTGATTGCTGTAGTGGCAGCCATAATAGTGATGATGTTTCGCGATGTGATGAGTTATGCATTCACTGGAGGCGAAACTATTGCTAAAGCAACTTCAGAACTTGCACCACTCTTGGCTGCCTCTATAGTTCTTAATGGCATTCAGCCTGTATTATCTGGTCAGTCTTTCATCAACCTTTTCATGTTAAAGAGGCATTAATTTCAAGAATAGTACTAATTTAATTTGTATTTTACTACATTAGAGTCACTTAAACTATTTTTCCTAACATAAAAATTATTCAACTTTGTTAGACTATTAATTGGAATATCTTCATTTATGGAGTAATTAAGCAATCATTTCAAGGCCAAAAAATATGTACTCTGTAGTCTGTACTTGTTTTGTGAAAACAACTCAACGAAATGGACGTTGCACAGTGTTTTTTTTTGCAAATTTTCAAACAAAAACAACAGTACATATATTGGACGCAGACATGAAAGGACAAAAAACAAGTATTCAATAAGAACACTGCATGTGACTTTTGTTTGGATATATATATATATGCTAAACACAGATTTTAAAAAAATTGATTTGACTAGGAGAACAGGACAAATATTTTATGGAAGACAGTACCCTGTGTAGTTTTTTTTTTTTTTAATTAAGACTATTTAGAACTACACAAATAATGAGGGAAAGATTTAGTTGAAATTAATTAGAAACACCAAATTTTTGAATTGAAGGTAAAAATGGTTAATATTTTAGAGATATTTTCATTTGATCCTGACTCTGACTTAGTTCAAGTGTCTAAATAAAATATTTTCATATCGAAGGAGTGGCTGTTGGATGTGGATGGCAAGGTTTTGTGGCATACGTTAACGTGGGATGTTACTACGTAGTTGGTATTCCATTGGGTGCTCTTCTTGGGTTTTACTTCAAACTCGAAGCTAAGGTATGTCTATTCTTCTCCTCACTAGACTTTGTTCTTATTTTCGTAGAAATATTTTATTTATCTGATATTCGATACTCGCTCATTTGGTATTACATTGACAAATGAATAAAATGTTATTAGTTTACATCATTGAAATTAAAACAAATTTGTTTAATTTAACTTTTGGAAATATGTAGGGATTATGGCTGGGCATGTGTGGTGGAACAGCAATGCAAACTCTTATCTTAGTATGGGCCACTTTTACAACCAAATGGGAAGAAGAGGTACGTTCTCTATTTGATTAAGTTAACATTCTCGAAACAAAAAAAATTTAAATACTTAATACTTATTAATTAATTATATACAACATTTCATACATAAAAGAAATTATTAGGCAATTAAGGCCGGTGTTCCCTTTTACTTCAAAGTATCTTCTGAATATTGTTGTGGTAAACGTTTGATTTTATAATGAATTGTTGTAATTTATGTATGCAAGTTTTATTTTTAAATTTATTAAGGAATTGAATTTTTAAAATTTACATATAAAATAAAATGTTTGGAGTCATTTATTAATGTTGTAGAACATTGAGTAGTGTTCTATTAAAATCAGCCTCATTTTGTTTTCCTTGTTATATTTTGGCTCAATTTCTATTTGAACTGCATAACTAACCAATCTAAATTTTTTTTTTCCAGGTGGAGAAAACGAAAAATCGATTAGTTAAGTGGCAAGACAGCAGTAAAATACCATTATTAAATGAATCATGAGAAAAAATCCATACGAAAACATTATGGGATTTTCTTTTTCCCCCAATTCATATTTATGCAAGTTCTACTCCCTCCGTCAATTTTTATTGATACATATTTCACTTGACACATCTTTAAAAAATATACAATAAAATAATAATTGTACAAATAAAGAGTAAGATCGAATTATAATGCATGTATCGTAGAGATACAAGTTCAGGCATTGGTTTTATAAAAGCTTTCATTCGAGTAATTACGGCTGCTTCCGTTGGCCTTAATTATTACTGTAATTGTTTATAATCACTAATCATAAATAACATATGAATAATTAGGTTCTCTATTGCTAGTTGTAACTTGCAAATTACAACACTTTTTTAGTTTGATTTGAGAATCCACCTCAAACAACAACTAGAATAATTTGTTCACACATATATAAAGTGATATCCATTTTGTTGATCAAAATTGTAAACCAGGTGACTAAGTGGAGAAAAAATGCAAAAATATGCTTTATCTTCACGCAAACGAAGAATCAATCAGTAAAAGAAAAACTAGCAGTGTCCAAGAAAAAGATTATTATGCGCAGAATAGAGGAATAAGTTTCGAAGTTCCAAAATTGGAACCGTAAGAGAACCGACAGTTGTTATCCTTTGGAATATTTAGCTGTAAATTTTCTCAATTGGTACGTATATTTTATAAATTACACAAAAAATATAAACCAGTTGTGCAATAAACGCACGCCCGAAAATACATTATGAAAGGGAATCGTGAAAAAGGAGAACGAATAATTGAAGGGATAAGATTATATTGATGCGCATCTACTTTCTAATGATTAAATAGCACTCGAAGATAGCCATTAAATTGATCTTTTGGAGTATATATAATAAGAATATAAATGAGTTATACCCAATTAAGTCGACACAATCTTTAATCAATCTAACAAACCACAAAAAGAAAAGATTCCAGCTTCAATCTGTGTTTGGTATGGAGGATATTTTTAAGTCAAAAGATATTATTTTAGAAAATGTTTGTCTGAAAAGGTCATATAATTTTTCTTACCTATTTTCTAGTGTTTGATTAGTAAGAATTAATTAATCCTGGAGCATTATTATAAAAATTTTAAACGTTAGGGTGTGAGGATGGGTTAGGAGGTTGTGGCGGGGGGTGGGAGCCATGGTCCGAGTGAGGAGCAGAGATAATACGATCAACGTGAAATGTCACTCGAGAAACTTATTCATTTGAGACTACTGTTAAGCAATATGTACTGCTGGGCGATGTAAGTTGGGCTTTGTTTCCAATTTTCAACACACCAATGATATGAAGTGAATTGGACGATCCCCTCTCATAGAAAAATGGGAAAAGCCCATTGAGCCCATCTGGTTATATGGTTGGAAACTAATTTCGTTAATTTAGTAGCTAATTATTTGGATATAATTTAATTTGTAATATATTGAATTTTATTAAATTTTGATGTGTCTCTATATATGTCCAAATACATGTATTTCAGAATACATGAGATAATATTAGGTGTAATTTATTCTAAATTCATTGTATCCAAGTGAATTTGCATGTATCTCAAATACATAAACAAGTCTCACTCACACTCTCATATGTATTTGGTATTTTGGTGTCCGAAATACATGTAAATTATACCATATACAAGTATCAAATGTAATTCACATGTATTTGAGTGACTGAGAAACTTGACTATTTCCCTCCAAATTTCATTTGTCTCTCTCCCTATTTTAATAAATTTGATTAAAAAAATAATGTCATATCTGATATGAATGTAGGTCTAATAATATAGTTTTCTTGATTGTAAAGCTTCTTGCCTAAAGAAGATAATCTTCTCAACTACTCATAATTTATTTATTTAATTGACGTCATAATTGGATTTGTTGTCCAAATAATATGTTCTTCAATTTTTGAATAATCGTGATAAGAGAATTTCAGAAATCATTAAGAAATGTGTTAAGATCTTAGTAGACTGTCTTTTTAGGATTTTTGTATCGTTCCAATATCATTAAATCAATAATAAAATAATAGATTAGATTTTGAAAAGTAATGGCTCAAAGAATTCAAGAATTGCGGTACACATAACAAGTAAAATTGGCAAAAATAATAGAGGTGTGGGATCTCTGCGTTCATTCATGATGGCCAATTGTGGTAGGTAATAAAACTCAAAAGTACCATATATAATTATATATATTAGGAGCATTCATTTCAACTCAACTACTCAAGGGACCATATATAAGATTTTTAAGTGTTATTTATCAACTTAATCTTATGAGATACCCCTACTCATCATGTTTAAACGTATAAAAACGTGTATGAAAAAGATTAGACGATTTATGAATGATTTATTCTCAATCTTTTGAATACAGTAATAAATATTGAGAAACAAAACAATCTAATAATAAAAGTTCCATTGAAATGTTTAAATGCTGCTTGGCCAATTACTCGGCTGACATAATATGGTGCAGCAGTAAATGAAACTGCGTAAAAAAAAAAACATTTCATTGGGCAGTCCATTAAATCCATCAAAATATTTTCTTGAAAAGTTGTTTTTTTGGCCAAAATATAATAATGGTGAAGACAGCCGGCGGCTGCTAGAAAAATTCAAGGCATATGTCTTACGCTTGGGCCTCAAACAGAAGTAAACTAATAATTTAAAAGATTATTTATTTCATTTTAATTTAATACAGAAGGTAATAGAATACCATGAAATATTGTTACGTAGTTGATAATTGACATTAAAATTAGGGAAAATTAGTAAACTAGTCAAAATAAATAACATATTTAGTAAAAATATTCATACTTTATAAATATTAGCAATAATGTCAAAAATGTCATTATTTTAGAAAATTTATGTGTCCCAATTTTCTTCCTATTTTATCTCTCTCTTTTCAATTAATTCTATATATCCTTTTTTTTTTTAAAAAAATATCATTCTCTCTCATATTTATCTTTTCAAATTGTTAATTCTCTCTCCCATTTAATTTTTTTTCTCTCTCATGGTTATCTTTTTTTATCTTCCTCCAACATTCAAGTTGCAAATATTTTTTTGCCATATATTTTGGTTGTTTTTTAATCCAAAATTGAATCAACCAGAATCCCTTTGATTAAGGTATCTCTAATCTTTATCCTATTTTCAGATTTCTTTTCTAATTTTATTTTTATTTAAATCTTAAAAAAATGTTGTTTGTATTTTTCAATTTCCGTTATGATTTACTCTCCAATGGCTGAATCCAAGAGGCTTACTAGAGGTATTCATCTTAATCAACCAATTTCTGGTGATTTTTCATTATTTAATTTATTTATTACTTAACAAATAGTGTATAATGTATGATCCGCTGCTAAAATGAGGGAAGAAAGAGGGTAAGAACATTTACAAGACTCATTGGTGTGCAAAACCTTCCTCAAATTCAGAACGCAAATATAGAATCTTTGTCTACTCGTGAGGATCTTGAAAAAGACGACGAAGATCGGATAGTTGTCGAACAATTTTCTATTAGTTTGTTTTGTATTTATAGTTCTTTTTTAGAATTTGGTATGCTTTCTTAATTTGTATTCAAATCACTACGTATACTATCAATATTTGTATTTATTAAAAATTTCATGTTGCATGGTTTATGAATCTTGTATTTGTCCCTAATTTGTATTCATCCAAATGTATGTCAACTAGTTATGTATTTTATTTATAAGAAGAACAACTTTCTATTAGTTTATTTGTATTCGAATACAAATACAAATAATAGACATATTGGAATGAATACGACTTAGAAAAGGAAACAAGATTTTGAAAAGAAAAATAAATACACAGTGAAAAATATATACGAATACAAATGTATTTCTTAAATAACTACATTTTATTTGACATACATATTGAAATGAATACAAACTAATAAAGGTATGTCAACTGAATTTGACATTTCTTTCTAATTTGTATTTATTCTAAAGGATGAGTACACCAAATATTCAATTTTATATTTCATTCACTTTTTCATCATACTAATTTTTTGTATTTTATATATTATTATACAAAATTCTAAATAAAAACTAGAATAAATATAAATACAAATAAAATACATATTGAAATGAATACATACATGATTTTTGAAGAAAAAAATAGCTATATAGGGAAAAAATATTTGAAAATACAAATATATTTATTAAATGACTATATAGATAAATTCGGCATACCTATTGGAATGAATACAAACTAATAAAAAAATATAACAAATATAAATAGAATATATTGTGGAATGAATATAATTTTAAAAAGGTAAAAATTCTGGAGAAAAAAAAAACAAAATTTAAATTTTATTTGAAAATGTAACTGATGAGAAAATTAAGGATGCTTGCCCTTTTTTGAAATATTCCCCCCTTAATTTTCTCCTTTTTGTTATTAAATAATTATATTCTTTAAATAAAAATAAATAATAAAAAAATAAATAAGATACATAACAAACTAAAATGACATTTTTACTAAATATTGAAATTGTTGCTAATGGGTCCTCTTAAATGCTAAAATATTGACATTTTGAAAAATTTCCCTTAAAATTAAGGTGCATTTAGCAATTTTTTCGTTCCATTTCTAAAAAAAAAAAAAATATTATATTTCGCACAAATTAAAAGGAAATTATATTTTCTATTGTGGACGCCTTAAAAACCAATCTGATATATTACTTCATTTGAAAAGTTGTAATAGTATGTATAATATTTATTTCTTTTCCAAAAGATGTCTATAATTATTTACGAGTAACTTACAAAAGTAATTATATTTTTAGGATTATTGAAGTTTAATAGATATAAATATGTTATTTATTAAAAATGACTACATTTTATGTTAATTTCTAGCTGCATGTTTATATTAATTTTTATTTTTTTTATTATTAATATTATTATTTATAGAGTAATCTTTCAATACATTAAATAAGGTATTATGATATATTATCATAACTACCAACCTTTTCTCATGTATATAATTATTTTGTTTTGTCTAGTGAGGCTTTAGCATGACATAACAAGTTTTCTGTTTAATCAAATAATATTATAGAACCTTAGTGTTGTCATTCTTTAATTTGGCAGCTTATTGAGGATTGCGTTATTAACTTTTTTCCCTTTTCAATCGCAAGTATTAAAATAAGGGAAATTTGTATAACTTTACATATTGATACACCAAAAAATAAAGGGGTAAGACACCAATTATATATAATAAAAAAATGAACCACCGAATATTTTTCTTTTCATTTTATATGCTAAAAAATAAACATCAATTATATATATAGTAAAAAAAATTAAAAAAAAATTATGTAGGTACTACATGGTAATTAACGACCTGTTTGATACTTTTTGCAACAATGAATTATTGACATTAATCTATCTTTTGACTTTTTTTTTGGTTAGCTTTTCCCCACTCCAATGCAGTCCATTTTTGCTCCCTTAATTTGGATTTGATTTACACTATTCATTCGGTATTGTTTGTCATGATTTCCTATTTTGTAGAGTTAAATTATAAAAAATTTGATTAATATTTTAAGATGTATTTTTTCATCATATTAATATGCAAAAAATTGTAATTTATAGTACTTTTCATATAGTTTTAAAATATCTAACTTTTTTGTTTAAAATATCGAATTAATGTGATCTAATTATCTTTGATAATTAATCAAATTAACTTTTGATAAGCAGACAAACATTTTCGGACGGAGGGAATATTATTTTTGCTACTTTTCTCAATTCAAGTAGTGGCTCCAAAAAGTAGGCATCAAAAACATGTGTTGTGCATGGAAAGTTAATATTTACTACTAGAAACCAATCTATCAAACTAGGTAGTAAATACATAAAGCATGAACCATTCTATTGTATTAAGAAGCCTTTTTCACTCAACCTTGATGAAGCAAGATGTTATTTGCACATAGTGTTAAATAAAATTTGATGCATGTAAAGGTTGTGTTTGAAAAGGAAAAAAAAAAATTGGTTTGATCATAATATTTTCTCTAAGAAAGATAATTTCGTTATACATCTAGAAATACCTCAAAGAAATTTCTCAAATGAATTTTTGATTTCGCCAATGGGAGAATATATTTCTATCAATAATTATCACTGTGGAATGTGATTCTTTAATATGAGGACCAGTAACATCACTTTTTCTTTGAAGATTACAGGTTCCTTCTAGCTAAATTGGAGACAATACTTCGTGATTAAAAACGATCCTTTTAAAGCATCGGAACATATAAGAGAATAATTTCTTCTAAAATGATCTTTAACTCGGTTCCAATTGATATTTGTGTTTTTTAAGATTGGGTGTAGACATTTACGTCCGAATTTTCTATGAAGGAGTGTTATATAGTAAAGAAAAATTATAATGCGGTTACTAGTGCTTAACACATGGCCTCATGGAGTTTTTGCAAACCCCTTAACCAATAGACTAAACCTTTAATTTAGTTCAAGAGGTGTCAATTCATGTATTTATATTTATTGAACTAAAATTTGACCCCACATAATTTTCCAACGAAAGGTAGGTCCGCCCGTGTGTCTACTTGTTCAACTCTATGTAAATTTAAGTGTCTATCTATACACACTTAAAGTTAAAGTGCGTATATGCTAATAAAAGTGAACGTTTATATATTATGCCTCTAAAAAGAACTCTTTACAAGTATTGCCTGAACCCCATAATCGAAAACTTAAAACGTGAATGTAGTGTTCTTTGAAATATTTATCTCTATTTATATTTAGTTTCTTAAACTTTATATTGAGTCAAATATTCTAAAATAAAATAGAAAGAATGAAGCATTATTTAGCGGAAAGGAAGTTAGAAAAGAAAAAGGGGTAAATAATTTCATAATTATTCATTTCTTATCTTCCTCTTAATAAAGTACATCTGATGTCTGTGAAGTCCTGTACAAATAGTTTATCTTTAATTGTTCCATCTAACAACTCCAACTATACTGATTAAGACATAATATGCATTTATATTATATTCCTAAACGATAATGATAATTTCAAATTCTACATGGTCATTAGGATATGGTATAGATTCTACCGCTTGATCGAAAAATATTGATTAATTGATCGATCGATTGATTAATTAAAAGGCGTTTCACGTCCACGATGTTTTCTCATGTTGTTTAATAAAAGAAAAATGATGTAATTTCATATGGAAGAGTAATGCATTTGTTTTGTTTTGATTTAAGTACTGCAAAAGACAAGTATCTTTATAGATTCCATCTAACAACTCCAACTATATACTGATTGTTACATACTATGTATTAGTTACATTCTTTCACAAAATGACAATATATTATATATACACATTAAACGTTGATACGACAGCTTCATCTATTATTTATATGGCTACAAGTTACTTTCATTTCATTCAACTTGAACCTTAGCATGGGAAGAATTATGGAGTCTGAAGCTGAGAAGCCTTTGTTGGCTGCTCATGGGGCTAGCTCTGAGCTCGAGGAGGTGCTATCCGATTTCCAATTACCTTACTTTCAACGCCTTAGGTCCGCCTTTTGGATCGAATTCCAGTTACTGTTTCGACTTGCAGCACCTGCAGTGGCTGTGTACTTGATCAACAATGCTATGTCCATGTCTACTCGAATCTTTTCGGGTCAACTTGGGAACCTTCAGCTTGCTGCAGCCTCTCTTGGCAATCAAGGCATCCAATTATGTGCTTATGGACTTATGGTATATTTTTCATCATCAATGAAATGCTTGTGGCAATATGTTGGTTAAGAATTTGAGAATGCTAAAACAGGGGAAACAGAGGACTTTTTTATGACAAAAAAATATCACATGTATAACTTTTCAAACCTTTTTTTTTTTCCTTTATTGATTGCAGCTAGGAATGGGAAGTGCAGTGGAAACTCTTTGTGGACAAGCATATGGAGCTAATAGATATGATATGCTAGGAGTCTACCTACAAAGATCAACAATAGTACTTTCTATAACAGGCATCCCACTAGCTGTGGTATATATATTTTCCAAGAACATACTGCTCGCGCTTGGTGAATCGAAACTAGTTGCATCAGAAGCAGCTGTATTTGTGTATGGTTTAATCCCTCAAATATTCGCTTACGCGGTGAACTTCCCCATACAGAAGTTCTTGCAATCTCAGAGTATTGTAGCACCTAGTGCCTATATTTCACTAGGGACTTTGTTTGTACACTTGTTGCTGAGTTGGATTGCTGTATACAAAATTGGACTGGGATTGATAGGGGCATCACTGGTGCTGAGTCTTTCTTGGTGGATTATTGTGTCAGCTCAGTTTATATACATATTGAGAAGTGAAAGGTGTAAGACTACTTGGACAGGTTTTCGATGGGAGGCCTTTAGTGGATTATGGGAATTTGTGAAGTTATCGGCTGCTTCAGCTGTTATGTTGTGTTTGGAGACATGGTATTTTCAAATTCTAGTGTTGCTTTCAGGTTTACTCAAGCATCCTGAGCTTGCATTGGATTCTATCTCAGTTTGGTAAGATTTTGTACTTAACTGTTTATTTGTGTGCTACCAAAAAACTACATTCTATTCATATATTATATTACCAATACCACCAAGAGTTTTCAGTCAAGTATGACTTGATCTTGGATTCGTCGTGGATTCTGACTTGTTGTCTTCTACTCGAACTGTATATTATATAGAGAGTCTTGATCGAAGAAATGATTGCAATTGTATAGATCCGCTTCTGTTGTTCTGAAAAGTTAAATATTTTTATATTTATTTTTGTAGCATGGCAGTGAATGGGCTGATGTTCATGGTTTCAGTGGGATTCAATGCTGCTGCTAGGTATAATTTTATGTGTTATAATGGATAACTTGTCATGATAATGTGCAAGTTACAAAACCATAGTTGTAATGATATACATTACAAGACATTTTTATATATATTGAGAGTTAAACTGTTTGATCAGTGTGAGAGTGAGCAATGAGCTAGGAGCAGCACATCCAAAGTCAGCAGCATTCTCAGTGTTTGTGGTGACACTAATTTCATTTCTCATAGCTGTGGTGGAAGCTATAATTGTGCTATGTTTGCGCAATGTTATCAGCTATGCATTCACTGAGGGTGAAATTGTGGCCAATGCAGTTTCTGATTTGTGCCCTTTTTTAGCTGTCACACTTATTCTTAATGGCGTTCAACCAGTCTTGTCTGGTAAGGTTTATCACTTTGTTCTTAATTTCCTTAAATATAAGATATATACAAGTTATATACGCTAACAAAATAAATCATTTTTTATACCATCTGTATAATCTAACATGTTATAGCAAATTATTCTTTCTTATTCTCCGTGTTGTCAATATCACCAGGTAAAAGTTAAACTAAAAGTCAATAAATGTGGGAAGAATAACTTTTTTGTTGTTTGCTCTCAAGAGGTTGATATCACATCCTTCTTTTGAGAGAGACGAATCAGAGAAAAAGAGACCCCCATAACAACTCATCATGCTCATGCATGTGTCAATCTTAGATCGATAGTCCCATTTGAAAAGACAAAAAAAAAGTTGTTTCCTTAGTATATTAATTTTCAAATTTAGAGTTACGTCTTTCTGAGTACCATCAAAATTTGTGATGTGGTATAGTGAACATTGTACACATGTCCTTAGATACCCTAATATTTTTCCATTTGACAAAGTTCATGTGAAAATATTTTTTCTTTGTAGATAAATTAAAGTGGTAGTAATTAATAATACCATATTTACTTCACACAAGAATCTGTAAAAGTTGATAGAATACTTTTGTTTGTTTGTGAATTTTTCAGGTGTTGCTGTTGGTTGTGGATGGCAGGCATTTGTTGCATACGTGAATGTGGGGTGTTATTATGGTGTAGGAATTCCATTGGGATGTCTTCTTGGCTTCAAATATGACCTTGGTGCTAAGGTTTCTCAATTACACACAACCTTCTATATTATATCTCTAAATATTTTATAATATACACACATATAATATAAACGTGTATTAATTAATTGGAAATAAAATGGCAGGGTATATGGACTGGGATGATTGGAGGGACTGTCATGCAAACCTTCATTCTGATTTGGTTCACATTCCGTACAGATTGGAACAAAGAGGTGCCTAACTCACTTCTTCTCAACTACTCTCTCTGCGTGACTCTGTCCGTTTTTACTTCTCTAGTATCAATTTAACAAACCTTTAAGGAGCAACAAAAAAAATGATAATTTTACTTTATCACTCATGAAATATAATAGATTCAACATTGTGAAATGACTTTAGTATGATGACAAATGAAAGTGAACGAACGGAGAATAACTTCTAAAGTTAATAAGTCAATAGTTCTTGGGATGCACAAAGAAGTTTGTACATAAATTTGTCCCTTTTTTGTAATTTTTTTTTTAATTTTCAGGTAGAGAAAGCTAAAGAACGTTTAGACAAATGGGAGAACGTAAGAGAACCTCTAAGCAAGAAATGAAGGTGGCGAAGAAGTCAACAACAGTTCACATTAGCGTATCGACCGTTATGAAATAACTTACTATTTCTGATTTTCGAGAAAACAGATTAAAGTAATTATTCAAATATTATGTGATTTAATAGTATTCTATTTTAGCTGATATTCAAAATATTCGATTCAAGTAAACAAAGAGATATGGTTGAATTAAAAAGGAAATGTATCTAAACCATTGTTTAATTTGTATCTGCACGTTTCTTGGTTGATTGTGTTATAAAGGGTGATGTCAACTTCAATTCTGCGACAAACAATGTGCAATCAAATTGATACGAGAAGCATCTGAGAAAATGAGAGCATAATAAGAGAGAATAAAAATTGCATATGCTAAAGGTTACCAGAATTAGAAAAGCATTTCCTAATATAAACTTTGGTATTATAGTTGTTATCATGCGTTTGGTTAACATTTTGCTTCAATATAACTAAAAGATATAATTTATATAACAATTGCAGTATACCGGGTCCAACAAGGGATAACTTGTCTTTACGGGTATAAAACACCTCAGATAACTTGCCAAAAATTATGAATACGTATGTACCAGATAATGAAATGATTATTTATCCATGTGTTACAATTGTTGCATTACAATTCCTATCTAACTTTATCCGCAACCAAAACACCCCCTAAGGCTGTTGCGCTACTCACAATAGAGAACAATCAGAACAAAACGGATGAAAAATCTTTAGTTTTTTCTTAATATCCAAGTACAGAATGTGCTGCCTCCTATAAGCTGTTAAAAACTACAGTAGCCGCAGAAACTCTGCAATAATCAATTTATATTTTTGAGGCCACAAGATAACACATCATGAGAAACGTGAAGTTTGAGTAAATAACAAATGACTCTACCCAAAATAGAGAATGTGATTTAATTTAAGTACCGGAGATAACTCGCAATAGGCCTCTAGTGGCTGGTGTTTCCCCAGCCTCAGTAACAACTAATCTGATCATTTGTCATGCCTGCTATCATACTTGTCTCTGATGCAGTTTAATCTACATCCATCCCATCTTCCCTTTTATTTCTGGGGTTTGAACCTGAACCATCCTCAGTCTTTTGGGGCGATGACTTGTGCCTCGTTACATGCTTACACATCCTGAAATGTGTTTCACAATATTGTAGCACATCAGGCAAAGAAAAAGTTGATGTTCAAAAACACGAGATGCAGCAAAACTAATAAGCTGCAGTTCTCTCAAGAGACACTTGCTAGGATCTTCTAATTTTGGTCTTAACCATAATTCAAGAACCAATCAGTAGTAAATTCTAACTACTCTGTTAAGGAGTAAGGCTAGAATTGCTTAGCTTTGATGACTCTTCTAAGTGTATGTGATAAGTGTAGGCAGTTTAAAACGAGAAATATGTTCTCTAAGTCTGAAAAACACGTGGAATTATAAGTGTGTCTGGATGGGTATGTATACCTATGTATACTCACACGCACACACTTATATTCGATTACAACCTTTGTCATGTGAAACTACTAACAGGGATTTTGGTTGTGTTTCTATACCGAAATTAGGGATAAATTCAAAAGTCACTCACATCTAGTTCTTTAGGGATTGAAATGGATGTTGAAGGGATTCAGACTTTGTAGTTCTAGTATGATTTTGTAGACAGTGCAAAAATCTAATTGTGGGTGATAAGATGTCTGACAACCATGTGGGGAAACAAGATTCATGTTAATTAGGCAGGTTTTTAAGATGACGAACATACGCTTCAAAAGCCTCAGTCTTTCTCTTGATTTCAGTAGACCACAATACTGGATCAGCACTTCTGGGCAATGTCTCCTGCTGGTGGGATTTATCTCGAAGCCACTGCTCTGCTTTATGGCATTCATTAATGACCTGCAAAGAAAAAAATTCAGGTTAATACAATGTAACAAGGACCTGTAGCATGTTATACATAGACAAGGTCATACAGCTTCTTTCTCACTGGCTGGAAGTGATCCTGCAGCCATTCGATGTTCCACAATGGTATTTAATAGATGTCGTGTTGCTTGTGCCCGCGCCTCTTCTTCCTTATATCGATGCTCCACAGGGTCCACCATCTAATAATATAAGGTTGGTTGCTCACTTTCAAAATAAGCTCTGGAAAAGAAAAACTAAAAATTCTTCAACTAATACGAAATGACAAGAACCTTTTTAAGATCCTCTAGCTTCTCTGCATAAACTTGTTCAGACTCATCATCTCCATCTTCATAGAGCCATTCTTCAGTCTGTTGTAGATTACAAGAGATACCCTCCCTCTCCGAATCCGTAGCAAAGCTCCGGTAGGTATTCAAAAGCTATTCAAATAGATGCATAAATAAAGGAAATGGGGCAGATACTGATAAGTGATAACAACAACTAAATTAAAACCAAAACCAAAATTTAAAGAAATGGTGTATCTTAAACTATCTGGAAAAGGACACAAACTTCCATAACAAAATGACAAGGTACTTAATAGTGATAAAGTAGTATGTATCAGCTCCAACATGCGTCTAAAAGTAATGAGTGTCACATAGTGGTATTTGCAAAACAAAATTACTCAGAAGGACAAGTTATAAATGCAAGTGATACTGCCAAATTCAACAGCCCACTGAAACCTGAAAGAACATGACTTGTAAAGGAAAGGATATCAGAAAGTAAAATTTCACATTGATGCATTCATCACTCCTAAACCTTCTGCTTCAGTTTGAAATTTTATATTTTAAAGATAAAAATGTTATATCCTCAAAAGACATATTCTCGGCTTAAAAGTGTGAAACAGATCATTTGAATTACAGTCTTCCAAGCAAAGATAATTATGAGACATAAAATTTGATGTCATACCTTATTACGAGTTTCATAGACGTATGCCTCCAGGGTGTTTTTCTTGTCTTTAGTTCGCTCCACCTTTATGTCTTGCTCAGTTAACTGGCGTTCCTTTTCCTTAGCTTGGGATAGCTCCATGAGGGTCATTCCACCATCAACACTTCCACTGACAGGAATATCCTGTCTCTTAACGGCCTTACTTTTCCTTGTATCATCTCCCTGCATAAAGAACCACAGGACTCCATTCACAAGTAGCCAGGTACACATGTGAAATAGGCAAAAGCCTTTTAACCAAAGAACAATAGCACACAAATGGAATAACAACTCACTGATGTCCTAGTGTCGGGTCCTAGTTTATGACCAATTTATAATCAGCTGACATCGGATAAGTATACATCTTTTCAAGGAAAATAAATAATCAATTACCCTAGAGTATGCCCTAACTAAAGTAATGGAAACACTGCAACATCAATAAGAAAGAGGAGGAGTGAAAATGCAGTTTCACCACTTCCACATGCAGATTCCATACATGATTCCTCCATGGTCTTCCGGACCAGCACCAAGGCTCTTGGTAACTTTTTCCACTTTATCATAAATCTTGCCTAATTGTTCAAAGTCCAAGCCCATTTAATTACTAGAGATGAGACGAAGCAACATGAACCACACTGATCCCTTAGTTCTAAATAATTTTAAAACAGAATCTTTCTAGCAACCATGACAAAAAAGTAAAAACAAAGTGTGAGGCATGTGTAAATAATTCAGTCATAAAAAGGTCAAAACCTCCATTTAAAACATGGTTACTGATTGAGTACGATGGTCAATCATCAAAATAACTATATATATTTTTCAAAATTCACTAGCTTGAATCCTTCTGTTTTATATTTTAAAATCATTATCTTCGTAAGAAAAAATTGTATTGTTTTTTAGAAGGTTTTTTTTTTTTTTTAAGAAAGTAAAAAAAAATTGTAGCCCAAAAACCCTCATGCCTTCTCTGGAGACAGAGATCTTACTGCTACCTCCGAGTCTGACAATCTAGTTTTCTAGGCTTTTAGCTTGCACTTCAATTGATCAAGTATCTTGTATCTTGTTGAACGAATCACAAAAGCATATATTCTACTAGCAGTCTAGCACTAATGACTTGTATTTATAAGTATGTGACCTTTGGGATCTAATTTATTGTTAGAGCCTTTCTAAAACAGTCTCTGAGTTAGGAACATTTCCTACTTGGTGTCATCAGTGTTTTTAATAATACTTACCTTGGTACAGATACTTCAATTTATTTCAATTTTAGGTCTGGTTGTTTCTGACAAAATTTGAGTAAAACAAATTGTGTTATGGTCTTCATTAACTATTTTTTGAAAAAAATTATAAGGTTACCGCACAACTTTCAGATACCTACCACCCCCATCCGCCCAGTGTTCCATTCTAAATCTTAACTTAGCCCATCCAATCTTGAGGACTCTTTCTTTTAACAGAAAAGTCTACAACCTCCAAAGTATGGATGGCAATGGGGTGGAGCGGGTTTAAGGTTATGTGGGACAGGTCGGACGCGAGGTGGGTTGGAGTGGATTTTTTTAATTAATATGGGGCGGGGCGATTGCGATACATGTAATTTTATAATTTTTACGTGAGTTCAAACTTAATTTTAACTTTTTACATGTTATAGATTGATAGAGCATTACTTATTAAGATAAATTCATTAAAGCTACTAAAATATTCAAGATAATAAATGAAAATGGTTCAATAAAAATAATACAATTTCTTGCATATTTTCCAATTGACCTCTAAAAAATAAAAATTTAAGTCACGATCCTATTAAATTAATACAACTTAATGAAAAAATGAATTTATTTTCATGATTTTTTTTAGTATCAAACATAACTATAAAAAGAAAATATTAAAAAATAATGTGGGGCGGGTGCATGCGGGGCGGGTTGAAAATGAAAAGTGTTGCTATGTTGGGCGGGGCGGATTAAAAAATTTGCAGGCTAAGCTCAACCCACACCAGCCTGCCCTGCACCGCCCCATTGTCATCCCTACTCCAAAGAGACAAACTGACAACTATATACTAGTTTATATTAATTAATATGAATACGAAGTGTATTCTTTGAGTTATATGACTATCGAATCTAAACGTTTACAAGGATGGTTTTATTTATTACAGTTATTTAGGTCTACAGCACGCCACCTCACATGCAGATCTGATTCTTTTATGTGAGTCGAGCACACGGAAATATTTTCCTTAAGGGGTGGCAGTGCGACTCCAATTATGATAGTCATGTTGAATTATGCAAACCGCCTCATTTAAAAACATAAGCAATTAGAGAGGGGATACTTTATTTTATAATTTATTTAGGTCTACGGCTATATGGTTTCTTCAAAATTTTCTACCAACTATTTAAAGATATCTTCAGCAAATTCAAGTATAGAAGTATAGTCAGGTATTAGATTGAGGTTGATTGAGCCACTTGTTGCTATCTTTAAGGATTTGTTCCCTGGGTCCTGATTGTTGTCGACCATTTGAAATTACACAAGGTTAACGTCCTAGAGGAGGACTACTTCGTTTGGCTAGGAAAAGCAAAGAACAAGATGAATCTATCTTTTATACACTACTTCAAACGATGGTGCTGAAACCAGCTTCACACTCGACTAAATCACAGAACAACCTATGATAGCGTACAAGCATAAGTGTGGGGTAGTCCTACTCAGTGCTCACACAGGCTAGAACAGATGGGCTCATGTTGAGTGTTAAGCTTGAATCTGAATCTAGGATATTCAGGTTGTTACTCTCATGCCTTAACAACTCAACCAACAATCTCCATGGGACGAAGTGCAAGATTAATCTCTTTTAAATAAGATTATATATTTAAACAGTACATAAATAGAATAATGATCAACAATTTTTATAGTAAAAAAATATTTAAAATGTTTGACAACTTAGTAACAAAAGAAAGAAATGTTCAAGTCCCGAATAGTAATTGTGTCATTCTTTTTAGAGAGAACCGACTAGTAACTTTGAGTACCCAACAAACAAGAAGAAGAAAACCACCAATCCTCTTAAGTCTTAATACTGAGGTCCAAACAGAACCAAAAAAGGGACGCAAATTAAGCAGTGATTTCAAGAATTACCAGAAGATACTATAAGTTCTAACTAATCAGTATCATACAGCAAAATGTGCAGAGTAACTATCATCAGAACTATGCATGACACAGAAGCTTCACGAGTGCTTACCTCCATATTTTCTGCATAAGTATCAATATTATTTTCCGACGTAGAATGACTTGATTGATCTTTGATCAGCTGAAGAGATGACATAATGCAGTAACAACATTGGGTTACATCTTCAATTAAGTTTAATCAGCTGAAGGGATGACAAAATGCAGTAATGAATTTCCATACTATGAAAATTGGCACTTACCCAAGCCGATTCTACTGTAACAACACCATGGAGGTTTAATTGAATTTTGACTTTGACCTTTGCTTTTTCAGAATGAGGAACCTGGAATGGGCCAAGCTGAAAAAAATAAGAACAGAGTGAGATTAACTGACAAATTGATGGAGTCAACTTGGCATCAAGGATGAGAGCATTAATTTCAAATTCTTAAGACACTTGGCAACAGCATATCTCTGGCATTAATTTGAGTTTCTAAAACTGCTGAAATTAAATTATTTTTACAGTTAAGCATTCTCCTCAAACTGTTGCACATTGAGATTCAGCAAGGAAGCAGAAGGTGCATAACCTGCCTTCTAAAGCAAGGAAGAAATAAAGTTAATGCTACAAATATTCTCAACTTCTAGACTCACCGACCAAAGAGATTCAAAAAGACAGAGTCATCGGATAACTCCTTTTACAGCATAAGATTAGATCCCGGTAGATACTTGATAGCATAATAAGACCAAATAAAAGGCGTCTTTTGATCATATTCCACATGAGAATAACATTTAACATGCAACACGTTAGTGTGCTTTCAGGGAAATAGGCTAGCAGAAAGCCATCTTCCTGTCCTTCAATTGAAAATTTTGAAACCTTTATAACGAATATGATTTCTTTTCTTTTGTTATTGTTGTTTATACTGTGTAGAAAAATAATATAACTAAGCAACTAAAAATATGTTTTCCCAAATAACTTAAGCTTTTAAACAATTAGGTCAGACAATTCAACCTGGTATTAGACTTGGAATTAGACTCAGACTCATCTCTACTCCTGGTTTACCTAGTGTTGGACCCCTATATTATGTTGATCACGCTCCAAATATCCAAGATAGTGTGCAAAGGGATGTTAAGGCATCCACATTGGTTGAGAGAACTGATTGTCTCATTATATGGCTTTAGGCAGTCCTCACCATAACAATAAAAAAAAATCCTCACCTCATGAGCTATCTTTGGGATCGAGTTAGCCCGAAGAGCATTTTCTTAGCATGCTTAAAAGACTCACAAACATTGACCAGTAACTTGCCAATTCTCGTGTAACACCAACAAAAACCAATATGACCTCGGTGTTAGTCAGTCTCTCAGATGTCCAAAAACTTTCCTGAAAGCAAAAGGCCCAAATGACCTTATTTAAAACCCTGAATGCCACTTCCTTCTTTTATTTTGAACCAAACTATCCAAGTTAGACAGCGAGAGAATCTAACTGATATTTGAAACAGTATAGAAGGGCAACCAAAAAGGGTGTTTCGCAACTTTATCACATTTTATAATGTACAGTAATAAATTTTATGAACATTTTAGCAGAAAAGGGTGTTTCACAAGTTTTCATTGTGAGCCCACGAAATTGCAAGGGCAGAACAATAGGCCTTGAGAACATGTTTTAATTATAGGATAAGTACAACATTTGAAGGTACTAAACCAATAACGCTCATGGTCAAAGAGTTTATAGTGAAACTTACGATAGCCAAATATTTAAGAAAATAAGAAAGTTGCATCACTGCTATAATTAACACCTATACATCTTTTTGCATCATCCCTCAATACCATGTTAATTTAAACACTGCTCATAATATTCCATCAAAATTATGATTTCCAATTTACTGCACTTTCTTTAATGTCACAGAAACCACCTAAATGTGTTTTTTCTGGGAGACAAAGTCATTCGTGGACAGATGTACACGTACGTTTGTTTGCATAATAAATCATGATACAACATTTTCTGGTATTTGAGCAACTATATATTATTCTACCAATTAGAAAAGTGAATGTACTACCAGAACTTAATCCTCCAAAATATCAGAAGATAATTTTTTTCTCGTTTAATGATAAATCATCACAGCTGCATATATTCAGTCACAGTAAAGCTTATCAAAACTACATTTCGTTCGTACCAATGACATCCCTTTTTTCTTTACCTTCTCATGCATGATGCTAATTTAGGTAATAACAGCAGATATGAAAGTTCCTTTCAAGTAAACCGGAGAAATTGAAACCCAGCAAATTATCGTCGACTCTGTAGCTAATCTGCAATGCAAGAGACTGAAGTAGCAGTCCAAACTGTACAACGGATCAAAGGTTTACATAGTGTGCACCGGCAATGTCTAGTTTTGAAAATCTTGAATCACAATTTGGCTGATGTACATTAGCTATGAACACATGTGGTTCAGTTTTATACCCTAGATTGTCCAAATATAGCAGAGATATTACGTTCAAATTTTTTTGCCTTATTTATAGGGCTCACATTGGACGGCAAAAGTCTACCAGAAACAATTTGTGTACACATCACCCTCCCAAGTACACATTACCCTCCCCAGACCCACTTGTGAGATTACACTGGGTATGTTGTCGTATGTTGGAAGGTAAAACTGCTTCTGGGAGTGGTTCAGCGAGGACCTTCTCAAGCGGGCTCATTCAATAGAGAAGATCACCAAGATATTGCGACATAAAATATGCAAAGCTACTGGGTAGTGCATGTAGCTATTTAAACATACAATGAAATAGTACAATATCTAATACTCCCTGTAGACATAGTTGACTTATTGAATTTTTCTTTCTCTTTTGATGTCTACTTACCTTTTCGGGAATATGATATACAGACATATTGAGATATCCATCAAGATAAGAACTTCTCTTTCAAGGGATAAATTACTGGAAACAAACCAAAAAGGGAAGTGGACAACTAATTTGGGTTAGAAGAACAAGTATGTGACAAATGATACAATTGTCTGCTGTAGTAAGTTCTCAAAGGTGGTTCAACGGGCTTTGAAAAAATCAAATGCATAGAGATCTTAAGTTGTAACCTCAACAACTAGAACTTTAGCTATGACTAGATTAGAGTAATCCAATTATCGAGAATCATTCCGAACATAATCAAGAAAATTAGATCAAATGTTATATAATACATCTAGAAATCTCAAACAAAACTAGAGGATAGAAGTTCTCATATTAGTTATAAGGGAAAAATGAACTGTACCGTATATTTGCTTATTTTATGGGATACACCAGGTGGCAACTCATTCTGGTTAGTGTAGAATGCTTCCAAGTGGAAACTGTTGCTCCTTTGCAATGTGAGCACTTTCATGCTCGGAAAACTATGGCCCTTTGGAAACAATACGCCATTTGATAGGGTGCAAACTGGGCCCTCATCAGATGCAAACCCAATGGAGAAAGGAAACGAATCCTGAATCTGTAAATAAAAGATTTCCGAACTCAAAATAATGATGAAACCAACAACTATACCTCAATAAAACGCCATGCACTAAACAATGTTCATGCCGGAGTTAGGACTTGGTACACTTATGTTTTGTTCCTATTATCCTCTGGATATTGCTTTGTATTTTTTTTTTAATGAAGTAGATTAATTTAAAGGCATCAAGAAGATGCAAGCTTTACAAGAATAGATCAGTAGCTCACAAGAACATTGTTTTGTATTGTTTCTTTTCAAGCTAGTGGTTGTGAGATGAATTTTAGGCTTTGGGTACCTATGCATGACAACTATTTAAGCAGTAAAACTGTAAAAGGCATAATTTTGACACAGATGTAGTAAGCTATCCCAACGCACAATAATTCTTTCTCATTTTTGTACAACAACAGCAACATGAACAGCCTTGCCCCTACCCAAAAAGACCTCTTTGTACTTCTTTCAAATGTACTTCTAGTTTATTACAAGAAAGAAACACTAAAATTAGCAACAGAATGACTGTAGTGAAGTAAAAGGTGGTAACACATAGTAAAGAGTGTAGTCTATTATTTCGATATCAACAGGAACCGCTCATATGGTTGTCTAGCTACTCATTTTTACTTTTCAAAGACATCTGCAGTCACCCTGCCTGGCTCCAACTCCGAAAGAATGACTAAGTCAACAAATTTGCTAGGTCATGTCCTCATTTCATTCAATTTAATCTCTCTAGAATGCTCTCTGCCACGATGAATATTGCAACTCTGGTTTATCAATTATTAACATGTATGGTTCTCATAACTCAATAAATTATTTCTTTTGACTTTATGCGTCTTTTAACACCCAACTATGTTGCTCCCCGGAGTAACATTTAGGCTTTCTGAAGTAGTGTATTAGCATCATGATCTGGTGGAGTGGTCATTGCAATAGAAAAGTTTCTTAATTTCTCCATGGTCTTTGAAGTCCAAAGAATTATGCAATGCTTCATGTCTTCTGAAGTAGTTTATTAGCATCATGATCTGCATCTGCTAGAGTGTCCATTTCGATAGTAAAGTCACTTAATTTCTCCATGGTCTTTCTAGTCTAATGAATTTTTCATTTAATCATGTTTTCACTCATTACTCGAGGTTGTTTTTCTAATATTTGTTCAATTAACTGCAGGAAAACTATTTCAGCAGCGAATATTCTAGAATGTTCTATAGCCATAGAAGAGATCGTTTCTACAAATAGAGTTTTTACATCATAGAACTTCAAACTCCCGATAGAAAGAGAAGTAAATTGAAAAACAAAGAGAAGGAAAACTTGACTCATCTAACATCACAACCATATTCACCATAATTGAGAAAGTAAAGTAAAACCAGCCAATGAGAGCATAGAAGGTCTTGTATCTCGGGTCACTAAAACTAAATACCCCATAGAAGAGGGATAAACCTATCCGTATTGGACTTTGAATCTAATTTAGGCCAATTAAATGAAAATGGGACTAAGAAATGAAAATGCGACTAAGAAATAGAAAGAAACTCACAGCCATATTGATCACAAATATTACTGTAATAGTTCACATCACAAACCTCGTACTCTCTAACACGAAATATGGGGCTGAGCATAGCACATTGAAGAGCACATCCACGTGCAACACACTCACTAGCATTTATTGTCCTCCCCGGTTCTTTTCTGAAAACAGAATTTAAAATTCTTCCCATAGCTGGAATTCGAGAACCTGATCCTACAAGCTCAAGAGTATGAATCCTTTCAGCAGTCAAACCAGAATCAAGTAAAGCTTTACGACAAGGAATGCTTATCTTCTCCAACAAATCTGATGAAAGCTTCTCAAAGTCTTCTCTTTTGATGAAACCTTTTACATCTTTCTCATCCATTAAGCACTCAATATTAAGTGGAGCCTCTGGATTTGCACTTAAAACTTTCTTCAGTTTCTCACATGCAGCCCTCAATCTTATAGAAGCCCGAGCATTTGAATAAACATCAATATTGTACTGTTCCTTGAAATTTGCAGCAAAATGTCTGAATAAAACTTCATCGAAGTCTCTCCCGCCCAAGTCGCTATCAAAAGCATGAGATAATATCTTCATATGACCAGGTTCAAATGACGCTACAACAACTTGAGTATCACAATGACCAACATCAACAAACACAACATTTGTTGGACCCCCAGCTGAAAAATCAGTCTTGTATATACCATAACCCAGTGCAGTTGCAGTGACATCATGCATCAATCGCAATGGCTTCAACCCAGCGATTTCTGCTGCATTCAAATAAGCACGTCTCTGTAAATCTGTGAAGTATGAAGGTATGCCAATAACACAATCTGAAACATCCGTTTCAAGATTCTTCTCAGCAATTTGCTTCAAATGTGCAAATAGCATCGCCATAATTTGAACAGGAGTGAAACTATGCTTCTCATCCATGTAGTGCAAATTAATCAAAATGCCACCATCCGGTCCCTCAGAGGTCGCAAACGGAAGCAATTTCAAGTCTTTCTGAACAGCAGGCTCCCTATATTTCCTACCAATCAACCTCTTTACCTGCGAAATAGTTGATTTCGGGTTCATAGTAGCCGATGCAGCTCCAGCTGCACCAATAAACCTTTGTTTCTCACCAAACGACACCACCGCTGGTGTCTCTCGATTCGATTCATCATTTAATATTACATCAATTCCTCGTTGCTTTGCAACTCCTATAACACAGTTCTCATTTCCCACATCAAACCCAACTACACTCATTTCCAGCAAAACTTAGCTATATAACCTTCCAAAATTCCAACCACAAACAACAAAGCTCTATCCAAAAATCAAGCCAGAACCTAATACCTATCTTAAATCATCACATCGCATACCACAACACAATTCTCCAAAGTAGACCAATCAAACCTGTCAAAAAATCACAATAAACAAAATTCAACGTGAAATTCACCAAATTTACATCGATTCCATCAATCAACAAAGCATTTGAAGCTGAAAATCAATCGAGCAACCAAATAAAAAGAAAATCAGCGAATATAACACGTATTAACTTGTTAGACTAGGTAACTTCAAATCATAACATGGATACGGAAGTTAAGAATGGTGGAAAACTATGAAATGAAGGTACCTGATTTGAGAGAAGAAACAGATGAAACCCTAACAATGGAGAAGCTGATGTCTTCTATGGATTGAAAGAAAAAAAAAAGCCAAAGTCTCCTAATTGTTTGTTAGATGAAAGAAAGCGGAATTTTTGAAAATATATTCTTTTCTTCGTTGTCTACACATTACGCTTTTCACTCCCACATTTTTAATTTTCGGAAATAAACTTTGGGAAAAAAAAGAAACAATGTATATCAACCTTTCATATTCCTTTTGTATTTGAGTTACAACTTACAACTATTAATTATTCTCCTTTATTTATAAACCCAAAATAAAAAATATCCACTCCTTTGTTGTAATCTTTATTTTAATTATATATCCCTTCTTTTTTGCTCCATTTTTTCCCATTTCTCAAGTGGAAAGTCGATCAGAAAAAATGAAAATTAAAAAGTATAAAAATAAATATGATTATTGTAGAAAATGTGTTTAAGTTTCGTGAAATATTTTATTAAAATTTAATTTATGAGTTAATTCATTTTTTCTAATATAATTAAAAAATATTTTATTGATATATGATAAAGTAATTCAAACTTAAAAGATTTAGTTGATATTGAATTGCCTAAAATTACCTATTATTAGAGGTGGTTTAATTCCTTCTATCCTTGGTATATGTTTAATCAAAATATTGTTTTAGAATGACAACTTGACAACCTACTTATTCTTTGTATTTTAAATTGTGGAATTTAACTAATTTTAGATATTGTTATTATGAGAATTAATACTTCCCGACTAACAGATTTTATTATTTAAGGTATATGTCAAACTTCTAGTACAAATTATAGATCTAAACTTGCATTACATAAACTATTCTAATATCACAGAGGGTAAAAAATTGGATTGGTTCAAATTTTTTAAATATTAAATTAAATTATTTGTATCGAGTTTAGAATTTATAAATCAAACTAATAAAATTCAATTTTTTCAATATCGATTTTTTTTGGGTTTTTTGAATTTTTGTGTTTTTCCAATAAAGTGTTTATACAAACATATAATTTATTTATATTTCAAATATTTCTTTAGTACTATCAAAATATAATTATTTAAGGTGTTTTTTAAAAAAATAAAATAAAATATGATATGACTAATGACACTAAAATATCCAACAAAAATAATAATAATAAAACCGCGTAAAACAATATTGCAAATTAACAAGTCATAATGAAAATAATCATAATTTATGTCTTTTCCCACATAAGTTTAATAAGTATTAATTAAATGACTAAATATTAAAGGAAATTAATACTAGATTATGTCTTTTCCCACATAAGTTTAACAAGTCATAATGAAAATAATCATAATTTATGTCTTTTCCCACATAAGTTTAATAAGTATTAATTAAATGACTAAATATTAAAGGAAATTAATACTAGATTTTGCTTCAAGATTATCAAAAATTTTGATATTCTAAATTCTTCTCCAGTCATTGAAGATCCTTTCCATTTTGATTCAAAATTGACGAAATTTTTGAATTTCAAAAGTATTCTCCTAGTTCATTGAAGATTCTTTCAATTTTGATTAAAAATTATCAAAATTTTTGAGAAGATACATCATGAAGATCCTTTCAATTTAAATTGATAAGTGTTTATTTATACTAGGAACACTAAATAAGAAAGTGTTGCCCATAAAATTTTAGATTTGAGATCAATACATTATTATTTGGCAATTGTTATGTTACAAATACATTTAGTATAAATTCAAATTTACGTATTATAACTAAAAAATTAGTGCATGATATATTATTATTTATGTATGTTCTTTTGTTTGAGATCATGAAGATCCTTTCGATTGAATTGATAAATATTATATTTTTACTAGATACATTAAATAAGTAAGTGTTGCCCATAAGATTTTAAGTTTGAAATCGATAGATTATTGTTTGGTAATTGTTATGTATAGATACATCTAGTATAAATTTAATTTTACGTATCATAACTAAAAAAAATAGTGTTTGATACATTATTATTTATGTCTGATATTTTATTTAAGAAATACAACACTTTAATTTTTTTTAAAAATACATTATAGTAATTGTTTGAGATTGATACATTACTGTTTGGTAATTGTTATGTATCAGATACATTTATTATAAATTTGAATTTACGTATCATAACTAAAATAAGCACTGATACATTAATCGTTAAGTAAGATACATTACATTTTATACATGATACATTAATCTGATGCGCTGATACATTAATTTAATGCGCAAAAATGAGGGATTTTGAAAATCTGTAAAACATTAGATTTAAAGCTCGAGCATGTGTCCTTCCTCGATTTCTTCGCCCACAAATGTATCACGAATATAATTTGATATTGTGTACGGAAACATATTCTTCTAAATTTGAATAACCGTAGAAGATACATAGCAACACTTGATACATGAACAAATGATACATTTGGTAGAGACTACTTCTTTTCATTTCATAATGTAGTTTCACCAGCAAAAGAGGATCTCCTAAAACTGATTTTTTTGCAGGAAACAATATGAATACATCATATCTTTTACCTTTCCCTTATGCATATTGTGAAGGTGAAAATGGAGGAACATCCGATAATTCTTTGGAAAAAATTATAAAGCGAAAACTTGAGTTATTTTGAAAAAAATTGTGCAGAGATATTAAAATGGAGAGAATTAAATCTGAAAATTAAGAAATGAAGGAAGTAAAGATTGAGGGAGTGAAAATAGGAAGAGATAGAGTGATTAAAATTTGGAGGAGGTTGAGGGAGTGAAATAAGGAGTAAAAATAGAAAGAAAAACGTATATAACTTTATGTATCTGGAACAATGAATTTGAAAGAAAAAAGAGGGATTTTAGAAATATTTTTAAATGATAGGGAATAATAGAAATTATGAAAAATAAAGATATGTATATAGGTAATTTATCCATCTTTATAATGTTTGAACAATGCTCCTCTTTTTGATTAGCTTTGGAGTTTGAGTTAGGTTTAATATCTAATTTCACATTGAGATGGATAAACTTTTATAAGGCTAAAAAATGATCTTTAAAATTTGTTACATGTTGTTTGGTAATATGTCCATTACAGAAACCCAAAAGAATGAAAGCTAACACTGAAAAAGCTAAAGCCCATTGGAAGAAATTTTGGGTTACGAATCTATGCGGCCCAATCAGAATTATAGGGCCAGAAGCATAAAGTAGTCTGTTAGGGCATACATCGGCTTGATCCGTAACTTAATCGGTTTTTTATTGGCATGACCCTACTTATAATCTTTATTTTAAAACTTAATTCGTAATATCTGATTAAGGATAAAACAATCTTATTACTACATCACCATCGTCAGTTTATTAACTGAGTTAGTAGTCTCAAACTTGACTAGTCGGTCCATTTAATATTCCCTAATCTTTAAATGCTTAGTTATTGCCAAGTCCAATTAAAATAAAGGACGAGTAAATTGATAAAGCAGCCTACAATATGGTAACAACTCACAACTTATGGAGTTCTAGGAAGCTGTTAGTGGTGTTCAAAATGAGAGAAACAATTCAACAAATCAAGTATATAATGAAAATACAAAATTCCTAAACGATTCGGTGCCAGTTTTTAACATTAATATCAAAACCACCTAAACCCATGTGGCACATGAGGGGGAAATAAAAGTTGGTTTAATTAATTATTTCTCATCATTTATACTTGCACATGACGTGAGTATTTTAGAACATGGATTATGGATAGTTTTGGCAAAGACGGTAGTATTAAAAATACTAAAACTAAAGAGAGTAGTATTAATGGGTTTTGATAGAAATAAATGTACAAGGAGTAGGTAAATAATTAGAAATGTGTACGGCTGTACCCACTAGGCCAAAATTAATGCAGGAGGGGACACACCATAATTACTTGTAGTACATCGATGATAAGATTGTTTAGATTTGAGTATTGAATATCGAGAAAATTTTATTAAAAACATCACTTCAAATAAGTTGTATAACACATAATTTTAATTTAATCGTGGCTCAATACAGTGGGAGGGGACAATTCCCTGCCCCAAATGTGTTGGAAGAGGAACACTCATGAAAGGCCAAAAACTTAGCTGGAAGGTTTGTTGCCCTTGAAGCTTTTTGGTCATATTGGCTATTGCTAGTGTGAACTGTGGAAGATGATCTATCAACTTTCTTGGATGCCCACGTTGTTCATGTTAATTATGCAAATAAAAGAGGGCTTCAAAGTCACATCCAATAGGTTAGACCAAGTGTGACACATCATCATCGTTTGATTAGTGAACAAGTTATACTGAGATTATAATATGAATAATGAAATTATTTAGTAGATATGTTTTCTTTAATGATAAATATTAAATTTGTGAACTAATAAACGAATATACTGATATAATTTAAGTCATATGTTTGGTTTCACACGAGATATGTTTGAATAAATTTTCATTTCAAATTTAAAATTTATGAGAAATTTATAAGGGCATCTTGATATTCTATGTCAGGATTGAAGGTGGTATAAATATGATACAACAGCTGTAACATTAAACTGGGGCTAGCTAATAATTATTTGGATTAAAAGAGTGAGGCGATTTTTTTATTTGATTAAAAAATAGACCAATAAAAATTATTCGATATTTCTATATCAATTAAATGTCATAGATGCCGGATAAAATATTGAAGATTAATCGGAATACTCGAGACTAATCAATTTACTTATATGGATATGGATAATCCTCATCCACGCTCAACATGTATTAATGCTTTACTTTTTGCTTCTATTTCTCTTTCAACTCATGATGTTTAGCATGTTACATTTTTCATTTTTGGTACAAACGTGTATCATTATACTAACCAAAATGTCAAGCTTTCCCCCCTTCAATTCATCTTAAGGCCAAATGTGATCTTAAAATAAATTAAAAATAGCTTTGGAGAATAGGTACATGTGTTTTCACAAGTTGAAACTAATCATGGAAGCTATGTTCTTGTTTCAACTTTAGCCAAGAGCTATTTAAAGAAGTCAATATTACACTAACCTTTACTGTCACGGCACGAAATATGTCAATTTACTGCTGAACTTAAATGGTTTAATAGTCTTGATTTCAAGAAAAATGAACCAACTAATTGGCTCAATGTTCCTACCAAGCACAACAAACATGAAAAGAAAAAAAAAGGGCTAAAGTATGTGGGACAAATTAATGTTGAAATTAGGTCTTAAGCCTGACTCACATTCCAAAAGCTAGTTCAAAGGAAGGAGGATTGTCCAAGCCTTATAAGTAATTCACTCGTCTCATTAACCACCGATGTGGAACTTTTGTCATTCTTTAATACCCACCTCACGCCCAGTACTTAGCATCTGGTGCGTGGGCAATTTTAATTTCGGAAGTCCCAACATCGGGTGAGATGGGCCTGCTCTGATACCATGTTGAACTTAGGTCTTAGGCCTAACTCACACCTTAAAAGCTAGCTCAAAAGAAGGAGGATTATCCAATCCTTATAAGGAGCTCACCCATCTCATTAATCATCGACGTAGACTTTTGTTATTCTTTAATAATTGACAAACAAAAGGCACCAACATATTCTGTTACTTACAAATTACAATGAAATGTTCAACATGCCCCAATTTTTTTTATTTACCTAATAAGAAATCAAATTAGAAGGCCCCAAAAATTGACTGACCAACCCATTGGTGGTTACCGGGGGGGGGGGGGGGTTAACCCAACTGCTGTGTCTTTAATTTGGTAGGAAGAAGAGCGAAAGAAAGTATTGGGTATATTAAGAAATTCATTAAATATTTTAATTAAAAAAAATATTTTTATATTGAACTATGATGAAATTATTGTTGATGAACTAGTTTGACGTATTAAACTTCAATCTAAATTAAAAATCAACATAACAGGGCAAAATAAACTAATGGAATTAAATTTCTAAAAATAACATGAGGAAAATTGTATTGAAAATCAATAGTTTCATAAAGGGTGAAACCCTGTATTTTATATTATATATGTATAATCATGTCTCTCCATTCTCTTGTGAACAAAACATAAACCAAAAAAAATAAAAAATAAAAAAGCTCTGCTCCTTTTTTTTGTTTCTTTTTCTCATTCAATTTTTTTTTCTCGAACAGATTGACATTCATATAGTCGACCTCAACTTCAAGTGAAGATTGGTTGAAGAGTAGCAGTAGTACTAACCATAGTGTCTCTACTCTTAAGCAAACCTTTCCAAGATTTCAATTGTGACATAAATTGTTTGTAAACTCCACCTCTAGTAACAGAAAATGTCAACAATATGCTCTTTCTAAACCTCTTTAATCTTCTTCCAATCTTGATCTTCAACTTACACACTCTCACTTTTAGCCATGGTTGTTTTCTAATAGAATCTGATTTCTTTAAAGACTTGTAAATCAAGAATTGTGCTTTTCTATGTTGCATCTCTTCGGGGTCATCAATTTCCATCTTTGAGTAACCATAATATTGTTGTTTACTCATAAAACTATTCATGATGAAGTATTTATTTATTTTCTCTAAGGGTGTAGAGAAAATTATATTGTGGAGAGGTGATATAGTGAACATGAAATGAGGAAATATTTATATAGTAGAAAGTTTTTTTTTGGGGGGTGGGGGGGTGGGGGTCAAGATATAGAAGTAAGGGTGTGATGAAATTAAAACAATTGCATGTGCCATGAAGGTTTCTTTGAAGTTTAACTTAGAAAATAATAATTGTGTTTTTAAAAAGAATAAAAAAATGGCTGAGCTGGAATAAGGAAGAGCATCATGGAGGTGCAGGAATATACTAGCCATTTTGTCAACTCGATAAGACTTGAGTAAAAATAAATAAAATCCTTTTCCCTATGCACATTTCAGATGATGGTAGTGATACACAAGTGGTTGTTGGGTCAGTTCATGCATATTTAAGGACTATTTGATAATAAAAATGACAATATTCATAATCCATGGCAGGCAGTAGGGAGTGATATCCGTTATTGATGCGAATTTAAAATAGTCAGACTCTAATACAATATTGAGCAGTAACCCACAAAGAAAGAAAAAAACACTCTACCTTCATAACAAAAAAGTATGATAAAATACTTCAATAAAAAATGCTTACTAACTTTAATATAATATTTACTTACTTATAATTCATCAAAATGTATCGAATAATTAATTATCCGAAAGCAACGCCTAACACCCCTAAAGGAGAGTTGTTTTCTCGAGCATGCATTTTGTTTTAAGGATGTTATGAATCATGATATAAATAATAAATTAAATGGTTATCTAAAATTATATAATTGTAAAAAAAAGTCTACGAGAAATAATTGCGTCATTTGGTTTAGAAAATTATGCCGGTTGAAAGAACTCGATATATAATAGTTATAGTAGTGGACTCATATATGTGAATAAATAATGCTATATTGAGTAACATTTTCTTTTTCATTTATTTATATTCAGTAACGTCTCTTACTTGTAATAAATCTTAAAATTTATAAATTACACTTATATATGAAGTAAATTTTCTGTATTCAGTAACGTGTTTTACGTGTAATAAATCTTAAAGTTTATAAATTACACTTATATCCCACGATAATAAAGAGAAATCGATGGACAGTGGCAACGGGCAAACCCCCCTCTAATTAAGTTCTATTTTTCTAGATTTTCTTTTTTCAGTTCTTTTTCTTTTCCAGCTCTTTTTATTTTTTAGTTTTTTCTTTTTTCTTTAAATAACGTGCTACAAAATGTGATTTTAGATCTAGAAAAATTCAAAATTTTTATTTTTAAAGGCTTATTTATACATTTATTTTTTGAACTCTCGAACGAAAAATTTGAGTCCAGTTGTTTTATCAGATATATGATTCTTCTAAAACAAATTCGTATGTCACTAGTTCTTGGCTTCTTGCAAAGTGGCCGTTGACCTATATTAACAAATATGGATTGACATTTTATTTGTATACCATATAAAAATTGGAGTTAAAAGTAATAAAATATTTAAAGTTTTCAAGTACCGTAAGAAAATACTCACATTTTGTGTTGCACCAAATAAATAAACTTAATATAGTTAATTATGTGATCTAGTAGGGTGAAAATAAATATTAATTAATCATAGTTAAACTATAGAAGTTTATGCTACATATATTTTTGTTACTACGGCCTACACAGGCACATAATCAACGTACCCATTCTAATTAATAATGTCCTGAAGATTCAGAATTATGTATTGTTTTTGAAGTCGACATGTCAAAGGGTGATCAACCAATATGGACCTCTCGTCTTTGTGATAATTATTATTAAAAAAGAGAAACATAAATGTATGTATAATAATGTATATATATCAAGTGTAGTGGGGAAGTGTCCACCGGCAAAATTCAATAATTGGATTATAAAAAGTATATACTATATATACAGTTTCATCAGCAGCATATACTGAGAGGGCAAGTCCAAAGCCCTAACATATACTCCCTCGGTTTAAAAAGAATAATCCTATTTTTTTTATTTTATTTGAAAAAGAATAATTCTTTTCCTATTTTGGTAATACTTTTACTTTAATTTTTCACGTTACATGTTTAAGACATAAGATTGAAGGACATTTTGTATATTTGACATAACTTTAATTTAGAACCACAAGATTAAAAAGTCTTGTTTCTTTTGTTAAATTACGTTTCAAGTCAAACTAGGTCATCCTTTTTTAAACGGAGGGATAATTTTTTTTTAATTTTCTCATGAGTCAACGACCATGTCTGGTGCCTTCTTTTTCTCCGATTTCTGCGTTTCTTCAACTTATTCAAGAGTTGCTCCTTTCACTTTTTTAAAAAGGCAAGTCAACCAATTATGCTTGTCGGACAACATATTTTGAGTCAATTTTTTTTAAAATAAATCTGATTAATTAAAACAAGGTCGAAAATTGATGATATGAGAAGTAGACATTTGAACATAAATTTAATGATATTAAAAAAAAAAAGTATTTAAAACTTTTTAAAATTGTATTTTGACATGTATATCACTTGAAATTCTGGGATGGGAAAAAGTTGTTTACTTGAAATAGTGGTTAGAATATAGAATTACTACATAAATTTGTTGTTTTTTTAGTGAGGGTTCAATTCTCCTGATATTTTTTTTATCCTCTTTCGTCATTTTTAAATTAAAATAATAATAATCGAAAAACCTCAACTTCAAGTTGGAGTGTGAAGTTGACTACAATGTATTATCAAACAGTTTTTTATAAATAAAAAATGTATTTTCTTTTCGAATGTTGGATGTCCATTCACTATTATTTTTTCACTATTAATTATATATTTTATTCTCTTTATAATAAATAAAAATGTTTTATAACAATGTTTATATTAATTAATATATAGTCTAGTTCTTAAATATTGAAAGATAATTTGGAGAATGAAACATTAATGTTAAACATTACTCTAAGACATAAATTTTTCTTTTTTTTAATCTTGATATGCTGAAAGTAAACATATACTTCTGGTAAAATTGATACGAGGGAGAGGGAGCGTATAAGTGAGTCCGGAGTCTAAAGGGTATAAAAATTTTAACAAAAATTTTAAAATGGTATATAAATTTTTATTTTAACCAAAACTGTAAAAAATAAAAATTTATATACCGGTTTGAAATTTTTGTTAAAATTTTATACCCTTTAGACTCCGAATTCGTATATAATTGCCTTATGTGGCATACGGGTCCATTTTGGAATTGAGTCAGCAATAATTTAAAATACAATTATGGATAGTTGGTAAGCAATTGCATATAAAAGTATTTACTTCACCAGATTCCATATTAGTATTTCATTATTAATGATTAAATATCAGATAATTACAAGGATATCATAGTTTAAAGTTTGACATGAACTTGAAAAACTAATGCAAATAATTAAGGTAAAACCCCCCTTAATGAGTGGTTTGACAAACAAAATGAATGTCATTGCCATCGAGGACTCCACCTCTTAAATACTCTTTTAGGCAAGTACTGGTGAAGGCACAAATATGTAGTAGATGATTTATCGTCTCTTTACTTAATTTTTTGAAAAGTTAAAAATAATTAGTTTTTTTTTTTCTATTGAAAAGATTTTGATTAAGTTTTTAGGGAAAAATTAGTATTTTTGTAGTAGCACTTCAGAAGCTGAAAAAGTCAAAAACACAATTTCCACTCTAATATTAGTAAGAGTATTTTTTAGATTGATTAGTCAAACACAAGTTGCTACAACATAGTTATCTCGTAAAACCGATGTATATTCTCCCTTCTGTATTTTTGATTGAAATTGTGGAACTTTCTCAGGCACAAAACAATCAATTAGAAGTCATGGAACTGTTAAGATGGATATAAAAGAAATATTAGAACTTAGAAGACAATGCCTTGACATATTATTTATTTACATGAAGTGTAAATAGCAAAAGTTTGTTTGCGTGTGATACTATTACAACTTTACAGATGACAAAAGAAAATGGCTAAAAAGTCCAAATTTTCCACAGCATCTATCACCTTTGTTTAACCTACAGAACCTTCAAGCTTCAAGCTCATTAATTGGTTCACCTCAGCACCAAATTCATCAGGGAGTTCATTGAAAACATCTCTGCAAAACCCAGAGATCATTGCAGCCATTGCTTTCTCATAGTCGATTCCTCTCTGCTGAAAGTAGAACAACTGATCTTCACCAATCTTTGAAGTTGTTGCTTCATGTTCTATCCGGGCAGAGGGGTTCTTCGCCTGTTAAAATGATGCCATATGTAAATATAGAAACAGAAGAGCAAAAACGCAGTTACATTAGATTCCGAGTTCCAAGTAGAACAAGAGTTATATATACACAACTACACAAGCAGCTACCAGGATAACTACAAAATTCATGTAGCATCTAACTTAGAACTTAAAAGCCACACCAAAAGAAACAAATGTTGTCTTCTTTGACCCCTATGCACTAATCTATTTCTATATAGATACTACAGAAGCTTTCTGAGAGATCCTAAAATATAGAAGAATTTATCAGGTAAATCCAATCAAGAATATTAGACTGTAGACTGCTTTTAAATTAGTTTGCAGTTTGCATAGTTTCTCCATCAATTCGCAAAGATGGGAGCGTATTTTTTGTGGCATTTTACTAGAAAACTATCACATGCAAAATTAAATTAAAGGTTAAGTTTCCTCGAGTTAACAAAATTTAAGATGATTATCAAAGGCCACTGATTTAAACTACATTTATTAGTAAATGTACTTCATCTGGAGTTCTGGACCAAGCATAACGATAAGTTAATCAAACAGACGGACATGCAGTTTGCTGCTAGTTCAAAACATACAATGCATCCATAACAATTACTATTTGCACCTTCTCCGTGCACAAGTACACACTAGTTTTCGGCAACGGAGGCTTAGTCAACTCCAGAAATATCAAACACTGTCATGCACAGGGATACAAGTTAATGCTTTTCATCCAACACATGATCTATGGACATCTTCTCATGACAATGAACTTAAAATGAAAGTAACCAGTACCCTTCCCCCTCCCCTTTTTTCATTTTCGATTCACCATGAGTAACAGACAAACCACTAGTTTTATGGTCTACATGAGAACATTCTCAGACGCCAATGAAAGAGAGACTATTTATAGACCTGCCGGATAGCTCAAATATTTCCAAGCCGAAGGTCCTAGCATGGGGACCTAATTGACTTGTTTTAGAAGTAACTATGTACATTTTTGTTGAACCATTTCTGCTAAGCTTTTGTCGAATGAGTCTGATTCAAGATGGAATCCTTCTTTCTTTTTCCTTTTCCTTTTCTGCAATTGGAATAGGGGAGCTCTTGGATAGGGTGGTTTTTTTTTTGAACAGGTAACTTCGTATAGTTCTCACAAACAGTACATAGGTTGTACTGAAAACCATATATATAAATTTTACTTCAAAATCCTGCTAACTCCTACCTAAATTGAATCTAGAACATCAATTATGGAGATAATGCCATTTGAGTATATTTGATTACCACCAAAAACATAGTAACAAAAGGCAGTTTAACTTAATCTTTTGCATACTATTCTCTATGATATCAAAACATCTAGCATTCCTTTCCTTCCAAATTGTCCACCAGATACAAGCAGGAAAATTCTCCATCTATCTCTGTTTTTTGCTTGCACACCAGCTTCCTCTCAGCTCTGGATTGCTTCGGTAATCTTTCCAGGCATAGCCCATGAGATGCCTTTTGAGACTTAAGAAAATCATCCATAGCTGTTCAGTGACTTTGCAATGAAGAAATAGATGATTAACTGTCTCAGCCTTTTCCCCACAAAAAAACACCTAGGACAAAGTGGTAACCCTCTCCTCTGTCTTGGGTGAAAGTTGCTTCCTTGGCTAGCAACCAGATAAAGCAGGCCACTTTGTGTGGAATTTTGTTTTTCCATGGCCAGTTGCTTATGCATTGAGGTGTTTGATTCATCCACCTCTAAGCGTTACTTACTTTGAACTGGACCTTCTTATTATCTTTCCACCATAAGGTATCTTGACCTACCTCCAGTCCATTGAATTGTTCGATGGTGTTAAAGAAATCTGCAACTCTTTGGATCTCCCAGTCATTTAGATGCCTTCTAAAGTTGAATCTCCATCCATGGGGTGTCCAAAATTCTACAATAGTCTTTTGTTGGTGAGAGACTAATGCATGAATATCTGGGAACAAATTTTCCAGTCTTCTTGACTCATGCCATTCATCTTTCCAACAATCAGTTTTAGCCCCGTTTGCACCTTTAATCGTAATTTTGGTTTTGAATTCACTCCATAATGTTCTGATAGATAGGGTGGTTAGTGGTAGACTAAAATCATTGCTCCTGTACTATGAGAAAGGTAAATGGAACTTAATGAGGGAAATGCACAAGTACCCCCTAGAGTATGACCGAAATTTCAGAGACAAACCTTAACTAAACTAAAATCCTATTACCCCTGATTTTTATTTTTTTTTTGTAATTTTGTGCACTTTTTGTCTTACGTGGCACACCCCGTGACTCCACGCAGTTGAGGCGCATGGGAGAAAAAGTGCACAAAATTACAAAAAAATAAGTTAAGGGGACAATAGGACCTTAGTTTAGTTAAGGTGTGTCTATGGGGTTTCGGTCATAGTCTAGGGCGTAGTTGTGCATTTTCCCTTTTCCTTTTTTGATCAGGTAAATAAACTTTTCATCAAAGATTGGAACTTAATGATTTTTTCTTTGATCAGGTAAATAAAATTTTAATCAAAGATTGGAACTTAATGATTTTTTCTTTGATCAGGTAACTAAATTTTATATGAAAGATTGGAACTTAATGACAACAGCATCATGCATAAATCAGGAGACCACAGAATACAGTGAAGTAAACTGTGATCACAGAAAGATCATGTTTTCCACCTAAAGAGTAATAAGGCTATATGTCAAAACTAATTATTATACTTCTATAAGTAGAGAGCTAAAGCTACATCAATAATTATTTTATCATACGGAGACAGAAAGCAAAATTAAAATTCACAGAGAGCTACTCACCTGAATATATGGATAAGTGTTGGCTGCAGCTTTATCACCGATGAGCATTGAATCACACTGGGAGGAATTCCGAGCATTCTCTGCACTTGATAAGACCTGAACCAGTCCTCTGTAACAGTTTCTAGAATTTCCTGCAGAAATACCCTTTGAAATAATCCTACTCCTCGTATTCTTCCCTTTGTGTACCATCTTTGTTCCTGTATCTGCCTGCTGATAGTTGTTGGTCAATGCCACAGAATAGAATTCACCAACTGATTCATCACCCTCTAATACAACACTTGGATACTTCCAGGTAATAGCTGAGCCAGTCTCAACTTGTGTCCATGATATCTTCGATCTAGCCCCAGCACATATTCCTCTCTTTGTAACAAAATTATAAATCCCTCCTCTCCCTTCCTCATCTCCAGCATACCAATTCTGCACGGTTGAGTACTTAATCTCTGAACCTTCATGGCAATACAATTCCACCACAGCAGCATGTAACTGATTTGTATCATATGAAGGTGCTGTACACCCTTCTAAATACTCAACGAAACTCCCTTCATCCGCAACAATCAAAGTCCTCTCGAATTGCCCAGTTTCCATTGCATTTATTCTAAAATAAGTAGATATTTGCATAGGACACTTGGTGTTCTTGGGTATATACACAAATGATCCATCACTAAACACAGCTGAATTAAGAGCCGCGTAAAAATTGTCTTCTGGGGGCACAACTCTAAACAAATACTTCCTGACTAAATCTGGATACTCCCTAATAGCCTCAGAAATCGAACAAAAAATCACACCAGACTTCTCTAAAGTCTTCCTATGAGTTGTAGCAATAGAAACACTATCAAGAACAGCATCAACTGCAACATTTGCTAAACGATTTCTTTCATTCAAAGGAATACCCAATTTATCAAAATACCTAACAAGCTCAGGGTCAGCCTCATCAAGACTATCTAAAGTTGGTTTCTTTTTAGGTTCTGAATAATAACAAATATTCTGAAAATCAATTTCTGGGTACTGATTATCAGACCATTTAGGCTCTTTCATTTTAACAAATTTCTCATATGATTTCAATCTATACTCAAGCATCCATTCAGGCTCATTCTTTCTTGATGAAATTAACCTAATAGTATCCTCCGAAAGCCCTTTTGGCAGCGCAAAAGATTCAATATTTTCATTAAAACCCCATTTATAGTCTCTTTTCAAGAATTTCTGAAGTGGGTCGTCTTCATTTGAGATTGATAAAGATGATTCTTTACCTGTAACTTCAACAGTGGCCTTGGCATCAGCAGCTTTAATCTTGAAATTACCTGGATTTGAGATTTTGGGTCCGGGTGAATTAGGCAAAAAGTTATACCCTTTTGGGAGTTTAGGCTGCTCAGCGATGGATTGAGGACAGAAGCGTGAGATTCCATTGGTGAGAAGAGAAGCCATAGTTGATGCTTAGAAGATAGAAAGAAGCAGGATGAGAAGGCAAACATAAATTTTATTTGTTTCTTTTTTAATTTTTTGTGGTGTCTGATCTAAGATGTCATATGCTGACCACGTGCATCTTTTCAAAGCCTAAATTACAACAACAAAAAAAATAATTAAAAAAAATAGTAAACCTAAATTATTTTTGTTGCATTTTATGTCATTTAAGCGCTCACTTGATAATGATAAAGTCAGACTTTACGTTGAAAGTTTTAAAATAAAAACAAGTAAATGTGAAGAGTTATGACTGGTGTTTGTGCATGTTACTTTACAAATTATGATTGGTGTTTGTGCATTATCTATAAGAATGGTGAAACTCAGAAAGTGACTAAATTAACTCAGAAATTCAATGGCGTTCATAAGAGAAATTTGTGAAATCCTAGGGAAAATTGTATAAGAGAGAAAATCGTCTAAGAGAAAGAAAGGGGAATCGTATTATGTTTTAGAGAAGTAAGATGGATGAAAATGAGGAAAAAATTAGTAATTAAGATTTATGAGTCTACATGGAGATGAGGTTTTTTGGTGCTTATGTGGCATCCACATGGTGTCCACGTGGCGTTCAGGTGACACTTACCACACCTTTGTTAAAATTAAGGGTAAAAATAACTCAACACTTTAATAGAAGAACTAGAATTTAATTTAAAAATATATGTGAGCTAATTTGGATAATTCAGAAATATTTTTGAGCATTTTTCGTAAAATTTAATTGAAATAATGGTTAATTTTAGGTCAAATTTTAAAACAATTGTAACAGATTATCGAATCTACTTCGGCTCTACCCGGACCTCCAATTCTAGGGTTTTCAGGTAAGTTCTTCTCCTCTGTTTTCTATTCCTTTGTTCGATCTTTTCTCAAAATTCACCATTTTTGTTAGCAATAAAGGGAAGGATTTGGAAGATGGATATCATATCACAGTTACAGGAACAAGTAAATACAATTGCAGCTCTTGCTTTCAACACCTTTGGTACTCTTCAGAGGGACGCCCCTCCTGTGCGTCTATCACCTAATTATCCAGAACCTCCACCTGCTAATCCCACAGAAGACTCAACTAATGTTGCAGAACAACCAAAGCAAATGAGTGCTGCTTTTGTTAAGGCTGCCAAGCAGGTGAAACTCCATACTCCATACCTTCACTTTTTCTGCTTATTCATCAACGAATATGAGCAAGCCACAGACCAGGGTATATAAGTAATCTGCATGTACTTCGAGAATAGGGAATTTTCTCTTTTTTTCGGAAGATCAAGATGAACTATTTAGTTTAGTTTCCTTTTTTGTGTAGACAATTTTTGTTGTAAATGAGCCTGAAGAAGTGATTGAACTTGTAGAATCCCTTTAAGAATAGGAAGGTATATCTTTGTGTTCCATGTAAATGTTGTTGATTGCACCTTCTTGGTGCTGTATTACAAAATGCACTTACCATTCCTTCAAAAAATCATTTTTGGACAAAATAATGTTTCTTTTTGTCTTCTTTTGACTAGTATGTTTACTTTTGGAAACGTCAACTCTTTAGATTATATCGTGGGTATACTTTATGTTTCTTGGCTCATCATATATGATGTGTATCTGCAGTTCTATATGAGATAAAACTAGATGTGTATCTGCAGTTCTATACGAGATAAAACTAAGTTGTTTCTTGCTCATGATATATGATGTGTTTGTGCAGTTCTATACAAGATAACACTAAGTTGTTTCTTGGCTCATCATATCTAATGCGTACATGCATTCCTATACCAGATGATATTAAGTCTTTGTTTGTTCAGACTTGAGACCTGCGTGGTTGAGTTCAAAGACCTTAGTCCTGATTCCTGAGAGCAGTGTGGTTGAGTTCAAATACCTAGTCTTTTGTCCTTTATTTTAATGACAAATACAATAATGCTATTAGCATCATCAACTACTTCAATAAAACTTGACTGAATCACATAATGGCAGACAAATTCCAACTACTAGCTGGACAGGATTGCATGCCTCTAGGGATTTTTACTAGAGAACTTGATCTCAGCCTCTCAGGTTTGGTAACCATGACATCTAGACCAAGTCTCACCGGGTAAACCTGGTGTCAAAACCGGAAAACTGAGTTCTAGTTTATCGCCCTTTAGCTGTCTTCTATGAAATGTATATGGACAACCCTGTGATTAGTTCTAAGGTGTTCAAGTTCACAGTTATATTTCCCTTGTTTTCTTCTTGGCCTCACAATCAGAGGTTGTCTAATCTAGCATCCTATCAAACTTAAGCAGCACAGCCGACACTTGAGAGTAGCCTTGAGGATTGTGTGGCTCTAATTCAGACCAATTGCAAATTTTCATTGTGATCCTAAAGTGTATGCTTTGCTACAATGTCATTGTATTAAATCAATCTTCTCTTTTTCTTATCCTTCTTTGAGCAGTTCGATGTGTTGGTTGCTGCTCTTCCTTTATCGGATGGGGGTGAAGAAGCCCAATTGAAAAGGATTGCAGAACTCCAGGTATATGCTTCTTTGTGAATAATTGGTGGAATTCACTTTTTGACATCCTCTAATTCCGATGTGTTATAGCTTAACAGTATTTAAACTAAAAAAATAAAGAAGGATAAATAAAGATTACTCTGTCTATTTTGGGCTTAGTAGTCTTACTCGGTTATGTATGTATGTGATGTAGGCTGAGAACGATGCAGTTGGCCAAGAACTTCAAAAACAACTGGAAGCTGCAGGTAAGAGTTTGTTTTTCTCTTGCTTTCTTTCTGAGAGATAGTGGAAGCTGTTCTGATTAAGCTAAGGTCCAAATTTCCATTTACCTCTCTGTATTATTAATTTTTTGTTTATTCTGAGATTCAGTTTGCTGATTTTGGTGATTTAGAGAAGGAGCTAAAGCAGGTCCAGGAGTTGTTTAACCAAGCAACAGATAACTGCCTGAACTTGAAGAAGCCAGAATGAATAAGGTAGTAGATATTTCAGTTTGATAGATCTAAGGGAAAAGAATTTGCTTGAGGAGCCGCCCATTCTTGCTGGAATATACCCTGGAGGAACAATAAATTGATTGTGTCCATGTCTGTTATGGGTACATTTATTAACTGATTATAATTAGGCATGCTCTGACATTATTATTTTTTAAGTTCTTGGCCACTGCTGAAGAAAAGAATTCAGTATACCATTGTATCTGGTTTAGAACTGTGTTTATAGAATGAAAAGAGGTAGGGATAATGTGCCTAAATAGCAAAAATCTGCAGTTTTTTTGTCTCCACATCCTTAAATATTAGTGTCTTCTGTGCCGCGAGTTCAATTTGGAAGTTGGCTAGTTTCTCTGCTCCAGCACTTGTTGTCAAAAGTTATGCAATTATCAGACTGACTTCGTAAAAATGTGATCCCAAAACATGGCAGCTTGCATGCACAACTACCCTACCGAATTGATGGTTTTAATGCATAGACACATTTTGGGTTATACTACTAATACTATGTCTGGGTACTTTGGAGTATAGATTGCATATCGCCAGAACATTTTCTTGTCGTGCTGGAACTGAGGCGTGGCCGAAAACAAGTAGCAACCATACAAAATATATAGAAAACCTTGATTGCCTAATATGTAAGCGTAAACAGCAACAAAGAGAAGAATTTACAGCCATCGGGGTTTGTTGAAAGCTAAATTTTAGATAGAACGTAGGTCCAACTATGACTGGTAGCAGGACTACTACGTCAGATGACAATTGGCATCAATACATGAATGATGAAAATAACGCAGGAGACGTATTGATCTACTACAATACATAAGACATTTTATCAAAATAAAACTATCACGGAAATCATTCAGATGATTGCAATTATTTTGGAGGAAACATTAGTAAGAATTACTATTGAAAGGTGAACCAACATTGAGCAACGAGCAAAATAGGGTGTTCAGCATTGGCTGGATAGCCAAAAAGACAAGTATACAGTTACATGCCTACACTTCTCCAAAGACCTTCAAGTATATCTAGATCTCATATCTAAGTATCAAAAGGGCAACGCAAAAATAAAAAAACAAACAGCATACAATCAGTTGATCGAAACCATAAATTGTATCCTCAATGAAATAGCCTACAGAGGTTTCCAACACCCTAAGATAGTGAAATACACATCTGGATTCCAACTGATAACCTCATCTCCCGCTTATGACATCAATACACAAATCACGCCAGGAAGCACTCAGTAAATCCTTTCACCAGCATATATCACTGCAAGAAGGAAGTGAGATAAGTATTCAAACAAATCATTATTTTTTATGAAGAAACTATTATCATTTTAAGAACCCATTCGGCCATACAAGTAAAAAGATATTATCTCATAAAATTTCAGTCATTTCTATTCCAAAATGGAGTTGTCGGTATAAAGAAGCTTTAGTTAATAAATAAGCTCAACAGGTTAATCAAACCTGAGGATGCTGCAAAACTTGCTGCTGCTGTTGAGGTTGTGCGTAATTTCCATACCCAGCATAGCCCGCATAATACTGATTTGGATCCTGAGCAGGGGGGGCATAACCATAACCTTCATATCCAGCTGTATACCCATAATAACCAGCATATTGGTTTGGATCAAGCTGAGGCTGCATATACCAGAGACGAAACATAAGATTCAGATTGGTATTTGACTGGGAAGTGCCAAAAACAGAAATTATAATTTTGGCATTCCTTACCTGCTGCTTGTTTGCAGGACTTCGACCCCATGAAAGACGGATGCTTTGTCCACCCAGCTGAGTTCCATTTAATACCCGTAGAGCTTCCTCAGCACAACTTCTGCAATAACAAGGATGGACCATGTGTTAATTCTCCAAGTGTTGAGAATTGAGATTGATCCTCTTGAGAAGGCTCATTTATTACTTTACCTATCAGCAAACTGAATAAAGCCACACCGCTTGCCTACTGGTATTTTTACATGAAGCAACTGCCCATAATGTCCAAAAATCTGCCTCAAGTGTTCATCCGTTATATTGGAATCCAAGTTCCCAACAAAAATCTGCAACGAAAATTCATTTGGATATGAGTACCAAGCCAAGAAAACATCAAATTATACCAAAAAGAAATGTACTGACAGTGGTATTAGATGGGTCGTCCTCATTTTGAGTTCCAGGTGAACTTTGATACGAAGCTGCAAATGGAAGAGGCAAATGTGAATAGAGGGTGAACTTTATGCTCCATGAGTAAGATGAAGTACATTGCACATTATTGCAATGAAAGGACAGTAGGAATACAAAACTACAAAGCCTATGTATGTACCATAAATAAACCATAACTACAAGACAGAGGCTGGTCAGAAAACTACCACTATCACCATCACTAGAACAAATGTGTGGAAAGGTACCCAGTAAGAAGACACTATTATATATGATTCAAGAGATGAGACTGCACTATCATTCCACAATTAAGTCGTTCAAGCATCAGACTTGTGATTGCATTGTTCCAACAGGGCAAGAAGACTAGTAACTTTTAGCTCTTACAGGTCTCAAAAGAAGTAGAATATGTAATATATATTGAGACACAAGCTGACAGACAGACTAAAAGGTCTAAGAAAATCAAGAGGCATGTCTAACAGTTTGGAGATGCAATCAAGCATTCGAGAAAAGGACACACATTTCAACTGATGGATCACCCAAAAGAAGGTTCTTCACATACAACAATGTATATACTCAGATGTGCTTTTGGGAGTTCAGAAGCAAGAAAAGATGCATGTTCAAATTTGCGAAGGATGGGGCAATAGTTTGGCAAAGGGGCAAGAGGAAGACCAATATATAAATATACAAATAGAAAAATTATTTAGAAGTTGTATACACACCATCAGATGGATCTGCAGTTTCTATTTAATATCATGAATTGCCAGCCCGAACGTCATTATTTTGTTACATACTATCTCATGCATGAATTTTATTTTTGAATGCTTTGGCACGTGCCTATCAAACAAGAAAGGCGAGAAAAGGCAGGAAGGGGGTGCTAGTATCCTAAATAATGCAACAACTAACAAGTAGCTATACATACAGCTACCAGCACTCCAGTAGATAAAAATTATAATCCCATTTTTGATCAAGAAGATATTACTATTAATTTGCTAATGGGCATAGATTCTTCAAGCTTCTTGAGTAAAACCTACAGATTATCTGAATTAATTGTATAATAAGTATTCCAAGTATATTAGTTCATAATTTGAAAACAAGAAAAAAATCATAGTCGAAGAAAAAATGATTTTAACACCCCCCAAATAGTAATAGCATCACAAAAATGAGTACTGAACTGTTGTACCAACAATAAACAAATGATGGCAGGAAGCTTCTAGTCCCTGTGAAGGGGAATTTACTGAACAGGCTCACAAGGTAAATGGAGCAGAACTAAGATTGACTAGGATTGCTAAATTAATGAATGAGACTGGCCACAAATCGTAGAGGCATACTAAAGATCAGAGTGTAATACGAGCAAGCTAACAAGATATTGGAATTAAAGAATTAGAAGGCTGAAACATAACGCTAAAGTGAAATGGCTGAAACATAACGCTAAAGTGAAATGGCTGAAACACAACGCAAAAGTGAAATGGCTGAAACATAACGCAAAAGTGAAATGGCTGAAACATAACCCTAAAGTGAAATGGCGGAAGCATAACACTAAAGAAAAATGGCTGAAACATAATGCTAAAGTGAAATGGCTGAAACATAACGCAAAAGTGAAATGGCTGAAACATAACGCTAAAGTGAAATGGCGGAAACATAACACTAAAAAAAATGGCTGAAACATAATGCTAAAGTGAAATGGCTGAAACATAATGCTAAAGCGAAATGGCTGAAACATAATGCTAAAGCGAAATGACCGGAAAGTAATGGTGAAGTAAAATGACTGAAAATTAAAGACAAAGTAAAATGGCTGAAAAGTAATGATAAAGTAAAATGGCTGATAATAAAGAAAAAGCAATCTGACTGGAGTATGGAGTAACGGGAAAAAGTAGCAAAACTTAGAAACAAGAGGATCCTACATAGCGAAATTTAACCACATTTAAATGAACTGACTTACGCCACACCACGTCCTAAAAGGTATTTCAGCTGAAACATGCATCCAGGCCCTTATATCATAGAGCCTCCAAATCATCCTGCTTGGAGACAAGCGGAGTTTTATGAGATTTAATATTTCAAGGGGAAGTTTTAAACTACTGGAACGAAATGACTTCGATAGCTGGGTACGCATCAAAAATTCAAGAGCATAACCAATGAAAGAAAACATAACAACACCTGCATAGGCAAACAGAACAAATATAGACTATCACTTCACCCACCAAATTAAAGGAATAGCATCCTCGAGCAATCACAACTTGATCACTAAAGGAATTTATGACAACTAAACAAGACAAGATCCAGAATCTAAATGCCGACAGAAGTTAGCAAACAACTGCAAGCTGGATTTGTTTCACTTAACTGCTACAAAGATTACCACACAACACAATACATATACCAACTAGGTTGAGCCATACCTTGACTTTGACCACCCATACTCTTCTTGTTAGCTGCGGGACCAATCCGCATGGGCCTAGTGGAGCAAAACTGTCCATTCATCTCAGTCATAGCGCGCAACTGCTCACTTTCATCCCCAAACTTAACAAAACCATAACCCTTGGTACGCCCCGTGGCCTTATCTGTTACAACCTTAGCTCCCTTCACAGAAGGATAGTTAGCCCTAAATGTCTCCTGAAGCATATAATCAGAAACATCGGCTGCCAAGTCACCAACAAATATTGTATATTCAGGACCATTATCAGAACGTTTTTCACCAGAACCGAGTGAAGCCCAGTTGAGTCTGAAATTTTGCTCAATATTAGGCATCAAGGTACCATTATATGCTTGCAGATTCCTTTCTGCAGCAGCATGACTAATAAACTCAATAAAGCCATAACCCTCTGATTGTCCACTTTGCTTGTTACGGATAACTTTAGCAGAGGTCACCTATATAATAGACAAACAGTTTATATTCTCTAAAAAGGGCAAGCGAAAGAGAAAAAAGACTGTCAATAGTAGTAACAATGCTGCTCATACAGTACAAAAGACAAGAAAGTTAAATTAGAGAGGGGAGGGGGAGGGGGCAAGTGAAAGTGTTTTTTGGTATATAACGTCAAGATGCACCTAAAGGCAACCACCACGCAATCATTTAGTATGAACAAGTTTTCACACAGATTTAGGCATGGAGTTATTCATTAATTTAATAAGGTTGTGTAAGGTTTATTAGCTCCCTCTTTCACTATCTCAAATAATGTAACAATTGGCAAAAGCATTCGCCAAAACCCTTCCTAGTGTCAATACCCAAAGTCAATAAAAGAATGAACCAGCAAGGTTGCCTTGTTTATGGTTAACCTTAAAATGTTTCAGGATAAACGGTAACACAATACAGGTTGCAAAAGAGAAATTACAGCATACTCACATCCCTTCAACGAAGAGGTAATACAAGTTCATGAATACAAACTTCTGCATTTGCATAATGCATACTTTTAAGTTTAAACAGTGTTTTGGACGGCGAAAGGCGATAAAAGGCGACAAGGGTCTGCCTCGCCACGAGGTCACCTTTTTTTAAATGTGATACCAATTAATACCAAAAAGTTAAAATATTAATTGCATACGTAAATAATCAGATTCTCAATAGCAATAACATATTAGCAAATGTTTCAATTCAAAAACTGAAAATAGATGGTACACACTAAAAGTGTAAAACTTGAATGAGAAAAAAACAGAACAAAAGTCAAATAGAGATAGAAGTGACTCTAAAGTATGAAGAAGACAATAAAAAAATCGAGGAAGAAAATCTGAAGAAGAAATATGTATTGGTTGGACTCTGAAGTAGCTGAAAAAGTCTGGCTGGTCGTGGGAGGAGTCGGGTCGAAAACCCAAAAAGTACCATTTAACTTTTTAAAAACCTAAATTGGTTGCATTTTTTTAAGATAATACAAAAGGTGACACCTTTCCCGCCTTTCTTGCCTTTTCTCTCCATGGCGTCGCCTTTTGGAGATCACCTCAGGCAATGAATCGCCTTTCACAACACTGGTTTTACCACCAAGGTAAAGAAAGTTTCTGATACAAACTACAGCATATTCACATATCTTTCACCAACAACATAACACAAGTTACTGAATACAAACAACAGCATATTGACACACTGTATACCAACAACATAACATAAGCTTAAATACAAACATCAAATTCACATGCCTTTTACCAACAAAGGTAATACTAGTCACTGAATACAAACGAAAGCATACCCTCATACCTTTCACCAACCATGAAAGACAAGTCACTGAATACAAATAACAGTTTATTCACATACCTTTAACCAAGAACGTAACCGAAAGTTTTTTTGCTATGAAACTACATCATATTCACTATATGTAGAGAGACTATCAAATTAACATTACTCAAATAAACATTCAATACGAAAGAACATATCGTTTTGTACCCCAATAAATTTTTCAAACTCATTCAAGAATAAGAACCATTCGAAAACTTACCAAGAATCTATATCAAATTGTTCAAGAAAAAAAAAGAGGCGTTTATATTAACAAACCTCTCCAGTTTGTGCGAAACAGTTGAGAAGGTATTGCTCATCCATCCAAAACTGTAGATCTCCGATCCAAAGGCTTCGGATCTCATCAGCACTAGCCGGCTGAAAAGAACCGGCAGTAGCAGCCAAACCAGAGGCGTTGTACTGAAGTTGTTGTTGTTGGGGTGGAGGAACTCCGCCCTGTTGCGGAGGTTGCTGGTAGTAATATCCCGATTGCTGCGGAGGCGCAACCTGATACTGCGGCGGCGGCTGAGCCATCCACTGCTGTGTCTGCTGGTACTGTGGTGGTGGAACCATGGAATTCGCTGGTTGCATCGTGATGAAATGGGGTTCAGAGAGGGGGGGAACGGTGGAACCCTAGAAGAATGTATGGAGGAACACGAGAAATGTATTGTATGCACCCGTGCCTTCTATTTATTCCGAAACCAGCTGATGAGATATTTTCTGCCCTTTTGGGGTTTTTCCTTTTTTAAGACAAGGAGAATTATATATATGGGAAAAAAGAAATCTTGTATATACATACACATATATAAAAATAAAATAAAATGATTTTGGAAGTGTTTGAATCCATCTCCACTTAGAAATTTGGGATTTAAATTTGAATTAAAACATAACTTAATTTTGATCAAAGCTAACATTTAGAGGTGGGGTCTTTACTCGAACTACTCAACCAGAAAGTTATATTATATTTACGTGAAGTTAGTATATAAATTTGAATTTTCTAAATATGATTGAAAATGGTAGATCAATAATGTTACGAAGTAATGCATACGTATTATGAGAAGAGATCAAATCTTATTGTTAGTATTTTCAATTTATGAATAACGTGTTTCATTTAGTGATATAATAGTCGAAGAAAAATTAACGATATATTGAGTATGGAATACTAATCAAGAAAATATACATTCTGTCGTTATGTTTCTTTTACGGGAGGAGAGCATAACTCAAAGTCCGGCAAAGACAAAGAATAAATTCAAACCTCAAATGTCGTAGGCCATAGTACAAGTCATGAGATGAGGCACAGGGAATGACGAGTGAGGTAAAGACCGTAGAATAAGTCTTTCAAAGTTAAGGAAAAGGAAGTACTCGAAGACTAAAAAAGTCAGAATATCGAATTTGCGTGTCAAATTTTGATAATTTTTTATTTCCTAATTGAAAATTTTGAATCCACCACAACTTATATAGGTTTGATTCAATTTAAATAAGGTTTAATTCAACTTGATCAAGCGATAGTTATCAAGCTTATCAAACTTGATTTGTTCCATTTGTTAGACTCAGTGGTAAATCTTGTAAGAGAGTCTTTATAGGATGAAATCAATTATTTATCGATTTTTCATCGTAATAAAACTGTGATTTAGAATGGAGCTTTGATGACTTAGTAAAATATATAAACATTCTAGCTTATTTCACCAACGAATAAGAGCTTTCATGTTTAATGTTAAATAGTTTTATTTACATCGCATATTTACATATTAGTCATCTTGTGATATCCACTATGAGCCATATTGATATTGTAATTCACATGTGTTGCATACTGTTGTTAAAGTTATATATTAATGATCCAGGATATTTTATTAAAGAAATGTTTAATTGTAATTGCTTTCAATCAATATGATCTAGCTGTGATTTCTTTGCTTAAGTAATTGTTAGAGTTACTATCTCAAAACGTCATTTAATTTTGATAATTTATCAAGTAAAATTATTAAATTTTGTTTGTATCAATAAAATCATTCAATGTGTACTTATATATAAAAAAAATCTCTCAACTTAAATTTTTGTATAAAAAAGAATCACTTAAACTTATCATGAAAATTATTTTGATATAATAAAATAATTTATTTTTATGCTATATTAATTAAGTTTAATAATAAAACTTTGAAACTGTGTGACAACCTTAATTATTAATTTAATTGGATTAAAACACTAAATCAACATTTTATTCGTGATATATCTCACCCAGAAGCCCTTATTTGTTGGTACAATTTAAAGTCTTAAACCTAATTTAACAGTGAATATTGAGAAGTTTGATAAACAAATTATACTAGCGCATATTTTATTAATGAAGTTTAATTACAAAACTTCCACTGCAAATGAGACGTGACAACCATAATTATTTATGTATTTTAGTGTAGTAGGATTAACACGCTAAATCAATATTTATCAGTGATATATATTCAATCCAGGAAATCTTTATTTGTTGCTTAATTAAATGAATAATAATTAAATTTCATTTTGTGATATATAATATATTCAATGATAAACGTAGTTAAATGATTTTATTGATACAAAAGTTTAAGTTGAGTGATTTTTTTGATATAAAAGTACAAGTTGAGTAAATTTATTAATATACAATAAGTTTAATGACTTTACTAGATAAATTCTCAAAATAGAGTGACTTTATGAGATATTAACTCATAAAAAGCCTCAATTTATTTATTGATTATGATTCTAATGTATAATATGTGATAATAGAATGTTTGGCTAGATTTGACATTAACACAAATAAGTAGAATCAAATTAAAACTATTAATCTAACTACTTGCAACAATAAGATAGTTATGTCTCAATCATAAACTCATTGAATATTCGAGTAAGCTATATGAATTATTACACAAATGATATCCTTTGATCTTACGTTCATTTTATATTGTTTATTATTTTCTTAAAAAGTCTAAAAGTAGACGGAGAAATAATATATAAAATTAATATTCATGTTAGTTTAATATTTTAAAATGGAAATTAAAGAACCAGTAGCTTTCATGAGGTTTACTTTGTTTGAAGCGTACATTTTGATAAAGCATATGACTTCTCCATGAAGAAATAATCCCTTGCTTATGTAAAGCTGAGTTTGTTGAATTGAATAAAATTGGCTGTCTTCTTCCATCAGTTTATACGCTGTGTTTTTTCAAAAAAATTGTATTTTCTTTATTCACTTTTATCGGTTCAATTTAAAAATTTTACAAATAATATTAGTTAACTTTTACTTTATTTTATTATTAATTATATTTACTTTTCAAAAAAAAATTGAATTACTATATTCAAAAGTAAGTATAATAATATAGTTTTAAAGTATTTATCATTTGTTGTCATATCAATATTGGACTAGTGAAAATGTAATAAACAGACTTTGGAAGTTGAAAATTAAGAAACGGAGAAGGATCAAAAATAATCTTAAACTGTCAGAAATAACTCACATATACCCTTGAAGTATATTTCGGCTCAAAATATCTTTTCCGTCAAACTATAGGTTCAAAAATACCTTTCTCATTAACAGAATGGGTTAAATGCCCTCTTAGATGCTATGTGGATGTCACATGACATGCCAAATAAGCCAATAGAGTTTCACTCATGCCACGTAGACTAATAAACTTACCCCTAATTTCTCCTAATTTTCTTTATTTTCCCTAGAATTTAGAAACGACTTCACTGAAGAACATATAACCCCTTTTCCTCATTTCTCCATTTCCTTAGAAAGATTACACAAAATATATAAATTCTAAGGGAAAGGATCTTATGTTCTTCAGTGAAATCGTTTCTAAATTATACGGGAAATAGAGAAAATTGGGAGAAATTAGGGGTAAACTTATTTTCTACGTGGCATGAGTGGAACTCTTTCGGCTTATGTGGCATGTCATGTGGTATCTACATGACATCCAAGTGGCGTTAAACAGATCATGTTAATGAGAAGGATGTTTTTGACCCTATAGTTTGAGGGGAAGAATATATTTGAGCCGAAATATAGTTCAAGGGTATCTTTGAGCTATTTCGAATAGTTCAAGGATATTTTTGACCCTTCTCTAATTAAAAAATCGATTAAAATATCAGGCGGCCGTAACTTTTGTAATGACATATGCATCCTAACTTAGTAAAGCGTGACAAGTTTTTTCCTTTTAAATTTTGTTCCTCCGAATAGTCTTGTAAATTTATTTTGTTACTTTAGTTAGTTGAGTACTCCCTCTTCTTCTGTTCCTAATTAAGGATAATTTTTCATCTACTATATTCTCAATATTAGTTACTTTAACAAGAAAAGGTAAAAATTCTTTAAATATAAAAATGTGTATTTTCATTTTTTGCTTCCAAAGCAAAGAAGATTGTCAGAAATGTAGACTATCACATTTAAATTGGGATGGATTGTCACTTTACTATTTGATACCCAAAGTAGCAACTCACATGTAGCTAGCTCTCTTTATCCAAGATAGATATTTAATAGCATTTCCCCCTTAAAGAATTGAGAAGCCAATCATTTTTTAATAGAAAGTATAGAGTATATAATAAGATGACCAATGCCACCAACTTGGCTAGGCTTATATAAGGACAAAAATCAACTCTCTTTTCATCCCAAAAACAACCAACCACCTCCCTTGCAGCCATCATTTTTTCCTCCTAAGACCTAAATTTTCTTCTTTTTTCCAAGAACATGGAATTCTCAACTTTCCATCCCTCAACATGGAATTCTTTTTTCACCTCTCCTCTCCTCTTTCCCTATCAGTTCATTCCTGAGAATTATGTTCACTGGAGAGAGACTCCTGAATCTCACATATACTCTGCTGATCTTCCAGGTAAACACACACACACATAAAAAAAAGAACAGTTAAAGTGACTCTTTTTTGGACACCCTTTTGTTTTTTTTGTATTGGGTATTAATTTTCTTGAAGTTTGGATGTTTTTGTTTTGACAGGTGTGAAGAAAGAGGAAATAAAGGTGGAAGTTGAGGATTCAAGCTACCTGATAATAAGAACTGAAGCAGCCAATGAAACAACAGAGCCAATAAGGAGCTTTATGAGGAAATTTAGGCTACCTGGAATGGTGGATATGGATGGAATTTCTGCTAGTTATAGAGATGGTGTTTTGACAGTCACAGTTCCAAGAACACTTGTGAGAAGGGGATTTTTCATTGAACCAGATGACTTGACAGAAAGCATAGTGAATCTTGGTGCTAGTGCTGCTTGATTATTTTGCTTCCAAACAAGATTTGGTTGATATTAATACCTAATCTTATTATTATTATTATTGGGTTTAGGGAGAGGGATTTCAAGATTGTGCTCTCTTTGAGATTATGTACATAAGTTAGATCAGTGGTAATCCTTAAACTGAATTTGCTGTTATTTCAAAAACTATTGAGCTTGAAAAATACTATATTTGTCACAAAAGAATGGAGTGCAGTCTATTTCCAAGGGTGTGTTTGATGCTAGAAAATAAATATTTGGTAAGTGCATTCTAAACTATTAGCTTAAACATTAATGTAGTACAATTTAACAAAATATTATGAGGGTGAAAAAATGAGGGGTTTGTGGGGCATAGAGTAGGTGGGGAGAAGATAATGAATTTGAAGGTGACTTGTTCTTCTTCATTTAGAAAATTATTTTTTCTCATGTTTATTTAAACAAATTAAATATGATTTTTTTAAAATATTTTCCTCCTTACCAAACAATTCCCAAAGCTTTCCAGGGAAGATCTGGGCAGGATACCATTGGAAGTTGAATTTGTTTAATTAAGAAGAAATTCATTGGAAGCTTCAAAAAATATCTTCATCTTTAACGAGGGAGCATGGAAGAGGATAATATGGATTTTAAACTGTTAAGTCTTTAAAAAAATGGGGCCAAATTATTACTCCAGGCATCCCCGCAATTCACAAATCCCCATCTAAAGAGGTACTCCTAAAACAAATATTTTTTTTTTGTTTAAATAAATGAATGGAAGAGTGGAAAAAGAGGGTAGAATTATTTAACCTAAAATTCAATAAACAAGTTTTGGGCTAAACAAGAACTTAACAGTAGGTGGGGACGACAGCCACAAGGTTCACGTCTACTTTAACCAACTTTTAGTTTAATGAACTGGAACTTGCCCTTGCCAGATGATTTAAAAATTACAACTTGCATGATTTTAAGCAAAAGCCTGCAACTTGCAAAAGCCACACACGGAGTATGATCAATGCAATCAAAAATATCTTATCCACATTTAATGCCACCCACAAGGCAACTGACCAGTTTAGTGGATTCACACTCAATAAATGAGGTAGATTAACAGTGTAAATTTTGGCACTATATCTAAAAAATAATAGGTGGAACTAGTTCTTGAAAATAAAACGGGTACTAATAAACTGCCAAGATACAGTTATCTCAGAGTCCCTAATGGACTAACTAAAAGTTAGATCAATGATATGGTGTTAGAGAATGGGAAGTTAAAGATAAAGTGAAGCTCTCTTCACAATTCAGATATTAAAGGTTTCTAGTCCTTCTTGACATCATGTATAGCAATATCAAGAAACATTTAGAACTTTTATAAAATTCTTACACCTTCATAGAGAGTCGTCTAGTAGGATTGCCCATGGACACTTTAATCAATTCCAATATCTCAATAGCTTCTCTCAATCTTTTGTCCACAGGCTCTTTCATTGCGTGAGGTTTAGACCTGCATAAATTATGTCCAGTTAGCCACTATAATCTAATGTATGGAGAAAGAAGATTAAGCTACTGAAGAGCAGACCTCTTCTCAGCTTTTGCTCTTCTCGAAAGCTCTTCCACATGGTTGTGCAGCCTCTTCAAAAGAGCAGGCGACTTGCGCACAGCTTCAACACCTTTGTTCTCTGTGAATATCTTCTTTAGAAGGTCGGAAGCAATGAAATATCCCTCTTCTTTGTTTCTGAACAAGTATTTGCAAAGCAGAAATATATAAAGCTTATGTCATCTAAAGTGCATTGGGAACTTTATTTTAATGCTCAATATTTCAATAGCAAACCTTAAAAACTCCGACACTATTGTTTCCAGTGATCCACAGCTTTCAATTAGTACATCAATATAATGTGGATATCGCGAAAGGTTTCTGAGAGTGGAGAGAGCAGGTTTAAGAACTTCTTGATCAGGTATGCTCCGGCTGAGAGAGCGGATCAGCTTAAACAATGTACCAACAGCACCCGCAGCAACAAGTTCTTCGCAACACTTTTCTGAATGTTGTGTTGCCATATCTATCATAGGAAAAATGAGGAAATTATTGCTTTGTGATCTCTAGGTGAACAATCTTGACTGAATGCAAACTCATGATCTTCTAAACATGCATTGTTCTAACATTTATTGTTAAATTAAAGTCCAGTCTCTATAGAAGAGAGCTGCACAACAATTAAAAGGACATGATCAGACAAGACCATACAACTCAGTTAAGGACAAAGGAATATGAGATATAACGCCAACATTGGTAAGTAAATGGACATTGAAAACAAGACATGACCAATGATATTTGTGCCAGATGCACAACAAACTTACTCAGAGTTGCACAGATATGAAGAATGTCACTGACACTTCTCATATTCAGAAGTTCTGATAATGCTGCGACAAGCCTGTTTATTATGCGCATACCATCATCAACATTTGCAGCAGATTTTTGTATTTTCAGACGCAAATCAAGAAGCTGCCCTCTTAAATCTTTTCTTGCAAGGTATCCTTTCATGTATGCCTGCATTGCGAAAAATAAAGCATGAAAACAGAAAATCAAAAAGAAAGGCAGATGCTGCTGCTTCAACTCCACATAAATTTGGAAATATTCGGAACATAAACAAGAAAAATTATCCAAGAAGATCTCTAGCAGATCCCTACTGTATAGGCACAATCATTACAAGCTTAATCATGTAACACTGAGCTCCATTCTATACCTTAACATCTGAACTTCAGAAGTTGCATCAAGAATCTTAAGAAAAGCACGGTGCTATTAGAGAGATCAATATCTTACTTGGATCACAACAATTCGGTGCTTGTTTCTTGAAACACTTTGTCGGGATATCCATCCTCGGACATGCGATTGGATGACAACTGCTGATTTTGTTCTCTGTTTATGAAGTAATTTTCCTCTCCACCACCTTTGCAACTTTAATACTGCTAGCAGTGTTAGGTGCTTCTTCCTTGAAGCACTTTGTCGGGCTTTCCATCCTTGGACATGCGATTGGATGACAACTGCTGCTTTTGTTTTCTGTTTATGAAGCAATTTATCTCTCCACCACCTTTGCAACTTCAATGTTGCTTGAAGTAATTGGTCCTTATTTCTTGAAATACTTTGCCGGACTAACCATCCTAGGATATGTGATTGGATGACAACTGCTGCTTTTGTTCTCTGTTCATGAAGCAATTTACTTCTCCACCACCTTTGCAACTTTAATACTGCTTGAAGTAATCGTTCCTTGTTTCTTGAAGCACGTTTCCGGGCAATCCATCCTAAAACATGCGATTGGATGACAACTGCGGCTTTTGTTCTCTGTGCATGAAGCAATTTACATCGCCACCACCTTTGCAACTTAACTACTGCTTGCAGTAGTATTTTAAGTTCAAGAGCCTGGTAACCCAGTTTTGAGATGTTACGGTAGCAAGAGGCCCCTGGAATACCATGCATTATATTGATTATAAGCAGGAATAGAAAAGGTCAATAAGGAAACTTGTAATTGAAAAATAAAGGCACCTAAGAGCCTCTTTCTAGTAATGGCTCCTCTTGCAAACCGTTGTATTTCCAAAACGGCATGCTTTTGGTGAAGGAATGCTTTCCGGTATTTCAGGCTTCGAACTGCAGTTTGAATCCTTATAACAGCCTCTTTTTCAATGAGCAGTTTTCTCCTCGTTAACCAGCCACGACAATGGCTCTGGAACAATGACATATCATGATAAAGTTGCATGAGATGCTAAATGCAATCCTTGTTAGAGTAATTCATGTAAAGGGTAACCATAAAGGTTATCAATATAGAGGCCAGAAATGATACAATAATTGACTGTCTGCAAAGTAAGGACGGAATAGCAGCCAAGTGTGAAAACAAAGTATTGCACTTCAACATTTTTGCCAAAGTAAGGCAACAATGTTTAAAAATATAAACGTTATAAAATCCACATCTTCTTAGATAAGCTTACAGTGTTTCTGGTTCGTCTATCTACATGTCTCCTCATGCTAACTGGTGTAAACATGCTATTTAAGCCTGAAGAAACACTAAACCTATCCTTTAGGCTGATGATTCAACAATATATAGAAATATAATCTGCTCATGAAAGGAAATGACTTAAATTTCTGCATTTTGACTAGGAGTCACAAACATTTGGAACCCTGCACCTTATGTGATTGATGATTTCCGGAAGGATGCAGGATACAACTATCAGAAAATACAAGGCAAATGCATGAAAATTGATACACCACCTAATTCCTTTGACCATATGTTGACCTCAACAGAATGTACCTCAAATTGAGTGACTTAAAGAAGCCTGAAGCACCAATTAAAAGGTGTGCTCAAGTACAATGTATGGCAGGTCAATATCGATCCAATCAGAGAAAAAAAGAAAAAAGGATCAACCTATCTATGCTGAAGCCTTTAATATTTCAAGAAATATTTACCTGAATCATATTAATTTGAGATTTATGCCTATAAACATCTCTTTTAGCAATCCATCTGCGGATATAAGCCTGGATTGTAATCACTGACAGAGTTTCCTGTTTGTAGGAATGAAAATCCCTCAAACATTGTGCAGATCGGAAAATGCTCTGTATTTTTATTGTTGCTTGCTTCTGATCCACAAATTTTTTTCTCATCAACCATCCACGATAGTAACTTTGAATTTTAGTTGCTGCAAAGTGATGACTGTGTAGAGAACTGCTTAATTTATATTCATTTGAAGCACATTGGATTGCTATCTCAGTATTTATATGATAAATATTATCTTCACATTCCTTAGGAACTTCGTGAAATTGGTCTGTGTTTACAAGACAAGACCTCGCTATCCACCCACGAATACACTTTTGTATGACAATGGCAGCATCAGTGAATGTTGGAGTTAACAAATCTTGTAGCAACGAATTTCCCGGTACATGTTTTCGATAAATCCAGTCTCTTGAGGCACGCTGGATGATTATTACAGATCTTTTCAACTTAAGAAAAGCATGTCTATCAATCACAAAGGCAGCGTGTTTTTCAAAGTTTGCTGAACGGCTCCTTGTACCTGTTCATTTTGTATCAATACAGTAAATGATTAAAATTCTAACATCTAATACTGAGCAAAAGGGAAAAGAATAAGCATATACCACATAGTGATGCCAGATACGCCGGAGAACCAAAGAACTGAATTGATGGTTCTCTCTTTACCCACAGCCATGCTTTTATTGCAGCTTGCAAGATATAAACAGCATTCTTAATCCTCAAATATTTACGTTGCTGCACTGACTGTCTGAAATGTGACTGTATTACTTTTGCAGCATTTCCTGAAACAGTGAAACAAACATCTTTCAGCTGGCTTGAGGGCCGGAAAAACTATACTTGAAGCATAATTGCAAATTTTCATCCTCGATGACAAAGCACACAATGACGATTGATAAGTGACATCTACATCGAAGTCATTATATGCAAGAAGAATCGCTATCTAAGGGAATATTGACATGCTCCCAAAATTGGTTACAGCAAAAGATTTACACACAAGTACATAGTTGTCAGATGTAGAAGTTGCTAACATCACTTCAAACCTGTATTGCAGCCCAAGTGCCAACAGCATTTAACTCAAGTTAGAATGGATTGAAGGACTAAACATCGCAGAGAAGGTATAAAATGTTGTGGATGCTTACCTTTATAAGTATCATTGGTCCCTCTAAGAATGAAAGACCGCTTTGGACCGCTAGAAGTTTCCTTAGAAAAGCATTTGCTATTTTGTTGAGCCATCTCTTGCCACCAAGCCATTACAGCCTTAAAATTTCTGGCAGCATCTGTATCGTCAAAAAGGTCATAAAGACCACAAAATCAAATTAATTCAAGGGGATATCGATGACATGAATATAGAACTGTTACAAAGGAGAGAAGCCTTCACGCGAAGAGGGATCACCTCTACCCAAAATTATTTCCATAAAGAAGTGGGGACCTTTTTCATAAAATTCAAATTCATTGAAAATAGAAAATTAAAGTGTCTTGGGCCAGCTTTCTCCCACCTCCCAACAACAGCAGGTACCAAGTAACTTTGTCCACCAAGACTATGACAAATGGGAAGAATCACCTAGTGTTTTTTGTTTGCTGAGTTTTGAACCTTAGACCTCAGGGTTCTCAACCAATTCATTGACCACTAGGCACACCCTTGGGTGATGTATTATCCAAAACTTTACTTCCTCTAGTTCATATAAACAGCTATAATGAATGTTTCAAGTCATTTGTTGGCCAAACATATGAAATAAAAAAACAATAAACTTTCTAAAACTAAAATCCTCTAAAGAACCATCAGAGACCTTCACCATCCTTCGAATGTGTTTGTTCTTTATCTACAGCTGCTTGGGGATGCATAAACCACTGATCTGTGCTTAACCGTCTCCTTTCGGGACTTTGACAATTAAATCCCAATAACTTGTGGAAGTTTAATTGATCCTGTTAAAAGACAAAAATGGTTATGACTTATGACATTCCTAAATGAAGAACGACTCTAGTTTGTTGCATATAATCAACAATGAATAATTACCTTGTTTCGTTTTACTAGTAGTTGATACGAGAGGAACACCAAGAGAATAATGACACTCTGGCCATTGCATGCACCGTTTGTTTCCAGTATATCACTGACTTGTATTACCTGCAGAAATACATATTTAACTTGCAATCATACAATTTTCTTCCCACAAGTGTAGAATTGGATTATTCCTGACACCCCAAAATGAATTATGATGTTTAGCTTGACATGGTTTTACTTAATCGACCACTAATATAAAATAACCACGAAAATCATTTTGGTCAAATGAATTATTCTGATTGCTAAGCAGTAAAACTAAACTTTCCTAGTAGGAACGACCAAAAGGGAATGATGGACATGGAGTTGGGACTGAAGGATTTGACAATAAAGGTAGATCATTAAGTGAACAACAATACCAGATTCATAGAATTGCATAAATGGTATTGCGACCTCCAGAAGATAATGTATTTACAAGCACTAAGGTAGCAGACAAATGGTTTCTTCCACTATTGAAATGAATCCCAAAAAATTGGTTAAGGTCAGGACATGGTCATTTCTACAAATTCTCTTTCTCAGTTCAACAGATTAGTATCAACAAAAGACTAGAAAACATAAAAAGGGGATAAAGGCTCATACGAAGTATGTACAATGTCATATCCAGTCACGAGGAACATTGCTTAATAAGGAGGAATGCACTTCTGGCACGAAAAGACTAGGAGGGCAACTACCCGGCAAACTTCCATTATCAGATATTGTATCTGCATTACTGCATAGGTAAATTATATATTGGTTGCTTTGCATAGGCTTGGCTTCCCTAAAAGCATATTTTGTGGAGTGTGTTCTAGTAGAAAATCCTTGTTTGCCTGAAACTTTTAGGAGCAAATGCATGCAATACATGAAACTCTACAAGCAAATGCTTGCAACACACTGCTACTTGAGATATCCTGGAAAATATAACAATAGTTTGAACCACAGTTATTGTTTAGTCACTATAGAAGCCCTTTTAACATATATATATATATATATATTCACCTCTGGAAACTTCCCCATTAGCAGTGGCAGCTTTTGAGATAGAATAAAATTGTGCACTGCATCTGTGTAATCAACTGCAGATACTATGGAAACTTCTTCTTTTGTTTCACAGAGTGCCTGTAACATCATCACAAAATGGTATTGAGCTGCAAAATTGTATTAGTAGATTTTTAAACATTCATGGGATAACATTCAAGCACCTGATAAGAGCAGGAACAGCGGTGGTCCTTGCGGAAATAATAATCAAGCAAGCACCACATAGCTTTACCATCAACCAATGATGAAAATTTTTTGACCTTGAGATCATAACTTCCACAAATTGCCTGAAACAGTCAGTGATCACGTTCATATGAAGAATCCAAACCCTCATGTTACAGGCAGCTCTTCTAATGAGTCTACTACTTTAAGAGTATTAGTGTGTTCCACAGTGGAAGCTACACACTCTGCAGCAAAGGTTATTTGAAAACTAAATGTGAGTATTACTACCGCCTCTAGAAATATGGTATTAGACTACGGGTTAACTTGTCAAACCATCCAAATAATTGGAGTATACTATATTTTGATTAATCAGGCATGTTCACCATTAAATCCTGTATGTTCCCTTTGCATCACAGTTGAAGAGCTATGTTTTCCAGAAAGGAGACAAAAGGACAATCCAAGAGAGTAGTGCATTCAAAATGCCTGTATAGACTCACACCCCATATGAATTGAATTTCTCTCATCTACGTCAACTAGTAAACCTTTAAGCATCACTAAACCATATGTGCAATAATCAGAGTTCAGATCACCAAGTAACAATATACTGAAAGAATGGGAAAGCATCATCACAAAACCAAGTGAGAATAATACTAGGATCACCACAGGGTAGATTTAAAGAAAATAATACTGCCATTGTCACCGAGTTTATTAAACTACAACAATACCTGGATCCAACTCAGGAGCATGTCCAGGTGAGTACAGTCATTTGAGTTTTGCTGTAAAGGAAAATGTGAAAAGCATTACCTAATTTGACTCGCTTATAAAAGAGGACTTTACGTGTGTAAATATAAAGTAAGCACTCTTTTAGACACAATGAGCATTAACACATACACTTTACCTGTGTGAGGACAGATTTCCTATTTTAACCAGTTTTTACCACTACTACTCACATTATAGACTTGTTAAGTTCATAAAAGACATTTTGATTTCAACCAGAACCTAGCTATGTGAGTGTTTTATCTGGAAAGTAGATGAAACTTATAACTATAGTCCAAACTGGGCATACCTTAACAACTCCTTGGATTTTAGATATCTCCTCGGACAAAAGTGATTTGTTGATTAGAAGTGGCAACTGCAGAATGAACAAAATATATCCTGAGAATATAAATAAGTAAAGGACTATAAAGTTCAACTTCCAATGATTTGGTTTCAGAATTCTGCAGCTAACAACAAATTTTATAATAATAAGGGAACTGGAACAACTGAGTAAACTGAGAAAGGATTTATTGCATAACTAAATTTCTTTTATACAAAAGCACCAGGTAATAGATCATAACTCGTTAGACGGTTAGAGATAAGGTTAGATTTTTTAGCTTGAAATGACATAGATGGAATATTTACTAGGAATACTACATTATACCTGCAAGTGCACGAACATGTTCCAGAGCAATGAAATGGTAAGCTCCTTGTCTCCTCCAACTATGTCTTCTGCCATAAGTATAGTTCCATCTTGATCACACAATGATACACCTGCCTCCTGGAGAAATAGTAGAACAGTGCCACAGTTCGCCAAACTCTTCTTGCGAGTATCTGAGGGAACGACCATTTTCTGACATAGAACAGAATACACTTCGTGACAACTCTATTTTTAATTTATTCTTTAATGTAATTTATATAGCTATTCACTTCATGACAATCTTTTGCTAAAAAGAATCAAACTAGAATATAAGAAAGGAGAAGAGAGAAAGACAATCGTTCATAAGCTAACCGAGAGGATAGAAGGATCATGTCGCAAGAGCTGAACGACTCTGCAAAGTTGAATGCCATCTTGAAGGTCTTCAAATAAATCAGCCACACCAAATTGATACTCAAGCAACGGATTCTGCAACAGGAAATATCAATTGTCACAATAGAACAGTTAGAACCTATAAAGAAACACATATGAATGATGTCAGACATGTAGTAAAAGTTTTTTTTGTTTGTTTGATCATTGATGGGGATCAAAACATGCAGTAGAAGTAAACAAAGACGAGACAATCTGGTATCCAAGAGAAAACCAGCTAGACAAGGACTCTATTTTGTCCAAATGAGACAAGAGACGACCCAGTAACCAGAAAACTCAACCATGTAGTAAAATCATATACACTATCAAACTCAGTTCATTAAACAACATGCTTACCTGTTCATATGTCACTTTATAGCCTACGATGACAAGATGCGCAAGTAGATTACCTTCACCATGCATCACATCCGATGGCAAGAATTCTAACATGTATTTAAGTCATAGAAATGTTAATTCATGAGTTAAAATAGAAAGGAGTAAACAAGCTACACTAGAAGAATTATGAAGAGTAAACAGGTAATTACTGTTGATCAGTTGACGGCTAGATTTAACATCTGATTGTGAAGAGAAAAGTAAAGGAGATCCTCCATCTAGTCCATCAATACCATATTTAAGTGGCAGACTACTCTGTGTTTTGACTCTATCTAGTATGAGAACAAGCAGCAAAAATCTCTTCAGAACTATGTTGCCTAACTTTTCATAGTAACCAGGTCTATATAAACCCTCCACTAACTTGTTATAAGCATAGGTCTTTGCTAGACCAACATGTGAGAAAAGTTGTCTCTCAAGCACCATCTTCAAAAAAGCAATTTCTTGTTCAGAATTGACATCTCCATTCGGTAATAAGGTGTCACCCCCCAAGAGTATTTGCAATCCAATCCGAAGCCAAGTGGGGTTATAACACATCAGGATTTTCAAGGCTTTCTCCTTCATTCCAACATCAGTTACCAGGGGACAGTGAGCTCTCATTTTCAGCCGTCCTTCATCAATCGTCTGAAAAAAATAACCAAAACAGGAGAAACTTTAACAACCATAATTCAAACCATAGTAAAGTAGCCATAAACTTTACCCTGTGATAACAACTTCTTGGTTATCCATCCAATTATTACCTAACGCTTGCATTTTTACAGTTTTCATTTTTGCGCTAACTGCACTTGTGACTCAAAGGATCTTAGCTGGTATCTAAAATCCTGATTCCAATATCTAACACCTTGTCATCTCCTTCAGTAAACATGGCAGAAGAGTACTTAAAAAGCATCATCAAATTAATCAATCAATTCTTTCATACTAGTTGGTGTGGCTATATGAATTGTGTTGTCCCCTTTGTTCCCTGTTGAAAGAGAACCTTCAATATTTATATTAGTTCTCTTTTCAGTCTATTTCATCCAATACTGAATAGTTTGCCTTCAAGGGGAATTAGGGCTCTCTGAGACTGGAGTTCTAGCAGTTAGACTATTTTCTAGCTTCAATCTCCCATATCCTTATCAACTGTTCAAACTTGAGACCAACCAAACTTTGTGAAGGCGAAATTTTCTCAAAGCATCTCATATTATTGTAAACAAGATTAAGCACAATGTATAATCACTCCGCGGAAAATGGATTTGTAAGGTCATTAAATTGCAAAATTAACATCTCCATATGTCTAGTAAGAAAAAAGGACTGACCTTTGTTAGTTGAGTCATTGTAAGAAAGACTTCTTTACAGCTTCCTAAGCTCAGATAAGCACTCATTCTCTCCTTTAAATCATCAAAGCTGCAAATCTCCATCAACGAATCTTTAAGTCCAGAAAACATGGAGTCCGAAAAAACTGTTGTCTCTTCATCTTCAGAATTCGACAACAAATGTCTCTGCCTCTTGGGCCCTCTCCATAGCACATCAACTCCAACAGTGTACCCTGGCCCACTCTCCCTCTTCCCATTTTCCGCGATACACGCCCTATTGGACCTCTCAAATCCTCCAGTAAACTTCGTCACGTCACAGCCACAAGAGCTAGGATTTTCAAACAAGAAATTGAGCCACACGGTTAGAGACTTCGCTAATGATTTCAAAGATCTCTCTTTGTCATTCAACGCCTTCCGTGCTGATTTTGATTGCTCGAGCTCGAACGCCTTTAATCTTCGAGCAGCACTCGACTTCACCGCAGACGGCTTTATGCTTCCACGGCGACGGACAGAGGATACCGGTGTGGTTTTTATGGCAGTGAAGAATTCCGGCTGTCGATACGGAGAAGGAGAAGAAGAAATAAAATTTGCTTTCCGTGAATGCTTCGGAGTTTTGAAATTGGAGATATCTTTGAGAAGAGAAGTAGAAGATGATGAAGAAAATGGAAGGTTCTGGAAGGGTGAGGAGCAAGAAGGTTGTGACGGTTTTTTCGGTTCCATTTTCCGGTCAAACTCCGATCTCTGTAGATTTATTTGTCTGAAAGAGAAAAATGGTGAATTTTTTATGCTACCTTTCAATTTGAATGTGGAGACGGGCGGGGTTTTTATTAGTAGTAAAATTTTGAATTATCCTCGGATTCTCGGGTCTCCGGCCCACTCCAAAAGCTAAGGACCCCGGAAAAGGAAAAATTACGTAATTAATATATTTTAAGAAATAATTAATGATTTTAACAATATTTTTTGTTTATTATCATTTATAGTTATATTATAATAAATATGTAATATGTATTAAAAGTGAATTTTTTATTCAATATATTTGAATTATAATTGTTTTTGAAACATATTATGTTTGTTTGGTAATTATTGTCAAATTGTATTATAAATGTATTAAAATGTGTGATAAATGTATTATCCATCATTAAAACTTGTATTATATGTGAATAATACATTGTTTTTTGTAATATGTATTAAATGTATATTATAAATGAATTAAATGATCAAGTGAAAAGAAAAAGTTATTGCTATAAATGGTAAATATTTTTATATTATAGTATATTTATGTAAGTTTCCCAAAGGTAAAGATTCCAAAGTAAAAATATTTTAGGGTATGTTTGGCACAAGTGTTTTCTGATTTCTATTTTTCGATTGATCAAAATTTGTGAGAACTATTTATTTTTTTGAAATGAGTAAGATGATTTTTCAAATGATGGTGTGGAAAACAAGTTACACAAGTGATATTTCATATTGATAGTATCTTTTTCACGTTCCAACACACATCTTCAACTTCACAAACCTTAGTAGAGTGGGCATTGTACGGTACGATATGATACGGTATTTGAAAGTTGTGATATTGTAACTTCGGTATACAATTTTAAAATAGTATACTATTATTGTACCAATTTAATTAGATATGATTTGGTAAATTGAAGTTCGATTTTGGTGTTCTACAATATGGTAAATCGATAGCCATAATTTGTTCATGTTCGATTAATATGTATTCATATAATAGGGTATTATGACTTCGGAATCAAAAAAATATCTTAATTGTATCATACTACCACATTACACATGTGATATATATATATATATATATATATATATATATATATATATATACATACACTCATAAACAAATCTTTAAACTTGTTTGGTTTTTCCTTTCAGGTACCTCAACTAAGTCATTTTCAAATGAATCATTGATCCACCCATAATTTGTTCCTTTTAAACACTATTGACTGATTTTTATCGGTTTTTCTATTGTAAATAACTTGAATTCTGTTCGTATTATAATGATTTTGATTGAAGGAATTAAAAATAAACTTTGTGTTAGTCTCGTTTGTTTTCTAGTGTGTTCGAATGACTTGAAGTAAAACACAATTATTCTCAAACAGTTTCACTATCACTAGGACTGATGAGTTTTAGAACAATATATGTGTTCTCTATCAATACCCGTTAGAAAATTTGGTTCAACATTAGTCAAATGTGTTTAAAAGGAACAAATTATGAGTAGTTTAATGATTTAATTGGAAAATAACATAGTTTATGTACCTAAGGGGGAAAATCCAATAAATTTAGGGACATGTTTATGTGTGTGTGTATATATATATATATATATATATATATATATATATATATATATATATATATATATATATAAAAAAAAAAAGTAAGAACAACTCTTTCGTTAATCAACTACTGTTTAAATACATTTCAATCAAAATAGAGTAGTCAAAGTTTTAGCTTCGAGACATTTATTTTACACTAATACTAGGTTGAATATTTGTTAGTATTTTTAATAAAACATATATATAAATATATACTTCGGTATGGTATTCAATATTTCAATTTATTATGTCTAAATATCAAATATCGTACCAAACACCAAAAATAAAATTAAAATATATATCAAATGCCATAATACTAAAAGTACAGTATTAAAATTTTTGATATAGTATGATATTTCGGTATATATCATATCATGTGTACGCTTACTCTGTAGTTCTATTTGTGCTCACTTTGTTCCCTTTATCTTCACATCTCATTAGGGGTGTGTATTCGATTTTTCGATTTGATTTTGTATTATTCTGTTTGAATATTTTAAATTTTTTTTATTTTGAAGAAGTGTAATCCAATGCGAATCAAAATAAATTTGATTTGGTTTGATTTTTTTCAGTTTGGTTATTCAATTATGCATATATACATAATTGTATAATTCGAGTTTTTTGATTTTTTGGTTTTTATTTTTCTAAATTCGAAATCAAATAAAAAAACAAAACAAAGTAAATTATTCATCCAAAATCAAATCAAAAAATTAAAAATTCAATTCAAATTGGAATTCTGTTTGATTTGATTTGTTTTTTTTTTGTTAAATCTAAATAGTGCATCCTCCTGTATCCTATAATATTTGTCTTAGATTATTTATAAATATTTGGAAAAATGCTCTGATATATCTCTCAACTTAGTCATTGAAGTTGATCACCTTGTTATGAAAGTAATTCATATATACTCTTATTGTTATTCAAACAACTCACATATATTTTACTGTTACAAAATAAGCTCATATATAAAAACAAAATTAATTCTAAATTTATATTTTATATGTTTTGTTTGCCTGCCTAACACAACAAATAAATAGAAATAATACATGTTTACTACAAACACAATTTCTAATAAAATATTATTCATGAAAAAATCTAATCTGGTTTACTTGTCATGATGTGACTAAAAGTATTTAGCCCCAAATATTTTATCGTTTTACAAAAAATAAATTAGTATTAATTTTTATTTTTATTTTAATAAATGTGTAGAGAGGTCATTGTAGTGAAAGAAAAACTTGGAGCAAGTAAAAAAAAGGAACTAATCGAACAAACATCTCTACCTTATCTACTAAATTTCATTATATTTAAAAAATAATTAATTTACCGTTTCACAAAGAATGACCTAATTTAATTTGACTCATAATTTAAAATTATAAAAAAGATTTATGAATCTTGTGATTTTAAATAAAAATTAGGTCAAATGTTCAAAATTGTCATTTGATCTTATGACCTTAAACATAACACAAAAAATTAAAATTAAGATATTACTAAAAAAATAATTATTTTTTTAAATAAATTAAAAGAATAATATCATTTTTTTAAAACAAAGGGAGTACATGGTATTTCACTCATTCACTTTCCCCTCCCAGCCACCCCCCCCGGGCGTCCCGCCCCCGCCCCCGCCCATGCCCATGTTAAAGGCATAATTGCACCAAACACCTGTCTCAATGCACAAATAGATATATTTGGATAATTATATTTTCTTCATTTTAAAAAAATATTAATCAGATATATTGAATACATCATAAAATGCACATATAGATATATTTTGATATTTATATCTTCTTCTTTTTTAAAAGTATTTATCAAATATATTGAATACATTATAAATTTGATATCGTGTGAGTTTGTTTATATATAGATACAATGTATATACAATGTATAAGAACTAATATACACAAAGACCTTCACAATATCTTTGTCAAGGCCTAACTCCAAACAATTTTTTTTCTCGAGTTTTGAATTTGATATAGTCAAATTTAGTTCTTTTCAGTTGTGCATTTGACGACACATATATAATAGTTCGTTAATAGCAATTTTAGTGAAATCTATGACCTCAAAAAATCTAACTTCATATATTATTTTATCAAAGTTATATATTGCAAGATCAAAATTCAGATGATTTGACTCAAAAACATCAAATTACATATTTTCCCTAACTTAACATATATGAGATTAAAAAAATTAAGTGGTAAAACACATCACATAAATCCGATCATTATGATTGTTCATTCCCTAAAATGAAAAAATAAATAAATTAAGAAAAATATTTCAACTAGATATAAAATTAGAGAACAGTTCGATGTACTAAAATTCTTTATGTGTGCAAAATTCATAAAAGAGCGTTGAATTGTAAGGGTTTACTATACTCATGTTTACTCCATATTTCTGTCAGAATTTGTTTCCATGACATGGATTTGTGATACTCATGTTTACTCCATAAATCTGTCAGAATCTGTTTTCATGACACTGACTTGTTATCTCTTGATCACATGACATTAATTTTATCAATTATTCAAACGTTTCGCTCTAAATAACATTATCAATTATTCCAACATTTCCCTTTCAATAACTTTATTAGTTATTTCAACATTCTCCCTTATGATGACTTCACAAGTTACTTAAACATTTCCCTTCTGATAACTTTACTAGATACTCCAGCACTCTAAGTTCAATAACTTTATCAATTACTCGACTGCTCTCCTCCCAATAACTTTATCAGTTACTCCAACACTTTCATCCTTTTGAAAATTTTATCAGTCAGTCTGTTCTTTCTTATGATAACTTCACAAGTTACTTAAACATTCCTTTTTCTGGTAACTTTACCAAATACTACAACTGTTCCACTTCTCAGATACTTCAGCGTTTCCTTTCCAATAACTTTATTAGTTACTCCAACACTCTCCTCCTTTTGAAACTTCTTAAGTTACTTAAACATTCCTTTTTCTGGTAACTTTACCAAATACTACAACTGTTCCACTTCTCAGATACTTCAGCGTTTCCTTTCCAATAACTTTATTAGTTACTCCAACACTCTCATACCAATAACTTTATCAATTGCTCCAATCCCCTCCTCCCAATAACTTTATTAGTTACTCCAACACTCTCCTCCTTTTGATAATTTATCAGTTTGTCTATTCTTCCTTCTGATAACTTCACAAGTTACTTAAACATTCCTTTTCTGATAACTTTACCAAATACTACAACTGTTCCACTTCTGAGTTACTTCAGCGTTTCCTTTTCAATAACTTTATTAGTTACTCCAACATTCTCACACCAGTAACTTTACAAATTACTAATCCTCTCCTTCCACTTCTCAGTTACTTTAGCGTTTCCTTTTCAATAACTTTATTAGTTACTCGAATACTCTTATACCAATAACTTACCAGTTACTCCAATCCTCTACTTCCAATAACTTTACCCAATTTCTCAAATGCTCTCTTTCCAATAAGAAATAAAACAATTTCTAAAGATAGATAAGAGATACTCCACAATTTTCCTAATATAAACAATATACTAGCAATACTAATACTAACTAAGTAGATTGAAACTCAAAAATCATCGAATTTCCTCTTTTAATGGTAACTCAAAATCCAACAACAGACGCGCCTCTTACATCAACACTATTCTCGCAAACAATTTCATTGGCCTCAGCTCGTCACCGGATCATCTAATTGGTCCGTGACTACTACGCGCTTATATCCTCATAGGCAATAGCATACCTCAAAGAAACAAGATTAGAATCCTTTAAAAGAATTTATTGTTCTCTTTGCCATTTGTCTTTGATTTCCTCTAGCTAAATAAAATCCGATCACATATATATACATACATACATATTATATACATGTGAGTGTGTATATATATATATTAGAAATCCTCGAATTGATCAATTTTCAGATAACCTAGAGGCTTTATCAGTCGGGTTGTTAGGGATTTCTGGGAAGTTTTGTGAAAAGTTTGATTAAGCGGAATGGCACAAGCTGTGGAAGAATGGTACAAGCAGATGCCGATTATCACCCGTTCCTATCTCACTGCTGCAATCCTCACCACAATCGGTTGTTCTCTGGAGGTATGGATATGATTCATCTTAAGGAAAAACATTAGACTTTCAAGATTGATTTTTTAAAAAAGTTCCCTGCAAAATTAATTCCTGGCACACAACATCATTTTAACTCGAATTTGAGGATTGTTTTTTTTGAGATATCAATGATAAAAATTGAGGGTTGTTTGTATGATGATTGTTTGTTAATTGGGGTTTGTAATTTGGGATGTTGAGATGAACCTTGATTAATGGATACAGGGGTTTCATATAGCTAACCCTAATTAATTTGGGATTGGGGTGTTGTTGATTGATTGTTGTAATTTGGGATGTTGAAATGGACCTGAATTGAGAAGAATGGATTTACATGTTGTATAGCTGGCCCTAACTAGTGTAGGATTGGAACTTGCACACGATGATTGTTTACCATATCTACGTTAAACACTGTGGGTGCCACGGCACCAGGTGGTTTCGATTGGAACTATGTTTACATACCCGTATATCTATATTTATGTATCAGGATTATTATAAATATAAATCGTGGCACCCAGAGCAATAATGGAGCTCATGGTACCAACGGTCAAAGCTCCGCAAGTTCGAATCAGGCTGAGTTTATTTTCTAGAACTATTTTAGCATGCTGGAATCATTGTTAAAAAAATTGTTAAGTTATGGTTATCTAGATTAGAATGTTTGACCTCTTATAACTAAAATTTTAACTATACCAAGCAGACTAGAGTATATCTTGTATTGCCACCACTTTTGCAAAATATTTCATACGTTACGCGACAAAGTAGCGTGGCACCTGAAGCTTCCAAATCTTATTTTACTCTTTTCCTTAAACCGTTTATAGTAGCTCTACCCCGTATCCTACTTTTCTGGTAGGTTGATCATTCAAATTGTTGATTTGTGATAGTATGTAAAGACAAAGAAAATTGCAGTATATCCAAATGTAATATTCATTAAAACAATACGGTACAATGCAACAGAACATGATACGATACATTATGAAACAATATCTAACAATCATCCACATAAGAATGCTGGTTGACTGATTGATTGTATTTTGTGTGTGTTGCAGATTATATCTCCTTATAACTTGTACCTGAACCCCAAGTTAGTGGTGAAGCAATACCAGGTGTGGCGCCTGGTTACAAATTTTCTCTACTTTCGGAAGATGGGTAATTTCTCTTCTCCCAGCAGTTAGCTTCTTTTTCTGAAAAGATTTTTTCCTCCTTTTAGCTTTAGAGAGGATGAGCGTCTTAATGAGGCATAAGTTTAATTGAACAGCCATGAATCTTTTAAGGCTTTAATGGCTAGGCTCTTTTGTTCAATAACTATCCTGGCTAAATACAGGGTTCAGCCAGTACTTTGTAGTCTGACTGATTGTTTTGTAGCACTTCTGTTCAATACACTGTTCTCTCATTATGGTTAATGCTTTAGCAACTCTTGCCAATGGTCATTCGTTAATATGTTTGTAGAAGTCAATTTCCTGATATTACTTCTTTCTGATCTTGGAAAAAGATATCTCACTCACAGCGAGACGAAGTTGGGTAAAAAAAAACATGAGAGAAGTGGAAAACACAAGTCACAGAAATAAATTTTGTAGTTCTTAACAGTATGATAGAATAAATGCAAAATGGAAAATGAGCTCATCCTTGCCTCCTATTTACTGCAATTTGAATTTTGATTTGCTGCTATCAGCCCTACAAGTTTTCCTTTTAATCATATAATTTTATTTGTGAATGCATCTGAAATTATGAGATGAAGGCAGAGTCACTTGTTTGGAGGAATACATCAACATGAGAAGGCACTTCCTATTTCTTTTTCTACGTTTTTCTGACATCCTTTTTCTTAATTTTTTCAGACTTGGACTTTCTTTTTCACATGTTTTTCCTAGCTCGGTACTGCAAGCTTCTAGAAGAGAACTCCTTCAGGGGAAGGACGGCAGATTTCTTCTACATGCTCTTGTTTGGTGCCACTGTTTTAACAGGAATTGTTCTTGTCGGGGGGATGATACCTTATGTCTCAGAGTCATTTGCAAGGATCATATTCCTGAGCAATTCATTGACTTTTATGATGGTTAGCTCCTCTGCAGTATGACTCCATTTTTGACTCGGCTTTTGTTTTATGTCTTAGCCTTTCTTTTTTCATCATTCTGCTTCCTTCTATGTGTAGGTTTATGTATGGAGCAAGCAAAATCCATTTATCCACATGAGCTTTTTGGGTCTGTTTACTTTCACCGCAGCTTACCTCCCATGGGTTAGTGTTTATTACTTAATCCATCATACTTTGCTTCATAAATCTTTAGCTTTTAAATTTAATAGCTGCCTCACCTGCTGTTTGTCCCCTTGCATCTTTGTGTTTCTTCTGCTAGATATGACATTATCAATTTGCCATTTCTTTAATGCAATCCTGAAGTAGCAGGTGTTTTATGACACTTGCTCCTGGTGTTTGCATACTAGAGCTGAGCTGCTAAGGCCACTCTAAAAGTATATGCTGCGACCAGACACATTGCAGAAACCACTTGGTTCCTTTTTTTCGTTCGATTTTTTCAGAAAGAGCAGTACTTCTAAGCTCATGCCTAGTGTATTTGGTTTTCCTTATTTATATGTTTTAAGGAAGATTTGGTTTAGTGCATTTTACAGATGAAAATGCACATATAAACAAGGAAAATCTCTTGGGCCCATTTGACTTAGCTTAAAAAAAGTGCTTTTGAAAAGTAGTTTTTAAAAAGTCATACTTCATAACTTTTAAGTTAAAAAATGAAAGTAGTATCCAACTTTTAAGCTAAGTCAGAACACCCTCTTGTACTCTGTGGTACAGAGGACTTGTGTTGAAATGGTCTACTTATGCTAGCATGGTCAATGATGCTTTTGACGTGAGTTGCTTGGAAATAGAATTCTGGTCAAAATCTGCCAGATGTCTTTTCTGCTTTATTGTGGGTTGACCGCAGCTAGTTTGGACTTGATGATGTCTCTCGCAATATGACAGTGGGCTTAAAACATGGCAATTAACTTTGTTAAACAAATAATGTTTGATAGCAGAAAATTAATTTGAAAAAATGGTAAAATTATAAAGAGTACTGGTTTAAGTCTTCAAAGAAAATAATGTTACCTTCTAAAAAAAAACCTCTTAAAAAAAAATATGTAAGGGAAAGGAATTCGTACATGTGTGTGTTGTAAATTGAGAGGTTAAATGACCACCCAGGGGAGTAGCTACACTATACCCAGGGTGGTTAGCTGGACATACATCGTCGGAAAATTTTATCGGATATATAGGTGAAATTTTGTAATTTAGGTTATATATAACACAATGTACACCCTTCGAACAATTGTGTTCCACGACTCAGTGGTGAAGGATGCCCAGTGTGTGTCAGGCACTGCAGGTTCGAATCTTCGATGAAGCAGTGGATAGGCTCTCTTTTTTACTATTAAAAACAAAGCTGTTTGACAAGCACTGGATTTGCCTTTATTACTTTCTATTCTTTCTAAAAAATTAGGATATATTATTGAAAAGTATATTTCTAAACAAACCCTTCTTTCTAAATATTTATCTTAATATATATTTTGCAAAGAAGTAAATTAGAAAGATTTCACTCATATTATTTTGAAAATTTCAAATTACACCTGATACAATGTAAACATTTAATCTTATGATTATCCTTTTTTCCTACGCACATATATCAAATGTTCAATGCGAAATTTGAATGAGATATAGAATATACCAATCTTTTTTGAAGGTCAAAATTTTAGTAATTAAGATTACACCAATTGAAGTCGGAAAAGAAAAAAGTAAGAAAATTAATTACATAGGTAAATTAATTATTTATATAAATAAATATGTACTAAGTCTCCGATACATGTATATTTATAAGTGGAAGTTTTCTTTAATTGTTTTTTTTTGTAGGAACATTTCATAATGAAATATGCAGCTCAATCTAAATTTTAAATATAACAAAACCGTATATATTTGTGATTTTAATAATATATTACTATTTTTACATGTATATATCTGTAAGTGCCTGAAAAAATTTACTTAAGTATTATTTTTAAATTTATCGATGTTTTTCACATCACATGAAGAGCAAATAATTTTAGTAGTTTTATTTAAAATAAACTACGCTCGACTTTTGTTTAGAATTTTGTCCTCTCCACTTGTCGGACACCACTAATGGTTCTTGGTTATTCTCTTTTGTTATTTTCTAACCTGTTGTTTCACTGATTCCCGGTGATTTTCTTTACTGGGCTTTTAAAAGAGATTTTCTTTTCTTAACAAAAATTTTATGTGACAACACATTTCAAATGTAGCATTTGGATATGCTCCGAGGACAAACTACGAAGAAAAATGGCAAACTAATATTATGTAGTTTGTTTTAATTGGTGCATCCATTCATTGAGGTGATTTTACTATATAAGTTTGAACACCCTTAATCAAATTCCTAGCTCCACCGTGGAGACCACCTACCGGAAGGTAGTCAAATTCATGTTTACCCATCATTTATGAACAACCCTTACAAGTTGTGGCTTTTTACTCATCTAAGTACCTAATCTCTAACTTTTGATACATAGGGGGGGATGAGTTTAAATATTTGGGATTAGCCTTTACAGGTATTAGTATCAAGTTGACAAATCAGCGATCATAGACTCTGTTTAAAGAAGACTTCATTGGTTCTTTTTCCAAAAAAAGAAAAGACTTCATAGGTTATGCTTGGGCAAGACATCTTGTAGTTGCTATATATGAGCTATCAAACCTGAAGGGCTACAGCAGATCCATTACTCATATATTTTTCCTGTTCATTCCTATTCAATGGGCTGGGGATTTGGGGTTGGAAGAGCATCAGCTGGGTCCAGGAAAGTTTTTCCTGTGCGCCAGGCTTCTTATTCATTTTGCTTTGGATCTATGCAATCTTAGGTGGTGTTTTGCATTCAAGATGATGAACCTTGCAGTATGTTGATTTTGAAAATCACTCCCTTCTTTATTATGTGAACAAGGGGTTATTTGCAGAGCCATGCTTTTATGTAGTCTCTTATGTTTCCAGTTTTTAGGATCTATTTTGGCTAGAGACCCTTTCTGTAACATAGTTATGGAGTTCTTCACCAACATAGTCTTGGCAAGAAAGACACAGTGAGAAATCCAAAAACTTATTTGCCCATTACATATTGCTCAGCCAATAGTGTATCCAAGCACCCGGATATTTGGCAGTGATGTTCTTTTTTGGGAGAACTACTAAAAGAACATTGAATATAAATAGAAACACATTCTTGAATTAGAATAGAATTAGAAAACCAGGAAATTAATATTTACACGGGTCACAATGTTTTTCATATTTTATTTCTTGAAGTGGAAAACTACTTGTAGTTTTGCTTCTATGAATTTTGTTGTTTATGTTTGTGGTGGATAATAACCTCATCACACTTCTTTCTCCTTGTCGCAGGTTCTTTTGGGCTTCTCTGTGCTAGTTGGCGCCAGTGCTTGGGTGGATCTACTGGTACGCTTCTGGTGCCTCATGTGCTTTTATTAGGTTTCACTTGTTTCATGCTACTATATGAGACTCTTAAGAGTTTGAGTTAAATGTTTTTTGCTCCTGCTTGAGCCTTCCTGTTGGATATCTTGAAGAGTTGAATCTTTGATAAAAGTTCTGGTAGCCTGGATTTTCTTACTTATTTTCATTTAGTGAGAGAGATTCATCACTTTTCTGCTTTCCCCAACTACAAAGATGTGGCGATGCCTTCACTAACCAGCCATATTTATGTTTTCTACTGAGGATTTTGTCCAAGGTGATAAACCCCAAAATATGGATGCTGATCTGTAATATAGTGGTAAAAAAGTTCTTGTTTGTCAAAGAAGATATGGACTCTTGCACATCTATCGTTCACTAGTTTCTTTCGGTTACAATGTATTGTTATGCTTTTCTGTGTAGACCTTTCTACCTGCACTGGTACCTGTTGTTTTTATGCCATCACTCAGTTACCTTGCATTTTAAACTTCCTTTAGTGGGGTTTGAATATTCCAATTTCCTTTCATTGAACTTTATGTGCGCATTTGATACGAAGGAAAATGTTTTTCATGAAGATTTTTTCTTGTAAAATGTTTTCCTAAAAAAATAAGATAAGTGAATTTTTACTTATTTTCTGGTGTTTGATGAGTAAGCAGAAAATATTTTGTAAAATCTAGACAAACACTCTAGGGGTGGGTTAGAAGGTAGAAGTGTGGGGGATGGGGATGACGTTGGAAGTAGTGTGTGTTGGAGGGTGGGGATGAAACGATTATGTGGAATGCCACTTATAGAACTTGTTTTCCCGACTTGTACTAGGGAAGTCATTTTCCTCATTTTTAAGGGAACTTATAATTTCTAGAGATAATACTTTTCAAAAATTTTGACAATCAAATATGAGAATCGTGAAATATTTTCAGGAAAATGTTTTCCTCCTACCAAACTCACCGCACCCTATAACATGCAGTGTTGGTGCTATATACTGAAAGTGAACTTTCATGTTTCAGGGAATGATTGCAGGCCATGCTTATTATTTCCTAGAAGACGTCTATCCGCGAATGACTGGTCGTAGACCCCTGAAAACTCCAGCAGTTATCAAAGCATTGTTTGCTGATGAGCCAGTAGTGGTGGCTCGCCCTGCTAATGTTCGCTTCGCTGCTCCTCCTGTTGATGAAGTTCCACCAAATCAATGAGAATTTTATAAGTAAACCAGTGGCTCTGTCTTCAGTTTCTGTAAATTGACCTTAGATATTTGGTTGGAGGGAATCAGGGTTGGTGTTGTTGATGATGATTGTGCTAGTTACTAATGCTTTTTGTAATTTAGATCTGGAACTGGAGAAGTGCTGTCTGGTAGAGAAAATTCGCCTATATGAAGTGTTTTTTCTCTGTTAAAAGTCTTATAATTCAATTGATTGGTATTGTTTCTCCTTCCCTTAGAAGCCAATGGCCGATTTTTGGTATTAGAGGTGCATGCATTATTGAGACTCAAACAAAAACTGGTTGATGAACTCCAGTTTTGGAGTATGTCATGCATCAATTTAGGGAAACCAGATTTTAAAGGACAAAACTTATCTCATCAATGTAGGTTGTATACATGCAGTCCAGAACATATAACAAAAACTGGTTGAACTGAAATTTTGAATCCAGTTTTGGGGGTATGGCATGCATCAACTTAGGGGGAACCAGATTTTAAAGGACAAAGAAAACCTATCTCATCTATGTAGGTTGTATACATGACGTTCAGTACATATATATATTTTTCTTGCCGTGGTTTTTGGGTATTGCTTTGCAAACCTGAGTAGCGGGTCTCGCTGTTTCAAGGCGGGTAGTCCAGTACATATATGTGTGCGCATTGGCGTTTAATGAGGGTTGCTGTGTAACCTCAATTATATACATAAAAATTAAGTGTTAAAGAACAATGCATGCAGCAAAAAGGTTTCGGAGAACTATAAAATGAAAAATGTTTTCTATCATCAGTTCACCATATTTTGTATGACGAATCAGTTTTGCCATATTAGAAACCCAAAGTTGTGTAATTGGAAATAACTCCGTGCCCCAAGGGCTACGAGTGAGTAGTACAAGCAGCATCGTGTGATATGTTGATTAGCGAGTAAACCTGTTATCGACCTGGATTTTGAACCATCTGTAACTGAATCTTTATAATTCTTCGGTTCTAAAAGTAAAATTACTAGAACAAACTGACCAAACAAAGGACATCAGTCATTGCAGTAAAGGAGATCCAGAACATCATAGTTACAACATGCCAGTACAATGGCGATACTGAGATTTACCCTCTGCGTCATTACATCATGACTAGGATTTTTCACAGACGTGGGGAACACTTATTTGTCTCATGCTTCACACTAAAACCACAGAAACAATATAATGTAAGCAAAACAGCTTAACCTCTGTTTAACAACTGCAAAAAAAGCGTTGAATCTTTGCCTTTCCGCAGAATTATTGCAACCGAATATCCTTTTGCAGTTTCACTTTTCCCGAACAACTCCAGTTAGCTTCTGCAACAGCAACCATGGGAACGTGTATGACTAACGATAAAATTCTGCTGCAGTTAACTGATTGGGTGGTATTGTGCAGACACTCTTTTTGGAGGCAATTTTCGCAGGATGTACAGCACAAGAGCTGAAGGAAGAATTTCTACTAGCTGCCACAGAGAAGAATGTGATCACTAAGACAAAGCAGTCAGCGCAAGGAACATGGAATAACGAAAAATGATACATACCAGGTAGTATATCAGATTCAAAACAGGATGATCCAAGACGTCAAGAGATGCGTCAGAATCAAAAGCAGATAACACAACCTGCAGCGAACCAAGATTAGACATAGCAAACAAGCTCATTTGCATGAGAGTTAGAGATTTAGGCCGGTTTAGCTTTACTTTAAACCTGATATGCTTTCTCTTTTTTTGATCATGTTCCTATTCTCTAGTCTACCTTTTCCTATTATTTGTTCCCAGGAGTAGTTATGGTTTGACTGAAGCCTGAAGGAAGGCATAGGTTGCAACCCTTTATTTCATAAAGATAGCCTCAATGTTTTCACCTCTTACAAGCTAAAGCACCGATTGTATAAAACCTCATTTCCCTGCTTGGACCTCCCCGTAGACAAGCTAAGAGTGTCTCATTTGGTTAACTAGTTTGCAAAGCTTAATAATGGAGCTAGGACACTGTTATACTTTGGATGATAAAAGGTTGACCAGCATAGGGAGAAAGAAACAGGTCATAAAGCCTTACCACAAAGCATCTAATGAGGAAACAGGTGAAACATATGGCAGTCACTGATCCAACCTGTGTTCACATACATACATTAGATCAGATGATTTAGAGTAAGAGATAAGCCATGATCTATCATGCATGCATATGCCTAGAAACAATTCATTAGAAATTCAGATAACACAAACATATTCACAGCAGCATCATTTAATGGTTGGTGATGTAGAAGACGTTAGAACAATCAGATAGACCAATAAATCATTTTCTTGAGTTGGTCACTAATGATCATTTAAGAACAAAAGAACTCCTTAGGTTCACAAATAATGATAAAAAAGATTTTCTTCAGAAACATCTTATGTTAATATTGAGTTTCCATCTAGTCAGACTAATCTAAGATATTTTTTTTCCTGTTTATTCATCAACAGAGAAGAAAAGGAAATCAGCCAAGAGCAGTTTGTTTTCAGTCAATGCTTATGAAGAGTCTAGCAAGTATTCTAACTTATGAGCAAACAACTGGGGACTAGTAGTGAAGAGCTTCAGATTATTTATTGTCTTTTAAGTTCAAATGACCATGGAAAACAAAGAGAAGATGTGGAAGGGATGATCAAAGATTAATATGGAATTGATGGACAATGATGCAGTAAAGCAGTCACATCTTACGGATTTGTATTAGGAAGATGAATCGGAAATCCATGGGGAGAGTTTGCAGAGATGGAAAGGCCAAAGTGGATAACAGCAGAAGAACAAACTATGGCAAGACGAACGACTGGAAACCAGAACTCTGAAACAACTCTTCCCAAGTTAATATAATCTTGTCATCAACAAAGAGTGTTCGACGTACCATTGGAGAACCCTTCAAAGGAGAATGCTGGAATCTCCAATGTAGAATAAATCATCAATTTTTTTCTTAAAAAAATCATCAACACTAGGTACAGTCTGTGTGTGCTAGTTGTTAAATTAGGGGGAGTGATGGAAATGGATCATTGGATGATGCGAACTTCTCACCTAAAGCATCATACAGTTGGTTGTTAAGGAAGAATGTGGTAATATTGGCTCTAATAGTCATGGAAGATGACTTGGAGGACAAGAGCTACTCCCAAAGTGGCTATTTTTGGGTATTAGCCTTGAATGAAGCATAGTAACATATGATAGCCAGCACAGAGGAAGATTTCACTTCTCCAGCAGATACTACTACTGCAAAGAGGGCTTTAAATCATTTGGACACTTACTCCTACGTTGCAAATTCATCTGGATAACTTGGTGTATATTTCTAAACCGGTTGGGATTGTTTGGATGATGCCTGGTAGAGGCAGTACAAAGTTGGCAATGCAGGGAATAAAGAAGAAACAGAGGACCTTATTAAAAAATATACAGAGGAACTTACAGAATCCCTCTATGTTATTTCAGATGGTTAGAATAGAAAGGGAACTGCAGCTGCTTTCAGGATAAACCATCTTCCTTATTTTTTGTAATATCGAAATGCTTACAGAACATGAATTTTTGAAGCAGGATGCTGCTAGTGATTTTGACCATATAGTGGAGTTCATTGACTCCTTATATTGTTAAAGGAATAAATTTCTAGCTACTATCGGGCACTCTTACACCTTGTTGGTGCTGCAGATGGTTTAATAAAATCTATCTTAATCATCAAAAAAGAGGAAACTAGAGAAGGGAGACATCAACAGTTGGTACCCTAATGTTGTATGTTATAATTTGTTACATTCCTGCTCATTTAGTTAGGCAATCTTTATTACTTGACATCTTCTGTCTATGTATATCCAAACAACTTTGAACAGTCCCATCAGATAGCAGATACAGAAATTAATAATTTGCTGGAGTTGAGCTTATGGTCAAAGTCAAACAAATTATGTGACACAAACTAAATAGAAAAATATAGTATGCACCAGCCTTTGACAGTTTAGTGGATCCATGACCAAAAGGTTACCCCTTCACGCACTGAATAAAAATGTCTGAATAAGAATGTCATAACAAGGTTCCATCTGTTCTTGTTAATGATCATTTTAGAATTAAATTATACAATCTCAGAGATAGCCTTACTCTTATCTCTCCACTTAAATGTTATCTGGACTAAATATAGCAGTCATTCACCACAAGTTAAGATTATAATATAGCAGAACAATTAGCAGGACTTCTTAGGACAAGGAAATTAATCAAACTTTATGTTTAAAAAGTTTCTCCCTCTCGGTGCTGTAGGGAGAACTTAAGTTTGTGAGGAATAAATCTTATGCCTTACATGCAAACGTATTCTATGCCAAACTACAGCACTAACCTCTGTATACATAAAGTAAGAAGATAAAAGTGTGAAAATCTTACCAGTTAAAAAAAAAAAGAAAAAAAAAGAAAGAGGAAGACAGATGTGTAGTACACAAACCTCATGAAGCTTCTTTCTCCTCCCTTTAGATTCAATAGGAAAGCGCCGCAGCATGAGAAATAACCTGATGATTGTAAAAACAAATTCCACAAGAAAAACAATGAAATTAAATCATGTCTAAGGTCATCTAAGAATCATCAATAATGCTTTAAAAGACAAATGCACAGAGAAAATTAGAACTTAAATTCACCTTCCACCATATAGCAGAAAGCCCAAGGCTGCAATAACTGATACAACTGCACCAAATAAACATGCAAGGTTAAAGAAAGCAATAAACTTTGAAAGCAGATCTAACCTTCAGTAAAATAGGGCAAAAGGAGAAAATTGATATATAAGAGATTCACCTGCCATAAATATCTTCCCAATGAATTCCAGTGTGCTATTGTCATTGATCCAGAGGTAAACCCAGATACAGGCCTGACAAAAACCATTTTTCAGTTGTATTTAGTTTATTACCTGAGATAAAACCAGGAAGACTGAAGAAGATTCTTAGCTTTTGAGACAAGCGGGTCGATAGGAAATGTTCACCAAGAAATCAAGAATAATGGACTATCCTTTAGGAAAGGGAAAAGATAGGGTTCTCAGGGGATGGGGATTAGGAGAATCTAGCCCTATTTCAAGGCTAAATTCGCATATGGTTCTGTAAAAATTTATTGCAAGATCTTGGAAAGATATTCCATCTGTTCTCGAAAAAATAATTAAACGTATAACAGGAACCAAGCTATGAATATTTGATAATGAAAGTAGGTCGAGAGCTCTGAATTAAACTTTTCTCCTAGCATGTTACCCCAGGTTAACCAGGCATAACATTTTGAGAAAGAAGAATATCTCAGAATTCCACATATTGAGAAGCACACATATGCCTGCAGATCAATGAGGCGGCTCCAGGATTCGAACTTTATGTGTCTCAGAAATTCTACCACAACCCGATTGATTTAGTGGGTTCAAAATCTATTATGTTTACTTGTTTACAGAATTTTTAACATATATACAGGGTTTGAGCTAATGTTGGGTTCCAGGAACCCTTTTTCAGTTGAACCCATAACTTCTACACTAATCCACCCCCGTCACCACCAAAATACAAGGGGTTACCAAATAGAACCCAAAATTAGATGGGTTTGACTGGCGTAAAAGAATCTTAAAGGAATTCACATATTACTAGAGACAAAATAAAAATAAGTAATAATACTTGATCGATTATATTTCCCTATGAACAACCATGATGTCCAATAGCGCATGAGCAGGGGATACATTTGTAGCAAACCTGAATGAAGTATATGGCACCATTAATTGCAATATAAGAAATCCTGAGCTTATCTGTTGGTAAACTCCTAGCCTGCCATTACATAAATGCAAGGGTTAGAATCAATAGATTTACAGTTTGCCTGCAAGATGCTATAACTTCACTTGCCTGGTGATATATCTCAGCCCAAAATAGAACAAGGAGTGTGAAAGTTGAAAAGAAAAGGAGCCCTGGTAGGTCCAATATTGCCAGAGTCAGCACCTGGTTATCGTGAAGCAAATCTAACATCAGTTAACAATTAGGCAGCAGTTTAAAAGGCAGTTGTGGCATGTTATTTATTTCTACTTCTCACGTCATCGGCCTAAAAGTGACGGTCCATCAGTAGCCCACCCAAATGAAGGAAAGAGATCACAGAAGTCGTAATGGGGAAGTGCTTTCAGTAGATCCGTTATTGCTAACAGAAAATTCATCTCAATAAAATGATAGTCAAAGCTAAAGGATTGACAAGGTAACACTACGGTGTTGCTGGCTGCAGAGGAACTAAGCACTTGAACGATGTCATCGGCCCATCGCAGTCAAACCAAAATTTTAGAGCAAGTAAAAGATGGGTAACTAGGTGATAAGCTTCAAACTGGAATCTGAAAGACAGAATGTATATACTAATGTGCTTTCAATCCAATTAGCTCACACATTAACAAACAAGGATTGCTGAACTGCTATTGGATTGTACTAGCTGTAAGAGAGCAGGATGACCTTCCGAATAAATAAATTAGAAGGTAAGGAATCTAAAATGTCAAATTAAGCTCAAAGTTAAGAGTGTCAAAGATATAAGAAAGCCTACAGCTCCAATCAGCAAAAGTAACATCATGCACTTGACTTGAAAATGGTCCCATCAGGTGATAACTTTTCTAGGTAGAGTTCTGACCTAATTTTGATTTTTGATAGTTCCTACGTAAGTTGACGCACTATAAGAAAAGAATAATAATTAGAGAAAAAGTTAAACGGCTGATAAGAACAAAGGCAATACATTCAGGTTTGCATATATTGTCGCGTTCTATTGAAAACAAACTGAACATAATTAAGAAAAAATATTGACAATTGGAAAGTTACTTTTAAGAAAGAATATTACCTTATAATGGAGCAGAAAAACATGTTTGTGAAATCCAAAGACAATTGCACGAACTGAAAAACAAAAGATTTGCATTTAAAACAAAATTCCAGAGTAAGAAAAAGAGCTGGACGGTTTGTTTAGTCTGAGTCCGCTTTACCTCCATTTACAACAAAGTTCATCAGATGGAACACCTTTTGTGTTGTCCAGCCATACTCGGGTACCCTCAAATCAATTCGTATTAATTGAATCTGCAAATAGTTAACTCATACTCTCATAGACTCAACCAAAAGTCCTGCCAACTAAGCAAGCACCACGAGGAAAACAGTTCTCTACACATGCAGTATTAGGTAAATACTGTATCTGAAACACATATATTAATCAAAGTATGAAAAAACACCCTTCAATGAAACTTATCTACTTATTGGAAAAGGTCATAAGCCCCACAAGCACACACAAAGGGAGTACTCCCAAATACTAACCATCTAACCGAACCTACCAGAAGTATGATTAACCAGTCAGTCCACTGCTCCAAACTTTTATTAGCGACATAAAAAAGCACAAAATATCCCGTAATTTGTCTTAATGGAAACCCCTAAATTGCACTTGCTAATCAAACATTCTCGTCTGATTCCCTACACCATTATTTCATTCCTACAGTTGACCAACCAAGATTTTCCATTTCTAACAGAAGTTACGAAAAAAAACCCAACTAACAGCAAGTACTTGACTTTATACATGAACTAGACACTGCAATTCTATCAACTGCATCTCAACATCAAATTAGTAGGAGTTGAAAATATAAATCATCTAACATCAATTCCGCCATTTCAGCTCCCAAACTCTACTTTGATCGTGAAATTCACAAAAAGGAAAGAAAAAACCAATCTTTACATATCTACAGAGCAGAAAAAGAGAATGGAAGAGAAAGAGAAACTTACTAGGGCAACTGCTGAAACAAGAGCATAGGAAGCACAAAGGGAGTAGAAAATCCCATCTTGCCACTGAACGGATTCGTTGACGTGGTCCCACCAGTTGGTCACCGGACCGGCGATGTCAATCGGCGACGACCCAAGTGGCAACCTAGCCATTTTCAGCTCTCCCCTCCGCTTATCTTGTTGTATTGAAAGAAGTCAAAAAACTGATGCTATAAAAGAAAGAACAAAGTAAGGAACGTGCTAAGGTGCCATACCATATGAAAACAGCGCCATCAAATCATAAACTCTTACCTTCCTAATACAAACAATTAAGATAACTGTAAGTATTCAAGTTCATTAGGAGATTCATATAGTTATTGATCATTTCGTTTTATATTTTTTAAAACTATATTATAAAATCTCGTGTGTCTTTTATGAAAAATATTAAAAGTTATATATTTGAAATTTTTATATTAAAAGTCTGTAATATAGTGTGTGGTTTTTTATTTTTTAGATCTCTCTTGCTTTTAGAGGGAGAATAAACCATAGATTCAATTTGAATTAATCTACAATTTGATTGCTAAAGAAAAATGTTATAGTCCCTTGCACGAACTATAGAATAGCAGGATTCTATTTCTGAAATTATATTTTTGTAACAAAAGGAATCAATCAATTTTATCTAAGAATTAAAAAAGGACCCGGATCAATTTTGGTAACAAAAAAATCTTTTACTTTTGGCAAATATAACAGAAAATTAGTTTAACAACACTCATAATACTCTATTAAAAGTTGTGATATAAAATATAATAGTTTAATAGTAATTTGAATGTAAATAAAACAAAAACTAAAGGATCAATGTACGAATTTAACGCGGATATTCTATGGTTGTAAGGAGTAAGGCGGCATGGCCGAAAAGCCAAGTACAAATTCCAAGTCGACAAATACATACCGCCGTGTACCCAATTTTCATCGCCAAACTTGAGTTGTTATTTTATTGGAAAAAATGGACTAGGAATTATATATCAGTGTCTGGACTTTGACAAAATCATGGACTATGGATTAAGGAGAGTTGAAATTATATTGTTGACTTTATTTATGAAAAAATAAACAGAACTCCTCTTTGATAGACCATAAGTATATTTGAAGGAGCTGGACTGGTGGAAAGAATGGACCAATTCCTAGATGTATTTGAAGTTCTAGTTGACCAGGGTATACTTTTAATTTCCGAGAATGTTACTACTGGAGCCATTAATATGAGCTAGGTTCGTTGGACCGGTCTGACTTAATTCGAAATTTAATAGGGTTGGGTTAAGATTTTTGAAGCCCATTTACAAAAAAAAGTTTTTTAGCTCGTTCTGAATAAACATGTTGATTTGATGGCCTTGAGAAATATAGGTAGGGCCGGCCTGTGGGCCAATAACAATTAATTAAAAAATATAGTATAATATCAAATTTTAAAATTAAAGAGAGTTCAAATTTAAAATAATTAGGTTAATATTTTTATTTAAATATTGATACTTTTACTTGAAAAAATTTAATAAATAGAGATCATTTCAGAGACCTCCCTCTAGGCTCTATAACACTCACCTTCCCTGTGGTTTACGATATTAACTCTACCTCCCTTATTTTCATTTTCTTGTAACCATTCTTTAAACCTATTTAAATAAATATAAATTAATTTGACAAATTTAACCTTATATATGAATGTTTAGATCTAATTTTCAATGATTTATCTTTATTCGTTGAATCATGTTTATTCTTCGCTTGTGTAAATGTTTAACTAGAACAAAATCTTATCGTTCTTATCGAATTTCTTTCTTGGGAAGTTCAATTTTGTCTTCTATTTGAAGAAATTGTTGTCGGAAAATGATGGGTTATTATTGTGGGGAAATTTTTTACATGAATTGGTAAAAGGTGAAATAGAGATAAAGAGTTAATATTTGGTGAAAATGTGGGTCAGCTTAGTTGAAGACTTTGATCTTTGTTGGATTAAAAAAAGGGCAACTTTCACATATAGCAAACAAAAAATTCATATTTGTATAATATAGCAAACTTTGCATAATTGCGCTCCATAGCAAACATAAAAACTGTATAATTCGCTATACATATACAAGTGTATAATTCGCAGGCCTAAATTGTATAATTCGCTGGCCTAAATTGTATAATTCGCTGGACTATTTCGCTGCAATTGTATAATTAGCTTTGCATACAGTTGAATCGAATTAAAATGTATGTATATTGCATAATTATAAGTGTATAGCAAGAAGATATATGTTTTTCTCGCTTTATACAAAAATAGAAACACAATATATACACTTCTGTTGTATAAAACTAGAAAAAATTGTATTTCACTGCAATTGTATAATTCACAATTGTATAATTCTTTGGCCTTTTTCTCTGCAATATTTGAAGTAAAATGTTTGTAAATTATATAATTAAGTGTATAACACGAAGATATACATTTTTGCATGTGTATATACAATTTTCTCTCGCTTTATACAAAACAGAAACAGAAATTATACACTTTTGTGTATAAAGCGAGAGAGGCGAGAATGGGAGAGTGGCGAGCGAGACTTCTGGGAGAGAGACGCCTGGCAAATTTTTGCCAATGTTTGCTATGGAGCACAATTAAATCAAACCCTAGCTATTCTATTTAATTTAGGTTATTAGTTTGCTATTATATACAATTTTCCCTTAAAAAAATAAGTTTTTGTGTTAATTTATTTTTAAAGTATTTGTCAAATGAGTTATTTTTTATATAATATTTATTAATAAGAAGAAATTTATATAAAAAAGAGAAATTGTCAAATCTATATTAATTTATATATTTTTTAAATAGGTTTAAAGAATGGTTACAAGTGAAAATAAGGGAGGTAGACGTAATATCGTAAACCAAATGGGAGGTAAGTATTATAGAGCGAAACATGGAGGTCTCTTAAATTATCCATAATAAATATTATAAAATAATTTTATTTTGATTTGATTAACAAGTACTAACATTAACATCATGTAATATTGTTTTGTCGATATTTATGATATTATTTTAAATTAAAATTTTAAAATTTAATTTAATAATTATAAAAAAATATAATTTTTTTAAAAGAGTAGGCTGGCCCGTCAAAGCCTGTAGCCCACGTATTTGTGGGCTGACTATTTTCTGGCCCACACCACAAATGAATTAGTCCGGCCTGACCCGTAAAATATCAAAGTCTATATGGAAACCCGAATGAGATGGGCTTAGCCCATATTGACAGCTCTAGTTACTACTATTCGGATTCAAAGGAAGCATGAGCTAAGAGAGAGACCACAACATTAAAGTTAGTGTTAGAAGTCTTGCAAAGACGTAATTATATTAACCCTTCATCAAAAAAATTAGCTTCGTCACTAACACTAATATGTATATGATTCTACTTATGAATCTAGTAGCACCTCCCACCTATCATGGCTCTTGCCTCTTAGACCCTAAATGGCTGAGATGCTTTATCTGAAGATGTCCCAGTTTGTTAATAGTTGACTTTAATGGCTAAAAAGAGTTCGGAGTAAAGTGTTTCAATTGTATGATTCAGCCTTTTTCCCTAATGAAAGATTATTGAAACACCGAATTGAACGTTTATGAATTTGGTACAAGTTACTCTTCATTAATGGGTAGAGAACGGAAATATTAAATCCGAGTTACACTATCAATGGGCTCGGCAAATCTGAAAAAATTGTACTGATTTGGTGGGGTGCGCCAGGCCCTTGCTGTAGTGCAACGCATGGGCGACGCTCGAAAGTTCAGGTATGAACTCTCCCCCTTAAAAAATTGAGTTAATATCGTGTGGATCAATGATCCACATATCAGATATTAAACTGATAAGAACAAATACTACACTTGATCTTAGCCAAAAGGCCGAGAAAGGTATGAATTATACTGTGGCCCGTTCGACAATTTATTGCGTACGGATTCCTTGTTGTTTAGTCTGTTTGGCGATGTGGGACTGCTGGACAAACACATGCCCATTTGCGAGAACTATGTATTATTATACGAGAAATTTGCAGCGAAGGACCAAGAAAATCAAATGTACTCTTTTTACATGTAACTTAATATGTGATGTTTTTCTCCCTAGGAAGCTGTTCAAAATAATGGAATTTTCAATACATTTCTCAAAGTGATTGTCAATACAGTGTTTATTATCATCGAAGGTTGTGGTGAGATGGATAAGATTCCTTCACCTTTAACTTAAGGTCTGAATTTTAAGCCTTGAATATGAAAAAAGGTTCTGTTTGGGAGCACGCATCCACTTGAATGAATTTTATCCCGATTAATCAAGCTTCGATGCTTTAAAAAAGTACATGGTGATTCCTTGGTACAAAATCGTTGAATGGAACTATATCTTGTCCTTGATCCTTTTTTTTTTTTAATTGATCCGAACAAATGTGTTACTAATTCTCTTTATAACTTAGCAGGTCCAGCAAGCAGAAAACAACTTCTGAATATGTAAGATATGGGAGGGTGAAGTAAGAATTAAGCATCATCGTTTGCCATAAGTCCATAGTTAACATAGCTTGAACTAATATAACAAAAGTTCAGATGATATGTAACAAATAGTGTAGAACAGTCAATGTAGTTTAAGGTGTGACCAAACATTCCTTTTCTTTCCGTTCTTATACTACAACTAAGATGTTCGTAGAGTTAGTGACTTCGCAATGAGTATGGTGTTATATATATCCATGTTTCTTACAGTTACATGGTTCAAGTGGATTCAGTAGAAACAGAACTAAGGTTGTTGCAGACTATGGGTTCTGTAATTTTTGAGTTAATGATATGAACATACATGTGGCCTCAAAATTTCTGTTTTTCCACAATTGCATATGCTAGTGATATATGCATAAACATTAGAAAGGATGAATAAATAACATGAACAATTACAATGACATGGAAGATGGAATCTGTAAGAACTACAAGAAAAATCTCCTTGCTGCAGGCTAAAACATTAAACATGAACATGTTCACCTCATGTACAAACATCAAATATGACTCTCAAGTCTCAACTATATTCAAGTTCCACTATTTCATAAAGTGGAAAACTGCAATTTCTTTAAATGACGATAACCTAGAGTTTTTCGGTCTTTTAATCTGCACAAAACATGTTTTTATGTTTCATATCTTGCTCACTTTTGACAGGAAATCAAAATACTTAAGCCTAGCAATGAAGACAACTCTCCCTAAGTACCTATGAACAACACAGTCCAATGATGAAACTTAAATCATATTCTATACGTACTCGTCATCTATAGTTTATACATGTAACTTTTCAGGCCTAACTGGCAAAGGTATTACCTGCTCTTGCTAAAACAAGAAGTCCAGATGATTGACAATTCTCTCAAATTCCAAGCAAGTGACGGCAATATTAAAGCACAAGACATTTGGCTAAAGAATATGAACAGAATTCAGACTTGACACGAAAAATTGAAAGCTCCTATAAGAGCATTATCTCTTCATCAAATCTCTTAGAATCAACCTTGAGATTTCTATAACTGAAACCTGGAATTTCATTCATCTTACAACTCTCAGAAACTTCAACCATAGAACACATTGCAGGTAATCCACCTCCAGTACCTCTTCTCTTCTTCTTTTTCCATTTCATCGTCAAGAACCCGAAACTAGGCCAAGAATTACCACCACATGAATCTATTTCCACTGAACTCTTCTGAGATTTATTATTACAACTCCCTTTACAACAATCCACCTCAACTTTTCTGAAATACTCAATCTCTTTCTTCAAAAGTGATCCTATAGTTCCCCTTGTGCCTACTTCAACCGGCACACTTGTACTCATTTTATCAGAGAACCTACTAGTAATACTCCTAGCTCTGTATAACATTATTTTTGTTCGCGAAAAAAAGAAGAAGGAAGAAATTCAGAGATTGTTGAAAGGCTTGTTTGTGAAGAATGAATTGGTTGGTATTTTTAACTTTGCATTAAGGAAGCAACTACTTGTCTATAGTGCTAATGCCTAATGATAGTGTTTTAATAGACATGCTTTTTCTTTTCTTTTCTTTTTTGTTGTTGAAAGTGGACAGCGTGAGGCTCTGCATAATTGTAGCAGTGGATGGATGGGAGATGTAATCATCAACAAAACTTGCAACCAAAGCATACGCCTAATATAAATTACTATTTTACCTTTTTCTGTCTCTGACTTATTGGTTACAAGTTAGTCATCATGATCAACCTCAAGAAATAAAATTTAATTTTTTTGCTATTATATTAATGCTAAATATTAACTTAATCATGTCTATGACAGCAGAGACTGTGGTCCTTAGCAATCAATGTCTAAGCCTTTATTTTTTTAACCCTTGCTTTGCAAATAATCATAGGTTTATTTTGGAAAAGGTTATCATGTTTACGCCGCCCCATTGATTTAAAATAACCTTATAGTTATCCATGGTTATTTGATTGATGTACTTATACAACCTAATCATGCACTTAAAAATAAAAATGGCGTAAGCACTAATCCTAGTTTGTTTAAAGCGACGTTTACCTAAGATTTACTAAGTTAAAGAAACCATTACCAAGCAAGTACTCCCGTTGGACAAATAAGAAGAGATCACCAAGACTTTCACCCACTTCATAGATCGGTCATCCTCACATTTGTGAGTTGTGAATCTATTTTCATATATATATATATATATATAATATAACGTCACAAGATGAGTTCAACGTCAACCCAACTAGTAGTTTTTTGTGTAACAGACACTAACATCTCATGGATTCCTATTCACACATTGCAAGTTGCACGGAGAGCACTTGAGCACACTAGATTGTGATAGCATGTTTTAAATTGTGTCAACATCCAGCAGTGTCCAAGTAGAACAACAAAGAAATGTACCTGCTTTTCACAAAAGAGTAACCTTTAAGAAAAATGATCAAACATTCATCAAAGACAGAACACAAACAATCAGTTAAAAGCCTCAAAATTATTACTCATTTCTACTATTTCTCTCTCTTTCTCTCTCCATGTTTTCTTCCTTCTGCAATCCTTTTCCATTGCATATACAAGTGCAGTTCTTCTTTACAACGCAAGACCATGCAAATGCTTTGATAAGCAACATCATGCAGTCAGCATAAGCATTAACAAACTCGCGCTTCCCTTGGGATTATCATGGTCAGATATAACTACCTAACTACGGTATGCTGGGAAGATGGCATGAATATCTTCGAGCATGTTGTAATGCATCATCTATTCTCGAACCACTTTGATAAAGAGACTCATAAAATTGACATATGAACTGGGATAACTCCTCTTGATCATCATATCATCCCAAAAGAACTGAGAGTGTCCTTCACTTTTCTCTGGTTCACTATCTTCCCAAGCACTGGCTGGACTCTAGAAGGTTCAGTGTCGTCATCTTTTGTTTCTTCTTCGCCAATTACAAACTTTTTCATTATTGAAAGAGTTAAAATCACCTGACTCCTGAAATGTAAACAACCGCGCTTCATCGGGCTCAATGGAAGGACATGCAACAGCTTTAGCTCCTGAATCTAGAAAAACCTTGACTACAAATTGGGTAGGGCCAGTGAAGATTATAATTCTCCCCCTCCATGCTACAATCTGGAAGGTTTAACAAATACTGGAGGAGTTAGTGCTGCCTCTTTTCTTATTCATCTTATATTTTCTGGGATAAATGTGTATGCATAGAACAATAGGTCACAAGCACATCTCCTGGAGAGATGACTCGAAATGAATCAACATTCTCACCTATAAATAAATAAAAATAATAATTAAGTGGATCAAAATTGATGGTCAACGGGTACGTTAAAATACGTGATACATTGCTCCTATATGAACCACTTTTGTGAGGTGCAGCATATGACAACCATCTTGTGCACTCACTTCTATTATAGAGAGAAATGTTTCTGATCATTTATCCTTCGCAGGTCCACCTTCAGTCTCAATATGAACTTGTTGACAAACTATAAGCAGGAATCTTGGCAAGTTTTCGCTCCTTCATGATTGCTCTCATCCTCCTTACCTCTTCCCACATGTCATTACTGGCATAAATGTTGGACAATACAACATACACTCCATCGTTCCACGGTTCCAACTGTTGCAGGTGCTTAGCCACCCATTCTCCCATTTTCACATGCCCATGCTTCTCACAAGCCCCCATTAGGCACCCCCAGATCACAACATTCGGTTTCATCGACATCCCTTCAATCGTCCCCCTTGCCTCCTCGAACAACCCAGCCCTGCCAAGCAAATCCACCATGCACCCGTAATGCTGCAACATGGGTGCAATACCATATTCATTCTTCATCATGTTGAAATAATACTTTCCTTCTTTCACCATCCCACCATGTACACAAGCGCTCAACACCCCAATAAACGTCACATGGTTAGGCCTAACACCTGCCTCTCTCATGCAATGGAAGCATTCAACCGCATCTCTAACATACCCATGCATTGCATATCCAACAATCATAGAAGTCCATGAGGATACATTTCTTTCCTTCATCCTTGAAAACACCCTATAAGCAAGATCCATCTTCCCACATTTACCATACATATCAATAAGAGAATTCATCATCAAAAGATCAGACCTTTCCATTTCTTTCGCTTGAAAGACGCATTTATGCAATTGAGAAGCCAAATCCAAGTCTCCAAGACTACCACAAGCAGATGTTACACTAACCATAGTCACATCATCTGGCTGCAACCCACTCTCTCTCAACTCCAAGAACATTTCTATTGCTTCTTTAGCACGTCCACCTTGTGACAACCCTGCTATAATAGCATTCCAAGACCCCAACTTTCTTTCACTATTTTGTTCAAACACCTTACGTGCATTCTCGAATTCACCAGCTTTAGCGTACAAGCTAATAAACCCACTTTCACAATACATATTAGTTTCTAATCCGAGCTTTATTGCAACCCCATGGAGCTGCCTCGCCACAACATAATTGAGAACCTGACAAATCGCCTTCAAAACAATGGGTAACGTGAAAGTATCTGGGCGAACACCAGTTCTTAACATAGTGATGTATACATGGAGAGCGTTGGTAGGGGAGTTAAGCCTAGTATATGATCTAATAATGTTGTTCCAGTGGAATTGTGCAGGGTACAACTCCAAGAAATGATTTCGGATTATCTGGGCGTAAATTTGGTGAAGATGCTGTAGATTGTTGCAATCTGATATTCGGGTCGCTATTATCTTGTCATTGCTGTCAAGAATATTAGTAGCAGTGGCTAAACTATGACTCAGATGAAATGAGTTCACTCTGTTTCTGCCAAATCGGAGCAACAGACAATGAAATGGACTCATCAAATATATTTGGTGGTGAATTCTTACCGGCAATCGCAATCACACACTTATCCTTGAGGAAAGAAGAAATCACCTATTGGTTTGTGTATCTACTGAGATTATTTGAATAGTTTTGCCACTTGATTGACCGTTTTACGTGTCTATTTGATGTAACAACAGCGCATGAGTTTATCCCAAGCCCCCAACTAGTTTTTGTTTAACAAGCACTAACATCACATAGGAACAATTTGCAGAGACCACTTGAGAACACCAAATTCTAATAGCATATCAGTTTCAAATTGTGTTGTCACCATCATCCACTGTCCAAGAAGAACAAGAAAGAAATGAATCTGCTTTCCGCAAGAAAACAGATATATATCTTCATTGTGGAGAAGGGTGGTTAAAAAAAATTGTCCAAGCTTTATCCAATAAATTAATTTTCCTATACAAGTTACTTATTGGGACTCGAAACCTTTCTCAATCTGAAATGACTTACAAGGAAAATTCTGCGGAACTGGTCCCTAAAGAAAAACAAGCATCCATCAGTGACTATGAACACAAAAAAAGTGACTTCAGAGCCTCAAAATTGGTTGCTTCTCTAGCTTCTTAAACTATTACTCGTTTCCACTACTTTTTTCTCTTGCCATGCTTCTTCTGCAATCCTTTTCCTTTGCTTGTACAAATATAGTTCTTCTTTACAAAGTATGGAATAATGTAGAGAGAGCACAAATTGCCTTAATCAAGCAACATGCAGTCAGCATAAGCATTGACTGACTTGCGCCTTCCTTGAGACTATCATGGTATGAGTACCCCGACGAACTATGGTATGCTGGGAAGATGGCATGAATACCTTAGGCTACGGTGCGAGGCACGAGCCTGCTGCAATGCAGCACCTATTCTTGAACCACCCTGGAAAAGAGACTCATAGAATTGACATATGAATTGGGACAACTCCCCCTCATCATCATCCCAAAAGAATTGAGAACGTCCTTCACTTTGCTCTGGCTCACTATCATCCCAATCACTTGCTGGACTAGTAGGTTCAGTATCGTCATCCTCTGCTTCTTCTTCGCCAATTTCAAACTTTCCATTATCGAAAGAATTAAAATCACCTGACCCGTGAAATGTAGACAACTGCACTTCATCAGGCTCAGAGGAAGGACATATAACAGCTTTTGCTCCTGAATCTAGAAAAGCCTTGATTACAGGTTGGATAGGGCCATAGAAACCAGTGAAGATTATAATTCTCTCCCTCCATGCTCCAACCTGGAAGGTTTAACAAATACTCAAAGGATTAGCAAATTTTCTAGAGTAATAGGTCACAAGCACAGGTCTTGGAGAGATATCACGAAATGAATCAACATACTCACTGACAGTGTATTAAGCCCTCTATCATGACAAATGAAAGAAATGCAACACAATTTACTTGAAAGATGAATGACAGAGCAAGTGATTAACCAAGTCTTAATAGTAAACCTTTAGTATAGCAAGTGATTAACCAAGTCTCAGTAGTAAAACTTAAGTATACATTAAAAGGGGGAAGTGTAATGAAAAAGCCTCTGATTCTTCAAACCTGAGACAGAAATAGACCAGTCATTACATATTCAACTTCAGATCTCGAAGTGATGCAGAGCAAACCAGAGATAAATTTGTTCAATTAATTTTTTAGGATAAAAGCAATATGTGGAATGCGCTTTCCGTGCACATCTATTAGGGAGCATCAGCACTGCAGAGCTTTATCTGCAGAAGACATCACTGCTCCCATTGTCAGGGCCGCAGCAAAAATCCCCTGAGATCTCCGAGTGCTGAAGAGTTTATCCTTGTCACAGATACTTGAACCCAAGTAAGTAAGTTCATTTGTCATATTTTGAACCAAACCAGATTGGTGTTGACTTGTTCAATCAAATTATGCCAACCATATAACATCATTTGGAAGAGATAAGTTCCTTCTCACACAGAATCTTGCAATGAAAAAAAGATGCAATACTGAATCACATAAATACTCGGAGAGCATACCATCCACCGAATATCTTCTGAAGTTAAATGCATTGAAGGAACCGTCCTACGGAACATATAGGCACCAATTTCTTGGTCATCTTCCATGACCTTCAGATGACAAAAAATAGGAAAATTCATGAACTCCTTTGATCAAAAGCAAATTCATAAATCTTGCTTTCTGAAAGCAAAGAATAATCAAAATAAGGATGGCAGACATCATGCCCACACATACCTGTGTCTGGCGCCCAATATAACGGTGGACTACACCCCCAATTTGGAAGCATGGCCTACACCTAACAAGATCAGCAACGGTTGAGATGTCAGAGATGACTGATGCATACTTTCTCCGGCGGCCTCGCATCATAGACAGCAAGCTGAATTTGACACTCTGCAGAAACTTATCTGCTAGTTCTCCAGGTTCGGCAACCACAAATACATCATTCTGCCAACTATCTCGTAGAAGTTGATGACATTAGCATGATAAACAGCATTTCCAATAAGTAACCAAAAATTAATGAATATCTAACCTCAGTACAGAGCCAGATGTATCATTTTGCAGTGCCAAGTGCACAACTCCAACCTGAGGGGAATTCTTTAGCTTCTCATACAAAGATTGAACAGGCAACGAAAGCTGTCGATGTTTTCGAGGAGAATCGGGTGGTGAGACGGTTGTTTTTGCAGATTGTAATCCATCCAAGCTTAGTGGTGGAACTAAATCAATTCTACCAACCCTATGAGCCCCAATATCAGGACTGTATAAGAGAGGGCTTGAAGGGAAACTCCCAGTGAACAATGGAGAAGCAAAAGGTGTCGGAAAAGTTGATCCTGGAGTTGCTTTCTGAGTATTTGATATGCCATTAAAAAGACTGAGTTTTATTCCATTACGAGCACACAATGACTCTAGTGAGCGAACATGGTGAAAGACTCTTCCAGCATCTGCACTATTTGGGGCCTCGACAAGAAGCACGCTCCTCCTCCAACCTAAAGAAGGACTGCTTTCATCTGAAAATAAATTGAATCCAATAAAGTTCAATCCATCTGAGACAAAAGAATTTCATGGCAAGAAATTAAAAATGATTCCTCACACACCAGTTTTAGAGTTCTTCGCTTTGAGAAACTGATGGGACTTTTTGTCTGAAAATTTCTCATCATGTGGCCTCTCCAACAATCTTTCACAAATATTCTTGAAAGCAGCAGAAGTGTTCTGAATGTAATCATCTGTTGCAGCCTCTAACTTTGACCAGACAGCAGGGTCTGTCTCATCTAGCTCCATATCACATCGCTCATCAACTGCATCCCAGATATGTAGAAAGCATGTTAACAATGTGAAGAAAATTATAACTCAATATCACCGCAGTGAAAGACTAGATCATACTCCTAATTCATTTTCTTTAATTCGGGCTGATACCTAAAAATTGAATTGTTTATGAAATGCCAAAAGTTCAGGAAAAAAATTAGGGAAATAAAGTTTACCAAAAGGAAAAGAACCAATCTTTAGCTTATAATGTTTCACCTCAGGCAACATTGTAAAGTAACTTCACCTGGATTAAAGCGAAAATAGTGCACATCAGGAAGCAGTGGAAGCAATGTACTTAAAGCTTCCTCCACCCGGTCAACTGAGCATGCACTTTCTATCAACACTTGGCCAGTATCAAGGTAACGCCATCCACCTTTGCGAACCTAATACAGCAGGAAAAACAGCAGAAACAGCTATAAATTGAACACTCAGTAACATGGCTTGAAGTAAATGAAATCTTGACTTGATGAAAACTTTCAGTAGCAATGGAGAGTAAACCCCTGACCTTGGCAATAAAATATCATGCACTGTTTTCAATGTTTAATTCCTTAAAAAAAAATTTGGTATTTTTCTGTTTTTTAAAAAGTAGCAAACTGCGAATTCCAACTCCAGAATTAACAGCAGAAGATAAGAATATTCAAAAAATATGCCATGATCCAAAGGAACCCCCTGACATTATGACATATTAAGCATAACGAACAAATTTGCAGCTGACTTAAGGTGTGAAATAATACCCAAACTCTATGAGTGTCACATAATCAACATTTTAGTTAAGAACTGTCTAGAAGGTGCTTTTCCAGATTCTCCAATCTCTAATTATATGGAAAAGAACAGGGAAGAAAATGTGATCTATGAATACATCAAGTTCCAACAGCATGTTCAAGACCTTTTAAAGCCTGAAAAATGATGGCAATCTTCATCATAATAGGCAAACCTTTAGTGTACCTTCATGGGGACAGAACCACAACCAATTGAGACCATGCAGTCAATCCTTGCATCTGGCCATAATAGTTGTGCTTCTCGTATGGCAAAAATGGTAGGATTGTTGGCAACAATTGCACCATCTTGCCAGCGGTATACATCTGAAATTAAAGAGAGAGAAGAGTCAGAGAAGATGACAATGACATGGGTCCATAGAAACAGAGCCCGTGAGGATTTGTTTGCAATGAGTTAAAAGTTTTAAGCACAAGCAAGAATATACCATCAGAGTAATCATCAAGATAATAAGGTGCAGCAGATGATGCTCTTATGGCCTGCCATATCCGATGCTTACAGCTTCCCATGAAAGCATTTCTCTTATGTTCAACTTGAGCTGGATCACTTACTGTTCCTTGGCCAGCAGTAGTCAAATTCTCAGTAGCCGCAGGGGAAATCTCTGGTGTCCCAGGAGGGTACTGCACTTCCCCAACACAAGGGTTCAATGACAAACTAATAAAAAGGAAATAATAGAGGCAGAGCTAGTGTAAGCACTACTCAGATGAAGTCTATGTATTGAGTCATATGAGGATTCAGTAATAACCTGATAGTTGCGGAAAATAAAGGGTTGAGCTGGTGTCGCACTGACCAGAGTTGATACAACAAAAACTTTAGGAATCCTTTTAATTGCTGACTCTATTAGAAGATCTCCATCCTCGTCAGCACACATCTCCTTCAATAATCTCTCAAACTGTTCTGCACTGTGCTGGAAGAGGATAGAGGGTCAATTGTGATTTCAAAGTCGCAATGTCCCTCTTATTCAGCAGCATTTTAAGTAATAGAAAAGAAATCCAGGTAGATGTTTAAAAACTTCAAAGTAGAAACAGTTGAACTGATAGATTAAACATATTGTACCATATGGGATGATAGTATATGTGTATTATTATTTATACACTTCTTCTTTTTTTGATAAGTTCCCAGGCATAAGACAGACACTTGTCTCTGGCATTCTATTATTTCCTCCTATTTCTCACATGGTATCAAATCCTATTATTTATGCTGATGCTCGAAAAATATTTTCGTTCTCAGCCCTATAATCACTATTCTATCTTTTATTGAAGGCTATTTCAGTGAAACCACACTTTTTGTGACTATTCCAGCAACACCATCTTCTTTCCCTTGATATTACTAGAGCAATCCTTCCGCTTTTCGAGTGACCGTCGAGTGACCGTTTGAGCGTGCCTTCTTTTAGGTTTATCATTCCGACACTTCTCCATCACTATTCAGGCTACTGTGGCCACTGTTCTGGCTACTATTCCCACTGATGTTTAGGCACTATGCCACGACTATTTCGGTGTCATAAAATGGGTTTGGGTAGTGTCTGATTAAAAGAGGGATTGGGTCATTTATAGTTGGGTCGTGTCTGGAGGGGTAAAAAGAAACGGGTGAGGTATAATTTTTTAAAGCCACATGTCAAATTTGGAATTTAAAAACCAATTTTAGGATTGTTATTTTTTTAGTTCAATTTGCAAAAAGGTATCACCATTTGTTATACGGTGAGGGTATATATACACCAATTGTTAACGGTTAGAGTATATATGTGCACAATTTTTTAAAGAGGGGTATATTTACCCCTTTTCCCTATAATAAATAATCATTTTATGTACAAGTACTCTAATATTTTGGACACCCTATTATCATATAGGCAAGACATAAGTTACATGGCAAGAGTAAGTGTGAATTAACTTAAAGGAATAAAACTGATGGCATCACATACTTTAGATCCATGTATAACAACCCTGAAACTCTGAGATGAGCTCTTGTAGAGTTGATCAAACTTTTCTCTCCATGTTGCTGCTTCATTGTCCTTGGGAACAGGTTCGGCAAACACAAGTTTTCCTGAAAAAAGTGAATTTAGAGAGGCAGGGTATTGGATAAGATATGCATCAGCACTGCCACAGTGTTAGCAAATTACAACAAGTTCAAAAAACACTTGAAAGGACGCAGCAAAGTTTAGCCTTTTTAGAGTAGAAACTCACCAAGTTTTTTATATATTTCTTCACATTTTTCCAAAGACATCAGTTTGATCCCAAGAGCAACAGCAAGCATACCACCAGTTGAAGTCCCACAAATGAGGTCAAAAAGTTCGTGTATCTGCTTCCCAGTACCTTTCTCGATCTCTTTAAGGATTCTCACAGTTGCCAGACCTTTCATGCCACCACCATCCATTGAAAGTATGCGCAATCCTTGCTTTGGGACCTGTCTCCCTCTTATAGCTCGCCGTAGAACCTCATTCTCCCCTGCAATCAGATAGAATATGTATTCAAAAGGCCAGGTATAGCTGAACCATAAGAACATACAGAAACCAACCTAGTATTGCCAAAGCACGAGCTGCAGCCTTACTGACTTGTTGCTCTGATGCAACTGTCAACCGCAATAGCAATTCGCGTAAACTTTCTGAAGTAACTAAAATACGACGATTTTCCAAGCAGAACGCTAAATTACCAACTGCAAATAAAGCTAGTCTTTGCACCTAAGTAGACAAAATAATTCATTTCAAAGACCACTCAACGGAAACAGGAAACATTTTACTGATTGAATTGCCAAACAAAAAAAGAGAACAAGAGAGGCTTGCCTCTGGATTTCTGTGAGCACACAAAAGTTTCAATGATCTCAGTACATCCTTTGTCAGCAGCTTTTGGGATACAATATCTGATGCAAAGGCCAAATTTCCCAAAACTTGCAACACAGATATGACTTCCTCAGGACCAGCAGATTTTAGTACTCTTTCTATGGGTTGCATAATATCTGATTTCATTAACTGCATTGCCACAGAAACGTCTGTGGCAAGAGAAGAAAGAGCAGAGCAAGCTTGTTCTACCTGAACAAAAAACACAGTTCTTTATGCATGGATTGAATTGGAATTAGGTCAAAGCATCCTACAGAGTATAATCTAGCATACCACATGCTGATTGTCACTACTGATCATACTTATGAGTTGCCTCACAGCGTTCTCATCTTTCCCAACAACTACACGATTCCCCTCATCTTGCATTATCTTTGCCAGGGCCGAAGCTAGCAGGGGATGGTGACACGAAGAGAAACGGAATATAAGAGAGAAGAAGGCACTCAGTTTATGCCGAGATGCAATAAAGTAAGAACTATTCTCCATCTGCAAGTTCAATTAAAAAAAATAGAGTTCTTCAACCTCATAAAGGCCTGTTAGATAAGCAGAATAACTTATAAAGGAGTGTTATGAATACCTCTATTTGCACATTCACTAATCTCAACTGATCGTCTGCCACAACCCTTATGTTTGCAAGGGATAAGTGGCGAAGCTTCTGGAGTGGCAAAATATCAGGAAGAAATTCTAGAGGATTACCAAAAAGCCTCAGAACACGTAACATTGTCATTGCCCTATAATTAAGTTATGAAAACATCGGATCTCAAGCACGGAACGACAGAAGATATGACTAAGAAATAAGGAGAAATGGAAGATTGGCCAATCATAAGTCTAAATAGAGAGACCTGAAATCAAGAAGAGGTCGCACCAGCTTGTTGTGTTCCAGAGATAATTCGACTAGCCCAATACACTCTCTTAGTTCAACTGTTCATCATATCCAACCAGGGCAAAGAATGAAATGAGTAGGAAGGAATCATTTGCTATTTGTATTACTACTCCTTATGAACTGACTTAAGGTAAATCCAACATATATACTGTTCACAACTATCTAGGTTGTACTCTGTCAGTTTTAACGTGAAGTTTCAATCTTACCAGGGACAGAGACTAACATGTTGTAGTCCACAGCGAGAACTTTCAAGCATTTTAGTGCACCAAGCTCAGGTGGCAAATTTGATAGCTTATTGTTATCAAGATATAGCCTTTCAATAAGAGGCAGCTGGGTTATCTCTACTGGCAGCACCTGCAACATATAAAAAGTATGGGAGACCCAATTGATCGGAAACTACTCCTCAGTACAGCCATTCTACAAGTTACAAAAAGTAGTTGGATTGGTTTTAATAATAACAACTATCAGCAGATCAGTTTCTGATATATCCTTCCAGTCCCTCAGAATCAGGAAAACAAAAGAAAAACTTAGTACATATAACAAATACCAGACTTTGGAATGCTTTCAGAAGTTAAAACTGCCCCATATATTGAACAACAAACACCACATTGTGCATTTGCACAAAACAAGAAAAACAACTCTAACTAATTCCCATTCTAGTTGGAATTGGCTGCATGATCCTTTATATTCATCCTATTCAAGTTAAAGCCAATTCATTCCAATGCTCAATAGTTCTATCTGAGACCAATTATTATGGTTTGACAAGAAGATGTTATAATTTGAAACTCAAAATTACTGATCAAAATTAATTGTTAACTCATAAACACTTGCAAGTACGAACTAATGTTAAAACAAGAATCACTCACCATTAGTCCAAGACCACATAGACTAACAACAGTAACACTCTTCCAGTGGTCAGCACACCCCACTGGTGAGCCTTCCCCGATTCCTAAAGCACCGCCATTGGCGAAATTCGACCTAATCAACTTTGACAATACCCCCATCCCATCACTCTGCTGGCTTGAACTACCCACCCGCCACATCATCACCCCTTTCAATGGCTCTCTCCTCTTCACAACTCTCATTTCCACAGCCACCTCACCCATATCCTCCTCCGCAGCATTCTCATTCTCCTTCTTGTCCTTGAATTCAACTTCCACTGTATCTTGTGGTGAAGGCAATGCCACCATAACCTGTGACTGCAACTTTAAAGCCACCTGATCCTCATCATCACCGACGTTCCAATCTAAATCCACCCTAAACCCTAATAGCTCTTCTTGATTATTCTCTTCTTGACCCTCCGCCGGCGGCGACGGTGGTGACGGCGAGAATGGTGAAGTATGCACCGACGTCGATGAGGACGATCTTGAAGATGTGGGTGTGGACTCATCTAATGCCTCGTCTTCACCATAGCTTAATGTGAGGTGAAAGACATCCGATGGGCGTTTCCAACCCAATCCCCAAGACATTGGTCACCCCGTCAAAAAATTTCCAAGATTATTTGTTCCTAACAGACCCTTAACGTAATTTAATTTATTCTTTACATTACAATGGCGATCAGATCATCAGATCAAAGAATGTCTGAAAACTGAAAATCCCAATTGTCCCTGTCTGGAATTTTCCGGAGGGTTTTAAACAACTTGTTGTTTTTTCCGACAAAAATAATGGGATTCGGAGAGAATTAAGATTTTGGTTAATAAAAGTAAAGATTTTGATGATTCTTTGATTTTCTTCTTGTTGAAGAGAAGGCCTTTAACTCCATTTTCCAGTCTCGTTGTTTCTTCTTTTTTTTTTTTCTTGGTTTCTCGCGGGGCCGTTTCGGAACGGCAGTGTTACGTTAAGTTGGAGAAAAAATGGAAACAACGCGAAGAAGTCAAGAATGGAAAAGTATTCATAAGGCTAACGACGTCGTTTATTGTATAGATTTGCAATTGCACCAAAGAAAGCGAATAAAGTCAAAATTGAAGAATATACATTAGATTTGCAAATTTGCGATTGCCCCTTTTTTCTTTGCTCCTTTTCCTTCTAGTGTTGATCGATTGCAGAACAAATTTTTTTTTATTGATTTTTCACTTTATGTTCAAAGTTTGTATTGAAGTTTCAATTATATTAGATTGTGCATTACAATGCCTATTTAAAGGTGGTGTTTCATAACATAAGTTTCTTTCATATTCATAGCTTGAACTCGAGACTTTAGTTAATAAACTTCTAGTTAATGATAAAGAGTTCAATCTGTACATCAATATATATTACACCTTTTTTTTTCTTTTTATTGAGCTTGAGGAGAGTTGTTCGCAAAAAATAAACTCCAAACTAAATCGATTATCAAATATAACTTGAAAAAAGACTTGAAGAAATAGGGTTTGATTATATTTGATTAGGATAAAATGCTAGTAGGATGTTGAACGTGAACTTTTAATAATATGTTTACTCTTTGTTTACATTTCAATGTTTCAGCACTATATTTTTTTATTTATGAATTGATTTTAATCACTGCGACATTAGTAGCATGTTGATTAAGTTGTCACAATCGACCATTTCAAATCACAAACAATGTCCAATTTGATTTTATGTTAAAAGGTTTTCAATTATGAATACTGACTTGTCAATCGTTTATATTTAATTTGGAATAATTAGTTTTATAAAAAAATCCAAAATATTTTTCAAGTTTTAAAGTAATAGTAGTCATTTTTATAATATTTTTAAATATAATTTTATATATAACTAGTATATTTTATAAATATTTGAAAATCATATCTAACGATTTTTTTTTTAGCTAAGTATTTTATTAATTTAGTTTAAATCATAATTACAATTTTGAATTAATCAGTTTGTATTTAATTAATTATTTTATAATTAAATTAATTATTTTATTTCGTTAAGATTAAATAGCTTATAAATCAATTATATTAATTCATCATATTTGAAACTCTAACCGAATCTACCAAAATTAATTCTTTTTGATTATTTTTTATTATCTGTTTGGCTAAATTGTTAATACTCTTATCACAATTTTAGTCAAGTCTCACCAATTCATCCAATCCTTCATAAGATCAAATTTGGGCCCCTTTTGATTTTTCAGCATCCCAAAAAACCAGCAGTATACATAGTGTATACATCAAATGTATATCTGATGTATGTCATAACAGTTGAAAATAAAAAGGGGCCCAAAGGCTCAGCCCAAACTCATGTTTTGGGTAATTATAGGAAATTTTTTAAAATGTCAATATTTTAATATTTAAGAGGGTTCATTAACAGCATTTTCAATATTTAGTAAAAATGTCAAAATTTAAGTTTGTTATGTATCTTATTTATGTTCTTATTATTTGTTTTATTTTAAAAAAATATAATTTTTATATAACAGATTGAGAGGAATTTAGGGGAGATTATTATTTTTAAAAAGGAACAAATGTTAAAAGTTTCATCAGTTACAATTTATTAAAATACACCAACTTTTATCTATTTCTTTCTTTTTTTCATCATGTTATAAAAAAAAAAATTGTCCATTGTTCTAAAAAAATTCAATATCCAATTCTGGTAATTTTTTTTTTTTTTCTAAACACTTTTATTAACCAAAATAAATATCCAATTTTCACTAATTATTGTTATAAAAATCACGTAATTAAAGAAGTACCTCATCTATAAAATTTCAATATCAATTTTTCACTAATTATTGTTATGAAAATCATAATCAAAAAATATAATATCTCATTCTCACTAATTATTATTATGAAATTTTATGATGATACATTATAGTTTTATCTATTAAATTTATTTATTTTTTAATTTAGAAACTTGAACACCTATAGTTTTATTTGTAATTGTCATACTTTTCTCACAGTGTATTTGTTTTATTTTTTAAAATTTTGTATCCTTGCTTAAATTGTATTTATTCCAATATGTATAACGTTTGTATTAGTATCCATTCTAGTTTTCATGTTGTATTTTGTGTAATGAAGCTTGTATTTCTTTTTTAGTTTGTATTCATTCCAATATGTATGTCAAATAAAATGTAGCTATTTGAGAAATACATTTGTATTCGTATATATTTTTCACTGTGTATTTATTTTTCTTTTCAAAATCTTGTTTCCTTTTCTAAGTCGTATTTATTCCAATATGTCTATTATTTGTATTTGTATTAGAATACAAATAAACTAATAGAAAGTTGTTCTTCTTATATATAAAATACATAACTAGTTGACATACATTTGGATTAATACAAATTAGAGACAAATACAAGATTCATAAACCATGCAACATGAAATTTTTAATAAATACAAATATTGATATTATACATAGTGATTTGAATACAAATTGAGAAAGCATACCAAATTCTAAAAAAGAACTATAAATACAAAACAAACTAATAGAAAATTGTTCGAAAACTATCCGATCTTCGTCGTCTTTTTCAAGACCCTCACGAGTAGACAAAGATTCTACATTTGCATTCTGAATTTGAGGAAGGTTTTTCACACCAATGAGTCTTGTAAATGTTCTTACCCTCTTTCTTCCCTCATTTTAGCAGCGGATCATACATTATACACTATTTGTTAAGTAATAAATAAATTAAAGGATGAAAAATCACCAGAAATTGATTGATTAAGATGAATACCTCTACTAAGCCTCTTGGATTCAGCCATTGGAGAGTAAATCATAACGGAAATTGAAAAATACAAACAACATTTTTTTAAGATTTAAACAAAAATAAAATTAGAAAAGAAATCTGAAAATAGGATAAAGATTAGAGATACCTTAATCAAAGGGATTCTTGTTGATCCAATTTTGGATTAAAAAAACAACCAAAATATATGGCAGAAAAATATTTGCAACTTGAATGTTGGAGGAAAATCAGAAAAGATAACCATGAGAGATAAAAAAAAAAAATGGGAGAGGGAATTAACAATCTGAAAAGATAAATATGAGAGAGAATGATTTTTTTTTTAAAAAAAAGATATATAGAATTAATTGAAAAAGAGAGATAAAATAGGAGGAAAATTGGGACACATAAATTTTTTAAAATAATGACATTTTTCACATTATTGCTAATATTTATAAAGTATGGATATTTTTACTAAATATTTTATTTATTTTGACTAGTTTACTAATTTTTCCTTAATTTTTTAGTACTAGGACAGGTCCATCAAATTTGAGCCCAAATTTGATATCTCAAATTTGATATTTCTTCTGTCTAATATTTATTTGTTTGACTAACACTTTATCTGATTTCGGTTTTTAACTTAATTGATTTCAAAAGGATAGTCATTTCTTCTTTTAAGTATAAATTAAAATATTTCTAATTTTTATTTATTACTTTGTTTTATTTTAAGTATAACTTGATCTTATATTATGAATAACCTGAATAAATTGCTCATGCCATGTAGGTAGAGTATCTCACAAACTCTACGACCAGGCATTCTCCCAGAGTAGGCCATTAGGTCAGGCGTTCTTGGGTCAATCATCTTTGGGACAGGTGTTCTCTGGTCAGACATCCTCGGGTTAGGTGTTCTTAGGGAGTAGGCAACTCTCCCAAATCTCACTCTCCATCCTCGCTTCTCTTGCTTGTAAAACAGAATTGAAATATATAAATTGTGATTCAGTTTGTATAAAACGAGAGAATTATATGTACACATGCAAAAACATATATCTTTGTCCTATACACTTATAATTATACAATACAAATATTACCCTACCTAGTTTTCTTTTGTCTCTCTCTTTCTCGTTTTATAAATACACAAATTTAGTGGCGGAGCCAGAAATTTCTTAAAGGGTGTCCAAAAATAGCAACTTTTTATGTTAAGGATGTCCAAAGTAGGTTTTTAATCATTTCGTATATCATTTACTTGTATATATACTTTTTTTTCCGACGAAGGGTGTCCAATTGGACACGCTTGACACTATGGGCTGCGCCATTGCACATATTATACAATTGATCTTTTGTATACAACTTCTTTCTATTGTATATGTATAGCGAATTATACAATTGTTTTTTTTTATATGTAAAGCAAAATAGACATATTTATGTTTGCTTTGAAACGCAATTATATAGACTATAACTATAATATACAAATATAATAGCTATAGGTGAAAATTAGTCTTTTCAAAATTATGAACAAAATCTAAACGGGGAACTTAAAAAGTGTCATTTGCGTGAGTCACACAGCCCACATGTTTTACCATTAATACCAATTAGTGGATAATTCAAACAAATCTCTTTTTATAGTTTAATAACCACTATAATACGGTAGCACATGTATAGAAAAATTTCCCGTACGTACTTTTCATGGTTACTTATATGTTGAAACCATCCACTAATAGGAATATTAAATTTAGCCCACAAAAATATATTCGTCCAACCTACTCAAAACTTATGCAAACATTAGATTATTGATATATTACAAAGCTATTTATCTGAAACAAATCAAGTAACACATAACTTTTAATCAACAAACAGTCATATCAGCGTCATGTGGATTTGGACATTCACCTTGAATCATTCTTATTGGAGGAGGATATATATTTGAGTTATTTGTATAGTATCAATGCTATTTTTGACTAATGATAAAATTGATCGTGTTTACATGTGTGTCTTAATTCGTGACCTTTAATTAATTTCTTTTATCTTAAATTTGAATAGACCAACTTAGCAAGTACATACATAACGATTAATCTTCTTCTGTGAGGGTTGTTGAGAGGTATTATGGAAGCTTTTCTAACTCATCTTTCATTGCCCCACTGTGACAACAAAGTAACCAGAGAGAAAAAGAAACAAATAAATTAGATGTCACTGTTTGTTTAATTCCGTTAAAATAGGTGACTTCCGTGAATTATTGTTGGGACCTATATATATTACTCCGAGGCCGTTTGACAAATATATAATTAACTTAAAATAAGTAAAAATGATTTAAAATAAATTAGAAATAGTTTGACAAGGTTAAAAATAAATTTAGAATGACTTAAATAAGTTAAAATCAAAAGTAAGTCTCCCCTAATTTTATTTTTTATAAATTTATTTTTTTATTTTAACCAAGTCAATCCTACCGGACACTTAGTAATACTAGCTTTGACTGGTGGTCTGTTAATTCAAGTCACGAAGGAGTTGCAACTAATTTAAAGATTTTTTTTTCTATTAATTTTAGAACGTATCATTTGAAGTTTTATAGAAGAGTTTAGACTGGAGTATGGAATATTTTTAAAGCAATTAGACTTACAGAATTGAATGAACTTGGACCACTTATTTTAAAATAAAGAACTAAATATAAACAGTATGAAAATATGGGGACTCAATTCCCGGAATGGTTATTTAAGTTAAAGAGAATTGTCTTGAAATATCATTTATGTTTTATTTAGGATCAAAAATCACTTAACTATCACTATTTTCCTCCAAATATACTTATACTTTAAAATCATCACTCTCTCCTAATTGATATGACATGTCATTAAAGTTTTTCTTTAATAATATACTAATTTAATTCATTGAATCCGTTTAACTAAAATAATGATCATATTATTTTTTAATTAGCTTATTAAGAATAAATTTTCATACTTAAAATCTTTTATCATAATTAAACTTTTTATTTTTTTATGGGAATAATGCACAAGTACCCCTCAATGCCTGAAATTTCAAAGACACACTTATATTATACTAAGGTCTTATTACCTCCATGAACTTATTTTATAAATAATTTTTTACTCCTTTTCGGCCTACGTGACCCACAGACGTTATTTTTCAAACTAGTGTCACGTAGGCAAAAAGGGGTAGAAAATTATTTATAAAATAATTCAGGGGGTAATGAGACCTTAGTACCGTATAAGTGTGTCTAAGGGAGTTCAGACATAGGTTGGGGGGGTTACTTATGCATTTTCCCTTTTTTATGTTATGAAGAATATATTTTAAAAATGTACTCTTATTTTTATCAATTTTGAATACTTATAAACACATATATTCAAAAAAATATTAATATACAAATTACTCATGAACGCTAATTTACGTCAATTTATCATAAGTTGTATAATAATTAAATTAATTATATTAAAGGTCAGATAACTATTAAAATAAAATTAATTGTGTATTTTGCAATTCATGCTTCCGACTTTTTTTTGAAAAAACAAGAAAGTGAGTAATATTATATTTTTTATCTATTAGAAATACTAAATACCTCAAAAGTCTCCTTAAATTCTAGTTGATATGCCCAATCATTAAATCATTATTTTTAAAAATAATAGACCTATTCAATTCATCAAACTTATTTCTCTACAAAATAAACATATAAATTACATGAGAATTTATGAAGATTATGAGAAAAATAATTTTAAAAGTCTAGTAACTTTATATATTGTCACCAAACAAAATTAAATGAAAAATATGTGTGTGCACTTATTACCTGATAATTTTAAATTTCTAACTAAATTATTTAAAAATTTTAAGCAATTTATTTAATAAAAGTATTTAGATAAATTTTTAAGGTTTACAAAGAAAATCGATAAGAAAGAGAAAGTTATTATTTATCTTTTTTTTTTAATTTTATTTATATTCATTTATATTATATTATATTATATTATAACTTTGGTTAATATACTGATAAATAAAGATTAAAATTTTATTTTTTATAAATATTATTCACTTTCTATTTTCTTTTTAGAAAAGATATTGTAAGTATATATGGATTTCAAAACATCCAAATAATTATTTTTTTAATAATTAATCAACATTTAATATTATTGATTCATTATACAATTTATGATTAATTAAAGTAAATTAGCGTTTATGAGTGATTTGTATATCAATATTTTTTTTTTTGAATGTATGTGTTTATAAGTATTCAAAATTGATGAGATTATAGTACGTTTTGAAATCGTATTCTGCATAACATAAAAAAAATAAAAAATTTAATTATGATAAAAGATATTAAGTTTGGAAATTTATTCTTAATAAATTACTTAAAAAAATTAAAAATAATATGATCATTATTTTAGTTAAATGAGTATAATAAATTAAATCAATCTATTATTAAGAAAAAACTTTTATGATATGTCATTTCAACTAGGATATAGTGATGTTTTTAAAGTGTCAAGTATATATTTGAAGGAAAATAATGATAGTTAAGTGATATTTTAATTCTTAATAAAACATAAATGATATTTTAAGACAATTTCCTTGACTTGGGTGAACATTTAGGAAATTGACTCAAATACCGATGTATAAAAAAAAAATCAATTTAGAGCTTTAAAACAAAAGCATAGACATGAGTAGTCACGTGAAGTACTATTCAAAATTAACTTTTATAGATATCATCATTATTATGATATAAACCACACTCATAATACCAGAGAAATCGTACGTTAGCGGAAGACCTAAAAGGTTAGGTCATATGATAAGTTTAAATCGTAAATAATTTTTTTAATCCGAGAAAAAAAGTGATTTGTCGAAAATTTCAAATCTTATTTAAAATTAACAAGTTTTGTACATTGATATGAAAGACATTAAGACTTAACTCTTAATGTAAATTTATTATTTAAAATAAATTTTAACGATTTTCGTTTAAAAGTTTCGATCGTAAATTAAATTAGCTTGTTTGTAATACTCTCTAATCCAACTTCTTGTTGCATTAGAGAAATTTATAATTGTGGTTTTTACTTTGAAATAATTGGAGGTCAACTAGTTTTCTTGGACATAGAGATAATCAAATGAATGGTGAGCACCAATGAAATACCACCAAAAATGGGAAAATGAGTGATTTCTTGTAAACACCATCGCCTTATGTTTCCTTTCCTTATGAAGCAACATTTATAACCCCCTCCGTATATAAATTTACCTTTGTTTATTTAAAAATTTATAAAAAATCTCTCTTGTTTCGTTTTATTTGGTCTTTACACTAATAATAAACTAAACATTATATAATAAAATAATCAAATTTAAGATTATAAAATATCATTAATGAAATACATTTTTAGTTAATTTTTTAATAAACGTATCAAATTACGAAAGTCAAATAATATATAACAGAAGGAATATCTCAAATTAGTAAAATGAAGAAAATAATTTAGTATGAATAGATAATTGTTTTACTATATATTAGCAGGCCACTGCCCACATTTCAATATCTTGCTAGTTAAGTGGTCCACTCATAATAAAACAAGTCAGAACTCAGAACCAACCACATACTGACCACCAACTACCCAACATATCATTTACTTCTACTATGCATTTTCTTACTGATAATCAGCTAGCGTTTTCGATTAAATTTGATTGAGAATAAGTTATTCAAATTTCAAATTATAGTCCATGTAGCTCCGTGGTGTACGAAGAATTCTACATCAGTCCTTTAAAGAGATTAATATAGCCAGTGTCTTCAAAATAAACTAAAACAATTCCAAGTCATATATTAAGGTTGAATTAGTCATAATATTGATTTTAACCATTTCTCTATCACTTAATAGAAAGAAGCAGTATCCAGTGGCGTAGCTACGTTTATATATCAGTTGTTTAATTGGAGATCCTTCGTCGAAAAATTATATTATATATATCAGAAGAAAAATGATAAATAAAATAGCTATATAATATATTCTAACACTCTTAATACAATAATATGAAGTAGCATAATGATTTTAGTAAAAAAATTGACATTTGTCAGTGTCCTCTTAATCACAATCTCAAAATTCTTAAAATTATTAGTGTTTTCTTAATCACAATCTTAAATTCTTAATATTATTAGTCTATCATCAAATAAAATTCACAAAATCTGGTAACGTGTCGTAACTCGTGACCTTTATTATTTGTCCATTCTCTTTAATGATTAAACCAAACAAAGTACAAAACCATAAAGTTTCTTCAATGAAGGTTGTTGAAGGCTTTATGAAAGTTTTTCTCTATCAGTAGAATACTCATGTCAACCAAAAAAGAAATGAAAAAATAAATAAAATAAAATTAAATGCTTATTTGTTTAATTTCATAAAATCAGATGCCTTCCCCTAAATAGTTGTGGGACACTATATATTACAAGTCATTACTTATATTTGACGGGCTGTCTCCCAATACAGGTCCGCTTTTACACTTTCTTGTCATACAGTGACCCATTTATTGCATTAAGTAATTAAAAAGTACTGTAATTAGTAAAATAATTAAATATATAAACTGATACATTAAAAGTCTTACAGTGACCCATGTTGTATGTAATTTATTATAATAGCTTAATTAAAGAATTTTTAAATTATTGGATCATATTTCTTACTTATAGGGAATAAAAGAGATGTGAATGTTAATTATATTATCCAATTTATTATTAGCACATGTAAAAAGCGCGTAATTGCTAGTATGATATAAAAGTTGAACCTTTATTAATTATCATCACCAAAAAGTTTTTGTTGTTGATAGTTTGACAGTTGACACATAATTTATAAATAAATCTGCACTATATTAATGTGAACATATATATAGATAAAAAAACTTTCATCATTAATACATCCACAACCATTAGTGTCTAGGATCAAGCAAATTAGTGAAGAAACAGTATCCATAGTAATTTGTTTAACATTAAAAAGAAGCCACCTAAGAGCTTATATAATACATTGTACGTAGACACATATTGAAATTAATTAATTTTAGATCCTTGGCAAAATAATTGCTTTGAGGGGATTTTTCATCACTACGGTAAAAGCAAAGGTCTCAGTCGGGTCGGGTGGGTTGCCGGGTATGGGTATCCACTTGAATTTATGAACCATCTTAGCAAGCATCAGATTAATGTGCAACGTACCCAATGACCAAGCGGGGCAGATCCGACGACCCGCCCCGAATGGTAGCATCTTGACACCTCTCATTCCGGTTAAGTCCACGTCAACTCCGTCCCCAGTCAAAAACCTTTCGGGTCGAAACTCGGTCGGGTCTTTCCATAGACTCGGATCCTCCGTTAACCATGCGGTGTAAAATTCAACATAGGCATCCGAAGGGATATTGTAGCCACCTAATTGTGTGTCATTTGTTACAGAATGTGATAAAACAAAATGGCTAGGTGGATGCCTTCTAAAAGTCTCCTTCACAATGGCTCCAAGATAAGGCAATTTTTCAACATCACTTTCTGAAATCGAACCATTTTTGCCAACACAATCAACTATTTCTTCGTAGAGTTTTTCTTGGATTTCTTGGTTCATTACTAAGTGAAGCAATGCCCATTCAAGTGCTGTGGCACTTGTATCAGTTCCTGCACCTATTGTTTCTGAAACAAGTGTGATGATCTCTGCTTCTCCTAGTTTCCTGCCAGGTGGCTCAAGACTAAATAATGAATCAACATAGGCTGCACCAATTGGACTTACCATTTCTGATTCACTGCTATTAGGATCTCCATTGCTGTCCACAAATGCCTTTCTGTCTCGTACCTGTCCAGACATGATGATTTCTTTAATAACTTAAACTTTCAGATAATACAGTCACATAATTTAGTATGAGCCGGTTTAGTCACAAGTGAAATTAAAGGTCCATGGTTCAAATATCATTGTTTTCCACAAAATAAAAAAATAGGTTCACATGTTTGACCCATAAAACAGAATGAGATCCACATATTATTGACGTTTATAATCTAAGCAATTATACTCCTATATCTCTATAATGTGTAGCCTGTTTGGTCAATTTTTTAAAAAGCCAAAAAAGTACATCTATTTTTTTTTATGAAGTTTGCTTTGTTTTTGAGAGTTAGGTGTTTGACATAACTTCTACACAAAAATAGTGGAGTACATATTTTGAGTGGTAGTACAAGCAAATAAAAAGTAACTTTAATTTGATCTCCCCTAAAAACCACTAGTTTTTGGAAAGTTGGCCAAACACAAAATGCTAGCCTAATATTTGGCAAAAGTGAATTTCAAATTAATTAAAAGTGAATTTCAAATTAATTAACCATACAATTCACTCTCCAAAATAAACTGATTTTTAGAAATTTAAACTTACCAAAGGAGTTAGGTACTCAAGTTGAGTCTGCCTCAATTTTTTTGCCTGTTTCACTTGGCTGCGAAACAAGGGTGTAAGCACTGGCAAAAAGTCAGGAAGTTGAGGAGCTGTAATAAGCATAACATCTTTAAGTATACTCTCAATCTTCTTAATTCTTTCTTCAGAAATTTTAGCTCCAAAACAAAGACAAATTAGAATGCTACATATGGTAAGCCTACAATTAGCCATCACTTCCACAAACCCATTCTCAGAAACCTCATACTCAAGCCTTTTCATATGATATTCCATAGCCCATTTCCTTATCCAACTACACTGCTTAATCCTCGTTGGATTAATCAACTCCGTAACAAAATTCCGTCGGAGTGCGCGCCACAACGGGCCATACTCGGCCGAGTTGATGGCGCACTTTCCCACGGAAAATATCAAACGGATCGGTGAATCCGGTGGACGGCTCGCGAAAAGCGGGCCGTTTTGAACTAATGCCTCGTGGATTAGTTCGGAACTAGTAATTATAACAAGGGTACGTTGTCCCATTTGCATGGTGAAAATAGGTCCATATTTTTTACGTAAATCACGTACTACGTAAATAAATGGACGACGTTGGAGAATAACTTGAAAAAGATTTCCAACCAATGGCCAACCAGGAGGACCCGGTGGCAAATTTTTCTTTCCACCACCGGTGATTGACCAATATTTCCACCATATAAATAAAAAAAGAATTGCTAAGCCAAGTAATAGAATATCCATTACCTCCATATTTTCTTTTTTTTTTTTCTTTAGAGTGTGTTGCGTTGTGTTATGAAATGTTTATTTGTTTATAAAGAAAAAAAATTGAAAGGGGTCAGATCGGAAGTGAATGAGTTTATCTACCTACTAGTCATATATTTATTGAATACTCAACAAAATATTTACCATACATTTAATCTCCGTACCCGATCATAAATATTTTAGTAGTTACTTGGTAGGAGGACAACTATATCTGACATCTACTTGACTTTACAAAAAAAATTATAAATTATTATCTATTTTTATATTTCCGTATAAATTTGATAATTAATTGGATTTATATACTCATAATTTGGGTATTTAGGGAAAAGAAAGAGATTTTGACCTGAATATAATGAGTTAGGTAGCAGTTTGGAAGATTACTCTTTGAGATAATCATAATTAACTAGGAATTAAAAGATTAATACAACTTTATTTAATAATAACAATTATAGAAAAGTTTTTGAATTCAATATTATAATTAAGTGGATCGACAGGTGTGTACATCAAATGAATTAAATTGGTACTATTCCTATTAGCTAGGAAAAAACTATAGATTATACGTGAAAAGAAGCAATAAATGGCAGTCTCTACTCCTCAACCTCCAAATATGGAGAAACAATATAATCTCTGACCAAAATAAATATGAGAAAAAAATATTAAAAACTAAAACAATGAAAATAATATCAAAAAGTTATTGGTACTGCACAACCGATTTCATGTCTAACGTGTAACCAATAATGAGTACACAAATTGATATGTTGTATTTTTTCCATGCTCATCTAATTTTTTTTTTTTGGTCACGAGTTTCCACTTTTAAAATCAACTCGAGCATCATTTTTTCTCTTTTATGACAGTTTCTAAGAAATGGAGTGGATTGACCAAACTATTAGAAAAGACAAACAATTTTTAAATTACGAAACTTTAAGTCGAAGGATATCAATTATCACACAACATTTTGGATTTTGGAGTTTTCACCCCAATCTAGGTTGGGGGTTGTTAGACCGTAGCTTGCTGCTGAAAAATATTGCTAGGCTAGCGCGGCTCGCTTCGCTCTTCAAGCTCCGCCCCCTTAAAAAATTAAATAAAATATAGTAGTATAGACCTTTATTTTGTAAGAGGAAGTGGAAAACCATGGTATATTACAGATCTGTTTAAGAAATTTACTCCTATATTTTTTTAAAAAAAAAAACAAATTTACCCATTAGAAAGTCTAATAGTCTTTTATTAAAAATATAAAAATATCAATAACAATAAGTATCAGTAATGAGGGTTAAATCTTACCTTATCAATTCTAATGATTAATGAAGTACCTAATGTCTACTAATTAACAAATATCAAGAAAATAAGAATTAGAAAAAACTAAGTAGCACTCTGTGATGATATTGGTTAAATAATGAAAAAATATGACAATCTATATTCATGTATCATAACATGTTTTTTTTATTTATAAAAAAAGCAAATAAAATAATACTAGAGTACTATACTATAAACTAGAAGAAAAAAAAATCATTACATCAAAGTTGGGTAAGTAAGAAATCAAAAGTTATTAGAAGATCTCCTATACATCGCATTCCAACAATATAATATACATAATTAAACTAAAAACAACTGTCCATTATCAGTTCTTAAGGCCAGCATCAATATTTGTTACTTTCACTAAATAAATGATCTTTTCCCATCGATCATTTGGATCATCTCAAATTGTATCCACTATTTTTTAATTTAATTAGATCATAGAACTCATGAAAATTTTCGCCAAGTATGATGTCTAAAAACATGTTTGAAATTATAATGAAATTTTGTGTAAATATTGAGTCTACCACGTTAAAATTTTGAATCTATATAGTATCTTTAATCGCTAAAAGATATAATCCTTTTAGTTCTTTATACGTACAATTCATCGATTGGCTAGCTTTATATTCATCGTGAGGGAAATAGAGTTTTGGACATTGCATATGAATACCTAAATTGATAAAGCAACAAATTCAAAGAATGAAGGGGACAGACACCATGAACCTATGTATGTATATGTGTGATAAAATTGGTGAAAGATTCAAAAATTTGAGAAGATAGCAATTATTCTTGTTACTCTATAAATTATAGGGAAAAAGAATTAATATACCCGAACTATTGTAAATGACATTCATATACTCTCCGTCATACTTTTAGGATATTTGTGCTCCTGTCAATAACAAATAGAGCATATATACCCTTTATACTAACGGAAGTACATATGCTATAATTATATCCGCTGAATTGATATTTATTAAATATCGAATCGACGGATAAAAGTATGCCACGTATACCTATTTAATTTTTCGTTTGAGTGAAGGACATATATATTTTAACTTTTGAACAACAAGGGACATTATCCAAAAATATAATAGAGAATATTTACATACTATTTTCGATAATTCAAGAATGTATTTCTTCATTCCCCCAAAATTATATTAGAAGAAACGTAACGTATGCAATTTGTTAATTAGCCACAAGTGCTTTCACGGGCGATCAGAATAGTTTGCTCAACTTAACATAAAAAGTTAGTTGGTAGATTCATATTTATTATTTTAGCTCTATGATTTCAATTTTTAAGATTTTTAGTATTTAAATTATGAGTTTTTCTTTACTATTGAAAGTAGGCAATAAATACTTCTAAAAGTGATCATAAATGGATAGGCGAAATAAATTTTAATTTTATATACTTTACTTATTTATAATTATAAAATTTCATGATTAAGTAAATATATACTAGTTAATTAATTAGTTACCATAGTTATGATTTTTGTTAATCATCATTGTCGACCAACATTCAGTGATAATTATGTGGACTAAGGTTTTGAGTATAATTTACACATTTGTATAATTCGAAATTCGCATAATATAATTTATATAACTTTTGTATAATATAATTTGTATAGCTATTTAGCATTCAGATGTTAATATTTGTATAAATTCGCTATTTCAAATTTATTTTAAAATAGCATAATTATATAAATATATCTGTAAATTATAAAAATAAGACATTTTAAACAAACAACCCATAAATATGAAAATTATGTAGAATGACAGTCGACCTAAAAACAGCATATTGGAAGTTTTGATACACTTTCCAGAAACAATGAATATGCGTATGTATCAATATTTTAAAGTCGTGAGCGTCAATGTTATTTGTCCTGTTAATAAAATAATATAATAGTACAAGAAAATGTAAAATATTCAAGAATATTTTAAAACATTTATCAAGTATGCTAATACAAATATAACCAATAACAAATATTATAATTATGACATGTAAATCAACTATAGTATATATGAGTCCGAAACTCAAAGGGTAGAAATTTTTTACAAAAAATTCCAAAACGGTATATAAAATTTTATATTAACCAAAACGGTAAAATCGCTGCAGGAGCAGCGATTTAGCAAAAAATTTTTTTTTTAATAAAAAAATGAAATCGCTGCCCGAGCAGCGATTTCAAAAAAATAATAATTTTTTTTTAAATAAATCGCTGCCGGGGCAGCGATTTATAAAAAAAAAATAAAAAAAAATAACACAAATCGCTGCTACGGGCAGCGATTTTTTTTTTTAAATTTTTTTTTTTTATTAAAACGCTGCTAGGGCCACGATTTATTTAAAGAAAAAAAATTTCCTTATTAAATTGCTGCACGAAGCTTTTTTTTTAAAAAAATATTAAAATTTTTTAATACAGCGATCTTATATTAAAAAAAATTATAATATTTTTTAAAATTTAAATATATAACTTATAAGAAAAATTTTATTAAATCGCAAAAATGTTAATACCGTTTTGATTAATATAAAATTAAAAAAAAATAATTTAAATCGCAAAAATGTTAATACAGCGATTTTATATATATAAAAAAATTATAATATTTTTTCTATAATATTTTTTAAAATTTAAATATATAACTTATAAGAAAAATTTTATTAAATCGCAAAAATGTTAATACCGTTTTGATTAATATAAAATTAAAAAAAAAATTATTAAATCGCAAAAATGTTAATACAGCGATTTTATATATATAAAAAAATTATAATATTTTTTAAAATTTAAATATATAACTTATAAGAAAAATTATTATAATTTTTTTATATATATAAAATCGCTGTATTAACATTTTTGCGATTTAATAATTTTTTTTTAATTTTATATTAATCAAAACGGTATTAACATTTTTGCGATTTAATAAAATTTTTCTTATAAGTTATATATTTAAATTTTAAAAAATATTATAATTTTTTTTAATATAAAATCGCTGTATTAAAAAATTTTAATATTTTTTTTAAAAAAAAGCTTCGTGCAGCGATTTAATAAGGAAATTTTTTTTCTTTAAATAAATCGTGGCCCTAGCAGCGTTTTAATAAAAAAAAAATTAAAAAAAAAAAAATAAATCGCTGCCCGTAGCAGCGATTTATGTAATTTTTTATTTTTTTTTAATAAATCGCTGCTCGGGCAGCGATTTAAAAAAAAATAAAAATTTTTTTATAAATCGCTGCCCCGGCAGCGATTTATTTAAATTTTTTTTTTTTTTTTGAAATCGCTGCTCGGGCAGCGATTTCATTTTTTTATTAAAAAAAAAAAATTTTGCTAAATCGCTGCTCCTGCATCGATTTTACCGTTTTGGTTAATATAAAATTTTATATACCGTTTTGGAATTTTTGTAAAAAATTTCCACCCTTTGAGTTTCGGACTCTAGTATATATCTTAGCTATCTAGACAACAAAAGGAAAAAAATAAATTGATTCTACTAATTTTATTACAAGTACTAAGTGATCAGTTTTTAGATTGCAAAGTTTTCCTATTATATTTAGGTGGGTTGCAGTTGATTAATATATACTGTGTTGCTCATAAATTGCATTTAATCCAATTTTACTGATCAAGTGAGACTACAGTTCTTTGTAGAATTAAAATATCGAAGAACAACTTCATCATTTAGAGCTTCCACGAGACTTAGTTAAACAAAGTAAATCAAGAAACAACTATTGCTACAATAATCACTACATTAAAAATGATTTTTAGTAGAAACTAATTAATGATAATAGCTCAATTGTTTACTAAATATGTATTTTTAGGAACAATTAACACTCTTTGTATATGTTTCTAAAGTCTTTTAGGGATATTGAACCGAATGACACTTAACTAATGCAGATAAAACTTTAATATTTTTTATTAATGTGCCTATTTATTATCGCTAAAAGTTATTTTTGATGTAATGAACTAATTATCAAAATAAGTGTTTAGTGAAAGACTCATTAGGGCGTATTGATCAATTAAGAATTAAATTTCAAATGACCATAAAAGATATTGAGCATTGAATAATTAAATAAAGGACATGTTTTTTTTTTATCATTTAAATTTTTTTAAAATTAGATAATGAGGTATTTCAATATGCTATTAGAGTACACAGAGGTCATATATACCCTCTCTAACATAAAAATAAAATAAAATTGTGAAATAACACATTAAAATGTGAAATTTGACTACCTATTTTATACTCTCTGACAATTTTTTCTTTTTAGAAATAACACATTAAAATGTGAAATTTGACTATCTACTTTTTTAAAAAATTCAAAAAAGGCAGTCTAACCATATTTACTAGTTTCATATAACAAGTGATATCATTCCTCCTTCAAAAGTACAATTTTCAATTAGTATAACTTCGGAGGTAATATGTTTCTCAATTGATTTATAATAATTAGTAATCACAAAAACTCTCAAGTTACTATATCTCATCAACTAAAATATTTTTAGTGTAATATTAATAAGATGTGATGTTATCTTTCAATTTTAGAGTAACATTTAAATAAATATATATGATGAATATCTCAGTAATAGTTAACTCTAATTCATATACTTCAATCCGCAAGATTGAAATGATTGCTTTTTCTTGAACCTCTTTTTTGTTAGATAGTTTACATTGTCTTATAGTCGAACTGTTATTGCGATCCTAGTTATTAACTTTGAGTCTATTCCAACAAATTATAATAGATAAAGACTATATCATCTTTTTCAACACGACTCTTTATGATCAAACAAGCTATATACGATTTTTTTTTGCTTGAAATTATAATATTACGAATCTTCATTTTTGTATATATGAAAAATTATATTGTCATGGAATTATGTCTATCATATGGGAGAAAAAAAGAGAAGATATAAAAGCGTCATTGAAGTTGTCTTGATTTTTTAAAAATACACCATAATTTTGTGAGTATCCTATCATCCCATTGAATAATTTCACAATAGTATGTATACCCATTTTTCAGTCAATACCACTTATACAAAAATATTTGTAAGTCACACACAAATAATAGTCACTTGACACCTGTTAAAAATAATTTTTAATTATTTTTATTTAATTTCTTTGATTTTCTTTCTTTTTTTCCTTTTTTTTTTTTTTTCTGGTTCTCTTTCTTCTTCACCTCAATGTTGTACCTTCTGTCATTCCTTCGTCCAAAAGAACAGTCGCCAAACCCACTGTTGTGGGATGGAATTTTCCGGCAGCATTATCAATTATTTGTCAAACTACCACCAATTAATTTATTTATGAAAATAAATATCGTCAAATAATCAAAATTTAAATATTCAAAATATCACCAAGTCAAAATCTGATATTTAAATCACCTCCTTCTCCAACTTCTTACTCCCAAATCGAGTTTTCTATAGTTTCACTATTCTCATATTTCAAACTTGATTTGTACGAGAAATAAAATCACTAAACTAATTTGTTTTTCAAAATAAAAAAGAATAAGAATGAACACATTAACATAAGTTTCTAAAAAAATGTAGAACATAGATGCCCAATAAACATAGATAAGCTAATGATGGTAGGAAAAATGAAAAAAAAAATTGAAAATTAAAAAATATTCCTAAAAAAGCTTTTAAAAAATTAGTACATGAGTTTTTATATTTTTTCAACATAAGTCAAATTGGAGTGTCACATGGCAATTTTAGGTTGATCTGAAGCTATATGAAAAGTCCTTTACGCGCCCAAATTTCGTGACAACACGAGTGGTGTTAAAATTAGTCAAAAAAGTATATTTATTGTGGATTTAGATAATTTCGTGGGGTAATAGGACACCCACAAAATTAAGGTGTTTTTTTGTAAATTCGAAATAACTTCAGTGTGGTAACTTTATGTTTTTTTTTTCTCTTAAAAAAAATCTTTTTAGTTGCATTATGAAAAAGTTAAGGGAGTTGGATGTAATTTTTTAAAAATATGAAGGCATAATCGCAATTTCCAAAAAATCCTTCTTTCTCAAAATTCTATAACTATATCAGTATCTTCAATCATACTTAAACCCTCTTAGAACCCCAAAAGACGATGGCTTTTGCCAGCGGCAGTTTCACTCCAATCGTGACCAATAGTTTGATTGCTTGTCGTTTATGGACCCTAAATTGGAGAAATGGGTTTTTCTCCCCTTTCAATATGGTGCACACATTTGCCTCATCTGGTAGCCGCCTGCTCAAGAACAAGAATCACTACAAAAGATTGGCCCTTTCATCCTGCAGTAAAAGCTTCAGCTGTCAGTCCACTGCTTTGTCTGATATCAATTCAACTTCTCACACTGTTTCTTCAAATGGGTAATTCTTGTTTTTTCATTTGTTAGACTTCTGCAAAAGTTGAATGTCGTGTTCTGTATTTTAAGGTCATTTGTTGAAGACATAATTGAGTAAATGAAAATGGTAAATTTCTAATAGCTTAAGCTTTTAGAAAAGGTGCAAAATGGTTTCTTTACTTGTTGGCTATGTAGATTAAAAAGTCTAAACAAGAGCAGGAAGCTTACATTGATAGTGTATTGCAACTTAAGTTTAGATTTGTAATATTACAATTTTCTTCGATCGAGTAGAGACATGTCTCCAATGTCATCAACCTCCACCAGGCTAGTATCTTATTTGATTCTTATGATTTGTTACACTGATCTATTTGTTTTTATTTCACTTTTTCAGCCACCTCAGATATGGACGCTTGATGCCATGCCCTTTGCAGAACAGCCCACCTAGGGTTGAGCATCTTGTCGTCACAAAAGAAGGACCTGTTCTAGAATATATATGTAAAGCTTTGGACCTCCCTCCATTGTAAATTTCTATCTTTCTTTGTTGTTCTTTTGTTATTTTCCTGCATATCATAATTTACACCTTGAGAGTGATAACCGATGAGTTGAGTGATAGGCATCTTGGATCAGTTAAGTGGTATTTTGACAAATGTTTTTCATCATTAAGATATGTGGAAGACCTTATACAGTTCGGAGCTGTGTATTACGCACTTGTATGTCCTAAGCCACCTCCGACTGCCAGTCCTGAGCAAATTAAAGTGTATGAAGAAGTTACAGATCCATCAGTTCTGAGAAAGAGAACTTCAATCAAAGGGAAAACTGTACGTGAAGCTCAGAAAACTTTCAAAATAACTCGTGCTGATGAAATTGTTGAAGCTGGAACGTATTTGCGGGTGCATGTACAGCCTAAGCGCTTTCCAAGGTAATTACTGAACCCTATTCTTACTTTGGCGCATGACCTTTTGTCAGTAAGAAGGTAATGTTGTAAGATTTGATATGATTAGGTGCTATGACATTGACTGGAAATCTCGTATTATTGCTGTAACCGACGACTATGTGGTTCTGGATAAACCTGCTGGTACATCTGTGAGTACAAGAATTTATTAAATATGGTTTTCTGTTGAGTGAAATCCTCTAGCTGATATTTTCTGATAGTCATGTCTGTCAAGTAAATTACTTCTAACTGACATTGGTTTTTCTCTCATTAATTAGTGTTGTTCTAGGCTCTTCTTCTTTTTCCGTTACCAATAAGCTAACTCTTTTGCATATTGACAACTTAAACCCAGGTAGGAGGAACTACAGATAACATTGAAGAAAGCTGTGCTACATTTGCTACTCGAGCATTAGGATTTTCAGCTCCTCTGCTTACTACCCATCAGATTGACAATTGCACTGAAGGATGGTATGATTGGCTGTAATATCCCCCGTAAATTTTCTTTTTTTTTTTAAATTCAAGCAGAGGTGAAATAGGATGTCATGGAAAAAAAAGGTCCTGGCATGACTTCTAATTTGTGCAGTGTTGTGCTGGCTCGGAGCAAGGAGTACTGTTCAGTATTTCATGGAAAAATCAGGGTGAGACTCACCTCTATGTCGCATATAGTCTTACAAAAGATTTGATATAGAGTTATAGGGAATAACAACTTCATGTTCCCTTACAATGGAGGTCCTTTGTGGAGTGTACCATTTGGTTTTGTTGATAACTTCATCTATTATCTGTCAGGAGAAGAAGGTCAGAAAGCTTTATCTTGCTCTTGCTGCTGCTCCAGTTCCTATCGGAGTACTTACACACTACATGCGTCCTATTAATTTGGCCCCAAGACTTGTTTCTAGAGGTAAGCAAGTAGCAATAATATTTTGCTTGCGTGAGAGAGATAAAAATAGACAGAGAGAGAAAGAGCCTGATAATGTTAAAATTGAGATTTCTAATCTGGATAAAAGGTTATAACAGTTGTCGTTATGCTTGTGTCTATTCTCAAGTTTCTAACACCCAAAAGAGCTGACATTGAAAGGATCATATGTTATATGTACATCTCCATGTCAAACAACCCATGATGTTGATGTTTGCCATAAGGAGTTGGATGTTCTTCCAAAAGTGCTCATATTTTCCTCTGGCATCTATGCTTTTCAGATTTTGTGAAAGGATGGTTGTTATGCCAACTTGAGGTCTTAGAATGCAAGAAGGTACCCTGGCCTAGTAGTGAAATCCAGAGGACATACAACCTTGAGGACTGTGGATGGGCTTTGAAGGACTATGCATATGAGTGCCAAATCAACCTTCTAACTGGTCGGACTCATCAGGTATTTAAATTCCAGTTTTCTGGTTCCCTCATGCATTTGTCCTTCTGTCCTCAGGAATTTTCAAGTTTGATGTTTCAAAGTTGAGTAATTGCTTGTGCAAGTTGTTTGTCCTGCTTGCCAGTTGGGTTTTATTCCTATAAGTATTAGACAGGAAAGGCCTAATAACTCGGATCAGGTTACTTGCTCGCAAAAGTATTTCATAGTTGCTGTTTACAGGTCTAAAGAGAGAGAGAGAGCGCACACATGACTAAACTATTTAATCATGCGTGAACTGGTTTACTAATGGTAGCTTTTGTTAGAAGTTCATCTCTGTTTTTTGCAATCTTAAAACAAATGAAGACGTGAAAAGGAACCAAAACAGTGATTTTCTCAAAATGGCATTTCAGTTTGAAAATCGATGTCTTGACAATCACTGATATTCAGATGATATATGGTCATAATTGGCAGATTCGAGCACAGTTAGCTGCATGTAGTGCACCAGTGGTAGGTGACTCGATGTATATGCCAGCTGCAATTGCTGAAATAGTCTGTCCTGGGAGTAATCCATTTGGGAAGAACAAAAAAATATATTCAAACGAAAATGATAAATCACTTGCAATAGACGAGTGGATGGCACAACATGGGAAGGAACCTACTGTTGCTGTAGGTCTTCAGGCATGCCAGATCTCGTGGGACGATGGCCAGCACTGTTATGGTGCCAGAATGCCCTGGTGGAGGTAGATAAAGCGTGTGGCTAATGTTTAAGCCTGGCTTCATCAGAATAATGTGGCAGGCCTGACAAATTCTTCTGCACAAGGTAAGAACTTTGTAATTCAGCAATCACTATAAAACACAATTATCTTTAAGCTAAAAGTTACTTGTCTCCAAAAAAAAAAAATTTAAGCTGAATAGTTCTTCTGTTCATTGGTGAAGCTTTGTGTTGTATGGTACCTCAGCTGGTGATAGAAAGAGGAAGCTGGTCATGATGTCAGCAAGACATCATATACTTAACTTAGAGGGGATAATAGGATCATATTCTGAAGTTCTGTTGGGATATGTAAGAGTTACATATATGTTGAGAGGAACTCTTCTGGACCATGAATTTGTGTTAATTACTATCAACCCTTGCCATCTATTATGCACCAAAGGCAAATGATAAACTTTTGAAGTTCCCTTCCTCTTGACTGTGTTCTCCTGCTCTTTCACTCTCCTTGGGGAGAAAGCTAGACGAGAAAGATGAGTGGTTTGAGGGGGAAGGCTAGATCTTAGATTATGGACTGATACCATCGTAACATACTAGTAGGATTCTCTCTTTAACTTGCTGACCTGTCAGATGTAAAAATTCATGTGTCTTGCACTAGATGTATGCATGGCTAGGCTGTCATCTCGGGGTGTTGAGCGAAAGTTATTTGGACTTGTTTTCATCTGTGAAAAAAGGAATTGAGTTCCTACAAACCCCTCTCCTCAGCCAACCAAGTACCACCACTTTTTTCTGGGGAAGAAATGGTCATCTTTCATTTGACACCTTTAATAAGCACATTGTGCTATCTTGCATCCAGACAAGATAGCTTATTTCTGATACTCACTTTTTATTTGTGTTTATAGCTGATACTCACTTCTTTATGTATCGACAGCAACCGCCTGTGCTGGGATCATATTATGAGCTTCAAGGAAAAGGCTCACTTACTGATCTATCTTGTGTAGTTCTGGAATAGTCTTGAACTATGAATAGGTGGGTAATATTCCAGGATGTTGATGAGGAATTCAGGGACACATTTCGGTCATTTGAAGGTACCCCATACCTTATCCTCGGAGTTTCTAAAGCAATGGTCTGCAGATAAGGTAGTCTTCCCTTGACCAAGAGTCAAATCCCCTCTGTGTAGCGAAGGATCTTATTGTAGTAGTAGAGCATGTCATAAATATTTCAGGCTCTCATTTTGAGGAATGTAAATACAATGTGCTGTCATAAATAGCATTTTTGGCTGATGTTGTAACACTAATTTCGTGAAGACAATGGAGAAAATAGTGGCAGTGAGTTTGTTATAATAGTCCATGCTTCTTGAATATAACTTTTCCATCCATCTGCTGATGGTTTTTTTTAATCATGAGCTCTCTTAGAGTAGATTCCGAAAATCAGCCGGAGGAACATCCATTTTGTAGAATATTGGAACATTAAGAAATCTGTTGAAGCCTAACAGATTATTTTTTTTTGGGGGGGGGGGGGGGGGGGTACTCAGCTTTCAACAGAATATTTCTGCTGCATAATTAAAATATCTTGCTTACGTGATTACAGTTCCATTGGAGTGAATACAAGGTTAAGTTTAACTCTTGTAATATGAAGGCAGGGATGAGGCTGCTTACAAGCTTTTGCTTTTGCATCATCTTCTTCCACTAGTTCTGGGCAGTATGTGTTTCAAGCTGTATGTGGAAGTTATACATGAGTTGTTTATACCTGATAGCTGATAATTTTGGGGTTCTCTGGAGATTAGTATAGTTGACATAGTGAAGTCCAAATCTTAGCTTATATCCATGTAGCCACTCAAAGTTGTCAAGAAGGGACCAAACAAAGTACCCCCTCACGTCTGCACCTTCCCTGATTGCATTTGCCAGTGAATTTAAGCAGCTATGCAAATAATTCACTCTATGAATATCATTCAAGGTGTCCGTTATTGAAGGATTCAGATTATCATTCTCAGCAACGCCTGCAACATAGCCAATTGTGTCAATAGTAGCATCCAACAGATCAAAATGCATCCCGTTCGAGTTATTAGTTGATAAACTGCATCTTGCTTAGCTTCTAAATGACAATGTGAAATTCCTTTTCTTCTTACCATTTTCAGTGATAACCACTGGAGTATTATTGAATCTCTCCCTCATGTACATCACAATTTTTTTCATCCCTTGTGGGTACAGAAAGATCCATGGAGCACCAGTCTGATTCATTTAAAGTTAGTGGAAAAAAATAAAATTTCAGCAATGTGGAAAGTGCTAGAGTGGGTTAAAAGATGAGAAAACATACTGGTTGGCCAATGTAGACACCGTCTTTTTCTGTTGTAGCTAAATAGGAACCCTCTGACCAAGTGTTTCCATGTTCACAGGCAGAATATAAGCAATCTTTGATATATTTAGCCGTATAGTAATTGATGCCAATGAAATCTAAGCCATAGCTCAGCTTGCTCAAATCATTCTTTGAGATGTCTGGCAGATTAGATCCCAGAATTTGTACCATTTCTTTGGGATATCTTCCTAATATAATAGGGTCTAAAAACCTGCATATATAGGGGTACTTAGTAAAGACCAGATTGTAATACTGAACTACATTTAAGGAAAGGTTACCAGTTGACGTAGAATGACCGAGCTCTCTCAGCTGCGGCTATGTCTTCTGAGGAATTGCTAAATGGTTCAAACCATTGGGTATCCAAAGAAATTCCAATCATTCCTCCTTGTCTTTTCTGAAAAGCAGCATAAAATAGACTATATTACTGATATTTGTATGATCTTCTAATGAACTTCTACAATATACCATTTGATAGATAGAGGGGGGGAAACAGTTTCCAAGCATAATTTTCGAGCTTTAGTCTTTTATGTAAACCATTTTCCTGTTTGACTCCCCCAAAATTCACCTTCATATCATTTACAAGCCATAAAATAGCATTGCACTAAAGGGGTAATCCATTTGGACTAATTCTGCAAGATCATGCGTGTTGAGAGTTGACATGGCAATTGGGAAAGGGCATAGAGCCATCGAAAGAACCTGATATCTGGTACGGTAAATACTGACAGCAGCTGCATGCGATAGGATCATATTGTGAGCTGCAATGAAGGGCTCCCTTTCTGAATCACCAGCACTACAATTCCCAAATATACTGGAGCATCGAGCTGGAGGGTAAGTTCCCTCTCTATAGCCACGAACAGCCATAAGGTTAGGCTCATTGACGGTTGTCCAGTATTTGACTCTGTCCCCAAAATATTTGAAGCATATGTCTGCATAATAGCTGAAATCATCCCTGAAACACGACACAAGTTAACTTGTTCATCATATACAACTACCTTAAAGTGTAAGATGGGAGCAGCTACTTACTGTATTCGTGAACTAAGCCAACCACCATATCTTTCCTCAAGTTCTTGTGGTATGTCATAATGTGTTAATGTGATAAACGGTTCGATCCCTGAATTCACAGCACATAAAGAAGTCGTCTGAGCCCCAAAATTTACTTTTTTGCTTCATTCTGAAATTATTAATATCTTAAAACTATAAGCAACTGAAACCGAATTGACCTTTCTGTAAGAGTGCATCAATAAGCTTATTATAGTGCTCAATTCCAGCCATATTAACATCTCCAAATCCCTCTGAGTCAAATTTACAACCGACAAAGAGAAAGATGGTTCAATGGAAATGACAATAAGAAGTATTTGCTTAAAATGAAGGGAAGAGAGTAGTGACGTACTGGGCAGAATTCTTGCCCATGAGATGGAGAAACGATAGCTATTCACACCCATGTCTTCCATGAGCTTGATGTCCTCCTGTATTCATTTTATTACGAAACATCAGAAATTCAGAATTCTTGCTTTACGTGCGAGTCTATTTTCTTGCTTATACACTATATTGATCTAACATTCATTCATAAACTCTTCTGAGACGCTTATGACTTGTTGTGCAACAAAAGCATATCATGCGCTTATCTGCTGCTTCCTTATGATGTTGATCGATCAGCTTTGACACAGAATGTGAGTTTTAGATCTTAATAGTGAGAGCAAGACTAACTGTTTCCCTTTTGTGTCAAACATGTATGCTGTCTTGCAAGCACATATTAGGGTCTTCCCTTTGTTTCTCGAATGATGTTGTATCAAAAAGTTTATGTAATTCTGATCTCCGAAAGTACTTTCTATCTAATTTATCAGTATTGTGTTGACAAACGACAGCAGTTTATTTTGTTGATCTTGAGTAGGCCAAATCATATTTAGTCTCCATCTAATCTCAATATGCCTCACTATTGATGATCCCATCTCAACAGGATAAAAACATACAAGAATATGTTACCCTTAAAATGATAAGAAGTCACAATGACAGGGGTAAGAAAATGACTAAATTTGATATCTCATAAATGTACAAAATGTTAGCATGTGAAAGAGAGCAAATGTCAAACACATCTAATTCTTTCACAACCCAAATATACTAATTACCAGTAATAACAATATAAATTATAACATTATTAAATATTATTTCCTTATCTAAGGTACTCACCTGTCCCTATTTAGTTGTCCATTTCAGACTAGGCACACATATTAAGATAACAATAATTAACATAGTGAAGTTACAATTTTACCTTATTAAATATGGTTTCAAAAAGGATGAATTAAAAGTTAAAAATTTTCAACAAGTTTAAATGAGGTTATAATAGAATTTTTTTTTGTCTTTTCTTGATTTGTCAAAATGGACAAATAAATAGGAAACATCTAAAATAGAAAATATGAACAAGTAAATAGGGACAGAGGGAGTATTAATTAAGAGAATTGCTAGTGGTGCTTATAAAAATGTATACTATTGATTATTAATAAAGATAAGTGTTAAAAACATCTAATTATCTTTTTCTTCTTTTAGTTCATAACTGAATTATTGAGAGTGTGAGTTTTATATATAAATTATAAACCATCAATATCAATTAGAGAAACACATGTCTCTATCATTAGATTTTCTTTATGGTGTGTACTACACTCTTCATTTATTTTTTAAAAAGGGTCTGATACCCCTCAACTTTGTTATTTGGAGCTGATATACCCTCGTTATAAAAGTGGCTCATATATGCCCTTACCGTTATACAAACGACTCACATATACCCCTGCTGTTACAAAATGGCTCATATATACCCTTCATTTAACGGAAGTTAAAAAATTAATTTTTAATTTATATTTATTACTTCTAATTTTTTTAAAAAATTATTTAGGAGTATATATGATTCTTCTACAAAGTTCAATGTATATTTTAATTTTTTTCATACATAAATTATTTTTTGACTTCTTTTATTATAATTATTTGAATTTCTTATTCTTATTTTATTTTTTTTCTTTCATTCCTTAGTTTAAAGAATAAAAAATTAAACTATTTTTTTGTGTATTGTAATTTAATTTCATATTCGAAAATTTTTTTTGGCCATCTACAATAAGTTTTACAAGAATATTAGTGAAACATAAATAAATTTGATTATCAAAATAATAATTATAAATTAGTCATTGAAACAAAAAAAAGTCAAAAAAATATGTTTGACGAGGATTAAATTTACTCATATTGAATTATATTTTTTTAGAAAAAAATAATAAAAATTTAGATTAAAATTATTATTTTTTTCATTTCCGTTAGAGGAAAAGGGTATATGTGAGTCATTTGTTTACAAGTAGGGTATATATGAGTCACTTTCTTAACAAGGGGTATATCAGCTCTAAATGACAAAGTTGAGGGGTATATCAGACCATTTTCCCTTTAAAAAAGTCTTATGACAAATAAAAAATACTTTCCTAAAAACATAGTTTTATATATAACCCAAAATGAGATAAAAAAAAAAAATAGGAGAGTGTTACGTGGAGTGGGTAGATATTTTTTTTAAGCGGTGAGAGAAAGTGGTAGAGTGCTAAGGAAAACATTTTACCTTTTTTCTCTATATATAAGAGCGACAAGTATGTCCTACTACTACTATATATTTGAGCAAACAATTTTTAACCTACTCTGTCACGAATCAAATATTCAGGTGTTCTTTTTCTTACCTGTATTGGATTTGTTCAAAAATAAAGAAAACAGACTTGTGAACAATATGTTTGCAGAAACAACATAAAAAGGGAAAGTTCAAATGATAAATTGGATTTACCACATAACGATTGTAGTGATCAACAGCAACATCTCCATTGCTTCCATCCTCAATATGACCTGCAACAACACTAACCAAAATTAATATTTTTTTTAAAAAAAAGGGGGCTAAAATTCTTGCAAATTTTCTTATAGAAATTGATAAAACATTAATTAAAAAAAACGCATAAACATAAAATTGAACAAATTATGTCACTTAGACTTATGTGTCGCACACCCAAAAGTTGGAGACATAAATGTAAAAATACGGTCATAATTAATGTATTATGCCTTAAAAAAAAAGGGGGCTCACCAGCTTCGTGAGTAAAAATGTCCCAATTGTTGAGACTTTTTCCATCACTGAGAAATGCTCCTTCAAACTACGGAGAAAACAAGAAAAATTGAAGTAATACTAAAAAAAAAAAAAAAAGTGTGGGAAGTACCTGGTAACAAGAAGAGGCTGTCCCAAACAAGAAATTGTTTGAAGATGAAACTTGATTAGGATTTTCTTTGAGAATATTAAGGATATCTTTTTGATGATATGATGATACTATGAAACCACAAAACAACATGCAAATTGCTAGTTGATGAAACATCGCAGGAAGCATAATACAGCTTTGATTTGTTAAGTGAATGAGGAAAAATAGAGAGAAGTGGTGATTGATATTTCTCTTTCAAGCTCCTGAGAAAAAGGCACAAATTATAGCAACCTCTTCACGTTTTTTATTGATTCGAAAGAAAAAAGAAAAAGATGTACTATATAATATGTGTGATGTGTCCCGGTCTATCGTCCTATTGGGTACCTAAAATAATTATGTGTTTTATCTTAATATTTATTTCTCACTTAACTTGTTTTTACTTTTTATTAAATTATTTTTATTTTATTTTGGACTCTACATGTTTATATTAGTTTTATCTCGTATTTTATTTTTGTTATAGACTTACAGTAATCATTCAATTTGTTGATGTATAAATTTATATAACAATTGAAAATAGTACTATATATTTAAAAATTATATTCATTAAAATAAAGTAATACAATACAATATAATACAATACATAACCATCTGAGCATAGTGTAAAAATATCATTTTTGCTTCAATTACACAGGTAGAAGAAGTTGGGGAGCTGCTCCCTCCTATCCATTTTACTTGTCCTGTAGAGAAATTATTGATCTAAATTTTTTTCTTCGTCTTATTTTAATTGTCCTTAGTGTTAATTAAAATACTCTTTTATCATTATTCAAGCTTTGTGTTGTTGGAGGCCATTTGCTCTGAATTTTACAACACAAATAATATTACTAGTTTAATGGTCCATGCATGTATTTATTTTCTGCTTTGTCATCAATAAATCAGGATAATTATAATCAACTTTCAATAGAGTATTTCTGCATAATTAATGTACATCTTGTTTACATGATTACAGTTCCATTGAAGTGAATACAAGGTAAGGCTTGAGCCTAACTCCTGTAATATGAAGACAGGGATAAGGCTGAACACTAATTTGTTTCATTACACAATAAACTGTCTTCCAGCAACAGACACTGAATGACAATAATCTTAAGAAGCCTCCGCTTTTCATTGTCTTCTCCCGGCCACTAGTCCTGGGCAGTATGTGTTTCAAGCTGTTTTTTGAAGTTATACATGAGCTGTTTATATCTGGTAGCCGATAATTTTGGGATTCTCTGGAGATTAGTGTAGTTGACATAGTAAAGTCCAAATCTTAACTTATATCCATCTAGCCACTCAAAGTTGTCAAGAAGGGACCAAACAAAGTACCCCCTCACATCTGCACCATCCGTGATTGCATTTGCCAATGAATTTAAGTAGCTACGCATATAGTTCACTCTATGAAAATCGTTCAAGGTGTCTATTATTGAAGGATTCAGATTATCATTCTCAGCAATGCCTGCAACATTGACACTTGTGTCAGTAATTGCATCCTAACAGATCCAAATGCATCTTGTTCAGGTTATTAGTTGATAAATTAAGCTATATCTCACTTTTATATGACAAGAATGTCAACTTTTTTTTTCTTCTTACCAGTTTCGGTGATGACCATTGGAGTATTGTTGAATCTGTCCTTCATGTACATCACAATTTTTTTCATCCCTTGTGGGTACAGAAAGAGCCAGTCCACTTCAGTCTGATTCATTTTGAAGTTGAGGAAAATAAATAAAATTAAGCAATGCACAAAGTGCCAGTAATAGTTTGGCAGAGTGGAGGGTTATGAGGAATGTTCAAATATTAAAGAGGAGAAAACATACAGGTTGACCAATGTAGACACCGTCTTTTTCTCTAGTATCTAAAAAGGAACCCTCTGACCAAGTTCTTCCATGTTCACAGGCAGAATATAAGCAATCTTTGATATATGCAGCCGTATAGTAATTGATGCCAATGAAATCTAAGCCATAACTCAGCTTGCTCAAATCATTCTTTGAAAAGTCTGGCAGATTAGATCCCAGAATTTGTACCATTTCTTTGGGATATCTTCCTAATATAATAGGGTCTAAAAACCTGCATATATAGGGGTACTTAGTAAAAAAAGAATATTTTTTCCTCTCTTTCTGATGCACAAGAAACCAGATTCCAGTACTGAACTACTGATAAGGAAAGATTACCAGTTGACGTAGAATGACCGAGCTCTCTCAGCTGCAGCTATGTCTTCGGAGGAATTGCTAAATGGTTCAAACCATTGGGTATCCAAAGAAATTCCAATCATTCCTCCTTGTCTTTTCTGAAAAGCAGCATAAAATGGACTATGTTACTGACACTTGTATGGTCTTCTAATGAACTTTTAATATACCATTTGATAGATAAGATGAAGAAAGCAGTTTCCAAGAATTAATTTTTGAGCTTTAGTCTTTTATGTAAACCATTTTCCTTTTTTACTCCCCCAAAATTTCATATCCAAGCCAGAAAACAGCGTTGCAATAAAGGAGGAATCCATTTGGACTAATTCTGCAAAAATCATGTTATGTTGAGAGTTGATATGGCGATGAGGAATAAGGGCATAGAGCCATCGAAAGAACCTGATATTTGGTACGGTAAATACTGACAGCAGCTGCATGAGATAGGATCATATTGTGAGCTGCAATGAAGGGCTCCCTTTCTGAATCACCAGCACTACAATTTCCAAATATACCGGAGCATCGAGCTGGAGGGTAAGTTCCCTCTCTATAGCCACGAACAGCCATAAGGTTAGGCTCATTGATGGTTGTCCAGTATTTGACTCTGTCCCCAAAATATTTGAAGCATATGTCTGCATAATAGCTGAAATCATCCCTGAAACACGACACAAGTTAACTTGTTCATCATATACAACTACCTTAAAGTGTAAGATGGGACCAGCTACTTACTGTATTCGTGAACTAAGCCAACCACCATATCTTTCCTCAAGTTCTTGTGGTATGTCATAATGTGTTAATGTGATCAACGGTTGGATCCCTGAATTTCACAGCACAAAAAGAAGTTGTCTGAGCCCACAAAATTAATAACCTTTTTGCTTCATTTTGGATTTATCAAACTATTAGCAAGTGAAGCAGAATTGACCTTTCTGTAAGAGTGCATCAATAAGCTTATTGTAGTGCTCAATTCCGGCCATATTAACATCTCCAAATGTCCCCTCTGAGTCAAATTTACAACCGACAAAGAGAAAGATGGCTCAATGTAAATGACAATTAGTAGTATTTGCTTAAAATGAAGGGAAGAGATCGACTAGTGACAGTTATAACTTACTGGGCAGAATTCTGGCCCACGAGATAGAGAAACGATAGCCATTAACACCCAAATCTTCCATGAGCTTAACGTCCTCCTGTTTCATTTTATTACCAAACATCAGAATTCTTCAATTTCATGTTTTGCACATCGACTTCTTGCTAATACACTGCATTAGTCCAACATTCATTCATTTCTGAGACACTTCGACTTGTTGCAGAACGAAAATTTTGTGCTCCCCAGTTTTGCTATTTGCAAATTCCTTATGACTGATTAATTTGACACAAGTTTATGCCAATTTTAGATCTTAGATACTGAGAAATTTCTAAATGTGTGTCAATCATGTATGCTCTGTTGCCAGCACAAATTAGTGTGTTTCCCTTTTCTTCGCGAATGAAAAAGTTAATTCTCTTCTCCAAAAGTCTCATTAATTGTTCCTATCTAATCAGTTCATTGTTGATTTTGAGTAGGCCAAAACAGAATTTATCCGAAAACATCTAATTAATATCAATGTGGCTCACTACTATAGATCCCATGTCAACAGGATTAAAAAGATGCAAGAATGTGTTAGCCATGTGAAATAGCCAGCCTTAAATAATAAGAAGCCACTAATACTACACTATATATCAATTGATAGTGGGGCTTATAAAAATTTGTCAGACAAGTATGTCCTACTCCTACATATTATGGACCAAACCATTATTAACCAACTCTTTCACAAAAAAACAAATACTCTATCCATTTAAAAATAATATTTTTATTTCCTTTTTAGTTTGTTTAAATAAAATTAATTTTTTTTAATACTTTAATTTTAACTTTTCACATGTCAGGTTTAAGAGCACAAAATTAAAAGACATTTTGATATATTTGATATAATTTTAACTTAGAATCACAAGTCTTTTATTAAACTATATTTCAAATCAAATTTGGCGATCATATTTTTAACGGAGTATCTTCTTATCCTTAGCTGTAATGGATCAGTTGAAAAGAAAAGAAAAAGAGTTGTGTGAACCTACAAACAACAACGTTTGTAGAAATTACATTAAAAAGGAAAAGTCAAATGATGAATTAGGTTTACCAAATAACGATTGTAGTGATCAACAGCAACATCTCCATTGCTTCCATCTTTAATATGACCTGCAACACACTAACCAAAATTAATAAATTTTTTTTAAAAAAAAATCGACTAAAAGAAATTGAATTTTATAAGCTGACCAGCTTGGTGAGTAAAAACATCCCAATTGTTGAGACCTTTTCCATCACTGAGAATAGCTCCTTCATACTGCGGAGAAAAAAAAATTGTACTCATAACAAGAATTCAGACCCCCCCCCCCCCAAAAAAAAAAAAAAAAAAAAAAAAACAAGTGTAGGAAGTACATACCTGGTAACAAGAAGAGGATGTTCCAAATAAGAAATTGCTTGAAGATGAAACTTGGTTAGAATTTTCTTTGATAATATTAAGGATATCTGTTTGATGACATGATGATAATATGAAACCAGGAAACAACATGCAAATTGCTATTTGACAAAACATTGCAGGAAGCATAAAGGAAAAACAGAGAGAAGTGGTAGCTAGTATTTCTCTTTCAAGCGTAGAGAAATAGGCATAAAGAATAATAGCACTCTTTTTCTTTATTAATAGAAAAAATGTAGTGTAAAGTATAAAATAAAAGGCATAATACATATATTAGATTTTAAATTTAATTTTAAATTTTAATTTTGATTTCTAACTTTTATAATGCACAAAAAGATAATTTTAACTATCCAACTTTTTAGTAAATAAACACATGAGTTCTACAAGACACAATACACGTAGGATACCATTTAGGACAAAAAATGACACGTATGTCTGTTTGTTCAACTTTATACAAATTTAAGTATCTATTTGTGCACATCCAAAATTGAAGGAGATAAATTTGATTTGAATTCAAGTTAAAAGGGTATATTATACACTATGCCTAAATTATATGGGTTACTTTTCTAAAGAGAGAAGTGAATAACTTTTTTTTTGCTTCAAAATTCAAATACTCACGTGCAAACTGGGACCTCCTCAGTCTATTTTACTTGTCACGTGATTATTAAAACTAATTAATTTACAATATTATATTTGTTTATGTGTTTATTAAAAATAATTAATTTAAAATATTATATTTGTTTAGAGAAAAGACATAAAGTGAAATGTGAAGTTGTTCAAAAAATTTTAAAAGACACTTTAACTATGCAGATATCCTATTACCCCTAAACTATTCCGAACATATATTTTTACATCATTTTTTGATCAATTTCAATTTTAAATGGCAAGTGTAATCACACACCAATCATTGTGTGACACGTGTCAATTCGATTTAAAATATTATTTTCTTTTCATTTAAGTTTTTCTTTATTTTTTTATCTTACTTTTTGACTTATTTTGGTTTTATTATTTTAATTTTAAATTCATTTCAATTTTTAATTCATCTTCCATCCCATTTTTCAAGCTTCCTCCATTTTTTTCTTTATTTCTTCTTCTTCTCCTCACCCTCACCTAACCCCACACCCACGTCAAGTTGAACCCCTCCATTTTCTTTCTCTTTTCTTCTTCATATTTGATCAAATTTCTTACTTTCCAAAACTATACTATTTTCTAGACTTTGTTAAGTTATTGATAACAAAACTAATTATTTTTCTAAGAAAGATCAAAATCTTGAATGTATCATAATTTATCTCATTTTCATATAAATTCAAAACTAGAAATGATAATTTTGAAAGCATAAGAATTCTCCGAAAATTGAAAAAGTTTAGTGGAAATTTGAATAAAAAACTAAATAATGCCTACTAATCATCTTGAAATTTAGTAGGTTTATCATATTGTTCGAAATATATTATAATATGTAGATATAATTTTAAAATTGAAGAGAACTAAACTAATAATAGAATAAAAGAGAAGTGAAGTTGTGATAAAAAGTGACATTGAAAGTGAAATTTCGAAGAAGAGTGAAGAAAGAAAAAGAAAAATAATAATGAGAAAAAGTTAAAATAATAAGAATATAAAAATATATATTTTTATAGTAAAATTTTTGTAAAAATAAAATTCTATTCGTTTTTTCAGTTTGTTCACGCTCTTTAAGAGAGTGCATACACTCTCCATGCCAGGTAAACAAAAAATGATGTAAAAATATCATTTCCCGATTGTTTAGGAGATAATAGGACATTTGCATAGTTTAGATGTCTTTTCGAAAATTTGGGACAACTTCAGGTATCACTTTAAATATTTTCTCTATTTGTTTATTATAGTGAAAGTCTATTACATGAAATTCAACATGTATTTCATCTTTGAATATCATTAATAATAAATCTTCTCTCGTCTTCCTACTATTACTCTCTTTATTCCATTTTAATTTGAAATTTATACTATAAAAATTCAAGGAATAACTCTTTTTTAAAAATGTTCAAATCTAAAAAATAAGAGTCAATTTTCCAAATAGTCACTCATGTTAAAGAAATTGTTTTAAAACATCATTTATGTTTCATTTAGGATCAAAATATCATTCAACTATCACTATTTTCCTCCAAATATACTTGACAATTCAAAAGTATTACTCTCTCCTATTTGGCATGACATGTCATTAAATTCTTTTTTTAATAATAGACTAATTTAATTCATTGAACTCATTTAACTAAAATGATGATCATATGTTTTTAATTTTTTAATTAATTCATTAAGAATAATTTTTATACTTAAAATCTTTTATCATAATTAAAATTTTTATTTTTTATGTTATGCAAAATGCGTTTTTAAAACGTACTATAATCTCATCAATTTTAAATACTAATAAATGCATACATTCAAAAATATTGATATACAAATCACTCATAAACGTTGTTTTACTTTAATTAATCATAAATTGTATAATAAATCAATAATATTAAAGATTGATTATTTATTAAATAATCATTTGAAAGCTTTGAAATCCATATATACTTATAATATTTTTCTTTAAAAGAAAATAGTAAGAAAATAATATTTATATAAAATAAATTTTTTATCTTTATTTATTAGTATATTATTCTCATATAATATGTATACTATCGAATTAAATTAGTAAATTCAATTAATTATTAGTTTATTTATTGATGTTTAATTGTATGAAAATTTATAATATAATATAATATAATATAGAATAAAAGAATTAAAAAAAAACTAAAATTAAAAAAAAAAGTTAAATAATATTTTTTTTTCTTACCAGTTTTTTTGTCAAACTTTACGAACTTATCTAAGTACTTTTATTACAAAATTATTTAAATTATTTAAATAATTTAGTTAGGAATTTTAAAATTATTAGGTAATAAATGCACACAATGATTTTTCATTGAATTTTGTTTGGTGACAATATGTAAAGTTGTTACTCTTTAAATTAATTTCCTTATAATCTTCATAAATTCTCATGTAATTTATATATTTATTTTGTAGAGACATAAGTTTTATGAATTAAATAGGTCTATTATTTTTCTTAAAATGATTAATTAATGACAGGGCTTATCAACTAGAATTTAAGGAGACTTTTGAGGTATTTAGTATTTTTAATGGATTAAAAATATAATGTTATTCACTTACTTATTCTTTTTTTCAAAAAAAATAAATATCGGAAGCATCAATTGCAAAATATACAATTAATATTATTGTAATAATTAATTGACCTTTGATATTATTGATTTATTATACAACTTATTTTAATTGATGTAAATTAGCGTTAATGAGTGATATGTATATAAATATTTTTTTCAATGTATGTGTTTATAAGTATTCAAAATTAATAAAATTATAGTACATTTTAAAAATGTATTCTTCATAACATAAAAAATAAAAAGTTTAATTATGATAAAAGATTTTAAGTATGAAAATTTATTCTTAATAGATTAAAATAAAGTAAACTAATATGATCATTATTTTAGTAAAATAGGTTTAATGAATTAAATTAGTCTATTATTAAAAATGACTTTAATGACATATCATGCCAACTAGGAGAGAATGATGATTATAAAGTGTCAAGTATATTTGGAGGAAAATAGTGATAATTGAATGCTCTTTTGGTTCTAAATGAAACATAAATGATATTTCGAGACAATTCTCTTAACTTGAATGACAATTTAGAAAATTTACTCAGAAAATAATACTCACTGTGTATGGTTTATCAAGCTTTGTGTTGGAAGACTTTTGCTTTGAATTGTACAGCCTTAGTGACTAAATATCAAATCGACAAAAAGATAATCGCAAGGTCAATTGTCCATGCATGTATATCAGTTTACAATTTTCTGCTTTGTCACATCTGAGTCATTAATCAATCAAGATAATGAGATTTTTATAAGCTGAGAAAAAAGGGCCATTCTTTTTGTGTGTTGCAATTGTCTTCATTTTTTTTCAATTTGAATTTACATCAAAAAAGGTTCATTCAGGTGTTTCTCTATTAAAATATTCATAAATAAAACTTGAATACGAAATTAATTCATGAGATGTATCGACAATCACTTATACTTTTCAAAACTTTTTGTTAGTTCTTTAATGTGGTGTTATTGTAATATTTAGGCCTAAGTCATCTCCAGCCACTCAAAGTTGTCCGCATAATTCATTTAGACACCTCAACTAATCCTTGTACCAATTGAACACTTTATTTGTTCAAAAGTCATTCCTATTAGACACAAAATGCTGACATGGCAAAAAACGTGTAATTCACTTTCCTTGAGCGCGTTAGTTTATTAAAAATAATATTTTTCTTTTTTTTTCTCTTAATTTATACCCCTAAGTTAATTTTTTTTAAAAAAATTAACAAAAAAGAAGAAGAACAGTTGTCTTCTTCTTCTTCCCTATTTCTATCAACCCCACCCCAACCCCATACCCATACACCAGTGGTTATCTTCTTCCCCCATCATTCTAATGATTTCAAAATTCTTAGTATCAGTGGTTATCTTCTTCCCCCACCATTCTAATGGTTTCAAAATTCTTAGCATTTTTTTTCATTTATAAATTTTTCGAAGGGATTCTTTTTCCCATCTTTCTCTACTAAAAAATGAGATGAAGTAAAAAGTTATAATTAATAAAAAGCTGATGAAAAAAAAATTGTCGGGTTAAAGATGGAACTGTACAAGGAGAGGAGGGTAGCCATTAATGGAGTTAGAGGAAATGTATGTTTTGTTCCAGTTGAAGGCAGGGAAGTTTAGGTTTTACTTTTTTTTTTTTCATTTTTTTTACTTTAAAATTATTTTTATTTTTTTTACTTTATAATATAATGTTTAAATAATTTTTTGGATTAAAAATAACACATGTCATTATTTGATTGGTCAAATTGACATGTCAGCGCGAGTGTATTTCACACATCCTCTATTTTTTGTTTATTCTCGAAAAAATGTTCAAATGGTTCAAATTCAGAATGGTTGAAGTGTTCAATAGGTAGTACGTCTAGTTGAGGTGTCTAAATGAATAATCAGGACAAGTTTGAGTGACCGCATATGACTTTGGCCTAATATTTATATTCGATTATTTTATGTGGGTTCCTCAGGCGAGAATCTTGGATGATTTTATTATTTTGTCATTATTATTGATTAGGTATATATAAATAACATTTTAAGAAAAGAATATGGACAATTAAGGAAGAAAAATAATTGTGTGATACTGAAAAAGTCACAAAAGTCAATGTGAGGATTAGATAGAAAAAAAAGATATGGATATAATTATACCTACCGATTAAAGGTCGTTTTCTAATTTCTTTTTCTTTCTTCTTCGAGGAATATTATTATTATTATTATTATATTTAATATTTAAGTTATGCTTGATTGATTTAAATTCGCATTGAAATAAAATATTTTGGCTTATTATTTTTAGAGGTTAAATCTAAAAGGCTGAAACTTCTAATTAAAGAAAAATATACCTTTTGTAACATTTTTTTCACAATTAAATTAATATTTTATTTGGCTTAATGATTATATCGAAATTTGATATGAAATTAAATAGCTGATAATTATGGAGTTCTCAGTCAAATACTAATCAATCGTTTAATTAAAAAGATAAGAATAATAATTTTTATATTTTATGAATTATTTTGTTATGCATATCATATTAAGTACTTATTTTACCATAAAATTATTTTATCTCAATTTATAAAGTATTTTTTTATATCACATTTCACCAACCTAACTACATATATTATCCAAGCATAAAAAATTAAAAAATTCGATTAAAAAGTGCTCATAATTGATTGGCGAAGTTGCGAGTTCACCCAATTAGGTGGAAACAAGCAACTAATCACTTGCCTTTGGGTTTATTTAGGTATAAAGTAGCATTTCTTGTCCATTTATATTCTTTTTATATCTTATCAAATAATATAGATAATAATATCTACAACATAGTTGTTTAGATCATTTTGTGTATGGAGAAATTTTCTCCAAACATATTTATACTATTAATTTTTTAAAAATAATCAAATAATATCCTATATATAAATTAAATTAGAGAAAATATTTTGTGCCAAATTGTGATTAATTAACTAGTGGACAACTTCATTCACCATCTCCAAAAGTTGACTTTGCAATACACTAGTGGACTGTGGTATTTTGTGCCTAATTTGTCTGTCATTTTGTATATTTTCAACAATGAAATTATGGAGTACCAAACTTTGAATAACTATCTCCTGAGCAAATTTTATTATTCCCCTTTATTTCAATTTATGGTTTAATCCCTTTCTATGTTGTTTATAAAAGAATATTAATTTTATTTTTTAAAATTTGTTGTCTTAGACATTTTATAATGTGTTTAATTAGCTATAAAAGCTCACTCAAAATAAACATAAGTTAAAAGTACTTCTAAATTTTAAAAGTTTCCACTTAAATTAAAATATAGGAAGTATTAAGTATTTGAGAAGTAAAATTATTTTTTTACAAATCTAATTACAAATTTGAACTTTTGATTTTTTAAAATGACATAAATTACACCTTATAGTTAATTACAAAATTAATTTACACACTTTAATTTTAGAGGCTATCAGCCCCTTCTCTTTATCTTCTTTTTAATGGATATTTGATATAATTTTAAAGGGATAATGTGGAGAATGACAAATTAAGGAAGGTAATTAAATGAAATAGCTCTCCTTTCCGTAATTCCCTTTAAAAGGTAAAATATCAATCAGTTTGCTATATTAGGGCCACCGAATTGTATAAAAAAAAAATCCAAAATAAAATTCTCTTTTTTTCTCTCTCCTATATATTATACAATCTTTCTTCTTTCCTTCAGTTTCCCCACAATATTCTCCACAATTTCAATTTCAAATATCCAACTTCTCTAGCATGCACGTCTTTGCGGTTTTTCAAAAGTATTTCATAAATTTCAAGGTACCGCCTAAAATTCATCTCACATTATCAATTTTTGTTAATATTTTTGAATTTCTTAAAAATACTTTTTCACTTCACTTCTTAATCCCTTCAGTTTTTTGGTTCAAACAATGGATGCCCAATCTCCATCGAAGAGATTCACAAAAGGTATACTATTGCATGTCGAAAATAATGTTGAACACACCCATCATTTTTCTTGGGTCTAACTCAGGATTTTGGGGAGATTTCAGGTTCATTATCTAATTCTAATACCATGCAAGAGATCATATCCGAACTCAATAATGACTCAACTAGATCTGTGGATGGAGGTGTGAAAAATCCTTTTGACGTTCTTGCTGGGTCAAGTTTGAAAAGGAAACATAATATAATGTTTTTACCTTTCATAATAATAAAAATGAAGCTGTTGGTTCTGGGTCAGTCGAGCATCATAAATTATTTGTATAATCATTGTCCATGTACATGTTTAGATTTTATATTATATGTTTTGTTTTTGATTCATGTCTTATACAATTGTCATTGCATAAATGTATAATCTATCTTTATGTACATGTTTTTGTGTTTCTGTTGATTCATGCATTATACAATTGTGTTTGTATAAATGTATAATAAATTATTGTATATGTTTCTATGCTTATATAATTGTGCTTTTATAAATGTATAATATATCTTACTATCTGCTTTCTATTCCTATATTATACTGCCCACTTTACTGCCTCCTTATACAATTGTGTGTATAAGTGTATAATTTATCTTAGTATCTAATTTTGTGCTTATATATTTCTGGTTGTATAAATGTAAATTATCTTACTAGTTGTTTTTGTGTTTGTGTTGATTGATCCTTTATAAGGCCTCCTTATATAGTTCAGGTTGTATAAATGTATAATATATTTCAGTAATTGTTTTTCTATATTTTTCTAATATATGTTTTACTAGCCAATGAAGTCATTTTCAGAATTTCTGAATAAAAAATTAAATTATATACATATACATTTGTAAGCTTAAGATTTGCAGCAACAAACAGAAAATATATTTATACATATTATAGCAACTTAAGTTTTTAACTTATACACATTTTCAAATTATTCAAAATTCTCTATAACTTATACACTCAAATACACAATTATAACTTTATACAACTATGCAATTCACCAGAAACAATAAATACGTATATGTATATAACTGACAAATTCATATAAACAGACAACAGATTCATACGATATATATATATATATATCAACAAATTCAAAATTATCAACAAATTTATCCCAATTTTTTCTAGATTTCAAATTAACTATTCAAATCAATTAGGGACAAATATACACATCTCAATAAACATTGAACTAAATCGATGAAAGTGAAAAACGAAATTTGAATTTTAAACTCCATTATCGACAAAAACAAAATCAAAATTAGAGTATGTTTTCGTCATGAAATTACCTCCTATTTTTATCTTTGAAAATATATTTATCTCGCTTGTTTGATTAATACCTTCAATAGCTTGATCGATTTTTTTGAATTGTCTTCAATGGAGCTATTTCGAGTGAAGTAAAAAAAGACGAAATGAAACTGAAACTGAAATCGCGTGAATTATGAAATTCTTTTCCTTATTTATCTACCAGATTATATCACCTATTTTTCTTTTATTTTTTTAAAAATATATTGTATAAAAGGCAAATGGTGTCTAACATTATACACAAAAAGACATCCGTAGCAAACTAAAATTTTAATACGGAACGCAATTTTAAAATATTTGCTATAGCCTACAATTGTACATTTTTTATTTGCTATATATAAAATTTGCCCAATTTTAAATGCTAATTTAAATTTATAATTTCATATAGCATCTTCTAATACAAACTTAAATGTTTACGAACATATTATAAAAAAAAGAAAAGAAAAAGAAGTATTTTACGTCTCGAATTACTTGTTCTTTTTTTTTTTTATATATAGTTATCCTTAATAACTTGTCTTTTTTGATAAATTAAGAAATAACAATTTTTTAACCTATTTTAACCTCAATTAATTACTTAAAAGATAATTTTTTTAAAAAAATCTTAAATTTTTAATTTCACTTCATTGGATAAAATAATAAATTTATAATTCCAATAATTATTTTCTTAATATATTTATAATTTAAAAATAAACAAGTAATTAATTGTATTTGTATATAATAGAGTAATTTCCCTAATTCATGTTAGGAAAATTGCCTAAAAATATCACTTATGTTTGTTTTAGGATTAAAATAACACCCAACTTTGCTTATTTTCTTAAAAATATATTTGACATAAAAAAATACCTTATTTTTCTTGTACTACAATGCCATGTCATATTTTTTAAATATGTAACATGACATCTTAATAGGAGAGAGATAATATATTTTCAAACATGAATGATTGACTATCAAGAAAAATTATTCGATATAATATAAGGAGATGTATGAAAAAAATTAAAGTGTACACGCAACCTGTGTATGTCGCAAGCAAAAGAGTACAGAGACAATACCCCTTTCTCTCTCTTATTCTTGATTACCTGCAACACTCTTCCCATTATTCAAAGTCCCGTCTTTCACCTTCTTCTTTACCGTAAGTCTTTTCTCCTTACTCTTTTTACCTCTCTATCTATGTATTTACTTACCAAACTTTACTATTTGTTTCTTCAATTTCTTGAGATATATCTTTCCATGTTGTTAATTTTAGGGTAATTTTATGTAACTTTTAATATTTTTACTGATCCAATACATACAAACAACAATGGATGCGATTGAATCCGCAGCTAAGGGCTAGATCCGTATCTTTAAGCATGTTTGTTCTAACCAAAGATTTCCAGCTCTATCTCTGTATCATGTTAATGGAGGATTTTAGTATTTAATTAGTAATAATAATATGATCTGTGTAAGAAGGGGCTTTATTTTGTTTGCTCAGATTGCTTTTGAACTATGTTGCTCGGACTCTAGAAAATGTCAATGGGTACTTATTGGATCCTTCAAAAATAGTGCTTTTTTGAAGGATAAGATATGGGTGCCGTTGAAGAGTCTTGAGCAACATAGGTTTTGATGGATTGTCTTACTTATCCTTACGGCTTACTGCTCTCTTTTTAAATCGGAAGCTCAGATTTTTATTGTTGCATATCCCATTTGGAGGACTATTAGCTAGGGTAATGTATTTTTTCCTTGAAGAAATTTAAGCAGAACCAGATGCAACAAGCATATGAAATATGTATTTTTTGAAATGCTAATGTTAAAGATGGATTGTGGAATTGATAAGACAAAATGAATGAAGTAATAATGTAATGCTGAAAGATAGATGAAGATATGTAGAAGGTACAAATTGAACAAGGAGTTCTTATGTTTTACCCATTCTCATGGAAAAAATGGAGGAAAAGAGGTGAAAATAAAGCTGAATAGAGAAGTAGACTCATGTAGCTGGCCCCAAGTAGTGAGTAAGGTGTGCATTAAGTTGATCTTATTTGTATAACAACATTTATCCATATCTCCTTACATGTGCCTTTCTTTTACTTGCATTTGGTTCGTGACATCAGATGTATTTGCTTGTGGTTAGGTTTTCTACATTGTTTGATTTATTTCAAAATTTCTGTTAGTTTTCCTTCTCTCTGGAACTGATTTATAGGATTGTTCTTTCTGTTGACAGTGTAACGTTAGGGTAAGAAGTGAGGATGTACCAAAACAGGAGAGGGGTAGAAGTGAGGACAGAAAAAGGAATCAGAGAGAGAGAGAGAGAGAGAGAGAGAGAGAGAAGAGAAAAATAAGAATGAAATATAGGAACGAGCTAGATCAATTCAATTCAAACATAGTAAGAAAAGGTTATATTTATTGTGTTTTGAACTTCCCAGATCTCACTTGTGGGATTACACTGGATATGTTGTTGTTTGTCGTCCGATGAACTTTTGTATAAGTTGGAATTCCCAATGCATTTAAAACTTATCTCTGAAGTCTAATAAGAAGATAATTATAATGTCAGTAGACCAGACTTAAATCTAACCAATTAAGAGAACACAATGATAAAGGGTACACACTAATCTAAAAAATAGCTAAGCATAATCTCACAGCTAAATGATGAATATTAGTTGGAGTAAGGTCTTTATCTTCAATCAGAGATAGAGTTTCAATTGTCTCAGTAGATTTGACCTTTTCAGGACTCCCTACGATATATAAGGCAGTTTTATTTTGTTTGGCTGAAATGAATTTGATACAAGGCTCAAACATGACAGGGGGAATTTTTTTGTTAGCTACTTGTATATGTATGCCTTTTCATGAGGATGGACTGTCTATGTTACGTTGGCCTCCTTTCACTCTGTTTGTGAAGGATTTTAATACTCTTAAACCTTGTGTTGTATTCGGAGGTAAGGCCCAGCCCCCCTTCTTGTATTTGTCTATTGATGTATACACCCCAGGTAGCCTGGGATGAAATTATAAAAAATAAATAATCTGATACAGCAATTTTTCTCTACTCATTCCCTTCTTTCGCCCCCCTTCTTCATCTTTCATTTCTCGCTAACACTCCAATCTTATTTTTGATGAAGACTTATTTTTCTGTCTTCCTCTCCTATTCTTCTTTATTTATTTATTTCTCATTTTTTTTTCCTGGTTTCAACCTCCTTTCTGTCTTCCTCTTTTCATAAATACAGATAACCCCATGTGGTTTTAACTCCTGTATTTTCACTTGAGATGCTTTCTGCATGTTAATCAAACTTGATCTCTTGAGGGAATTTTGGGACTAGAAACTATCGGAGAGAAATATAATATCTATTGCTGGGGAAGTATTGTCTGTCACCCATTTCTGGTATTGTAACCGTATTTGTCATTATTCGAATACTGGGATCCCAAATAAATTTGTCTAGGATGTCTATTGAACTGGTCCTTTTCACCTCGCAATGGTGATCTTTTGTTCATTTAGTTTAGTAGACTGACAAATTTATTTTAAGCTATCATATCTGAGGGAAATTCTATATGTGCTGTTCTTTGAAGTTTGAACTTTTGTGCACTTTTCAATTAAATGAATCTACACTAGATCCAATTGGTAAATTCTATTTCCAAATATCTGTATGGAGGTTAGCGCCTACAAGTCTAATCACTGTAATTAAAAGATTTGTTAGTTGTAGATTGGCATATAGTAACAGTAGGGCATAATGTTCTTGCAGTGACAAAGACTAGCATCTTTGCGCGTGTCCCATCCTCTTCTCCAACCTTTTTGACAAAGGTCAAAATATTGTTGCCAACTCCCATGGAGGTTAAACTATGGAATGATAAGCGGGAAAGAGAAATGTACGAAAACTTTGCAGAGCTCTTTGCTATAATAAAGGCAACCGAAAAGCTCGAGAAGGCTTATGTTCGTGACATCATTTCACCAGCTGAATATGAAGCTGAATGCCAGAAGTTGATTGCTCATTTCAAAACTTTATCTTCCACATTGAAAGATACCGTACCTAGCATTGAGCGATTTCATGACACCTACAAAATGGATTGCCCTGCTGCCTTAAACCGGCTTGTGAACTCTGGGGTGCCTGCCACTGTGGAGCACCGTGCCGCCGCTGCTACATCATCTGCATCCTCAGCTTCTGTTGTGGCTGAGTGTGTGCAGAACTTCATCACTGCGATGGACTCTTTGAAGCTGAATATGATTGCTGTAGACCAGGTCCATCCCCTTTTGTCAGACCTATCATCTTCCCTTAATAAACTTTTAATACTTCCATCTGATTTTGAGGGGAAGACAAAGATGAGAGAGTGGCTCTCAAGGCTGTCAAAAATGGGAGCTGCAGATGAGTTGACAGAACAGCAGGCCCGTCAACTCCATTTCGATCTTGAATCATCATACAATTCTTTCATGGCGGCACTGCCCTCTGCTGGAACTTAATTGCTTATTTCAGGTGATATGTTTGTACATATGTGGCTGAATTCTTGTTTTTTTCCTACAAAGTTTATACTACATATGATGCTTTATTTGGTCGAAGTGCTGATTGACGAGGATTCAGAAAAGAGTCTTGTAATTTGTGGAACTTGTGTCTGGTGGTTCCATTTTATTCAACATGAACTCAGCCCCAGACAAGATGCTTATTTGGTTTGCATGTCTTTTCTTTTGTTACATTAATCATATCACAAGGAAATATTGAGCTGTTAGATATGCTTTTGTAAATTTAAGTGGAAATTTTGATGTAAAACTAAGTTCCATGGTATTAAATCAACTCAAGTTATATCACATTTGTTATTTTGGTTATCTTTGGCTTCCCTCATATTTTGAACTTGGGTTAAAGAAGGGTCTGGATTCATGAAGATAGTGTCATTGTCTTGCTAATATTCTCAACAAGAGTATTCTGTGAAATTGTTAAATTGAAAGATCTGGTGCTTCCAGTTGATTAGGCAAGCTTTGTGGCAGTTTATTCAAGTCACTCTATGCTTGTGAAATGTGATACAAAAACGTGCTATCTGATATGTGGTTCAGCTTCCTAAAACTTTAAGCTTTGAAGTATTTTGATAGCAGAATCTGAAATGTTAGTTATCAGCATTAGTGTGTGGATAAAACTTTCCTGGTTTATCCTGTGTTCTCTTCATCTGTTACTTTGGAGTATTTGCACAACTAGTGTGTGGGATGATGTTTAACTTTTGTCCCGATTTTCAAAGCTTTTGCTAATATATAGTCCCATTGGCAGGACTTCTCCTCCTTCATTATGATGTGATTTACCTCAAAACTTTAATCTATTTCAAGTGTATCTGCATACCAAAAAAGAAGGGATTTTTGCTTCGCGTAATAGTTCAATTTCTGTGTTTGATGAATTCTAACTTGAATATAAAAGAATTTAACTAGAGATTTGAATAATTTGTTTGGGATGGATGCTTTCTCCCTATCTTAGCATTAGTAAATGGATGGGCCGTCCTATCCATCTTATGGCCGTCCATACAGGCTTTGTGTTGGGTATTTCCCCTAATTTCTTAAGTAAAGTCTCCATATCTGGCTAGTTCTTTTTTTTTTTTTTTTTAAAAAAAGGTTTAGGATTCTATAAATAGAAATTCGTTTCTTGGGACTTAGAGATTTTTGTTATTACTTGTGTGAATCTCTTTGTATTCCAAATATTTCTTTGTATATTTTCTATTATTATATTTATACAGTGGATTGTTCATCTCCCAAACCACGTTAAGTTTGTGTCTTATGGTATATTTCTCGTTTGTCTTGTTACTCGTGATTTCTCAAGGTTTGTTTGTTAGATTTTGAATGACAGCTAAATTATTTCGGTTCCAATACTCGGAGCCGTGAAACTATAGGAAACTCATGAAAGTCTGAAACACTTGTTTGAACCTCCAATGATAGGCTTCTGTAGTCGTTTAAAGGCTGGCCAATTATTTTGAATGATCGAACCAGTAAACCAGTGAATTAAAGAGCACTTGCAAAGTTTGATTTTACATGAGTTGGTTCTTATCTTTTGATTTAATTTTTTACAAGGTTTTTTTTCTGTAATATGACTCAGCTCAAGTATTAATTTTACGACCTTTAACTGTGAATTGCAGATCGATATATCGTAAGGGGTCCAGATACGTAGCTACAATATTAGGCCAAACAGCTAGGAATATGTAATGAAGCTGCTGTCTCAGTCCCTAGCTATTTACTTTCATTCAAAGTTAATAACTAAAAGACACTGGTCTGGACCACTTACCATCAACATGTTAAATATTTGTGTTCCTTTTGTGAGTAGCTAGAGGAGAAGTAGATGATCATCAACAGTGAAACTAATTGTACTATAAAAAGTGGGGAGACTATCGATTAATGCATTTGTACTCCTTTATCTTTTATGTCATTCTGGTCGTCTATTTGATTTGTCTGTCTATTCATTAGCTAAAAAACAACTTTACATGAATTACTCCTTCCTTTCACTTTTATTCGTTCTATTGCACGCTTCTTAAACAATAATAATTGATATGATAATTTTTAATTACCATAATATTCATATTTTTGGAGAACATTTCCATAATTAATGCTGAAGCTAAAATAAGAAACATTTAATCTTTTCTTGGTATGTTCAAAGTTGACTTAGTAAAGTTAAATTATTTTTAAAATAGTAACCTAAGTTAAAATGAACGGGAGCTGAGTATCTTAAATTTTTTCAGACGACTTTTTAGATGTTCTGGTAATATCATTTTTTTTCTTCATATTTAGTACTAACAACACATCCATTTTCAAAATATTCTATTCGCTTCATTTTTCACATATAACTTGAGGAAGAAAAACAAAAGACATGAAGACGGTATAGAACTTTTGTGATCTTTAATGTGTTATGATATTCTATGACTACAGACTGCAGGCGGATCAATATCATGTTAAACGAGTTTTGAATATAAAATGATTTCATTCTTTTTTATATCAATAAAAAAACGGAAAATGGCCTAAAATACCCTTGAAGTATTGAAAATGGTACAAAATTACCCTTCATCCACCTATTGGTTCCAAAATACCATTGTCATCCACCTTTGCGTTCAAAATTGACCACTTTTTAATTGTTTTAAAATTAAACTCTTTAAATATTTTTTAATATTAATATAATTTATAAACCAACTCACTACCCACTCATTACTAACTAAACCTCACCCAATTAATAATGCAATTATAATATCAAAATCGTCATAAAAACTACTAAAACACGATGAATTTATAGATTCCTGAAAATGACATCCAAAATTATTCGAGTCCGAATCGAAGCCCCAATTAAATTTAGGTTGAGCCGTTTATTTAGGAGGACACTTTCTTTCAAAATTGAATTAGAAATTTATGATTAAAGGTCAAGAAGTATATACATCCCGAATTAATTCATGCATTTTTTTTAAATATAATTTTATAAATATTTATGATTTGTTTTAAAACCTTTAATATATTATTTTGAAAAAAAGTTAACTATGAAGTAACATCACATAATTGAGACGTAAGAATAATTAAGATGAACATAGTCAGACTTTTAAGTTTATCGGTGATATTTAATTGGCCACTTGAATGTATGATAATTTACTTCTATAATTTTTAAAAACACCAATTGGTAATAGCTAGCATTAATAATGTGACAGGTTTATTAATTTAGAGGGATTTAATTAGTAATGGGTGGGTAGTGGATTGATTTATAAATTATACTAATAAGTTAAATTATAACAAATAGTTGAGCGCCACGTATTTTAAAAAATATTTAAATAGTTTAAATATAAAACCGTTAAATAACTGGTCAAGTTTGAACCAAAAGGTGGATGACAAGAGTATTTTGGACCAATAGGTGGGTGGGAAGGGTATTTTGGAGCCAATAGGTGGATGGAGGATAATTTTGTACCATTTCCAATACTTTAAGGATATTTTAGGCCCTTTTCCAATAAAAAAAATGGTATCAAATAGTTTGGTACTCCAAGTTAATTTGTGGTCCATGTTTTAGCATTTGTTAGCATCAAATGCTCTGGTAGCTTCTTATATCTCGTGCAAATTTTATCTAATACCATTATAATTGTCTATTCATGATTGAGAATGTTTTTTGTTTTTTTCGAGTCACTATTTTATTGCCACTGAACTGAAAGGGACATCTTGTACAAGGAGGGGGTTAAGTTGGCCTGATTTACATAATTGTAACAAAAAAAACAAGCTAATCAAATTGGTCATGGTTTAAATAGTCCAGCGCGCTTTGGTCTTTTTCTCAACCCAAAGGTTTTTTTCTATCGTGATATAATGAGAAATTTGTGTTATAAAACGTATTTTTTTTATCAAACTAGCTCATTGAAAAAACGCATGTTATAAATAGATTCTCATTAAAATATTAGAAAGTCTCCAAAATTTTCCTCGTAGAAACACTTATGTTTTAAATTTTCTCACTATTTCGATAAAAATTTTATAGTGAATTTAGTGACGTTCTTCGCGTTCAACTAAACTTTTGAGTTTTGATCTCCTTTATTCACATCATCCACTATGGCACTAATTTTAAGTCATTTACACGATAATGTAACTTGAAAAATAGATTAGTACATGCTATGACTTCTTAAGTTTTACCGAGGGTAAGAAAATCTTTAAAATATTGTTTATGTATATCACTTAAATTTGTTTTAAATAGTTTATAAATGGGTTTAAATAATATCGTCATATAATAATTTCTTACACTATTAGGTAGATGACCGCTCTATACCTTGCCCTCGGTACAAAATCTGAACTACTAAGTGGATCCACTAGTCTATGCTAAAAAACACTAAGAAATCATTTAAAAAGTATTATCCTTTTGTGTCCATATTGACTACATGATTTATGGAGACTTGAGTTGTTATGAACTCGCATCCCCATATCGGTGTTCAATACTATTCTCAAAATACTTAGCTCATGAGTTTTTTTAAAACAACTTCTTCTCTGATTTGAGGAAATTGCTCAAACATAACTTTAAAAGCTCTCTTGGAAATCATAGTTCCCTTTTTCTAAAACTAGTAAAGGTTATGTGAAAGTCTAACTTCCTTTCTCTTCTCAAAATGTGAAAACATTTATAAATCTTAGGAACTATTTAGTTCCCTTATAGTTTTTTTTTTTTAGATTTGCAATAACTCTTTACTCTTTGCTTTTCTTGAAAAGTTAACTCTTACGGAATACTTAATGCCCTTATCTTGAGATTTAACTCAACTCATTGCTCTTTGCTCAAATTGTAGCTTGAATCTTAAAACAAAGTTACAATGTTTCTTTAAGACTCTTGAAAACTTTAAGAACTAACTTTGACTTGCTCCTTAACTTTTAGACTTGACTCTTAACTTCTTTGACTTTGATCTTAACTTCCCTTGAATTGGATTATGGATTCAAGAATCATAATCTCATGTTTATGGATGATTTCATGATGTTTAGATGTACCTAAGAGTGTTGGTATAACTAAAAAACATAAGTACATCACTTAGGAGCTAGTACGAAAAGATGGGGGAAAATAGGGTCTTCAGGTGACCTTGGCGCTCTGAGTCCTCAGGCGCTCTGGCTGGCGCGACGCACCAGAGCCTGATGGACAAAGTATGTCCTAAGGGGCTCTGGTTGACGCGGCGCCCCAGGACTTATCAGACGGGATTTTCAATTTCTTTTCTTCGATTTTCATTTCTAAATCTTCTAAACTTCCATGGATCTTTCCCCAAACACTTGGGATCACTAATATTCTCAATACCCAATCGATTAGACTCGTAAAATAGCCCAGAAACACGAACAAAATATTGGGAATAAATCCGTAACAGAAATAATATTTGCGGTAATAAAGGCAACAAATGCGGAACACAACAATGCGGTTAATCAGCGAGAATAAAAGAGAAACAATGACACCAAGATTTTACGTGGAAACCCTCCTAAATAAGGGAAAAACCACGACCCGAGAGGAGCAACGAATATCACTATAGTAAGGATTTTACACTTGTATGTCTGAGTAAAACTCCAAAGACCACTACACATTCAAAAGAAATAACACTCTTTTGATTTTTCCACCTCACTACAATATAGCTCACACTCTCTATTTTTTCTCACAGATTATTTTCCTCTGTGATGCCTCAATCTTTTTTTTTCTCTCCGTTGTAATTCTTTTTGGTGTACATAGAATGAAGAATTGTCCTCCCTTTTATAGAGAACAAATACACTACCCTCCAAATGTGCTATAGAAGAAAAACAATTTTTTCTTCTTCATAGCTTACCTACTCTACCAAACTTTGAAATTGACACAAAGTTATTCAAAGTTTGGTACATGGGGATGGACCTCACACAAAAGAACTAAAGGTATATTCCAACTCAAACAACAAGAGTTCAACAATTGTTCATCAAGAACTTCGATGTTCATCATTCAATCTACTCTAAATGCGCTGAATTAAATACGTTAGTGTGTGGGTGAAAGAACCCAACACAAAAAGATCTCACAAGGTATAGGGATCACCTCGATGAATCCCACTCAAAGATCTTGGCGTTCTTGACGAATTCTTGGTCTTTTCTCCTTTCTCCTTCTTCTCTTCTCTTTTCTCCCAAGCCCGAAGCATATTTTAATTTTCTAAAACTGACTTAAGACTTAGTTTTACCTCTAATAAATCTTAAAATAAATTAGGAAATAGTTGGTGAAATTACAAGTTTATTCTTACTAAAATCCGGATTGAGCCTTCCTCAACCCAACAACCCAACTTTCGATAGGCATACCTCCGTCATACGATTTTGAAAATGCGCAAACTCAGAGGCCTTGGAAAGATATTTTCAAGGGCTTTCCAACCGTATAAAGAATTGGCCCTAAAGCATCCTGAGTTAGAAGTTATGGCCGTTTGAAAATGACCAAAAACTTACTTTTTACACTTGGAAATTTTCCAATTTTTTCCCTATTCTTTCCAAAATGATTATTGTTAGTTTCTTTGTTGAATCCTAGCTATTTTGGTTTAGATGTTACATTCAAGTTACCATATAATACTTTTTTTTTAATTTAAATATTAATAATAAGTGAATATTCATAAATATGTATTCAAATTCAAAAACTTATTCATCTTAATAATAAAAATAAACGACACAACTATAATTTAAGTTCTATTTATTGATCTGAAAAAGATACAATTTACTTAAACTAAAAACGTAATTAATGTGAACAGCTAAATATTCCATGCATATTGTGTAAAGAATACATATGATTTGGCATAGTAGTATCATCCAGCCCCACGAGAGCATATAAATAAATAAATATTTATTTCTGGTCTTATCGTCGATACTGAGATATACCAATATGGGAAGTGTATAAGTATTTTATTATAAGGTGTTTAATATTCAGAGTTATGATGCTGTGTGTACAGGAAACATAATGGGAACCACAAGTGAAACTGGCTTTACTGAATAGTGAATAGTGGCCTCTTATACCAAAGTCATGCACAGTTCATTTATGTGATGCAACAACTTCAATAGTCTTTGCCATTAAAATTCATTAATACATCCTGCTAATCATGTACTACTACTATTTCACTTAATTTCTCAAATCCCACTCAATGAGACGAAATATTTTTATTTTCTCATTATAGGTCTACTTTTCAGTTAGAAATGTTATAAATAAAGGTAGAATATACTAAAGTAGTAGTGATAATGACATAATATTTTGAACAAGTTATTGATGATTTGTATCGATGCAAAAAATATATTACCGGAAATATCCAGTAACGTCGTCCTCTTTTTAGATATGGTACAATTATAACAAAGTTTGACTTTTCCATTTTCTTTCTTAATTGTCAAACCTAAATTTAAGAAGAACGTGTTATTCTCATGCTCTCTTCAACTTTCTTCCTAACATGTTTTTATTTTTATCCTTTAATAAACTTATCACATGTTCGATATGAAGGAAAATATTTTTTAATACTATTTTTTTTCTTTCATTTACTCGGACAATGTCTGTGTGGTGTTGTATTAACGAAAATAGGTCTCAATAATACACAAGTCCAGAAGGCCTAATATTATAACCCTCTGGTATATAAACTAGATACACAAAAAAATTACCTTTGTAAAACTTTGATTAAACTTTTCAAGTTGTAGTTGACCCTTAATTACTATCCTTGGAAATTGATGGAAGGAATGGATTAACATGTTCAGATCAAAAAAATATTGGTATTAATTTGTATTAGTTACATATATATATGAAAAACAAATATTATTATAAAAATATTTGTATATAAATTAGACAAATACTATGGAGAAGGAGGTGAAGGATGGGTGGTGGGGATAGGAGTTATGGAAGTTGGAGGTGAAGGTGAGGCCCGTGGAAGTAAGAAACTATTAGGTTTCTAAAAAAAAATAAGATTTTTCAAAATATTTGATTAATCGGATATGAGAAAATTGATAATATTTTTTAAGAAATATTTGTTTTATACCGAATAAGCCCTTAATATTGGATTCCTGTATGAGTTCTTAAAAATAATTTTGATCATTTGTCGACCAAGTATGATAAGTTGCAAACACCATGAATCTAACTCATGGATTAATTCTTCACGAATCATTTTGCAACTTCCATGCAACATATCGGAAACTAAAATATTTCAAATTAATGCTAAAAAAAATAGCAAATAGCGCTAGCAAATTATAACACAAGCTTTTCAGAAGTCAAACTAAACTTCTTTTTAAAACATAGAGAACTTGTTCCAACAATTAACCCTTAAAGCAAAAGGGTTCAAAACAAAATAAAGCTTTGTTTGCTAGCTTAGTTTTATAATATTCTTGACATATACCAATATAACATTGGTAAAGTCTGCCCTAAACGCTATATATTAAAAAATAAAAATAAAAACTACATCCTTACAGGATAGTGAAATGTTCTTTTGCCAAAAAAACAATCACCACCTGCAAGGATTTCCTTTAAGTTGCCTTCTCCACTAGCTCCCTTCCCTTTCATCTCACTTGTAACTTCTTTCAACTCTTCCCCATCCAAGGCCACCTGCCACCTATCACAAAACAAAAAAAAAAATGCACTAAACACAAGTGTTCATAACAAATAGGAGTAACTTATAATAGTATAAGGCTATTGAAATTTGTAGGTTCAAAACAAGTGTTTGGATAAAAATCATTTCACTAGGACAAGTTTAAAGTTGAACAGTTTCAACATTTGATGGACTAGCATATTAAGAATAAACTGGGATAGAGGAAGTAAAACACATTGCAAGTAGTATATAAAAATCCAATTCATAAACATGTGTAAAAGATGTTTTACCTTCATGCATTTGCAGAAGTAACAGCACCTTTGATCTTTTCAACGGTGCATTTGATGAGACTATTAACAGTCGCAACAGAGCCAAGGGAAAGCTTTGCAGTTGGGACTGAATCAACCAATATCTGAAATGCTACAGTTAGTAGCGATCCACCAGGAGGATCAATTTCTGAATTACCTCCGCCATGATAATTTATCGGTCCATCTGGAAGAATAGCAAAACCAGATGGCAACAGAGCAACATAGTCAGGGTCACCCCCACCTAACACCACGTTCATTGCAGCAATATCAACTGGAGCGTAAATGACATAAGATCCTGTTACATCAGTTGTGCTCTCTTGGAGTATCAGCATGTTACTCTGGTTAGAGTTTGTTCCAGTCTGCAAAAATAGAAATACTTATTTGAGTATTTTTTTTTGCCAAAATTAATAACACAAATTAACAAACCGGATATCATACATTGACACGGAGTAGAGAAACACAGTTTCCTGGATCACGACCATTTGCAATGTGTGCCATTTCCTGAACAATCCCACCATTTGAAAGAATATCCCACTGCACATATATTTAGCAGTGAATTAGATTAGGACACAATAAAACAGAGAGAATTTGATAAAAGTGGACAATTTAATTGAAGGTGAATATACTTTACCTCATTTCTAGAGTTCTCATCGCGGAGAAAATCAAACACTCTCTTAGGAGAAACTGGCAGCCAAAAAGATGTTGCAGCACTCAGCACAATACCAGGAGGTCTCCCTGGATCATCGATACTCTTCCTAGTCATGACTCTAACATCATCAGCACCACTTCCAGACAAAGTTGTCCATATGTGAGTTGTCGATGCACCAACTCCAGCACAAAAGCTCATCACCATTCTCTCAGCAAGTTTTAGCATACTCTTTCGACCAGCTGGACTAGTAATGACTAAAAATTAGGAGGAAAAAACATTAGTAATTTGCAATTGTACAGCATTGACAAACTAATTAATGAAACAGTAGAGATTTTTTTTTTTTTTTTTTTGCTATTACTTCCAACATCTCCTGTTGGGATGTTAAGCGCCAATACACTTGCAAGGCGTTCACATTGTCTATCTAAAGTTGCTACCCAGCGTTTTGCTCCAAACGCAATCCCAGAATTGACAAGAGGTTTGTAGATGTCATGGACAGCATTTTCATCCACCTCAACGTGTTCAACCCATATAACCTACACAAATAACAATGTGTTACAGACTTAATTATAAAGAGTTTAATCATCTTCTAAAGAGTTTAAAATTTGAGGAATTTCGATACCCTTGAGTAACCATTTGGCATTTCTTGGATTAAACAACCAGATGGCCTTCTTCTGCAACGCGGAACTGAAACAGTGCGCAAGTTGTCCAGGGAAACATCAACCACTACCCAAGTCCCTTCACCATGTTGTTTACAATATCTTAAGAAATAGTTCTCCCGAGTTGGAACAAGTGGAGATGGGACTTGAAATTCTGCTGTCATCTAAAATTAGAACATAAAAAAAAATAAAAATCAATTAGAGTATATTTCATCTGTTTAAACAAAATATTGTTAAGTGAAATCTGAACAATACCACTTGCAATGCTCCATTGTGATTTCCTGCGACACCAGTTGATAAGACTTCAAGAGTCATTGCTTTTGACACCAGACCAGCAAAAACAGTAGTCCATTGGTTCTGAAATGTACAATTAGTTAAAAATGTGCACAACGTATTCGTCCGAGGAAGGTGAGGGTGCACATTTAATTAGAAATCTTACCACATCCATCAAAATCTCAACTAAATTGATATGATTCATAATCACAACAGCAGATTCTCGTGAGGCTTCAGAATTGAGTGTAGCTGGCTTAGGTCCAAGGCCTCGAGGGAAAATACGAGCATATTCTTGCTCACATAAAGTCTCAGAGCCTGAGCTTGGCAACCATAATGGCTCTTCAGTTTGAGCCATCCTTATAAGTTCCTCCATTGCAGTAACAGCAAGCTCAATGACCACGGGCTTCTCAGCATCTGTAAGGCCCGTAACAGCAGTTCTTAGAAGGTCACCAGCAGCGTACATTTCTCCAAGCAGGCCCGATTGAGGCCCAAAAGCAAGATCCAGAACCCGAGGAGCTTCGGGCTGAGGAAGAGGAAGTTGATGAGAATATCCAAGTGCTGATTTACCCACATACTTTCCAGCTATTCCACTTATCCTGTCAATCTGTATCATAAAACATAAAATAACTTTACATTTCCGTCAAGTCACTTTGAATGCCATTTCATGTGATACTATTTTCTTATTACTCCGTTTTAAAATCTTCTTGCTCAGTCCTAATAAAAGTAACAATGTTTAATTGTGTGGAAAGTTAAAAAGTGAAAAAAAAATTTAAGAATAAGAAATCATCTTGTAAAATTATAATTTTAAAATTAAATTGTTTCTAATAGGCTAAAAAGAAAAATATATCACGTAAATTAAAAGGATGAGGGGATTGTGGACGAATGAACGGAAAGGTGTAAAATGGGTTGGGGGCATCACCTTTATCAAAACATTTAGGGTTATGTAGGATTGAGTGTTCACCCAACCCGTTACAGGCAAAATTTATAATCGGTGTACACAAGTAGTAAAATTAATAACTTGAAAAATGAGTCAGGTTTTCAATTAGTAATGCTCCTACCTCATCTCTAAGACGAGCATTTTCGATCCTCAACTGATGCTCATCAAATGACATCTCTCCTATAGCTGCTGGCCCTCCACAATTTGGGCATGCTGCATTACTCAAAGCTTCTTTGTACCTTATGTTCTCAGCGCGAAGCTTCTCATTTTCATTCCTCAACTGTGTGTTCTCACATCGTTCATGTTGAGCCTGAAACAACAATAAATCACAATCTAATTATAAAGTTTTCAATCATCCTGTCTATATGAATTGAATGAATGTATTCATCTCAATTTTTTTACATCCAATATATTAACTTTACATTACAGACAAGAAAAGAAAAAAGAGTTTTTCACCTTCATCTGAGTACGCTTGTTCTGGAACCAAAATTTCACTTGTAATGGCTCCAAACCAAGTCTTCTTCCCAATTCCTTCCTTTGCTTGTCATCTGGATGATTGCATTCCTTGTAAAAGCTGTACAATGACAAACAAAAAACGGAACAATTGTTATATATAGTTAATAAATGTACTGTCAGTATATATAAATTAAATTACTTACGACTCCATTTCCTGAATCTGATGCTGAGTGTGGCGATGATAGCGCTTCTTCTTGTTTGGAGGTTGGTTTGGATCAGCTTGATCGTCATCACCTGAATTGGGAGCTTCCATGTTATCAGCACCAGAGTTGCTATCAAACTCTTCATCACGAATGAAATCCAACTCGTTCTCAGGTGTTCGTTGAGCTGAGGACGATATATCGAGCAAGTGCTGGTGGCTATTAAACATCTTGAATACCTTCTCGATCTTCTTCAAAATAATTTCTCTGATAAATTATTTCATCTGCAAAAAAAAAAAAACAAAAAAAAACGCCCATGTTTATGATTTACAAAAACCATACACATGCTAAAGATTATATATACGGAAGCGTGGACAAAAGCAAAAGCTCAACAACATATATTCAGGATTTTTTTTTTTTTAAAAAAAATCACAAACATGTACTAAATGGTTAAAAATGATCATTTTTAAGATGTAACGACTTATAAATTTACATTTTTTGCTCTAGGGTTCCTTAATTCGTCATGCCACCATGGTTTAAAAATCAAAATCAGTGTATTTGTTGTTGAGAATTAGCTGAAGATAGTATACAAATAACACACAAAAAGAAAAGAAAAAAAAAACGTTTGAAGAACAAATGGACTTACTCAAGAAACTGAGCTTCTCAAGAAGACATTGTTGATGTGATGGTAGAATTTCACTTCTCACCGCATGATATATATATACACAAATAAATCTCTTCAAACCCTAAACCCACCCCCCAACCTCCAACCCCCACCACATTTTCTACTGACTTTCTTGTCTCTATGTAAAATAAACTTAAATTCTTTTTACCTCATTTTATTTTGGGACGTCAAACAAAGACGAGTTTGTTTTTATTCTATTTTTTTCTATGTCTTGATGTGACAAAGGAAAATAAAATTTATTTCTTTTTGACTGTGTTAAAAGTGAAATGAGAAAAATTTGGAATAATAACAAAACATAAAGTTGACTCAATGTGTGAACACGGACACAAGGTCTTCTCTTTTTTCTTTTCCTTTTTCAAAAATGGGTAAAACATATATATAGCTCTCAACAACTAATATCTGGTAAAGTCCAAACTTCACTTCTATACAAGTCTCTCAACACATATGAAAAAACAATAATTTATTATCTGACTGTAGTATAATTTTCTGACGAAGGATGTTTATCTGAGCAAACAATTCAAGAGAGGAAAAAAAAGAAAGCAAGTAAGAGAATGATGGAACAGTAAACTTACTCTCTATGAAGCCTTTGGATTAAAAAAACAACAAGTGTAGAAAATTAAAACCAGATCTAGTCAAACTTTTTGGAGTCTGATTTTTTTTTTTGTGTGTGTGTGTGTTCAAAAAAGTTTATTGTGAAGAGAATTAAAGGAGCTATGGAGAAGAGGGAAAAAAGAGGGATTATAGGGAACAGGTGGAGAAGATGAAGGGAGTTATTATTATAGCAGAGGTTATTGAGAGGAAGAAATAGCATTAATGGGAGGTGTTAATGCTATTGTTGAGAGAGAAAATGAGAAGTTGGCAGCAACTCATCTTTGATGTTTAAATTTTCTAATATAGGGAATATGGTAGAAACAACTTAATTATGACTTCAATCTAATACTCCTATTTATAGTATGTTTTAATTTAATTTGAGTAGGATCATTGTAGATTAAAAGAAGGCAAGTAATTTGAGTAGGATCATTACAAATTCTTTCTCAAGAAGTATTTGATGGCAACAAATTTAAACAAGATATAAGTAAAGTATTGATTAACTTAATAATAGTGTATTGATTATGAAATCTAGCTTCACTAGGATCATTATAAATTAGGAGGAAAGTAGATTGAGTATTAGGATCATGAGTATATTACAAATTCATAATTGAAATTATTTGATGGCAACTAATTTATAGAAGGAAACTACTATTAAGGAGAGTAATTGATTAACTTAATAATAGTGTGTTGATTATGAAATTTAGTTCGAGTATGATCATTATAAATCAAAAGGAGGAGAGTAGGTTGAGTATTAAGATCATGAGTAGATTACAAATTCATACTTAGAACTGTTTGATGGCAACTAATTTAAAACAGGAAACTGGATACACGGAGATTAAGGACGTTTGGTTATTGGTTAGAGTTATGCATGTATTAGTTATGCAGGGATAGTTATGTTAGGTATTAGTTATGCAGGGTTTAGTTATATATGTATTAATTATATAGGTTTAGTTTACGGATATTAATTATAGGATTTAGTTATGTCGATATTATTTAGTTATGTAGAGATACATTACATGAATAATTAACAATTGAATATGAATTTTAATATAAATTGATATATATTATTTACAAATAAAATAAGTAAGCAAGTAGTATAAATTCTCCCTTAAAAAAGCAATTTTCACTATATTTAACTAGGAATTCTGTTTATAATGTTTAAAGCTTATAAAAATAAAATATTATTAATATATTTCAAGTACATTACACTATCCTATTTTATAAAATGTAAATTACTATCAATATGATGCATATGTTATTTCTATAGTTTTAGCTAGGGGTGTACATAGGCCGGTTCGGTTTGATTTTTTATTTTAAAAAATCTAAACCAATTAAATTCGGTTTATCAAATCTAAAAATCAAATCAAATCATATAAAATTGTTTTTTTCGATTTCGATTTTTGTTGATTTCTTCGGGGGGTTTTCGAATTTTCAATTTTTTACAACTATACCGTATTTGAAAAAGCGATAAATATTTTTTCACTTATCTATGTGACAAACTGAACTTAAAAAATGTTAAGTGAATAGAAATTTTTGAAAAGACTGTCAAATTCACACGAGTACAAAATATTTTTTTTAAATATCCACGTTCATTATGCTTAACTAATAAGATTAAAGGCTAGATGCAAAATGAATACAAAAAATATTTACAAAGTAAATTGTTAACTTCGAATTTGAAAACTATAACAATATAATTATAACTTCGGATCTTAACACAAAATAAAATATTTACAATTTTTATAAGTCCAAATTTGAAATAAAATAAATAAACATTGAAAACTATAAATTTGAAATAAAATAAATAAACATTGAAAACTATAAACTAACTTAAAATATATTAACAAAGTAGATTATAAATAATATTTTTAGTTATAAATAAAATAAATTATATATATATATATATATATAAATTTACAAGCCCAAATTAAATAAGATATTTAAAATTGAAAACTATAAACTAATTAAAAATATATCAACAATGTATATATATATATGCACACACATTGAAAACTATAAACTATATATATATATATATATATATGCACACACATTGAAAACTATAAACTAACTAAAAATATATTAGCAAAGTACATTATAAATAATATTTTTTAACTATAATAAAATAAATTATATATATGTATATATACAAAATTTTACAAATCTAAATTTGAAATAAAATATATAAAATTGAAAATCATAAATTAACAAAAAATACATATTACCAAAGTAGATTATATGTATATAATATTTTTTATCTATAACAAAATAAATTGTGGGGGGGGGGGGGGGGGGGGGGGGGGGAGGTTGGTTTGAGTTCTGTTTGATTCTTTTTTTTCTAATACCAAACCAAATCAAGAGTGGTCGTTTTTTTTTCAATCGCCAAACCACAAGTCGTTTTTTTTTTTCGATTTGATTTGGTTCGTCGGTTCGATTTTTGACTTAATGATTCAGTTTGTACACCCCTAGTTTTAGTATCACTACTAAAAAAAGGCCAAAAAGAGACCTAGAAAAGAGACCTCACGAGGTCTCTTTTCGGGAAAAAGAGACCGAAAAAGAGACCTCAACGGTAGGTCAGTAAAATGCAGGTCACTTTTTTACAGACACCTCATGAGGTCGCCAAACGGAGACCTCACGAGGTCACCAACAAATTATCTGATTTTTTACAAAAAAGAGACCTCATGAGGTCACTATTGTATTATTTAATTTAATTTTATATTTTTTATATAGAGACCTCATGAGGTCACAATTTTATTATATTATTTAATTTTATATTTTAATAAAGAGACCTCATTAGGTCGCTAAGATATTATTTAATTTAATTTTATATTATTTTAAAGGAGAGACCTCATAAGGTCTCTTTTCTGCATTTATTTTTAGAGACCTCGTGAGGTCTCCATAATGAAATTTACGAAAAATATAATGCAGAAAAGAGACCTCAATATAAAATGTTAATTAGAGACCTGATGAGGTCTCTATTATGAAATAGCTGAAAAAATTAATACAAAAGGGAGATCTCATTAGTTCTCTTTTCTGCATTTATAAAATAGAAAATGGTAAATAGAGACCTGATGAGGTCTCTATTATGAAATAGCTGAAAAAATTAATACAAAAGGGAGATCTCATTAGTTCTCTTTTCTGCATTTATAAAATAGAAAATGGTAAATAGAGACCTCATGAGGTCTCTATTATGAAATATCTGGAAAAATTAATGCAAAAAAGAGACCTCATGAGGTCTCTATTATGAAATATCTAGATAATTAATGCAAAAAAGAGACCTCATGAGGTCTCTTTTTCGGGAAAAAAACTGGTAGAAAATTATTATTTCTGCGGCTTCTCATCACCTGTCATTTTAATTCAGTACCCAAATCAAACTCAAAGAGCTTCAAAAACTCAATTGAAGCAATACATTTACTAAATATTCTCTTATCAACTCAATTGCAACTCACTTCAACATAATTATATATTAAACAAAAACCATGATATCCATAAGTTATATAATACATTCCAACGTTATCATGTATTCACAAAACAAATAAGTCCCATCACAAAATTATAAAGTTAACAAAATGATCCATAATTGAGTGCAAAACCATTCTCTGCAACAAAACAAACATCAAATATCAACATCTTCATTCTCAATTGCCTGTTGGAGCTCAATTGCCTATTGCAGATCAGCTTGTTCTTCCAATTTTCTCCTCCACAGCGCATCTTGAGTGTTGTAAAATATTCTTGCACCTAGTAAATCACAATAAGTAAAGTAGAGCATTAAAAGTTGAAACTTTTGAGGAGACATCACATTCCAAAATGTTGTTACTTACCAAGCTGAAGATCATAAGGATCACTGGAGTCCAGACCAGTAGGACTACCGCATCCAGTGAATTCTCCCCTCTCCATCGGCTGTTGGTGTTGCTTCGTACAATTTCAATCCCAACATCAAATTAATCAATATAAAGAATATAAACCTCACATCTTGAACAGGCCCATAAGTGCTAGAAAATCAAGAATAACAAGATTAAAGAAACTAAAACTTCAAAATGAGGGGAACAACTTTAATACATTGAATTTTTCAAACCAATAATACCTGAAATAATTGGAAACATCCTCTTCTTTGAAAGTACTATCAGCTGGAAATGTCAAGTAAATTTGCCTTGAACCTAGATTTGTTATTCCAACTCCACCATTCAGTCCAAAATCCCCTCTTTCAAAATGACTTCTGCTCAATTTGTGCATGTCATCACCCATCATCAATGCAGCAGTTGCCCTGTAGAAATTTCACATCAAGAATCAGTCCAAAGTTCCGAATTTTTTTAATACCATAAAAACAGTAAGAAGGAAAGAGGGGGGTGGCGTTCAAACCTTGGGCTTTCAGCAGACTGCAAATGTTACTGCTGAAGAAAGTTCATGCATTTGTTAGCAGCCATGGGAGAGAGAGGAAAGTTAGAAGAAGCCATGAGCTGAGAAGCTGTGGCTAGTCTTTGCTGGTGAGCAGACTTAGATCTGAGAAGTTCTTGGCAATGTTCCATCATCTCAAACTTGTTTGGTGACCCAACTTCACCTTCACCAGGCCCAGCACCATGAAGGAACCTACAACTACTTCCGTTCTTGCGGCGCGACCTCCACCTGCTGAAGCACGTTTGCTGGCGGCGGAGAGCTGGCGGCGGACAACTGGCGATGAGCGATGAGAGAGAGAGGGACGATACAGAAAGAGAGGGTCGATACAGAGAGAGAGGGTCGACGAGAAAGAGAGACGATACAGAGAGAGGGTCGACGAGAAAGAGAGAGGGTCGACGAGGTCAGTGAGAAAGAGAGAGAGGCGGTCGACGAAAAATTAAGAGAGAGGGAAGAAAGAGAGCTATTTTAATTTTGGCTAGGTTTTTGGTTTTGTTTAACAGACCTCATGAGGTCTCTAACTTTTTTAATATTCAATTAAATTAAATTATTATTTTTAATTTAACAAGTATAGACCTCATGAGGTCTCTACTTGTTAAATTAAAAATAATAATTTAATTTAATTGAATAGTTAAAAAATTAGAGACCTCATGAGGTCTCTAATTTTATGAGAATTAGATTAAAAATTTAAAATTTTTAAATAAGTCAGGTAAAAAAAAAATATTCATTAAATTGACCTCACGAGGTCTCTGCTACATTAAAAAAAAAATTAAAAAAATATTAATTTAAATAGCGACCTCATGAGGTCTCTTATTATTGACCTATTTTTGAGGTCTCCATTTTTAGGTCTCTTTTTGGCCTTTTTTTAGTAGTGTATACCAAATTCATAAATATTATATAAATTCACTTTCTAAATAAAAATTAATACATGATAATTAAATATGTGAATATATAATATATAATGCAAATATATAATTAACATATGTGCTATCAAAATTATACATTCCTATTCATAATATTAATAAATATTTTCTGATTTTAAATGAAAATAAATAAAAAGTTGTTTGTATATATATATATATATATATATATATATATATATATATATATATATATATATATATATATATATATATATATATATATATATATATATATATATATATATATATATATATATATATAAAGAAACAAAAATAGGTGAGAAAATAGAATAGTTATGTAAATTTTTCAATTAAAAAAAATTAAAAATAAATTAATAGGGATAAATGTGTAATTTATCTTTCTAATACATGTATAATTACTAATATCCACATAACTTATTCCACCTTTTATCATGTATAACTTATACATAGATTTCCTCATAAGTTATGTATGTATTAATTACGTAGGATTACAAAAAAAACAACCAAACACAATATAAAATTAGTATGAATAACTATTATACAATATTTAGAACTTATCAACCAAACATAGTATAAGTCATGCTGACTTTTTAACCTAATATATTTTTTTACCAAACATAGTAAAACTACTACAATATTTTATACATGAATAACATGATCTCTTAAATCATAACCAAACGGCCCCTAATGGATTGATTTAACAATATTATATATATTATGATATTTAGTTAAAGTATTAGGATCATTATGGATTCTAACTCAGAATTATTTGATGGTAATAAACTTAAAAGAAGAAAACTAGATACACCGAGAGTAATTGATTAAATTAAGAATATTGTATTGATAATGAAATTTAGTTTGAGTTGGATCATTATAAATTCTGATTAATCATATTATTTGATGGTAACAAATTTAACAAGTAATCTAGATTAAGTAAAGTAAGTGATTAGCTTAACAGTATTGTATATAGTTTGAGTAGGATCATTGTAAATTCATATCATAATTATTTAATGGCAACAAATTAATTAGAAGGAGAGTAGATAAAATTAAGGAAGTAAGTGATTAACTTATAACAATATTATTGATTAAGAAATCTAGTTTGAGTTAGGATCATCAACAATTCATAATTAGATTTATTTTGGTGGTAACAAATTAAAAGAAGGGAAGTTTAGATTTAAAGAGTAAGTGATTTAACTTATGACAATATTATTGAGTCCGAAACTCAAAGGGTACAAATTTTTTACAAAAATTTCAAAACGGTATATAAAATTTTATATTAGCTGCAGGAGCAGCGATTTAGCAAAATTTATTTTTTTTAATAAAAAAATGAAATCGCTGCCCAAGCAGCGATTCCAAAAATTTTCTTCTTACAAATCGCTGCCCTAGCTGCGATTTCATATTATTTTTTAATTAAATCGCTGCACTGGCAGCGATTTCATTTTTTCATTTAAAAAAAATAAATTTTGCTAAATCGCTGCCTCAGCAGCGATTTTACCGTTTTGGTTAATATAAAATTTTATATACCGTTTTGGAATTTTTGTAAAAAATTGTACCCTTTGAGTTTCGGACTCCAATATTATTGATTATGAGATCTAGTTCGAGGATCATCATAATTGATGGTAACAAGTTAAAAGAAGGAAAATAGATATTCATGTTAAAGAGTCACATTTATGGCTAATAGGATGGACGATGTCCTTATAAAATTTTTGGACAATTTAATTCCCTCCTATATTATTTTTTTAGATCGAGCTAAACTCAAATTTCATTTGTTTGTAATAATATTTTCAAATGCAGTTTGGGTGCTTGCCTGGGACAAAATAATGTCAAAACACCCTAAAACTTATATGTGACTCTTATGCCTTAACCATTCGTACATTTTAGGGATAAATGCCAAAATTCTTTTGAGACTTACACGACTTAATTCTGTACCATTTGTACATTTTAAAAATGTTTAACGCTCAAGGAGTTCATCTGACCGTTGTGCTCATCTAATCGTTCTTATAAAAATTATGTGTCAAATTATTTAGTTAATATTGTTAAAACATCGATATTGTGACTATTAAGCTTTAAAGAACTTTTCTTGTTTACACAACAATTCATATTCTCATCAACAAATGATATTATTTGTTACTTTCAAATAGAAAATCAAAAATACTTTTATACGCTTGAATTATTTGATATAACATATCTTGAGTTCATCAAGGCATGATTCTAATTAAAAGAGAATATGAAAGTTTATAATTAGGTAAAACATAAGTAGGTTGTCAAATTACGGGAGAACATGGTTATGAATAGTTCATATCTACTTTGATGTTTTCTTTTCTTAGTTTATATTAAAAAAAATTAGTTCTTTTTAATTTGTTGAAAATATTTCTTTTTTTAATTTTAATTAATTTATAAACTTATTGTTATTAGTAAAATTTGTGACTCCAAAAAATATGGGCCTAAAATCTTTGCTTTACTTGCTTAAAAATTAATAAAATCATTATTTATATTTATGTCAAACCAGTACTAATTAAATAAATAAATAAATAAAAATGGATGAATGTTGTACGAATTTTGTCACATGCAAAGTTACTACTAATGCATTTTCTAATTTTACCTGCTTACAAAACTATGAACGTCTTGATCTCTTAATTATATTGGCGTTATGATTAATGGAATCATGAGAACGACATTTTAATGAATTTTCTTAATATTTGAACCCTGATAAATTCAGCTTTACAAATTCACCAATATGCAAAAAAAAAAAAATGAAGATTTTTCTTCAATTTTCTTTTTATTATTCCAAGCAAACACAAACAAAATAAAAAGAGAAAAATATTTCTTTTTTTACTTTTACAATACCAAGTCAATTCGGAATAAAATCGTTGAGGGTTCATGATCCAATTCAAGTTGATTTTTTTTATAAAAGAAAGAGTTAATATATGAATAAATTTTATGTTTATTCGTGAATTATATATATATATATTCAAATCACGATTTATTTTTATTGATAATTTGACACATGATAAAATACTTTCAATAAATACTTTTCATTTAATTTCTAATTTTTTTACGTGTGTTCTTAAATATTTACTAGGCAATTAGGTTAATTATATAAAATATATTGTGTCCACTCATTGTGGTCTATGGACATCAACCTCAACTGAAACAGACATGAGAGAGTTTTTAGTTTTTCTTAGGCTAATGTAAATGATTAAAGGAGATAATATATATTAATTGGTTAATTAATCTACATAATTGAACTCGAGAATAATTTGAACCTAATGTGCATAATATAGTACAATTTTATCATGTTTTCAGGTGATCAATTGAAATAACTTATAATTTAAATGTCTAAAATAAAATTTAATGATAAATTTATAAAGTACCGATATATTAAACCTAAAAGAAAGCCAAAATAATTAAATTGAGTTTCAAAATTTAAAATCAAATCAAACCAATTAACCAAACTTTCATCACCACAATTTCGGTTTGGTTTGTTTTAACTTTCATCACCACAATTTCGGTTTGGTTTGTTTTATGAATTTGATTTTTTACCATATCCTTTAAAATATATGATGAGATATTTATTGGTAAACACATTAAAATATACTACGTTCCATCATAACATTTTTTAATTAATTACTCTTTAAGAAAAGGACATATATTACTTTATTATATTATTATAAGCTGGACATATTTCCCATCGGGTAACAGTATATATAGTTATACATGGGAGATATTTATTGGTAAACACATTAAAATAGACTACGTTCCATCATATCATTTTTTAATTAATTACTCTTTAAGAAAAGGACATATATTACTTTATTATATTATTATAAGCTGGACATATTTCCCATCGGGTAACAGTATATATATAGTTATATATGGGGTGTCAAAAGTGAATTCAAACATAGATAATCTATACAAATCGCCCAGAATTTTAAGAATTGGGCTCAAGATAATTTGAATTGAGTTCAATTTCAACTCATTCAAACATAACCCATTTAAAAAGAATTTTCAATTGAGTCCAATTCAATTTCAATTTCAATCCGTTTCAATTTTTTTTACTAAGATATGTTTCTATATGGAAGGTATGAATTATTATCTATTTAACATTTTTAAGATTTATCTATCAATTTGTTACTTTTTTAACAAAATATTCTTGAGCGAAAATTGAAATTGTGATTATATAAGTTAAATATCAATATGTCAAATTATTGAGATTAATCAGGTCAAATTGGGTGGGTCAAGATCCAACCCGTTTTTTAGCTCATTTGAGCCAAATCCATTTGAGTTTAAAGTAAAATTAAGCGGGTCAAGACCTAACCCTATTTCTATACAACCCATTTTAATATTTTCAATTTCAACCCAACCCGCCATTTAACACCCCTAATTATATATCATCAATAAATAAAAACATTGATTTCGCAAATAAATTTTTTCTTTAAATTTTTTTTTCTTGAGCACCAATAATGACTTATAGTAGTAATTACTTGCTAATACTATTCTCTACAATGTAATGACATTTTTTTCCACTATTAAAAATTCAGTTAGTTGGCGATATAAATTTTTATTTAGTTATAATAAAAAATTCAATTTGTTGGCGACACAAAAATTCAGTAGACGAAATTTTTTATTTTATATGAAATATGTAAATCATAATTGTATGAGACATTATTTAATTAATAAATAGGATGAGATTCATCTGCCCAAATGACAAGTGACATTATAAAGTCCTTTCTGTATTTTTTTTTGTTTTTCACTTATTTTAATATGTTTTTGTTTTTATCTGTTTAAAATATTTTTTAACCAATCTAATTAGTTTATGTTTTTATTCTTTTTTATTTTTTGTTTTACACTTATTTTAACATATTTTTTATTTTTATTTTTTAACACGTTTTTTCTTAACTAATCTAATTAATTTGCGTTTTGTTTAGTTTTGCACTTATTTCAATATATTTTTTGTTTTATTTTTTAAAATGTTTTTTTCTTAACTAATTTAATTAGTTTATGTGTTTCTTTAATTACTTTTTGTTTTACATTTATTTCAATATATTTTTTGTTCTCATTTAAAATGTCTTTAACTAATCTAATTAGTTTCTGTTTTTTCTTTTTTATGTAGTGAATTTGATTTGATTTTTTTATGTTGTATAAGTTTTTATTTTACTATATTAATTTTTTCTATAATTTTGTTATTTATTCATATTTTAATAAATAGTTGTTTGTATTTAATTTTTTGTATATAAATTCAAGATATAAAAAATTTCTTTAATTCTAACAATTATTTTTTTTATCAAAAGTATAAATAAAAATTTGTAAAGTCGAAAGAAATCTTTCAAGGTATAAATTACTAATATGATTATTTTATTTATCATTTTCTAAGAGACATGTAAAGAAAGTAATGAATAAAATATTTATTAAATTTCACCTGACTTGAATATCAAGAATAAAAATTATATAAATTGAAAGAATGATTACGTATTTATATAAATGTTATGAATATTTTTCTTATAAATTATGAATTAAATTATTAAAATATGAAAATGCAAATTTGAAACAATGATTGAAAGAGAAATCAAATAAAAAAATAATAAGTAAGAGAGAAGGAGGGAACAACGTCACAAAAGGAAGAGAGGGAAAAGAAGTTTGAACCTTCTTTATTTTGAAATAGGACCTAGTTAACTACTTATAAAAAAATAAATGGAGGATCATATAAGTTTTATCTACCACATAAAATTTGTGCTTCATTCATAATAATTGTTTTTTAATCTTTATTAATATTTATCAACTTTACTTATAGAATTATGTTACAATTCATATACTAATTAATAATTACCTTAAGAAAAAATGTTTTTCAATAATGAGTTGGTTAAATCTTATATAAAATCAATAAGCGAAAATAACATTAAATACTAATAATTTCCATCTAAATAGTGTAAGAAAAATAAATTTTGAATAAATCCATATACAAAGTTTGTTTATATTTTAGGCTTTAAATTAAAATTTTTCTTTAGGCCTCCAATTACGTTGAAGCGCCCTTGCTAATGTGTATGATTAAAGAAGGTAATAAATTTTAAGTGGTTAATTTATCTACATAATTGAAATTGAGAATAATTTTGCTTTAGGCCTCCAATTACGTTGAACAGTCCTTGCTAATGCGTATGATTAAAGAATGTAATATATTTTAAGTGTTTAATTTATCTATATAATTGAAGTTGAGAATAATTTGAACCTAATATGCATAATATAGTATCATTTTATCATGTTTTTAAATGATCAATTAAAACAAGTTATGATTTGAATGTCTAAAATAAAATCCAATGACAAATTTATAAAATTACACATGTATTAAGACCAAAATAACTAAGTTAAATTTTCAAATTTAAAATCAAATCAAACTAATTAACCGACTTTCATCACTTCAGTTTCAATTCGGTTAGTTTTATCAGTTTGATTCTTACCATATCCTTTAAAATATATGATGATATATTGTCAAACACAATATTAAATAGACTACATTCCATCATAACTTTTTTTAATTAATTACTCTTTAAGAAAAGGACATATATTATTTTATTATATATATTATTATAAGCTGGACCTATTGCCTACCGGCTAACGGTATATATAGTTATATACCATCAACAAATAAAAACATTAATTCTAGCAAATCATTTTATTCTTTAAATTTTATTTTCTGTTGAGCACCAATAATTACTAATACTAGTAAGTACTTGCTAATATTGTTGTACCTATAGTGTAATGGCATCTTTTTTGGTATTAATAATTCAGTTGGTTGACAACAATAACTAATTTGAAATTCTTTTTCATTTCTTCTTCGGTAATCATTGATTCTTTTTTATTTTATTTTAGAAAGCTCTAACAAAATCATAGTTGTATTTGTATGAGAATCTTACATAAAGTCACACTCCTAATCAGTATTATTTTCTATATGATTTTGAATAATTTAGACCTCATTATATATTACTTTTTGAGGTGGAGTTAAAAGCCTATTATTCCTATAAAATATTAGAGGTACTTAGAACAATATTTACTTCTGGTCTGCCCAATAATATATTTGCTAATGTTTTAGAAGTCTAGTTTACTCTCACATTAATTAAAGGAATAAATTCAGGTTGTCTCCTAATATATATAGCTTTGGATAATCATTATTTAATTATTGGCTACGGTTTAGTTAGACACAACGTACCATATTTATTACCTTTCTTCACATAATTATATTAACATTAAATTTAGAAAAATAATATTTATTACCCATTTTAATAGAGCATCTATGTTAAATTTTGAAAAAATAATAGAGTATATTTCTATAAATGCAATACTCAGATGTGAAATTGTGAATTCCCTATAATTGTAGTATATCAAATTTGAAAAGCAGCGACCAGTACTTATCTTAATGGTCCCAATTGCAAATAGTTGCTGCTTCTTTTCAAGGATAAAGACGCAAATTTCGTTGGCATCTCGCTATCTCTCCGTCGAGAAAATGATATTTTATACTGGTCTACTGTATTAAAAATAGTTATTCATTTTTATTTGTTAAATTTTTTAAAAATTTATTATTTAATTACTAATTTACACTTATTATTAATTATACACTTACTTTACAGAATATTAAATTACAATCTTTAAAGCGTGATATAGTAAAATTAACATTCTATATATTGCTCATTAAAAGAAAATCTGTCAAATTAACATTAGATTAATAAAAATTAATAGGGAGAATCATAATTTGATATTGAGACATGGAGTGGGTCTCTACATCCATTTATGGGGGATTTAGGGAGATCAATACAGTGACATTTGAACATCCATACCCAACTTGGATGTAGGTACGTATAGCTCTTCAATTGGGCTACACCCCACATGGTTTGTAATTTTTAATACATAGTGTATATGATTTATAAGAATAATTTTTAAGGTGGATATAGGATTATGAACTTTTGATTTCACTTACATCGTGGGCATATATAATTATAAGATTAACAAGTTTGTCTTTTAATTTTTTAATGTTTATTTACGAAATTAGAGTGGGTCAAAAATTTAAAATTACCAATTTATAAGATCATTGAGTGTAATTTCTTCGAGGGTGAGTAACAAGAATGTCTTGGAAGTGGATGAACTTGAATTTCAAATCTTTCTTTATTTATGTTAATTTACAAGTTTCGACTTTTGGCTTGAAGGTTTGTTCATAATGTAAGCGAATCAAAAATTTCAAATCACTATTAATATTATTGTGGTTTTGATGATCTACGTATATGCCCCTAACACATTTAGGTTCTAATTCAAATATTCTGTGCTGCAAATCATGATTATGATTGTCATGTGGGGGATAAAATGCAGTAACACAAGAGACAATTAATTCACGAACTTGTTCTCTCCCCATCTCTTCCATCAATTCAACTCCAGAATTGATTGTTCGATCAGTATAGGTAAGATTATAAAATTTCATTATTTTACTGTGCAACTTGAATTATAGTAAAATATTTATAAATTAATATAGATAGGATCATAAAATTTCATTATTTTACTTCAATTCGCCATTTCGAGTCTTATACAGAAGATTTTTTCATACCAGCTCCTTCTACCTAGTTATACCACAGTTGAAGCACCTAAAGAAGAATTTGGTGTCTTTCTGATCAGTAATGGATATAGATATATTATTTAATCAATAAATTAATATTTATTAATTTAAAAAAGGGTTTGAGATTTGGTGAAGATTAATTTTGATTCTATCAAAATCATTGAATCTTACTAATTTATCTATCATATTTATTGATTTCACATAAAAATATTATACATAAAGTACAACGAATACATCAAAATCAATGTATCTTACTAATATAAACCTTGTGATGTTGTGATAATAAGAGCTTTCAAGATGTATTATTGAACAAATTTTATCGTAGGATATAAAAGGCTATGTAGTGGGACAAACTGATTCAACTAATAAGATCAATGTTTTGGATGCTATCAATTTTGCAATCCCTGTTTGGACAACAAATGTTCAGCACAATAACAGATTATTTTTGATATTGTAAAATTCGTTCGAAGGATGCAATTTCAGAGAAATTGAATGAACTTACTTGTGAAAACGTCATTCATGAACTTGAAATTATGATTAATAAGGTAACTTACCACAGTAAAATGGATGTCAATAACCTGTTGGATTATCCGAGTGAAAGTGATATATGTTCAGAGGTCTAAAGCATAGAAAAAATTGTGGATACCACCGGAAAAAGCAATGTCGATGTTGAAGTTGAAGATGACCTTTGGAACCAGTTACGCGAATGGAAACTTATCACATTTAAAACTCTTCACAATTTTATGGTGCAATTCGAAATGATTACACCGGAGCTTGGATGCAATAAGAAAAGTTAGAGATGAACTTTAACTAGATTTAAATTTTAAGAAAAGCCAGAACATAATAGAATCATATTTCACTAAATCGTCTTAGATATATTTTTATTTTTAAAGAATTATTAACTTATGATATTAATGGGACCATATATTTATATAAGGGTCTTCTGAATCTTATCGAAATTGATGATTTTCTCTATTGATCCAAATCAAAATCAAAGAAAAATATCACTTTAGAGAGATTATTAATTTACCGAATATTAACTTAGAGAGATTTTATCGAAAGTGTAATTTCTTGATGGACACACCGGAGATTGTTTTTAGTACTCCTACCCAGTTTGTCTCTTATGCAGACGGATATAAAAATATGTACATACCATCTAAGAGTAATCTCAATCTTTCTTTTATTAGCTATGTCATGATCAAGCTGGTTATATATATAAAATATCATGATTTGTTTACCAGAAATGTGGCAGAGTCACGTTATTTTCTTAAGCAGACATAGACACAGAAGAAATTATGAGTATATTGGGAACCTTTCAAGTAGTTAGCTAGTGTACTACTTGAACTGATCCAAATAATAATCATCTCGAATTTTACATGCATGCCTATTTTAAGATGGAACTTACTAACTCTTATAAAATCTTCCTAACAAATATATATATATATATATATATATATATATATATATATGAATATTATTTCGAAAAAATTAAACCATCTATCTCTAAATTTACTATATACGTTTAAAATTGAATATCAAAATTTTGACTAGGCCATATAAATTGAGACTTTGAGAAAATATATCTCATTCTTGGTTGACTAATGCTAGAATAGCTATGAGTTTTTACCAAATAAGGACTTGTTTTGAATAGGTCAGTATGAAATAATATCACGTGTTTCCAAATATATGAATTTAGTTCGTATTAATAATAATAAAGTTTACGATTACTGAGCAAACAATTTTTTGCAGGAGTTTCTCAATGCATTAATGCAACGAATATATCATCATAACTGAAATTGGACCATACTCTACTTATGCTGCAATATATATAGCTTAGATTTTAATGCTCTTCAAATATTAAATTTCCATATCTAGAACGGTACGTGCTATAAAAGCTTATTAACCTAAGCGTCAGCACTATCATTATTATATTGTTTGGTATCATTATCACAAATGAATTTTACATAGAAAAAATAGCCAAAATTAACTATACATGCAACTACAAAAATGAAAGTATTAACCGTTTGTGCGCGTGTATAAATTTGAATACTAATTTGCGATTTGTGATATTTTTTATTATTTTTTTTAATTTTACAATATCTCAATTTAATTTAAACAATTAGCTAAATTGGTTACTAGTAAATGAATCGAACATGACAAATAAAAGTAAACAGAGGAGGTAAGTGACTAGAAGGTTACGAAGTCGCAACAAAGACCATCATGTATGAGTTCAAGTACTGATTAGGTAGCCTCAGGATTAATTGGTGTCCAATTCTCTTTATTACTTGTATTAATTGTGTGTGAAAGAAACATTGTTAGATAAGAATAGCTATATATATGGTGGCTAATAAATGTTATAATGAAGTTTAATGACAGAATACATTAAAATAATTAGTTGTAGTAGATGTCTATCAACACATGTTCAACGGAGAAATGTATGCAAGTCACCTTCAAATTAAAGTTCCCCCCATTTTGAGTTTTAAAATCAGTTTTGTTTTAAAATCACCTTCAAGAAAGAAAGAAGAAATGTCGAGGTGAGATGGTCGAGGGGTGGATTTACGAGTCATTTAGAGTGGAAAAGAAAGCAATCCTTTCGATCTTGGAAGTCTATTTATGAAACTTATTTTTTTTTAGTTTTACCAAACAAATTATTTTCCTTATTTGCTAAAAGCTTATCTTTTTAGAAAAATATTAGAATCATTCAGTAAACACTTGGAAAATATTTTTCCTCCATGCTAATCATACCCTAAAATATGACAAATATTTTTTTTAATAATGGTAATTTTTTATCCAACTTGCTGATTACAAAATATATTCTCGGAAAGATTTCCTGACATGAAGGTATGTGCAATAGGGCACATACATCTTGTGCTTCTAGTTCATAAGTTATATTTTTATATTATTATAGACAGAAAAATCAGCTTGTGGTGTTGTAATATATATATATATATATATATATATATATATATATATATATATATATATATATATATATATATATATATATATATATATATATATATATATGTATGTATGTATACATCATGCACTACAACTGTTATATAAAGCCAATGCCTACCATGCATGTTAGGGTTGTTACATATTGACTTACAACTTGTTTGGGTGACTATTCCATATAGTTTCATGATATATTATGTAATATATTATTTTGATAAATATAATATTTAAATAAATTGTATTATTTCTTATTATTTGATAATACTATGCTCCAACAAATGAAAAATAAGCTTACAGTATTACAAAGAAAAAATAGAATACGAAAAGATAGAATAAAGGATTCTAAATAAAATAAATAAATACTCGTTATGTCCAAATTTATGTTAGAATATTTGAAGTGCGAGTATCATAACAATTAATTTTTGACTATGAATTTTTCAGATATAGCTTTTTCTGATAATTACAGAAGTCCGATTAACAATTTTTTTTTAAAAAAAAAAAAGTTTGACTTGTCTCAATGATCTCGATTTCTGCATTGAAAGATGATATGACTAATTCTTCAAATTCTATAACTGCATTCAAACAATTGTTCTTTTGCTTATTTTTTTTTATACGTACTTATTTTGATTGATGATGAAGCAAGTAATTATACTATTCTTTGAATGTTTTTGTCGTTTTTAATACTAATTTGATTGATAATTTAACATATAGATTGTGTTAAAAAGCTCTTTAGCTGTGTTCTGATCTTTGGCTCTCTGTTTCTGCTTTGTCATTGTAATACTAATGGGGTGAGATGATAACATTAATTAGAAACTTTTAATCTACATCTTCTTTGTGCTCTTGTTTCCATGTATAACAAATTTACTAGTGCAACAATACAACTTGTTCAAAATAAATAGACTTATCCACCTTCACTGGTTGCACCAAATCAGACAATTAATTATAGAAATCACAAATTTAAAGTGCAAATACGTATCACATATGATAAAATTAAGGTTATATGTAAGATACATGTGTCTGGTGCAAACACTAGGGCGCGGGTAAGGTTTTCCCTGGCCATTGTGTCTACGTAAAAGCATAAAACACCGCCACGAGATCAACAACACAACAATTGTAATCCTAAAGAGTTTTCCCTTTGCCATGAAATAGAAAGTATTGTTCACAGAATCTGGAAAATGCACATGATAAATGGAGCTTATCTTACAAACTGCATACTTTCTCTTTTAAGGGTACCAAGAAAGCCATATCCCTGCTTATGATCCTTCAAAATTTGGTACAAATAAGACCATGTTCTTGGATGAAACCACTCTTTGTTTTTGCTTTGTTTTGCAGTCTTTTGGTGCTTAAATGAGCTTCAATGTGCATTGATTTGCAGCGTGCAGCCAGAAGAATCATTCTGCAAAACGCGATTCATGTGTGCTTAACGCTGAGAATATCAATCCATTAATCATATTTGGACATGGTGCTATACTAATGTGAGGTTAGTAATGGAAACTTCCCTTGGCAGAGTGTCAACTATATGTTTCACTTGGGAATTTCCTTCCATTTACTTGAAATGTACAAGCCAAAAACATCATCACCTTTCAATCATTGCAGGTCTTGTAGCATCAGCAAGAAGGTTAACAATGTGATCATCGCGATTACCCAAGATTTTGCATGCCATTTTCTTCCATCTGCTGCTAAAAGATGTGTGGGAAGTGCACATTCTTCCCCATTGAATAGCAACTTTGTTGGAAATCCATCCCCCTTTAATATATCAATACCTTTTAAGTGTTTCTTATTAAATCTAAGGACAGATTGTTGCTTTCCGGGTACTCTAGGGTCTCCAGGTTTTCGTCCATCAACTTCTGCCATCAAGTAATTTAAACCAGGTAGTCCTTTCAAGAAAATTGTGTCATTAATGTTTCGAAGCAAAGTTCCATTGAAAGAAAAAGCTTGTGCAAAGCCTGAACCTGTTTTCTTGAACTGGATGCCAACGAACCAGTCCACGAAATTAACTGCTCCCCAATTGAATAGAGTAATCCGAGCAGTCCATCCTGATTTGTAGTTTGAATCAATATGCCAGTTTATGGTAACCCCACAGTTGTCGCCACAAGGTAACTGCTTAGGGACACGATAGTGCTTTAGTTTAGCCCAATACAAGGATTTCTCTCTTCTGTTTGCGAATGGCACCAGAAGTGCTTCTGGAGGAAGAAGCAGTCCTGGTGCATGTTGACTGCATTTGGCAGAATTGTCACAACCACATGCACAAGTGTTGCAGGGGATTGCAGAATCATTGTAATAGGCACTGTATGAAACACAGCACCGATTCGCTTTATCTTTTGGCTTTGTGATATTGCAGACTATTTGCCAACTTGCAATAGCTGTTACAGTAGCATGAAGTCCAGTTGGATCCAAGAATTGTGCGTCATCTACTCTTAAGGCTTGTCCACATTTATAATCCGGATTAAGAAGACCGACTATTTTCCATCTTTCGGGAGGGTAAAGAGCTGTTAGATTCAAATCTGGTGGAAGCTTATAGACTTGTAATTGAAACACAGACTTTGAATTGGCTGCATCCATTACAGTGGGCATGATGCTGCCGTTCCTGCAGCAGAATGGCAACATACCTACATCTTTATCTTGAGCTCTTTCTCGAGGCAAATCAGCTATGGTAGGCTTCTTTTCACAGTTCAAAACTTTAGAAAAATCAAAGTCTTTATAGTACTGTCCTGCAGCACCATAGACACAATTCGAATAGTCTTTCTTGCGAGTGTATGCACCCCTCATCGAGTATATGAACTCCCCTCTCATCCATTCCCAAGTTAAATTCCACTGATCAAGGCGTCCCAAAGGATTACTATTTTGTATGGTCACTTGTGCTTGATAGTTATTCGTATAGGCTTGCATAACATCATAAGAGATCAAAAGATCACCATTTTGCCGTGGGAAAAACTTGGTTGTGAAATTTTTAACCTTAAATTTTGGATCTTTCAAGCAGCAGACATGCATTTTTGTTGCTGTCACACAATAAACGAAAACAAAGATTCAGAATTCAATCAAGATACGCGACAAAAATGTAGCTGATTTACACACTTACCTTTGCGTTTTACTGCTGGACATTTGTATCCATCATTGAAAAGTTTAATAGTTTTAGGCATGGGATAACCTGGTGGCTTGATTCCAAACTGTGTACCTGTTAACTCAATCTCTGCTTGAATCTTCTTAACATCACCAGCAGTATCAATCGACGTTTTCAAATCTGTCTGAGGATAGCCAGCTAGGTAAGTTCCATTTCCAACAGGAGCTGGAAAATCATCACCACTTAATAAAACAGCATTACTAGCTGAGACTAAAAGCTCGCGATTTTGAAACCCGATGAAGATTTTCCAGTTCTTGAGCTCATATATACCTGCATTAAGTACTGTTGCTGTAGCCTTAAAGGCCCAAGCTTGTGCAGTTGCATTTTTTACATGTGGAAGCTCTTTCGTCCTAGAGATGAATACATAGGATAAAAAAATACCATTGCAATTATTTTCTGCAGGTGGTAATTTACCATCATAATCCTGTGCCTTAATATTGACAGAAAACAAGAGTATGTAAAAGATCATGGATTTTGAGAACATCATCTTCATTATTTTCTACAAATTTTAAAAAGTGTCAATTGGATTTCAAGATTTGGTGAAAAAAAGAAGACATTTGGTATGATAATCTTGAATTATGTGAAGACTTAGTCAGAATTCAGATGAAAATTATTTCCTCCATGTAAGCTACGACTGAAATGGCGGGGACCAAACTACCAACGGTTATTCAATCTTTTTTACTTTTTATTTTTCATTAATTATGTTCTGTTGTAGGGAATTTTGGTTATAAATTACTTGACCATTTTGCCCTTAGATCCTTTAGCAGTATTGATTCTGTTGTTAATGAATTCATCATGAAATAATAAATTTCGAATCAATGTCCAAAAATCATGGTTTTATTACCCTTTTTCCAGCTCGATTTTTCGATAAAAGAAACATAAATAACAGGCCATATTGTTAGGGACATGAAGTGCAAGGAGACATTGAATTCCAAACAGTAACAATACCTTGTACACAAAAAAGAATACCAATATCTACATATAATGAAACTGAGGAAAAACAAGGAATATGAGAGAATCCCTGGAGATTGTTCAAATCAAATAATTAGCATTAGTACAATCTTCAACCAATAGACTAAACGATTCAACTCTTTACACGATCCTTCCTCGTTGTAGTTCCAAGAAGAGGAACGATAAAACTAAGAGAAAAATAAATAGAAGAAATAAAGGAAAAGAATTTATAATTCTCCCAAAACATTGTCCTGGTTTTGAAATTTTTTTTTAAGTTTTTCACCTTGTGTTTTCACATCTCTAAGTCCTCCTACTACTTCTTTAGGTTTCTTCCATATTAGTTTTATCACATTTGCAGTGTAACACTCTCTACATCTACTCAAGTTTCTATACCGTCCTCATCTTTCTCGTGGATACTTCCATGAGGACTATGAACAACTTCAATAGCTAAGCAATGACAGAATTCTCAGCAATTTAAGCTGCAAGTTTGTACCATTAAGCCACCTCTATGTTAAGTGGTTTAGCATTGCCTTCGACAAATTTAGTCTTGGATTTTTCTGCTCGTGATGATCTTGACGAGGATGATGAAGCAGACCTGGGAGAGGATGTCGACTTGGCCTTCCTCCGCTTATGTTTCTTAGGACCCACTGTAGGTGTTACGTCCCTGTAAAGATCAGATGATTGTTGCTGTCTCATTGACTCTGTGTAATCTGTCCAAAAGATGGATAAGAACCATAAAGTAAGTATCTACAGAAAATCAGGATCGATACATCTTGTATGACAAACTTGCAGCTTGTTTGTGAATCAACTCATATCAAGAAGTTCCAAAGTTGGCATAGAAATATCAGTCCATCACATGAAATTTAAATATTCATTCATGAACCACTTCAAGTAGAATATCAAAAGATTTTGGAAATAGGTCCCACTCGAATATATAAACTGAGAGCAATGCAACCAAATATCATTCAAGAAAAAACAAGAAACTTGCACTCCCCTGAACATTTTTTACGCTGAACGTCACTAGTCAAAATAAGTGATAATGCATAATGGTATCTAAAGGCTTGAGTCATAAATCTCTGTCACACTAGTTGCTTGCTTTCTTATCCAAGAGACAAACACAGAATACTTTATGAAACTTCGATTAGCTTAGCTTCAAAGAGAACTAAGATAAAAACTTAATTGAGTGAAATGCTAGGTCCATTGAATGATTCCGACTCAAAGAATAATTTACAAGATATATATTCCTTTCTAACCTTTACACAGAAGATTCTTTGGTAATCTAGATGTTATAAAATTACTATATTAGTGTCATTGGTACTAGACAATATTTGCCAAACAGCCAAGATTAATTTTAGAAAAGCACATCAAAATCTGTCCCTTTCTGGTGCCAAGTTAAAGACCTTTCTGTGACAGATAAGTCCAAAGCTTTCCCTGGTTTGAGGCAAAGAATCTTTGGGTCCCTTTGGATTGAGGACTTTAGCCCTATGTTAATTCATATTCACAAGCTTTAACTTTTTGCACCAACTCAGATTTACCTAATATAATTTGGATTACAAACACAAACTGCAGTCACATTTCATTTCAACCTTATTTTTGGTTCATTTCAAATAACACTTGAGAATATGTCATACGGAAATCTCATGCATTTAAAAATGTAAATTTGAATTCTCCTAGGAGATACACACCCTTCAAAGAAAAACAAAACAAGACGAAAACTATAAAACAAATAAAAGAATTGTCCTGTCCATTTTAACAGATTTTTCTATACATTTGTACAAAACATAGGACAAGTTTATCATATTTCAATCAACATCTCAACCCGTGACAAAACCCTACAGCCATTGACACATTGTCTGATTACAGACACTGCACATGTTTTAAAGCAACATATCAGACACTTGCTTTGTTTTCTTGATTCATTCCAAATGATTCCAACTATTCAATAATATGCAACACATCTTTAGTCATTATTCTTGGCTTGTCACATGACAATTGGTAGTGAAAGGAGCACACAAGAGGGAAAAGGAGAGTTTTTTAGAGGCAAAATATTAACCTTGTGATGCCCATGGAGAATGTGCAGAACCAGAATTACCAATAGAAGTTGCTGCAAAATCAGGCCCAGTCTTGAATTCATTCATCTATAAAGTTCCAAAAAGAACCAACCAAACAAAAGTATTAGGTATATGAAAATAAAATGATGAATTGAGAAAAGGGCAAATACAAATATGTGGACCAAAGAATGGTGAAAAAACTAAAAACATACCCAACTAGGTGCATTGCCTGATTGTCCATCCCAACCAATATGTGCCACATGCTTAACATCAGTTGGAAATCCAATTTCTATCTCCCTCTCCTTCACAACTGCAAGTAATCACAATCAAAAAATCAACTCAAAAACTGAAACAGGGATATGGGGCTAAAGGGAAAAAAGGGAATTACCAAAAATATTAGAAATGTATTTGTAGATCCCCTTCATTTTGGTTCCCATAGAAGAGTATGTAAAACCCCAATACAACAAACACCCTCTGCTCAGAGATGAAACAGAATACAGATAGAAGTAGCAGCAGCACTTAAATGTGAAGAACCAATTCCTTTGCCTAAACCAAAAAAAAAAAACACAATAAGAAAAATTTGACCTTTAATTACCCTTCTCAACATACAGACAGAAATTGCATGATATAAAGATTGAATCTTTTTTTTTTGTGTGTGTGTTGGGGGTTGAGTAGAATACCTTTCTTGATAAAATCTGATAGAAAAGAAAGGGTTACTACTTTTCCTCAACTTACTGCTGCATCGCCCATCATCTTTCTTCAAGTAATCTAGACATAATAAGAATGTAATAACCAAGAAACCAACCATGCAAAAAAAAAAAAAGTTTGAAATCAAGAAAAGAGGCCAAAGAGGGAAAATGTGAGAAATGAAAAATGGAAAGAAAGAGAAAAGTGGGAAATGGTACAAAAATAGAGAGTTGAAGAAGAATTAGGAGAAGAGAGAAAGTTAGAGGTGGACAACCACGAAAACCTCACAAAAAAAGAAAGGGGTTGAGGTTAGTATTTTTACAAAGAACATTGAGACTACAAAGGGGGATTTGGGGGGTGGGGTGGGGTGTAATTCATATTCAGAAATAATAGGGAAAATGACACTTTTATTCCCTCAAATATCAACAAATTATGGTATTGGTCTTTCTGGTAGATTTAACCTTCAATTAATTGAATTAATTGACATGTGTACTTCAATTAATCCATATGTGCACTTTTCACTCTTCTAATTGTGAATCTTTACAAAATTTAACAACTTATTAAGTGTTAAAAAACACTCAATTATGGATATATAACCTTATATTCCATATTGCATTCTTTTCATTGGTACAAATATAAGGAACTATTAAGTCTTAAATGACTAAATTATGTGTATTATATTAAATTTGTATTATTACTCCATATTAAGAGTAATATAGTTAAAAAAAATAACAATTTTTTTTATATATGCATAGACCAAAAAGGGCACATTTCAGGTAATTAAAGGTTGAACTATGCTCAGTAAAATATAATGAGGATTAAAATCATGATTTATCAATAATCAAGGGACCCAATAATATAAATAATTCCAATAGTAATCACAATATAAAAATAGCAACGAATTTAAGAAATAGGATATCCCACTGAATTAGTTTTCATAATTAAAAATGGAAAAATAATAAGATATATACTCCACTACTACATCATAAATTAAATAAATGACATTTAATGGATTATTGTTTATAAGTAGTGTTGTAAATGTTTTGTTGGCGTATAGGTGGCATTGTAGTTGAAAGAGTAAATCGCGGAGTCCTGTCATTTTCTTTTCTAAGTACATAACTACAAATATATTGAAAATTCTTGAAATTAATTTATTTATTTTCGAATTATTTGTAAATTGTTGAAATTAAATTTTATAGAAAAATAATTCAAAATCCCAACTTTCGAAGATAAAAAGAGAGGAGAGATTGAGACCCTAAGATTTTGGCTTAAAAGAAAGATCAATTTTCACATATAGCAAATACAAAATTTATATTTGTATGCTTTAACAAAGTTTGTATAATTGCGCCTTATAACAAACATAAATATATATAATTTGCTATACATATACAAAAAAAATCAATTGTATAATTCGCTATACATATACAAATCAATTGTATAGTTTGTGTATGTATAAAACGAGAAAGAGAGAAACACAGAAGAAAATTGTGCAGAGAAATATTTGTATTATATAATTATAAGTGTAAAGGACAAAGATATATGTATTTGAAAGTGTGTATATAATTTTCTCTCACTTTATACAAACAGAAATACAATTTATACATTTCGTTTTTGTTTGTAAAACGATAAAGGCGAGGGTGACGAGCGAGATCTGTGAGAGTAGCGAGCGAAATATGGGAACAAAAATATATGTATATATATAAATTTTTCTCGCTTTATACAAACAGAAACACATTTTATATACTTGTGTTTGTATAAAAGTGAAAGAGAGGGAGCGAGCAAGAGATGGAGCGAGAGAGGGAGAGTGGCGAGCGAGAATTTGAGGAAGAGAGGTGACTGACAAACAATTTGCTACATGGTATAATTAAATTAACTTATGATTATAACATTTAATTTGATTTATTAATTTATCATTATATACAATTTTCCCTTAAAAAACTTGCTAATGTTGGTGTGTTTGATAAAGTTAAAAACAATTTAAAATAAATTTACAATGACTTTAAAAAAAAGTTAAAAGTACGTAGACACTCTTCGACTTTTATTTTTTAATTTAAAAGTTATTAAAATTTAACTTTATTAAAATTATTCCCTCATTTCCATTTTATGTGGTAACATTTTAACCGGATACAAATTTAAGAAATAATAAAAATTTTAAAATGTTTATCAAATTTCTCTCTTCATAAATGTATTAGAGTACTTTCTTTAAAATTGAGTGGGATCAACAAGGGTAAAAAAAAATTGTACCTTTAAGTACTTACCATATAAGGAAATGTGACTTTTTTTTTGGACTGACCAAAAAGAAAATGGTGTCATATAAAATAGGATAGAGGAAGTACTCCCTCCGTTTCAAAAAAAATAGTCTAGTTTGACTTGGAACGAAGTTAAAGAAAAGAAAGAAGATTTTTAAATTTTGTGGTTCTAAATTAAAGTTATGTCAAATGTACGAAAACGCCCTTTAGTAATGTAGTTTTAAACTGTCACTTGAAAAGTTAAAGTTAAAATATTGTTAAAAAAGAAAAGAAAACATTTATTTTGAAACAAATTAAAAAAGAAATAGGAACATTCTTATTTAAACGAAGGAAATATTTTTTTTAAGTTAAAAGAAACGTGAGTATGAGCTTTTATTTATTTATTTTTGTCTTGATAGTATTTGGGAGTGGTTAGGTAGATAAAATTTCAGCATCAGAAAATGTATAGTTTGGTTAATTGTAGGGATTGAAATGGTATAAACATATCATGTTAATTCATATCTTTCTTCATGGAACTCAATCCCATATGCTACCTAACCACCCTCCACTCCTCCCACCAAGTCTTTTCTAGCCACATCCACTACTATTTCTTCACCCATCCCCACATCAATCCTTTCCCTATCAAATTTGGAATTCTTTTCTCAAAATTGAATAACACAGTGATTCTTGTTTACTATCTTTTTATTTTTTTAAAATTAATTATATCGATAATATCTAAAATATAAAATTCTGCTAGGTCATTTAGACATATAAATTATGATATAAAGTGTATACATATATCATTAGGGTTATGCGTGATAATAAAATTATCTAATTTTAAATATACTTGAATAAAATTTATAAGACAAATAATATTTCTCTAATACGCTCTGTGCTTTTACAATAGCAATACATATTTCCTTTCCTCCTTTTTTTTTTTGGTGATAGATAATTATTTTTAAAACTTTGAAATTCATATTAATTATAAAATATAATTTTTTTCTTTTTTAGTTTTTTGAACATTTTATAATAGTTGCAGTACTTACCTTCCATCTCACTTAGGATCCACTTTAATTTGAGAGTGTTTATTAGGATTTATGAAAAAGAAGATGTCTTCTTGTTAAGAAATCAAGTGCAAAGTAACAATATTAAATATTAAAGATGAAAATAGGAGTGATAATAAATAACATTTTATTACATTTTTAGGAGTTATGAATATATAAATTATATTTCTACGATAATACAAGAGGGTGTTTGGATTGACTTAAAGTTGATCCAATCTACTTTTAAGTTAGTTCCTGACTTCTGAAAATATTTGACAAATATAAAAATATATTAAAATAAATTGATAATGACATAAAATAAGTTGTTTGACAAGATCAAACTGACTTAAAAAAAATTTCAAATGACTTAAAATAAATCAAAAATCAAAAGTAGGTCTTTCTTTACTTTTTATTTTTTAACTTAAAAAGTTCATTTTAGACAAAAAAACTTTTTTTTTTCAAGTCAATTAAATCGGGCCCTAAGGCACATGCATGCCTACTTAATTCTCTTCAGTGTGAAAAAAAATTTTACATTATTATTTTTAATTAATAGTATATATGTGTAATGGAAGGGAACAATTAAGTGTTCACGAAAGGGAATATTAACAATATTTTTGAAAATATTTTGCAATACTTACTTTTTCTTCTACTTTAAGATTTATGTTGATTAATTGTTTATTTTCCTTATACATTAGATATATGCTATTGGTATTTTTGATAATTTTACTCTGTATTTACGTTCTTGGTATTTTTGATAATTTTACTCTGTATTTACGTTCTTTCTAGTTTAGGATCAGATTTCTTTAATTTCGATGGAATCCTAATAGAGACTATTCGTGATCAAAACCAAATCTTTTACAAAGTAATATAATAATAATTAATAAATTGTTGATCTTGATGGCATGCCTTCTGTATTCATGGGCGCTATATATTAATCATTTTACTGTTTACTCATATTCTAGTATTTTACATAGTAATTTTGTTGACTTTTAAATTTTAAGATGATTTTTTTAAAAAAAAAAATATACTACAATATTGGATTGCAGTCTAATTCAATTACAAAAGTTCTTTTTTAATATTTTGAGATTTTTATATATACGTGCTTGTAGCATTTAAATCCATCCACTTGCAGCTAATCATAAAAGTCTTATCCTTAATTTACTTTTTATTTTTCATAATTATTAATTAAGATACATAGTTCAAGTCTTCTATTTTCTCATTGGCGCATTTTTTTTTTCCTTTTAACGAGTCCCTTTAGTTTAGAACAAAATTAATTAGTTAGAATTTTAATTAAGTACTATCAAATAACGGTATTCTTACCAACTGTCAGTTTTTTTTTTTTTTAAAAGGTAAGATATCAGAATAAATAATCGAATCTAATTGTTTAATCCAAATTGCATATATGTCTCTTAGAATCATTCTCCTTTTAGATAATTAATATATTTGTAGCATTACACAAGTCATGTGGCGTTCTCTAATTTATTTATTTTTACTAGCAAAAAATCCCACCTAGTTGCAATGTGTAATTTGGAGAATGAATGAAATATAAAAAAACAATAATTGGAAGTTGGAACCACGTTTGTATGTAATAATTCCAATGCAGCATCGTGGAAGTTTCATATTGCTCCAATTACAAATGTGTTGATCACCTTCAGACAGCTGCTGCTTTTAATTTGTAGTCCAAATCTTGAAAGATTATTATTCAAGAACTTTATTCTGCGTGTTAGTAGTTTTGGATTATAAAATTTTATAAAATAAATCAGTTTTGCGTGATGATGTTACATCGGAAATTTTGATGCAGCTGTAGATTATAGATATGAAAGGAATGTTATAACTAATTAATTGGATCTAATTTATGTACATGCGGTATGTCTTATTTATTTATTTATTTTTAGATCTTTTTCATCATACGATAATAATTTTTATTGTTGTGCAAATAATTCCCTTTAATTAAACAACGTTTAAATCTAAGGATCAAAGTGAGCCTGTCAATGAATATTGATGTGCACTTGTCGAGTGAAATATATATCTAATGATGAAATAAAATTGCCGATTGTTTATCTGCTGTAAAAGGTAAAAATCTACATTTATTGGGTAGTTCTACCTGGTAATTAAACTGATTTCATAATTAGATCCGCCTATGCAGGTCCAAATATTCAAATTTGGGTATGTAAATATTAGTGTTAATCATCTATATTATATCTTAGTAATCAGTAAAAGGTTTTGAGTTTAAGATCTGACATCGATGGGCGCAACTCATAGGGTATGGGAGAAGTAGAATTACCTAATAATAGCTCAAAATCGTTCTATTTCAAATGCAATTTTTTACGGGTGTAATCGCACAATCAAAATAACAACCAAGAAAATGTAGATCTTATGTATATCATTACCATGTGATATACATAAAATATACATTCTTTGATACAAACTAGTATATATATTTTTGTATATTTATATTTAGCTAGAAAATGCTCCTTTCCGTTTTCTCTTTTGCTTAGTATTAGCACCTGGCCCATTGCTTTTGTACTCACCATATATAGTACAATGTGTCCAAGCCCAAATCACCATCCCATGGGGCCAACCTTGTGGATCTATATAATTCTCAATGTAAGAATCCATGTATATTGTTGTTGAGTATGTGTTATAAATACATAGTTAAAATTAAGGAAGGATAGAGATTCTTATACACTTCAAAGATGAAATCGACGGTTCCAATTATGTAACAATCCTGGTAGAATTGACGTTATGTGTCTTGGTACGAATATATTTTGCAGCTGTTGATGTCAAAATGCAGATTTTGTGCTATAAAACTTTAACGCACGACTTCTTTTGTGATATTCGTTAAAAAGAAATGCATATAATATTTCAACAATTATTATACGTTAAACTTTCTTGATTAAAAAGAAAATTCAAGCACAATTCTATCAATAACCACAATCTATCCATGATATATATTCTCTTCATTCACTTTTAATTATTATGGTTTCCTTTTTTAGAGCCAAACGATAAGAATTTTGATTTACATCTATTTTTCTATCATGTTAATAAACAAAAGATTGCAATTTATACTACTTTTCTTATAATTTTTTAATATCTAAAATTTTTTGTTTGAAATATCGAATTAATGTATTCTAATTTAACTTTGAAAATTGATCAAATTGACTTTAAAAGAACTCAATTTATCAATTAATAGCATATGAAGGGATTTTTAAAATGTGTGTTGTTTTGTGGATATGTTGTTTCCAATGCAACAACATGCAACACTCTCAATTAGAGAATCTAACCAAAATAAAATCTTAGTCTAACTAATTGAGCTACTAAATTTTCATGTGCACAGATGTATGATTATTGGGATAGTATGGCCTCTTCAATTAATGTTAGTATGTCATAAGTACCAAATTTTGTTTCCTTTCTTTGTCAGAACATCGTAATTTGTACATGGTAGATATATACTTGTACGACTCATTCTCAGATGGACTATATTTGTAGGACACATTCTCAGATCATGTGACGTTGTAAAAAAAGTGTACATTGTCCCGAAAAAATAAATTAAGGGGGAGATATTTACTGAATTATAAAGACAGTAATATGCCTTTTTTAAGATGGACAATTTTCACATATAACAAACAAAAATTTATATTTGTATGCTATAGCAAAGTTTGCATAATTGCGCTACATAAAACTGTATAATTCGGTATACATATACAATTGTATAATTCGCTGGCCTAAATTGTATAATTCGCTGGCCTAAATTATATAATTCGATGGCCTATTTCGCTGCAATTGTATAATTTGCTTTGCATACAGTTGAATCGAATTAAAATGTATGTATATTGCATAATTATAAGTGTATAGCAAGAAGATATATATTTTTCTCGCTTTATACAAAAACAGAAACACAATATATACACTTCTGTTGTATAAAGCTAGAGAAAATTGTATTTCACTGCAATTGTATAATTCGCAATTGTATAATTTGTTGATCTTTTTCTCTGCAATATTTGAAGTAAAATGTTTGTAAATTGTATAATTAAGTATATAACACGAAGATATATATTTTTGCATGTGTATATACAATTTTCTCTCCCTTTATACAAAATAGAAACAGAATTATACACTTCTGTGTATAAAGCGAGAGAGGCGAGCGAGAATGGAGAGTGGTGAGCGAGATTTTTGGGAGAGAGACGTTGGAAAATTTTAGCTAAGGTTTGCTATGGAGAACAATTTAAATCAAACCGTAGCTATTTCATTTATTTTAGGTTATTAATTTGCTATTATATACAATTTTCTCTTTTAAGATCTAGTTGGACAATAACAATAATATTCCATTTTTTTTTAAATTTTTTTTTAATATGATGCAATATCCACGGTGACTCAAAATCAGTAACTGTAATGAAACCACCAACACACATAAAAAAGAGTCTTATATATAGGTTTAATTAAAATAATACCTGTCAAGTTTATTACTAATTTGATCAATTAGTGATGATTGATATAGTTCACACCGGAGAGCCACAGCTCATTTGTAAATTATTAGAAACAACCTTAATTAAAATCAATAAATTAAAAAAGTTTGTCAGAGTCCTTCAGTGTAAGCGACGCCAGTAGATTTTAACCATGCTGCTCCTTGAATCAGCTGACCCACAGTGAACTTTGTGGCCTCGGATGTTGTTAAAGCTTTATGATAACCAGGCCAGTTTACTCTCTTACTAATGCCAGCACCAGCTCCTTTGTTCATGTACTCACCATAATACAGTGTTTTCAATGCAAAATCACCGTCCCATTCTGACCAACCTGCTGGATCAATATGGTCTCCAATGTTGGACTGCATGTACACGGTCCGCGAGTATGCTTTCCATGGTCTGCCTAAATATGTCTTCACGGACCCTTTTACTGGTGCAAGGTCCGAGCTAGGAATAATGTCACAATTCTGGATTGAAGTTCCTGTAACTTGGTTTGGATCTTCACGACCTTGAGCCGTAACCATGTTTTTCTTCCGCTCATGGGCTTTTGGGCTGCCAGTTTAGAGTTTTGGAACACAACTGCTGTGTTACCAAAGATAAAATCGACAGTGCCAGTGATGTAACAATCTCTATAGAATTGACGGAGTGTGTGGGTATATAGAGTGTCCTGGAATGCATCCATTTTGCAACGGTTGATAACGGATTGATCTGCTCCAACACGAAGGGCCACCGCTTGGTGCTTTTGTGGCCCTGCTGTGTTTTGGAATTGTATATCCTGGGCTATGAATCCATCCCCAACAGCAGCTGCATTTAAAATAAATTACGCAACCAAAGTAAACGACTTCATCGATTATCCAAAATATATATATATATATATATATATATATATATATATATATATGTGTGTGTGTGTAATTAGGTCTAATAGCATCGGCCAAAAACATTTAAAGAGTGCATAAATGATGTGAGATAAAAGATTTTTTACCAACAGTTGCAGATTTGAAAGTTGTAGAGCCATCGATAACATTCAAGTTGCCAGTAATAATAGTAGCATCCATGCCATCACCCACAAGCATTAAATTCTTCTTAGTTTTCCCAATATCAACATTTTCATTATAAGTTCCTTTTTTGACATAAATAACATATCGAGTCTTACTATTATCTGGAGCAGAAGCAACTGCTTCTTTTACGGTTTTGTATTTTCCACTGCCATCTTTAGCCACTACAACATTGGCTGCTATTGCATTTGCTGAAAGTTGCAAAAGTCTTCTATCATTAGCACTAACCCATGAGGGCAATCCATCACTAACTGTTGGTAAAATATTCTTTTGTGGTGCAATTGCAACCATCAAGGCCAAAGAAGTCCTTGCTCTTGCTACCAAATCATTCAACATAGGCTCCATAATAGACCATTTAGCCCATCAATGCAAGTAACGTGGTTGGTGAGAATGCTACTTAGCCATGAATGAACATCAAAATGGACTTGGGCCGTTAGGTTCCCAAGTCCCATCATGGAGTCCATTAATCTATCCCTTGACAAATCCATCAACTCTAAACAATCTTCTAGAGCTACTTGTTCCTGGCCATTATTGATCCGACCATTCACATTGCTTGCCAAATGGATTGTCTCGTCGATTTTTAACGATGATTTATGCAAAACCATCTGTAGCAAATCAACTGTATTTGTATCCATCAGACCAGCAGGTGCAACCTCAGATAGCATGGCTAAGCAAGATGGCTGATCATGGGCCGTATCACAAACATGAGTTGTCAAGGAAATTGATGTACGATTGATGGCCCAGATTGAAATGAATCCAACTGAGCCAACAATAGCAGCTAAGGAGAGAAGCACATAGAGAGCTTTAGTAGAAGAGGAAAATTTTGTTTTGGGAGAATCTAACAATGGTTGAGAGGAATAATTAGTAGCCATGACTTAATTACTACCAAAGTGGAATGAGCTTGAAATTTGCTGTGAATATTGTTATTGCTAGTGCTCATAAATAGACTAAAATATACCAGCACTAGTGTCAATTTCCATAATTGTTTCTTGTTTGCAACTTGCAAGGAAAAAGGTACACGTAAAGTAGCTAGCTAGAATTTAATAAAACTACTAATTTGAATTATTTACAAGGTGGGGAAGGAATTCACGATTGTAAAAATAATTCATTTTTTTTTAAATTTAATATGATGCACAAATGAGTCTGATTTTATTGGTAAATGTTTTTCACCAACACTAGTATGTGCTTGTTGAAACTGTAGCAACTGAAGTTTAATTTCCTTAAGATTCATAAGTGATCTCGATCGGGGAACTCTGTCATAACCTGAATAATCACTCCATTAACAAACAAACGAGTTCAGCGACAATATAATAACATAATTATCGTTGCATTATTTATATCTAACGTCACAATAGGATGAGTATTTATAATTAGCAAGTCGTTAAATGCTTTAGTAACTGTAATATTGTCATTAACTTAAATACTGAATAATCGATAAACATTTATACGGTAATAATACTAGTAAAAGGCACTAATTTTATTGCTAGTGTCTGTTTAGTTTTAGTGAATTCATCTACTAATTTATATATGATCAATACCAATTATGAGAGTGAACTTAAACAAGTACCTTCCAGATATCTCTTCTGTTTATGTTTATTTGAATTCATGTAATCCGTCTACTAAATTTTATTCTTATCTATTGCAAATTGCGAATCAAATTTGATTTGGCGGGTTTAATACGAATCAATTTATGTTAAACTATTATGTATGATGAAACATAACCTTCCTACTTTTTTTAATCGGTAAAATTTTATTTAACATGCCTGTTCGCCTAGAAACTTGCAACTATGAAAAAATCGTACTCTATCCATCAACTCTGTTTGATACTATTCTTTTATTTGTGCGTTAACCAAATTGATATATTTGATTGGACATAAATTTAAGAGTTTTTTTTTTTTAAAAAAAGGTGTGGTCTAAATTTTTTTTTTGATATATGTGTGAATATAAATTATTAAATTAGAGGAGAATATAAAATTTAAAGTTAAGTTATTACTATATTAAGCCTCGTAACTTTTATTATTTTTATACACGCGAGAGAATTAAATGGATCTCATAGGCCTTTAGAACATTGAAAAGTCAATTAAAGCAGTAAATGATCCAGCTTTAGGTTTATTAATCCTATAATATAAACGGAGAGCATTATTATTATAGCTGAGGCAGTAAAGTTGCTAATTAGTCTCTAATATATTTAAAGCTCTAGTTCACCATCTTTATTAGACATACATCTATATTATATATATTAAAATCTACTTATATTTCTAAATAAATTTTTCATGTATTTTATAATAATAAACTAAAATAAATTATATATATATATATATATATATATTATTCATTTTAGTTTATTATTATAAAATACATGAAAATAGAAATAGAGACGAGCGAAATGTGGAGGCATATAGTCATGTGTTTCAGATACATGTAGAGGACGCTCCAAATAAATAGGAGAGAGGGGAGTGAAATGGAGAGTCAAATAGGCATACACATTAGATACATGCATATGTATATATCTGGTGATTCACATGTATTTGGTATCAAAGATTGGTGAGCGATATTGGAGGGAGGCGAATGAGATTTGTCTATATATACCAAATAGACGATAGTACATGTGAATTCACTTTGATACATTATATCTAAAATAAATTATATCTAATTTTGACTTTATATATTTCTAAATACTGGACGCACCAAACTTTTAATAAATTCACTTACTAAATAAAGTATATCTAAATAATCTGATGCTAAACTAATAAAATTTGTAAGTTTCTAATTATGAAACTTATTAATCTGTATAGTGTGACCGTGATCATCTGATTGAAAGTACATGCCTTTTCTTGAAACAAATAGCAATTCGATATAAAGTTGTGTTATCCTGGGTAGAATGACAAGTAATTTCTTTATTTTTAATTAAAAAATCTTAAATTTAAATCATTTTAAGTGTGAAATGTTTTTATTAGAAAGTGCTTCACTTAACTTTTCGATGCAAATTAGATTTAACATTACCAATTTTATAAGTAACATCCACTCGGATAATCATGTTATGGATATTATTATTCTTCTAAATAAATATTAAATCTGCTGATAAAGTCCAAATCCATGGGCGTTGTTTAAGCAATTATTATTCTCTGTTTTGTAAAAGCCTATTGTGTTATTACATTATTTAAATAGCAGTAATCACATTCATGACTTTCTCTTTATTGTGTCGGTCTTCGGAGTTTTAGTGCGATAAAATCAAAATTATCCAAGAAATAAACAATAATAATTATTATTCCCACAGTGTATAAAGTAAGAAGAATTAAGAGCAGCCATCACAGTAGAAAATCTACCATCTTTGGCCCTCGAATTCCTTCAATCAAGTATACATAAACTAATTAATACTTTAATTTATTATGACTAACGTAAAATGATAATTTTATTATTTTTCTTTAAAAAGCCTATAAAATTAAGGGAATTCACATTACTTAGCTTTCAATTTGCTTCTTTGTGAAAAGAGGAGAGCTTCCAATACCGTCAATGTTCAAATAATATTTATCTTTTTCATATTACTATGTCTCGAGAGTCGATAGATTTATATTAGGTAACTTACAAACCCAATCACTTATTATCATTACATATGAATTTTATATTAAGGTCTATCATGTAGTATACATATTTCATTAAGGGTAAATGAAATATTTTGAAGTCAAAAAATTATTTTTTAGTTATAGTAAATTGACATTTTTTTAATTTGGAGGATGGATTAAAAGGAAAAGATTGGCAGATAAAATATAAAATGGGTTGGAAGGAGTATAATCTTACTGGTAAAAATTGAAATATCAATCAATTTTATTCCTGTCTCTATGAAATAGAAAGCTATGTTTTTTTTTACAAGCCTTCGACTTTTCCAACTAGTTTTTCTCTTTAGACGAAGGAAGTAATATTTTACGCCAATTTCAAAGGTTATTACAATGCAACTCCATTATCTTAATTATTCTCAATGTCTTATTTTATATGGCATGTTTTAAAATTTTGAGATTCAAATATATTTATTTTTATCATAAATTTTTTATAATTTTTTTAAATTATTAATTATTATGAATCATAATATTATTTACATAGTTAATAAATATATAAATTTTAATTTTAAAAAGTAAATTTTTTCATGTATAAATTTCTAATCAAATTAAAATTATTTGACATTTAAAAAATAAAAAATATTAAATAAATTGAAAGAGAAAATATTTTCTTCTGGCCAAGGTTGGTAGGTGAGTAAATGAATGAATATATATAATTATTAACTGGTCAATCTCAAAGTCTCCACGTGATTGTTGTTTTCTATATACATACACTAATATATAAGTGAAAGTCATTGTTGTGATGTTAATTGGATAGGGAATCATCTTGTCGTCTAATTTAGGTCACTTTATAGTCGTATGAAAGCAGTGGAGGAGAGTGTCCACCGACGCCTTTTCGTCGCAAAATTATAACGTAGTTAAATTATTTTGTCTATATTGCATATAGATATTTATTAATTTTTAAAATAATTTTATTTTTTTATTTTTAATATTTTCTTAATTGATAAGTGAACTTTCAAATATTAACTTCATTAGATTAGCTAAATTATCTATTTTATTCATGAAAGTTAAACTAAATTTTTTTCTAAACTTAAAAAAACTTCCGTGTAGATGGAGTTTAATCATTTTATTGAACATATTAATAATCATTTTATTGAACATATTAATAATCCATCATTTTATTGAACATATTAATAATCCACCAATTAAAGTTCACTCTTCCCTCTAGGAAAAAAAAAAATTACTCCATCATATTTCCTCGTTCTACTTTTCAAATTTGAAACTAATCGCCTAAATTAAATCCTCTATTCGATACAAATTAATTCTCTATTTAAGCAAAATATTCTTTTGGAAAAACATGCTTTCTTGTCTTCACTACTAATAAATAATGCAACATGAATTACATTAGATTATTTCATTTTTTAAATTAAAAATAAATGCGTAAGTGGTTGTTTTTAGTGCTTAGCAACCCATTTAATTTAAGTGATCATGAAAACCAATATTTTAAATTGTTTTGACACTATTTACGAGTCGATGCTTGTCGCTAACAATGTAAATTATTTTTTTACTATACGGTATTAGATATGACAATATAAGCATTTGTCGCAATGATTAGTGTAAATAAAAATTTGTATAACATCATATATAAATCTATTCATCAATTAAAAAAAAAAAACTTATTCCGATTCTAACCTGTGTTAGTTTTGTGAAAAGAAAAACATGAACCAAAAATTGTACTCGCTGCTATATTTTTATGTGTAAAGAGGAATAACTAATAATCAAACAATACTGCATATATAACATATGCTAGATTATATGCGGAGATTATTTTTTTCTTATTTTTTAACGAAACAATGTATGATAGTATAATATATGAATTAGAAAAAAATTGATACTAATGTAATTTTTAAATATGAATTGGAACCTCCCGATGTATTCCTAAAATTTCAGAGACACTTATATGGATTCGGCTCCTCTCCATTTCTTTTCTCTCCATTTTCTATTTGGATTAATGACACGTGTCATAAGTTAAAATAAATGGTAAAAAATTATTTATTTTTTTAAAGTTAACCTCTAACCATGATTTAGTTAATAAATACATTATATATCAAATATTAAAATTATTATAATCTCACAATCTTAACAACATATTATCTTGTCCATAAATATAGAAAAGAAAAGTTTTCTTCCCATTACACTGATACTTGTATGTGTCAAGAATTCAAATTTAATGTACCTGTAGTATACAAAAATTATTATTAAACTAAGAGTGTATTTGGTATGAAAAAAAATATTTTCCTAGAAAGCAAGTGGATTTCTAACTTATTATATCATGGTTGGTTGGCAACTAGAAAATATTTTCTCAAAAATATTTTTTAATGTTTGATTAATGAATTGAAAAACACTTTTCAAAAAATATCTTTTATTTTGACATGAGAATAAAAATTCTCTTAAAAATATAATTTCTGATCCGAAAATCAACCTCAATAATTGATCTAGGATCGGATCATAGCGGAGGGTGTGGTGGCAAAAGAAAACGTTTTTTTTTAAAATTGTATTATTTTGAAGAACAACTTTATTTTTATTTGGGAAAAGGATCAAATATGCCCCTGAACTATTCGAAAAGGTCTAGATATACCATCTGTTTAAAGTTTGGTTCACTCATGCCCTCGCCGTCCAACTTTTGGTCCAAATATGCCCTTATGGGCGTTAGTTGCCATATTGGACAATATCCAACTCATTTTTCATTTATTTAAATGCCACATGGAATTGCCATGTCATTTTGACCTTACCACATAACATTTATATGAAAATGGAAAGATATTCGAATTCATAAACACCTAATCCGACCTATAAATCAGCTCCTTTTAAATTCACTATCCGACCCATTTTAACAATTTTGTTTAATTTTTATTATTGCGGTAAATCCCGAAAATAAAATGTTAGATATAAGGTTACTATATTTATTTGTGAATTTTTGGTGTTAATTTTATATTTTTTTTCATATTTTTGAACTTTTGGCGTTAATTTATATTTTTTTCATACTTTTCATATTTTTTATTAATCAATTACTCATTTTCGAGATTTATCGAAAATAAAAAATTATAAAAAATTGAAATGTTAGATTTAAGGTTATTATATTTATTTTTGAATTTTTTGCGTTAATTTTATATATTTTTTTCATATTTTTCTTATTTTTATTAATCAATTACTCATTTTCGGGATTTACCGCAATAATAAAAATTAAACAAAATTGTTAAAAATTGGTCGGATAGTGAATTTAAAAGGAGCTGATTTATAGGTCGGATTAGGTGTTTATGAATCCGAATATCTTTTCATTTTCATATAAATGTTATGTGGTAAGGTCAAAATGACATGACAATTCCATGTGGCATTTAAAGAAATGAAAAATGAGTTGGATATGTCCAACATGGCAGCTAACGTCCATAAGGGCAGATTTGGACTAAAAATTGGACGCCGAGAGCATGAGTGAACCAAATTTTAAACGGAGGGTATATCTAGACCTTTTCGAATAGTTTAAGGACATATTTAACCCTTTTCCCTTTTTATTTTATTGATGGGATGGAGTAAAATGAATTTTTTTAAAGTTTGAAATATTTTTCAAAAATAATTTTTTTAAAAACAAATAATGGAGATGACCTGGGTGGAGATTGGCGGGGCGGGGTAGTATTAAGGTGGGAATGGTGTAAATCACTTGTTTTAAGGTTTCTATAAAATCTTAAAATGCTAATTTGCAACTTGATAAAAATGATACTGACCTGGGCAAATATGTGTACGTAAAAGGAATGAAATTCATGTGCATCGCACGACAGAGCTTTCTATTGGACGTTATAATACTGTAGATCAGAGCAGAAATTTTCTATTGGACTTTATAGTACAGTAGATTGAACTGGATAATTTCTATTGGTTAATATATTATCCTTAGTTATCTATGATTAATGAAATACTAGTAATATTGACATACATAATGCTTGAAGCTTTTTATATATATTATATTATATTATAAATAAAAGTCTAACTATCAATCATTTTCATATTAATTTATCCACAGGTTTAAAACAGATTGCACTACCTTATTCGCTTACAATTATATTTAACTGCTAATATATCAATCAATGAGTTTAATTGAAACGCCACGTTATAGCAATTCAACCGTATATTTTGGTAAACATATTTAATTTAAATAAAAATACTATTTACACGAGCATATATATATATACATAGGAGCGACTCAATCACATTAATGGCCTAAGACAAAAATTAATCGGGGCTTTAAACGTGAATATTAATAACATTATATAATTAATTTCTGTTGGTGTGATATTTTAATATTAATAAAAATATATATTATATGTCACATTATATATCATGTAATGTCTCTTGATAGACATTAAATTTGTGCCTCTTTACTCTCATCAATTGTGGAAGAAAATAGTCATTAATTTTTAGTAACTTGTGTAACTATCAACTCTTCATTTCATCCATTATTCTATATTTATGTCTTATGACTTATGTAACATTTGAGCCATTCATTTGGCAAATTTACTATCTTCTATTCATTGCAAGGAATAATTCATCACCTACAAATAGTGTAGTCTTCATTTGTGTTGAGATAGGAGAAGAAACAAGAAATACAAGAAAATATGGAGTGAAAAAGATGAGTAGTTTATATTGAGGTTAGTGTAGTGAAAGAGAGAGTTGAGACATAGAAAATATTCTAAGTCTTCAACTATATTCACTATTCAAAAGAGTAGTATTATATGTTGAAAGAAGGTGTTCTTTTGTGGAGCTTTGTACTCTTCAACTAATCTGGAGTTGTTTGAGTTATACACTGTTGTTGGGTTGTTGTATCCTGAAGGGGACAAGTCAAGAGTTATACTGCTGGATCGGTGTAGATTATGCTGCAGTGAACCTGAATCTTCTTAAAGAGAGCGAGATATCCGTGCCTCAGCCTTAAGATTTATTTATGCATATTTCTTCATTTTATTATCAATTGTAATCTTGTAATTTTATTATTTTTTTCACTAACAATTTCTTCTAGTTCTCAATTGATAATATAATTTTTCTTATTTTAAATTATTTTTTATGAGATATAGTACTCCAAATATAGCAAATTTGTTCTAATAATTCCTTCATTTTCATGAAAAGATTACTTTTTTCTACAAATAATATTTAATATTTGTTAAAAAATAATAACTTATAAAATCTTATTATTAAAAATGAGGCCCCTTTAATTGAAAGCCTAATGCACATATATTTTTTTTTTAACAATGTTAAACCACCTACCATATAAACACGTGTTTCGCCATGAAAAGGAAACACCATACATTAATAATAATATAATACCTGAATCTTTCCAGACCATCTAATAAAGTAAATTAAAGTAGCTTTATTAAATAATAGTATTTTGATTTAATTAAGTATGTTAAAATAATATGGAACATTATTGGTGTTTTTTGAGTCTATATAATAAGACGAGAAATGAGAAGAACCATAGCAAACTGAAGCCTCACTCCATATTTTCACAAAGTCATGGCTACTTCCTCTCAACCTTTGTTAGATTCTCCCAAAACAAAATCTTCCTCTTCTACTAAAGCTCTCTATGTGCTTCTCTCCTTAGCTGCTATTGTGGGCTCAGTTGGATTCATTTCAATCTGGGCCATCAATCGTACATCAATTTCCTTGACAACTCGTGTTTGTGATACGGCCCATGATCAGCCATCTTGCTTAGCCATGCTGTCTGAGGTTGCACCTGCTGGTCTGATGGACACAAAAACAGTTGATTTGCTACAGATGGTTTTGCATAAATCATCGTTAAAAATCCACGAGACGATCCACTTGGCAAGCAATGTGAATGGTCGGATCAATAATGGCCAGGAACAAGTAGCTCTAGAAGATTGTTTAGAGTTGATGGATTTGTCAAGGGATAGATTAATGGACTCCATGATGGGACTTGGGAACCTAACGGCCCAAGCCCATTTTGATGTTCATTCATGGCTAAGTAGCATTCTCACCAACCATGTTACTTGCATAGATGGCCTAAATGGCCAGGCCCAGTCTATTATGGAGCCTATGTTGAATGATTTGGTAGCCAGAGCAAGGACTTCCTTGGCCTTGATGGTTGCAATTGCACCACAAAAGAATATTGTACCAACAGTTAGTGATGGAATGCCCTCATGGGTTAATGCTAATGATAGAAAACTTTTGCAACTTTCAGCAAATGCAATAGCAGCCAATGTTGTGGTGGCTAAAGATGGCAGTGGAAAATACAAAACCGTAAAACAAGCAGTTGCGTCTGCTCCAGATAATAGTAAGACTAGATATGTTATTTATGTCAAAAAAGGAACTTACAAAGAAAATGTTGAGATTGGGAAAAAGAAGAAGAATATAATGCTTGTGGGTGATGGCATGGATGCAACTATTATCACTGGCAACTTGAATGTTATTGATGGCTCTACAACTTTCAAATCTGCAACTGTTGGTAAATATCTCATTTCTCACTATACTGTTTTGACTTATCTTTTTTGGTCTAACAAAGAGGCTTGGATTTTGACATAAAGATATGTTTTGAAAAAATTGATGAAGTTGTTTACTTTGTTAAATGCAGCTGCTGTTGGGGATGGATTCATAGCCCAAGATATACAATTCCAAAATACAGCAGGGCCACAAAAGCACCAAGCAGTGGCCCTTCGTGTTGGAGCAGATCAATCCGTTATCAACCGTTGCAAAATGGATGCATTCCAGGACACTCTCTATACTCACTCACTCCGTCAATTCTACAGAGATTGTTACATCACTGGCACTGTCGATTTTATCTTTGGTAACGCAGCAGTTGTGTTCCAAAACTCTAAACTGGCAGCGCGAAAGCCCATGAGCGGACAGAAAAACATGGTTACAGCACAAGGTCGTGAAGATCCAAACCAAAATACAGGAACTTCAATCCAGAATTGTGACATTATTCCTAGCTCGGACCTTGCACCAGTAAAACGGTCGGTGAAGACATATTTGGGCAGACCATGGAAAGCGTACTCACGGACAGTGTACATGCAGTCCAACATTGGAGACCATATCGATCCAGCAGGTTGGTCAGAATGGAGCGGTGATTTTGCATTGAAAACATTGTATTATGGTGAGTACATGAACAAAGGAGCTGGTGCTGGAACTAGTAAGAGAGTGAACTGGCCTGGTTATCATAAAGCCTTAACTAAATCTGAGGCCGCGAAATTCACTGTAGGTCAGCTGATTCAAGGAGCAGCATGGTTAAAATCTACTGGTGTCTCTTACACTGATGGGTTGTGAGGAACTTGTTTGATTTAAAATATGTATTGCTAGTGAAGTTTTAGTATGTTTTGGTTGCTTTCTGTATGCTTGTTCTGTGATGATAATAATAATATGCTGCTTTGTTGTGGTACTGATGATTGAACCATGCCACAATACGAAGGCATAAATTAAATTATTTAGACTTGATGGTACTAACTAATAGTGATTGCAAATTGAATAAATGTTGCTCAATATTACAGAGCAATCAGCATAATGCAATTTCATCTGATGGTACTATCCATAGTTGAGGCGAAATATGTCATTCTGCGATAATGCAATTTCGAGGAAAACGTTTAGACTTACTAGAAGCAATTCATCATTAAGTGAATTGGTCCAGATACCATCATTATTAAAAATAAGGCCTAATCAATCGGTGACTACCTAAATTTGTTACAAAGTTTTACTTAGACAATTTAATTAGTTTTTGTCCGTTTTACACATCTCATGTAATGTCCCGTTATATCTTCTTGACACTTTTTAATAATCAACCAAATATGTAAAGTGTGTGTAAACACACTCGCCGATGACATGTCAAAGTAACAATTTAAATAAATACATGCTACATATGTCAAAAATAATTTTTAATTAATTACTTTTTTATGTAAAAAAAGGACAATCACTCAAATGACATTTGTCATCTTTAAAGCCTAAATAATTAAAAAAAAAAAATCTTATCATATATATCATCTTCTTCACCATCCCTCCCCCAAAGCCCACCCCCACCCCCGATTTTCAACCCCTTTCCCTCCACCCGATTCCCAAAGTCCAAACCATCTTCCTCATCAGCCCCACCACCCGTACTCCCTTGTCTCCCTTACCCAACTGGTTTTCTTGGTGAAATTCTTTCTTTCAAGTTTATGATGCTCTTTTCTTTAATCTTTTTCAATTGTTTTTCTCTATTATAATGTTGGTTGTTTTTGTTTTAACTAATTAACATCATCAAATCTACTTTTTCATGGAAGGAGTTTAAGTTTTGGGAGATGATGCTTAAAAAATGATGAAAATGACGAAAAAATAAATTAAAAATGATTTAAATAAGCTTTTCACACACTGCACTCATCTCACTCACTATGTCATTTTAGTAAAAAGTATCAAACTGATACAACGAGACATGACATGAGATGTCTAGAATAAACAAAATTTAGTGAAAGTGTTTAATTGAAAATTTATGTCAATTTTAAATGGTTATCAATGAATTACCCTAAAAAAAATTATTAAACATTTAGTTAGATTTTAATATAGATATAAAATCGTGTTATGGATATGTTCTTCTAAATAAATATTAAACCTGCAGATAAAGTCCAAAACTATCCAAGAAGAAAACAATACTTTATTATTATCCTAACAGTGTTCAAAATTGGGAGAATTAAGAGCAGCCATCACGTAGAAAATCTATCACTATGGCCCTCGGATTCCTTCAATCAAGTATACATAAACCCATTAATACTTTCATTTATTATGACTAACGTAGGAGCTCGATATATCTATTATTTTCCTTACAGAAAATCTATAAAATTAATTCACATTACTTAGATTTCAATATGCATCTTTGTGAAAAGAGGAGAGCTTCCAATACTGTGAATATTAAAACAATTTTATCTTCTTCATATTAGAATGTCTCTAGGGTCACTAGATTTATATTAGGAATTACAAAACCCATCACTTATCATCATTACATTTAAATTTTATATTAAGTTCTAGCAGGTAGGAGAACTTATAATTTTCATGAGTCCGAAGCTAAAAGGTAAAAAAACTTAACAAAATGTTACTAATGCTGCCCGCCTCTATTAACTTTTTTAATGAAAAAGAAATCGCTGCAGCGATTTCAATTTCAAATCTTTTTTTTCTGAAAAATGCTGCACTCGTAGCAATATTGAAAAAAAATTGTCAAAACAAAATCATTCCGTCAGGAGTGATTTTACCCTTTTGTTAAAAATATTGATATGCCAATTCAAAGTTTTTGACAATTTTTTTTGTCCTTTAATCTCCGGACTCTCTATTTCATTATGAATAAAAAAAATATTTTAAAATTAAATAAATTATTTTTTAATTATAGTAAAATGATATTCTTTTAGACGGATATTTTACACGGATTGTCACAATGCAAATTTGAAACTTAAATTTAGATATTTGGTGTTTTCTGTTCAAATACGTTCGTTTTTTCAATATATATATATATATTTGATTTCCAATCACATAAAATGGGATTGTTTATTGATAGCAGGAACTAGTCGATAATCTTATTTTCTTCTTGCTGATGCATTGGTGAGGTTGGTAGGTAAGCAATATATATCAATATATATCAAATTGCCCACGTGATTTTTTTTTCTTTTATAATAATAATTATATAAAAGAAAAAGTCAGTGTTGTGATGTCTATCATGGATAGGAATGATCTTGTCGTTTATTTTAGGCTACTTTTTTAAAATAGATATTTCATAGTCGTTCACGTTCCATATGTCTGGTGCGTTAGCTATCCAATTTATTCATAAAAGTTAAAAAGTGATTTTCTTTTTTTCTAAATCTATAAACTTAAGTGTAACTAAACCATTTTTCTTTTTAATTTTATTGGACGAATTAATGATAAATTCATTATTAACTCTGCTTATTTTGATGACACTCTTGACACCAATTAAAGTTCAATAATATTCCTCGTACCACTTTTCAAATTTGGAACTGATCGCCTAAAATAAATCATCTATTCGGTACAAATTTATTTTCTGCTAAAGCAAAGTATTCTTTTGGAAGAGCATGTTTTCTTGTCTCCATTATTGATAGAAAAAAATAATGCAACATGAATCACTTTAGTTTTCATTTATTACATTTAAAAAAAAAACATTCATGAGAGGTCGTTTTTAGTGCCCAACAACCCATTTAAGTGATCATGAAAGCCACCAATTCAAGGAATATTTACAGATATATCGTAAACCGAGTAATTCTTTAAAATTATTTTGATACTACTTAAGAACAAGTTGATGTTTGTGGGTTAACAATGTAAATTATTTATATATTATCATATTGAATTTACATTACAATAATAAGTAATTCTTCATATTAAATATGTTAATATAAAAGTAAAGTATTAAAAGTACTAAAAAAATTAATGGAAATCTCCTTTTTTCTTAATTTTGATGTAACCCAAAGACTTTCTGACAAGCATTTGTCGCAATAGACTATAAATAATGGAGAGGAGTTAAATTCGTCGCGGATAAATATTCTTTTCATTATTAATTCTCTCCTTTTCTCCAAGTAAATACTTGATGAAAGTCATGTGTCATATTTAAAAGGGAAAAGATTCAAATATGTTATCGGATTTTTAGAAAAGGTTTATTTATGTCATCCTTTAAAGTTTGGCTCATTTATATCATTGTTGTTAAATAAAAGGCTCATATATGCCATTTTTGTAACTCCGATTTTGTAAACCCACTTTTACATACCAAGCAAGGTTTAGAACTTTTCTATTGGTGTTTTTGGATCAAATGTATACTTTTTGTTTCTACATTCCTAAGAACACTAAGAACACATACGAACATTAACAATTCCCAAATTTCAAATTTATTCAATTCTTCACGAATCGCTTCAAATTTCAAGAGTAGTTTCACTCCGAGTTACATGTCAAAACTCAATTTCTTTTGAGTTCGAATTCACCATAACTCAGACCCAATTGAAATTTCTTGGAAGTTTCAAAACTTTAACATTTTTTAATTGTAGATTCTCCACAACTTCAAATCATTTGACATTTTGAACATAAACTCAAAAAACACTAGTCAATAAAGATCTAATGTAAAAACTACAAAAACAAGAATCAAAGAAATTTTTAAAATTTTGGGATTAATTTTCATTTTTTGAAATATACACTGCAGATGATGTTATATTTTATTTTTTAAAATAAAAAATTAATGATGTAGTCGAAATTTGAGATGATTTCTTGAAGAATTGAAAATGTTGAAAATTTGAAAGTTGTTTATGTTCTTCATGTGTTCTTGATGTTTTTAAAGAAAAACAAACAAAAAGTATACATTTGATCCAAAAACACCAACGAAAAGTCTTAAATCTTGCTTGGTGTGTAAAAAATGATTTTGCAAAATCGGAGTTAAAAAAATAGCATGAATGAACCTTTTATTTAATAACAATGATATAAATGAGCCAAACTTTTAACGGATAGCATAAATAAGTCTTTTCTAAAAGTTCGATGATATATTTGAAAAACTAAAGGTAGAGATTTAAGTATGACACGTGACTTTTATTTTAAAATCTCTAATTTTAATTTTTAAGTATGACACAGGACTTTCATCCAAATATGTATTTATAGAAATAAAAAAAAAAATAAGTACCAGAGGGAAGTTAAATCCGTCGCAGTTCTTAGTGTAAATAAAAAACTTCCCATTACATAGGAACACAACCCAACCAATATCAAATGAAAGAATTTTTTCTAGAACTGGAGCTAGTTGGAATGTGTTCTAAAATTTAATTTGTATATCCGCATTATATTTTTATTCAATACAAAACAAAAACAAAAATTATTTCATATGTATGATTCTAAAACAACAATAACACATTTAATCTAATTAGATAAATGAAGTCAAAGAGTAATGATGTGTACTTAATTTAATTCTAATCTTGTAAAAGTGAAAAACCTTTTCAATAGACCGTGATAAGTTATGGGATTGTTTAGTTGTTTCAAGAGTGTGCAAAAACTAATAATAGTTGTTACTTATTAACTTGACAAAAATTCTAAGAAATACTAATAGAAAAAAAGAAGTAATGTTACTACATTATCTTTTGAATATGTTAAATATAATACTTTGAGAAATATATTAGATGGTAAAACAAGCATAAAAAGGTAAATTATCTCTTGATTTATTGAACTGAAAATATATTATTGAATAATTATTTTTAATATAATAGACAAGTAAATATGAAGAAAGAAATAATATAAAGATTTATACATCTTAGTAATTATACAAGACATTAACTATCCAGAGATTAGAAATATTAATTATTCGATCTTCTACTACTACATGAGATAATACGTAGACATTCCTTCATTACTTATAATGTAATTAGTTATCAGAAAAAGAAAAACACGAACCAATCATTATACTCCCTTGGTTTTACAAAAAGATGACTAAGTTTGACTTATTATGGAATCTAAAAAAACAATGAAGACTTTTTAATACTGTAGTTCTTAATTAAAATTATCTCAAATATATCAAAATATCATTAATCTTGTGATGTTAAACATGTCACGTAGAACATTGAAGGTAAAGGATTGCCAAAAAAGAAAAGAAAACATTTTTTTTTAAAATAGGAGTATTAGCAATGCTATATTTTAGGTGAAAAGAGGAAAAACTAACCAAACAATATTGCATAACATATGCTTGATTTTACGTAGAGATTATTTTTTCTCATTTTTGTAATCAAACCATGTATAAAAGTTATACAAAATATATGAATAATTCTTTTTTTATTAAATATGGATTTCATTACTTTTATTAGTTTGGGATGATTTCTTATATTTGATAAGGATAACGTTGCATTAATTCTCTTGATTAATTTGCTAAGGTGAACAAATAAAAAGAACCAGTTATATATATACTATATCAAACAAACAAAAGGGAATGAAGACAGACAGTGCATTAAAATATCCAAGTTAAAGTTTATAATAAGAGGAAAGAACTGTTGTGGATATTGCTCTCTTTTAACTAGAAAAAATTCTTAAAATACATGGCTATATAGATGATGGTTTGGTCAAATTGATTCTGGTTTTTAATTTCTATATGCTTTAAACAAATGACTCTAAGGGCCAATTGGATCCAATTTAAATATCTTATCTTTGAGCAATAATTATACTCAACTTATTAGTATAGTTTTACGTAGCTGTTATATTATTACACCGACACTTTATTATGATATTAAAAAAAACAAGATTTGAGCTTTCTAAATGCTAAAAGTATTGTGTATGTGTGGAGAAATGATACTCAGTAGGCGTTTGACCATGCGATATATGGTATCGTGAGATGGAATCAGCATTTGGACATGTGATTTCACGTTGATTTCATTTCATGATTTCAAATATATACCCGTGGTATAAAAAAATATTATACATACATCTTTAAATATTGCTTTCTAACCTGATATAAATTAATTACAACCTGCTATTTATCGGCTAGCATGAGTAATAGTATTTTCAGATAGAGCTTTTCTATGGGATGTTTTAGTACTTTTAAGGCTTGAGCGAAAGCTTTTCAACTTATATATATATACATTATAATATATCCTTTCCCTCAAAAATAAAAATAAAAAAAGAAAGCTTTTCAACTGGTTAATATATCATCCTTAATTGCCAAACAATTAATGAAATAGTAGTATTGATATACATGTAAAGGATTGGATTCTAAACAATATAATTATATTCTTAGTTCAAGCTATTTATATTTTACTAAGTCTTCGTTGTCGATCATTAACGTATCAATCTACCCACACATCTGAGACCGTTTGCACTCTACTTAATTCATTTACAATTATATTTAACTGCTAATATACCTATCAATGAGTTAAATTGAAATGTTATCTCTTTGACCTTATAACAAATTCAATCCTACTATATTTTTGCTGGTTGAGCATAATTAATATTTTAAATAAAAAACTACCTACACTAGCATTTGGACTAACCATACCTACTTCGCCATGAAAAGAAACATTGATAATATAATATAATACCTGAATCTTTCCAGACCACCTAATAAAGTAAATTAAAGTAGCTTTATTAAATAATAGTGTTTTAATTTATATATGGAACATTATTGGTGTTTTTTGAGTCTATATAATAAGACGAGAAATGAGAAGATCCATAGAAAACTGAAGCCTCACTCCATATTTTCACAAAGTCATGGCTACTTCCTCTCAACCATTGTTAGATTCTCCCAAAACAAAATCCTCCTCTTCTACTAAAGCTCTCTATGTGCTTCTCTCCTTAGCAGCTATTGTGGGCTCAGTTGGATTCATTTCAATCTGGGCCATCAATCGTACATCAATTTCCTTGACAACTCGTGTTTGTGATACGGCCCATGATCAGCCATCTTGCTTAGCCATGCTGTCTGAGGTTGCACCTGCTGGTCTGATGGACACAAAAACAGTTGATTTGCTACAGATGGTTTTGCATAAATCATCGTTAAAAATCGACGAGACGATCCACTTGGCAAGCAATGTGAATGGTCGGATCAATAATGGCCAGGAACAAGTAGCTCTAGAAGATTGTTTAGAGTTGATGGATTTGTCAAGGGATAGATTAATGGACTCCATGATGGGACTTGGGAACCTAACGGCCCAAGCCCATTTTGATGTTCATTCATGGCTAAGTAGCATTCTCACCAACCACGTTACTTGCATTGATGGGCTAAATGGCCAGGTCCGGTCTATTATGGAGCCTATGTTGAATGATTTGGTAGCAAGAGCAAGGACTTCCTTGGCCTTGATGGTTGCAATTGCACCACAAAAGAATATTTTACCAACAGTTAGTGATGGGTTGCCCTCATGGGTTAGTGCTAATGATAGAAGACTTTTGCAACTTTCAGCAAATGCAATAGCAGCCAATGTTGTAGTGGCTAAAGATGGCAGTGGAAAATACAAAACCGTAAAAGAAGCAGTTGCTTCTGCTCCAGATAATAGTAAGACTCGATATGTTATTTATGTCAAAAAAGGAACTTATAAAGAAAATGTTGAGATTGGGAAAAAGAAGAAGAATATAATGCTTGTGGGTGATGGCATGGATGCAACTATTATCACTGGCAACTTGAATGTTATTGATGGCTCTACAACTTTCAAATCTGCAACTGTTGGTAAATATCTCATTTCTCACTATACTCTTTTGACTTATCTTGTTTGGTCTAACAAAGAGGCTTGGATTTTGACATAAAGATGTGTTTTGAAAAATGGATGAAGTTGTTTACTCTGTTAAATTCAGCTGCTGTTGGGGATGGATTCATAGCCCAAGATATACAATTCCAAAACACAGCAGGGCCACAAAAGCACCAAGCAGTGGCCCTTCGTGTTGGAGCAGATCAATCCGTTATCAACCGCTGCAAAATGGATGCATTCCAGGACACTCTCTATACCCACACACTCCGTCAATTCTACAGAGATTGTTACATCACTGGCACTGTCGATTTTATCTTTGGTAACGCAGCAGTTGTGTTCCAAAACTCTAAACTGGCAGCGCGAAAGCCCATGAGCGGACAGAAAAACATGGTTACGGCTCAAGGTCGTGAAGATCCAAACCAAGTTACAGGAACTTCCATCCAGAATTGTGACATTATTCCTAGCTCGGACCTTGCACCAGTAAAAGGGTCCGTGAAGACATATTTAGGCAGACCATGGAAAGCGTACTCGCGGACAGTGTACATGCAGTCCAACATTGGAGACCATATTGATCCAGCAGGTTGGTCAGAATGGGACGGTGATTTTGCATTGAAAACACTGTATTATGGTGAGTACATGAACAAAGGAGCTGGTGCTGGAATTAGTAAGAGAGTAAACTGGCCTGGTTATCATAAAGCCTTAACTACATCTGAGGCCACAAAATTCACTGTGGGTCAGCTGATTCAAGGAGCAGCATGGTTAAAATCTACTGGTGTCTCTTACACTGATGGGTTGTGAGGAACTTGTTTAATTCAAATATGTGTGCCATGTATTGCTAGTAAAGTTTTAGATGTTTTGGTTGCTTTTTGTATGTTTGTTCTGTGATGATAATAATAATATGCTGCTTAGTTGTGGCTCTGATGACTGAACCATGCCACAATTTAAAGAAGGTATAAATTAAATTATTTAGAATAGATGCTACTGGTGATTGCATATTGAATTAACGTTACCCAGAATTACAAAGCAATTAGCAAATCAAATAATAAGATGCTCCTATTTCCTTCGTTAAGGCAAGACCACATTCAAATCAACTTGCATCACCAATAATTTTCTCTCTTCCACATTTCCACTCACACAAACGCTGTTTTTTCATCGCTTGATCAACATCAATGCTAGCTAAACTAGCCGTAGTTGAGGCGAAATATGTCATTCTGCACAAAGAAGCTTCCTTCCACAGTTGGGATCAAGTGAAACATCTGCGATAATGCAATTACAAAAATACGTTTAGACTTACTTCTACAAGTAATTCATCTTTAAGATGGTCCAGACACCACCATTATCAAAAGAATAATGAAAACAATGCAGTTGGACTAAGTCAGCCCAAAGACACTCTTAGCATTGTGTCGTACTGATCATTTTGAGCAAGGCCTGCACCGGTTTTCTCTAAAAGACCTCATAACATTAATTTTGTACTAACTTCGTTTTCTCCTCAACTTCCGATGTGTGACTTTGTTCGAACACAACAACAAATATAAAAGCATACAATTAAACAACATATATGGAGGAAAGAACAAATCGATACCTGACTAAACCTCAGGGGATGGTCCTCTCCAAGAAGTTGAATGCTACCACTGACAAAGACTATGATCCCTCCAGCAAAGGACGAAGGTTGAGAATCAATGGTGCTAATCACATGGCGGCATTGTCCAAAAGGCAAGGCATTAAGCTTAGCAGAGATATCTTCACTTCCGAGCAACTTTTGCCCCTCAAATGAGAACATGGAGCTTGGTTGATACAGAGCACCAACCGATGATCGATCACTGTCAAAAAGATTGTAGTAGTGATCCACAAATGCCCTTCCTACTATTTCTGTTTGTTCTTCCATGTCTGCCCCCTTTCAAAATTTTCAACTCACTTCCAATCGATGTCTTAAATAGTATTTCAAGCACAAAGGGGGCAAGGCTTGAGAGAATAGAATATAAGAAAGTAAATGGTTTGGCTATCAAGGAAAGAATATATATAGGAAAAAGCAAAATGTAAAAAAGGGCATCTAGGCTGCTGCATGGATACGCAAGTTCATGAAAAGACTTAAAAAATTCAAATTCATATGTACCTTTATAACTCAACGAAGGAAAGGAAAGAAGGGGCTGTTAAACAAAAAAGCTCAGCAAGATCTGCTGAAGCAAACCGACCAGCGGCCAACAATTCTTTTTTTATTGATCTTTAATGTTTTATAGACTGCACATACTGTTTTCAAGATTCAACGTATGTAAGAAAATAATATGTAACTGAAGGAAGGGGAAGGAATATATTCTTTGCAGAACAAGCGACCAACTTTATATCTAAAAAGTGAAAAAAAATTGTCACCCACCTCCACTTTTATGCAACAAAAAGAAAAAAACACAAGGTGGACCTCAAGTGCTTAATTAGCATAGGCAAGGCCAAACTTAACAATATAACATTGCATCTCTCTCTTAATGGTAGAGTAGTTCTTAAGCAACGCTTCTCCAATAATAAGCATCAAAATACCTTATATTTCCATGTTCAAGAAAAACAACTAATCCATTATACTTAGTTTTTCCTTCTTTGTTTCTATGAAATCCTTTTTTGTCAAATAGCCACATGGAAAAGTCTCTCTGCAACAATAGCATAATTATTGTGGCTAAGTCTAAAAGAATGGAAAAGAATACTGATAATCTTATATGATCAGCGAGATTCCATAACTGGTAATAAAAGACTGTTTAAATGAAGGTAAGATGGTGATTTTTGAAACGACATAATGTTCATCCGTTCCCTCGCATTTTAAGATGAACTATCAGTAAGCTATTGTATCCGGTGGTGGCAAGAGGTCACCAGTGGACAGTTTTTTTGACAGGACTATAGCTAGTTAATTGCATGATCACACTCTAATGGATTCGTTTAATCGGATTGTTGTTTTCAATCCATAAATAGGAAACTTCATGGTTACAAGACAATAAAATAACTTAAATCTTCCTTCAGAGTTTTTTCAAGGACACAACTTCTTTTTTTTGAAAAGGAAAAGAAGAAAAGACATGAATTTAGGATGAGTTATAATTGGGACTTCATCATATGTTTCCTCCATCAAACATGTATTAATAGAACATGGTACAGTTACATATATTTGCACCATCAAGATAATCAAACATGCGATAGGAAAACAAGCAAGCTAGAGGAATCCATTCTTTTCCACTTGTTTTATTTTCAACTGCACCATGAAAACTGTCCATCACCAATTTCTCCCCCTCCTCGACTCTTCACCCACCCAATAAAACCATCTATCATTATTGATAAACACAAGAAAACAAGCATTCCTCTGCATAAAATCCATAACCAGAAAGAAAAATTGTCACAAAACTTCCACAGGTTGTATAGCTTGAATTGAGATAATACAAAAGGACAACATCAAAGTGCGAATCTTTTTCATCTTTTCCTTCTTCACTAGTAATTTACTCCTTTAATGAAAGATCATTGTGTTCACTGAAAATACATAGCTGCAAAGTTACCTAAGTAATTTCTTTTAGTATCCGTTTAGACCATATCCAAGTGTCTTCAACAAAGGAAAACTACTTGCTTTACAAACATGAAAAGGAAGATGTTTTCCTGCAGATAGCAACACAAATTCAATAACAAAAGCATGGGGTAAGCAGCTGGAATACATAGTTGGGAGCCCAACTCCTATTAATAGCCGCAGCATTACTTGTATTGGTGGTTGGAAGGTAAACATTTCTTTATCAATGCTAATGTCTGTTAAAAAAACAATTAGAATTTATGGAGGAGCTCGAATTTGTGCCTGACGATGTAGGATAACAATTTACATATTAGACAATTAGATAGAAGCTAACAAATGGTGACTACAGAAATGCCACAAGATTAATGATTATGTAAGTAACTAATAAAGATAGTAAAGTTTGAGAGATATAAAGTGAAGAATTATTGGTAAGAAAATTTCAACTGGCAAATCACTACAAGATGAAAGCTCGATAAATCTAAAATGTAAAAGCTGAAACTTTTCATTCAACTACTTTTGATGAATAAGGATCAGCTCAATTGTAGTATAAACTACAAAACTCTTACCTAAGATAATAACAGCCAGACAAACTACATTGCTATCACATCCAACCTGAAGGCCAATAAGCATGAACACCATAGCCAGTCTTCCAATTATTTAAGTAAATCACCCTCTTTACCGCCCAAAACGAAACGAAAAGCCCTAAAGCCATGAGCAAACTCTGTGTTCCCCTGTTCTTCAGATGAAGCAAAACATGAGTCATTAGTGCCAACAACAATCCAACAATCGTGTACAAGAATCCAACAGCAAAACCTTCAGCTCCTAACTGCATCCCTGATCCTTGGTAAAAGATATGATACTTCCCTGGATCATTTTTATCAATCAAAAACAGAGGTGCTTTTCTAATTATAGTATACATTGTCCCTGAAACACTGAAGAAATACACTAAAATCGACGCAACCATCCATATATACTTATTCTGCAAAAGGGTGTTTCCAATAACAAACTTTTTCACCAAAAATGGACTCCAAATCAAAAACCCAGCACCAATAATCATCATCATTTTCTTCGGAATAAAAGGGGGCGCATGAATTGGACCCAAATTAACATCCGCATTCATCTCCACAAACTCCTTCATCGAGTCAGCTCCCATAGAGTAACCAGAAGCATCCATTTTAATACAATCCGTTTTAACATCGGTCACATAAATGGGTATTAATCGAATGTGGGGTAAAGCTTGAACATCAAAAAGCTCGAAGGAAGACTTTGATTCTTGAAATTCTATAATGAAGAAGAAAATCTGAGTGTTGTTTTGGGGGTTGTTGGTGAGGAAAGAAGAAGAGAGAAGGGAGAATTCATATTTGATACTAGGGATTGAGTTATCGGGTTTAGAGTGGAGTTGTCTTGCGTCAAAGAATATGAGGGATGAGAATGGTTTAGGGGAAGGAATTGAGAGGATGCGTTGGAGAAGGGGATCTTTGAGGTGGATCAGACCGAGGGGAGATTTTGATCGGAGATGTATCAGCTCAGAGAGTACGTCATCGGAAGAATTGGAATGGGTAGTGATGGGTGAGAGGAGAAACAGGATAGTAATGAGTAGAAAAGAAGATTGAATTGTAGAGATCGCCATTGTCGATTTCCAGGTTTCATGCATGCATGAAGCACAAATATCAAAAAGGTATTTCTTGTGTTGGATTTGCAAGGGCAAGAAATGGATGGGCCGATGGGCATGTGGTTTAATTTGGGTCGGGTCTTCAAAGAAAATTGGGCGGTTCGGATCCTCGTCGTCGAGTAGTAGATCAATTTACTTTGTCAATATTTGATTTTGACACGCTCCACCAAGAAACAATATAAAGAAGGAAATTTTTACTACTAATATTTATCATTCAATGTTTCGGAAAAAAAAATAATGATTATACTTAATAATAAGAGTAAATTAGAAATTAAATGTTTCTAAAGTGAACAAGTATGAATTTAATAAAGACTTTTAGTAAAATATTTTTATTGAAAATTTGTCTATATTAAAAAGGGGATTAAGATTTCTTGGTAATTTAGAAACATTATTCAAAGCTTGATTAAGGTATAAAAAGTGATTACAGCATTTGTGAATATCATCCTTGAGACTTGAGTGGGACTAGAGATTTGTTAATGGAGTAACTGGTCATTGGTAATAAATAAGAAAAGATGATTGTAGGAGTGTTTTGAGTTGAACAAAACAAAAGCATACAAAATTACAGTTTATTTATCTTGTTGGCCCTCTTGCAGAATCTTCAAAAACATATTACTAGTATTTTTGTTTTATCAGTCCAGCAAGTATAGTCTCTCTTCCTTACTTGGGTCTTTTCTGTTGTAGCACCATTTGCTGATCTTTGTATGACCAATTGCAAACCACAGAGATCTAATGTCTTCCAGTAATGGCACACCACCATCTGAAAACAGAGACATCACATAATGGGTGACGTGAATCCCAGAAAGATATTGTGATTATGTATTCGCAAGGTACTAATTTTGCAGCCTAAGGTAGCAGTTAGAATGCAGCAATTAGTCACTTCATCGACTAAATACAATTTTTCTCATTGTATGGTGTTTAAATTGTGCATAGAGAGAAAAAATTGTATGGCTACCGAAAGCAAGCATCACCAAGATCTACTCTCAGAAGAGCAACTATGCTGTACAGTATGTATTGTAAGTGAAGAGATAGAATATAAATGAGGCCAAAATGTATTATTTAGCCAAACCCAGAAATCAAACGTTTATACGCTTTTTTGTCAGGTTTAAACCCCAATTTCAACATATCATCATGCAGTCTCATTGCTTTTCTAAACTCCTGTTCCTGACATAGCCCTCTAATCATGATTGAAAAACTTCCGCTGCTTAACATATCATGTGTTCTCATGTAATCGAAGATCTTTAGAGCTTCTTCATGCCGTCTTGATTTAAACAGTCTGTCAAGTAGTAAACCATAGGTCTCTACATCTAAAGCAACACCAAGTCTCTCTAGTTCAGCATGTAAAGAAATGGCAGAATCAATCCTTCTGCTAAAGCAATAGTGCCGCACCAAAGAGCAGCAACAAAAAGATTCAAACTGAAGTCCTCTTTGAAAAATTACATTCAGAAGCTCCTCAGCTTCTTTCCACTGATGCTTTTCACATTGAGAAACTATAAATTTAGATACTTGAGATACGGGAGGTACGAATCCTCTTCCTATCAAGTCTTTCAACAAACTGCTAACTTCCACTGATGGATTTTCATTGCATAGGACACTCATAAAGGCACTATAGCATTTGTCATTGATGAGTATTTTTCTCTCGACTATAATGTTGTACATCCAAATAGCATCTTCAGCATTACCTTCCTTGGAGAATGCCCTTAGCATAGAGCCATAAGTATTGTCTTGTAGCTTAATGCTTTTTTCATAAGCTTCCCTGAAAAACAATTCAGCTGCATATGCTTTTCCCATACCAGAGTACTTTTGAATCACAGCATCATAGTCAGGTGTCACAACTTTCGGGAGATGTCCTTTTTCCACCATGGAACTCATCACTGATTCAATCACTTGGGCATTTTGATATTTGCAAGCACCATCAAGAATTGAGCTAAAAGTATTAAAGGTTGGATCAATACGTTCACTATACATATCATTTAAATAACCAAACGCAGCATCAAACTTCCCTCTCTCAGAGTAACAGTCTATGAGTATGTTATAAATAAGAGGACTACATACACCCTTGTCTAGAATAGCAACAATTTTCTCAAATTTCCCATCTTTACAAAGCATCTGAGCAATTAAAGACCATGTAACCACATTCTCCTGAACCCCATTACGAATAATAGAACCATAATAACACCAACCCAGTCTTAAATCATTCTTACTGAGCAGTAAATTAAGCAATGTATTACAACAATTAACAGACACAAAATAGCCATATTCTCTAACTATTTGATAAACCTGAAGAGCTTCCAAGAACAAACCTTTATTGCAATAACATTCAAGAACTGAGCTCAAGACTGAAGACTGAATGTGAATTTCACCAGCTTTCAATGACTGAATCAAGAAACCTACAATTTGGGCTGGTGGGTATGTTTGAATGAGAGTATCCAAGATGGGTTTTGCGTGTTTGGATAGTCCGGACCCGAGAAGTATATACACAAGTGTACAAAGAACTTTGGCATCAGGTTGGAACCCAAGATTGTTCTTGGCATAGTGGAAGAAGCGTAGAGAGACTTGTGGGTTGGTTTGGGTGTTGTGGAGGATTTGTAGGAAGAGAGATGGAGTAAACTGTGAAGAACAAAGTTTGAGGTTCTTGAGAAGTAAAGGCCATTGATTTGTTTGTCTTTGCAAGAGAATAGAGGAAATTTGGGAAACTAATTGGGTTTGTTTGAATTGGGTTCTCCAATCTTGGGACTTTTGTGTTGTTGTTACAGTGCTTGCTTTTGCGATTGATTTCTGGAAGAGAAAGAGAGCTCTAGAGGCAATGGTCATTTGAGTTATGGTGCAAGAGAATCAGTTTCAATTGGGAAGAGAGTTCCACAGAAATTTCCCTACATTTTCTGAAAGGGCCAAATTTGTAATAGGTGGCTAGTTTTTAAAAGCTTGTCAACAAGCCCAATTATAAGGGTCAAACTCGTTTGAAGTTTGTTAGCTAGGGGCGTAAATTCTATTGTAAGGGTAACGAGACTTGAATCCTGCATCATTTTGGAAAGTTGATTTGGGGCTTATATTATATTGGGTTCCGACCCTGATGTCAAAATATCTTTATGTCTAACGAGTCATATTCATAAGATCGATGGAAGACAATAGGGAAAATTGTATAAAATAGCAAACTAATAAACTAAATTAAATGAAATAGCTAGGGTTTGATTTAATTGTGCTCCATAGCAAACGTTGGCAAAAATTTGCCAGGCGTCTCTCTCCCAGAAGTCTCGCTCGCCACTCTCCCATTCTCGCATCTCTCGCTTTATACACAGAAGTGTATAATTTCTGTTTCTGTTTTGTATAAAGCGAGAGAAAATTGTATATACACATGCAAAAATGTATATCTTCGTGTTATACACTTAATTATATAATTTACAAACATTTTACTTCAAATATTGCAGAGAAAAAGGCCAAAGAATTATACAATTGTGAATTATACAATTGCAGTGAAATACAATTTTTTCTAGCTTTATACAACAGAAGTGTATATATTGTGTTTCTGTTTTTGTATAAAGCGAGAAAAACATATATCTTCTTGCTATACACTTATAATTATGCAATATACATATATTTTAATTCGATTCAACTGTATGCAAAGCTAATTATACAATTGCATCGAATTATACAATTTAGACCAGCGAATTATACAATTTAGGCCAGCGAATTATACACTTTTATATGTATAGCAAATTATACAGTTTTTATGTTTGCTATGGAACGCAATTATGCAAAGTTTGCTATATTATACAAATATGATTTTTTTGTTTGCTATATGTGAAAGTTGTCCAATTGTCCTCCTTCCATTTGATATTATTTGTTATGATTTTTATTTTTAGAGTTAAATTATAAGAACTTTGATTAACATTTTAAAATATATTTTTTCACCCTGTAATTTATAGTATTTTTTATATAGTTTTAGAATATTTAATTTTTTTTTGTTTAAAATATCGAATTAATGTGATCCAATTTACCTTTGAAAATTAGTCAAATTGACTTTCGATAAGCGCAACATGACAAACAATTCCGGACGGAGGGAATAGCAAATCTTATATTTTAAGAATATTTTAGACTTAATATCGAGGATATTTTTGAGTAAAAAAAAATAAAATTAGGCTATTCAAGATTGAACGGTGAACGAATGATAATTTTATACCAATTCAAATAATTAACAGATATTTTAGGATCTTCTCCATTCGGACTTTAATACATAGTTTTTGAGGTATAATTCTTTTTGAATTATATCATCGACGAGAGCCGAGACATCATATTTGTAATTACAATTTCCAGAAAAGCACCGAAGATAAAGAAGGGGACAGATTTAGCAGGTGAGTCATTTACTTGTCCATTTTAAATTTTCTAAACTCTTTAAGATATAATAATTAATGATATAAGTATTTTATCACAATATTCATGTTAATTGATGTTTAATCTTAGCCCTTAAGTCTTGATAAATAATCTGGTAAACAAATATTAAAGAATGACAAAATTCTCATATCGATGATTAATAAAATGGAAAGACTCCTGTATAAGGCTTGAGCAATATTTCTCCATTTGAGCTAGCTTTTAAGGTGTGAGTTAGAAATGTGACCTAATTTAACAGCAAATAATAAATATTACAAAGATAAAACATGAAAAATTCTATTAATATATTAAAAGTGATAAATAAAAACAAAAACATATTATTTGTTACCCTTACAATAGGAGTTGTTATTTTTCTTTTTCCTTAAATGACTTGCTAAATTCCAGCAATAATTATTATTTGTTTGTAAATGCTCGATAAGATTCAGTGGCAAATGCAACCAAAAATCAATACTGTACTATTTTTTTTAAGATTTAGATCACCATTGTGGTGGGGGTCAAGATATGCAACCAAAAATCAATACTTTATATTAATTAGACCACTATTGTTGTGAGGTTTATTAGGCCTTTACCCCTTAATGTGTATAATCAGCATCCAGAAAAGTGAAAATAGAGAGAGGGGGACATACATTGTCTTACTCTCCAATATAACTTGTAAGTTTCATATTTATCATTAGTGGTGGATTTTTTATTTTCACAGAATGTTAAAATTGAACTTATAATTCAAAACTGAATTTTGACTTGTATTTATAATTTAAAAATGAATTTTGAATCCCCTGATTGACTAAACTTAGTTTTTATTATTATTGAGATACACTTGAGTAATGTCAAATGTTGATGTCCTAATTTACCATTCCCCGTGTTCTTATTTTATGTCCTTGTTAAAAATAAATGTTTCTTAATGCTTGTTATTTTATAAAATCAATTTAATAAATGACATTAATTTTAATATTTTATTTTGACAATTATTAGTCTTGAAATTATGAATTTGACAAATATAGAAAAATCAAATGTTTAATTTATATTTACCGATTAATTATATTAATCAAAATAAACTAATTTATGTTTTTGACCTCAAAAAAAACTAAATAAGTGTACAGTGGTAATTTATTTAAATATAAATAGGAACTAAGGAAATAGTATCAAACTTTATTGTTTGGAATCGTTTGGTACAGTGCATAAACATAATGTTATATAGAGTGTATTGGCAATACTTGCATTAGTAATACTTTTGTTAGTAATGCTTGCATTAGTTGTACATAGAGTATTTCTTATGCATTGTTTAATTTGGTATATTAAAAATAGCACCTATTGTACAAATATAATTATTTACAAAAATATCATCCACACATATGGTGAAAAAAATGTAAAAGCGTTTTTTAGGGATATTTGCGTCTTTAAATGCTAATGCATGCATTAAATCTCATCACATTACTACACCTAAAAATCCATAATATTAGTAATACATTCTCAAATATACAATAGAGTGTATAACTAATGCATTATACATAGTGTTAGTATCATATACCACAAATATAAAATATTATAGTTGAAATAAAATGAACAAAAATGAATATATTAATCTTTAAGCTGAGGCACGGATATATCGCTCTCTTTAAGGAGATTCAAGTCCACTGCGGCATAATCTACACAGATCCTGCAGTACAACTCTTAACTTGTCCCCTTCAGGATATAACAACCCAACAACAGTGTATAACTCAAACAACTCCGGATTAGTTGAAGAGTCCAAAACTCCACAAAAGAACACCTTCCTTCAACATATAATACTCTCTTTTCGTATAGTGAATATAGTTGAAGACTTAGAATATTTTCTATGTCTCAACTCTCTCTTTCACTACACTAACCTCAATATAATACTATTATCTTTTTCACTCTACATTTTCTTGTATTTCTCTTGTTTCTTCTCCTATCTCAACAAAAATGAAGACTACACTATTTATAGGTGATGAATTCTTCGTTGCAATGAATAGGAAATAGTGGATAGTAAATTTATTAAATGAATGACTCAAATGTTACATAAATCATAAACATAAATATAGAATAATAGATGAAATGAAGGAATTATTCTCTTTTAAACAAACTAAAAAGGAAATAAGAATATTCTTTTTAAAATTGAGAAAGTACTAACAAAAGTTTACGCATAAACAAATATAATGCAACCTTCATTTTATTAATGCACCCTGCTAAACTACTTTTAATACTTCTTTAGTTGATTTAAGGTTTGTGACCCATTCTTCTGAAACCCTACCAAACGACCTTTCCTTAATATAAGGTTTGTGAGCCATTCTTCTGAAATTGTTTTCTTCCTACTTTTCCGTCTTTGGGGTTTGTGTAATTGCGGAACAAATCCCTATGAAATGTCCCGTTTCAAAATTTGAACTTTCCCTTGATTCGAAGAAGCATCTCAAGTTAATTATAATAAGGAAATAATTAAGGATAATTTTAAATGGCTAGAATTTAGTTTAAAATTATAAAAATTATAATTCTTATTTTATTTTAAAATAAATTGAATTTTTAATTTTTTAGTTAAGATATATTAAAATTAAAGAGATAAAAATATTTCAAAAAGTAAAATAACATAGATAAAATATCATATGATCAAAATGATTTTTCATTAATTAATTACGTGGCATGAGGTTAAAATGTTTAAGATGTAATATCTAGGCAAAGATGTGGCAATTGTTTGATAATGAAATTACTTATCTGTGTTCTCCTCTTCGATGACAAAAAAATTTAAATGTGTTACTAGTATGATTTTTATGAAATTTTATGTTTTTATTGTTTAATAATAATTGAAACATCTACTATTTTGGAGGAACGTTTGACTCAACGTCTTTGAAGAAAAATGGAATCTTCCTCATGTAAACAAGTTGACTTACGGAATTATTAGAACTACAAGATACTATGGTCCTAAAAAATTATATAATGTGTTTTAATTAACAAGCAAAAATGGCTAAGCTCTTCTTCCCAAATTTGAACTCACTGAATTGGTTTTAATAGTATTATGCAACATAAAACCTATATCTGTAATATTGAGATTCACAACATGTAAAGTCAATGATTACTTTAACAATAACCATGTTTTATTAGCGCCTTAATTTAAGGTTATTTTGCCCCATTAATCTACCTGATGTTTTTTTTTCTTTTGTGAAAGTAAAGGTACTCCATGTCATATTCTCCTTTAATCTATTTTATTTTTAACCACTAGTATTACTTATAAGAATATCGTGATTAAATTATTTTCATATATTCTTTGATCTCAATTTCATGTACTATATTAGTTAATTAAGAATAAAAAATAAAGATTAGCTATTAATTATACTTTAGTTTCTAAAATTAATAATTATTCTTAATTGATTATTTAATAACCACGATAACTAAAATTCATACGAAATCAATTACTCACTCCATCTTATTTATGTAGCAGCATCTTTTGTCTTCACACGGATGTTAAAAAACTGAAGTTTTTAAAAATTTATGTTTTAAAATAATTTACAAATACTTATAGCTCCATAAATTGTTATGAAGTACTCCCTCTATTTCATTTTATATGTCATTCTTTTATAAATAGTTAATTCGTAATATTTCTTATTTTATAAAATTAGTGCATTAATTATTATGTTCATCCTATTTTATTTTTATGAATTATTAACCTTAAAAACATATATTTAACCAACTTAAAAAACTAAGTAAATGATTCACTTTTATTGGTTAATTAATTAATCAAATATAATAAGTCCATTCAAAAGGAGCCATGTTGCAATATTAATAGCACTTTAGACCCCACTTTTATTTTCTGCCACCAAAATCACTTCATTGGCAGCATGGATACCCTCACACTCTCTTCGTGGGTATTTTGTAATTTTGCATGCTCTTTCTCGATGTCTGTGCTATATTGCCTAAATTACTCACTTTTAAAATTCAAATATATTGAGTAGAGTATTCGTCGTCTCTAAAGATTTATATTTAAAAATAAAAAAAATGTCAAATATATTCTATTAACTTATTACAATAATCTAAATTTGTTCTCCATCTGCGTGTAAGATCTCAATTGGTTTTTTATATTATTTTTTTGATTTAGGGAAATTGGAGTACGATACAATCTTCTAATTTAATTAATTTGCTAGTTATTTGAATTTTTACTTTTTTAATGAGATTGTAATTCTCGTCTTATAATTTTCTTTACTGCTAACCCTGCATCTTTCTTTTCATTTATTTTTTAAAAAAAAGTTCAATCGATAGAGAGAAAATATTTTTTATCTTAAAATTAACATTAAAGACAAAGATTTAACAAGTGGAAGGAGGATTTTTTTAAAATTATTTTCAATAGAGTAGTTTTTTCCCAAGAAGAGAAAACATAAATTAAGTGATGTTTGGATTTTTGTATAAATTTAGACTTTAGGAGATTATTTTATTATATTGCATTTTAGGAGAATGCATTATTTACTATACCATTTATGTAGTAAAAAATTTCAAAAAAGATTCAAATTTGAACGCTATGACTTTGTCGCTGTTAGTGTAAAAAAAAATCTTCATATCAATATAAAATAAAAATTTTAATCTATATATAATATAATTTTTCAATAAATGATATCTATATGCCGTAATTTTGTCCTAAATTAAATTGTTTTGATTTCTGAAAAAATCATTTGGATTGATATTTTTGAAAAGCATTCCATTTTTAGAATACCAAATGGTGGTACTCTATTTTTGAAATATCTTTCTAGTCCAAATAGGAAAATATTCTCAAATGAAAGCAGTTTCTTGTTCGTTCTTTTTTGTCCTTAGCCTTATATTTCGTCTCTCGAGGTAAAAAAATTATTATTTCCGATTTTGCCCTTAGGTAACAAACCGCGTATAATTAATAAAACGTTGTCATTTTTAAGGGATCCAGCCTATCTTCATTCAAAACAAAAAAAAAAACAAAAAAAAAAACACCATGGAGAGCAACGCTTCTTCAATGGCTCGTGTTCTCTTGATTTTATCAGTAATTTTTACCCTTTTTTCATCATCAAATGGTGTAGTTGGAGGTGCATTTGAAGAAAATTTCAGTAAAAGTTGTCCTGGTACACATTTCAAGACTTCTAAAGATGGACAGATCTGGTATCTTACCTTAGACCAAGTATCAGGTGATTAAAATCCTATAAAATTGAAACGCATTTTATTTTGTTTTTTTGAATTTTGAATATATTTCAATTTTTTTTGTGTGTGGTATGTTAGATTGTGGGTTCATAACAAAACAGAGCTATAGATTTGGTTGGTATAGCACAAAGTTGAAATTAGTAGGAGGTGACTCTGCTGGTGTTGTAACAGCATTTTATGTAAGTTCACTTCAAACATTTTGAGCATTTTTGTGGGAATTTTTTTTAATGTTTTTTTTTTGGGGGGGTTACAGATGTGCTCAGAAGTAGAGGCAGGGCCATTGAGAGATGAGATAGATTTTGAGTTCTTGGGAAACAGAACAGGGCAGCCTTATCTTATTCAGACAAATGTGTATAATAATGGGAGTGGTGGACGTGAAATGAGGCATCAACTTTGGTTTGATCCTACTCTCGACTTTCATACTTATTCCATTCTTTGGAACTCTCATCAAATTGTGTAAGTCTTCTTTTTCACTCTCTAAGTTGATTTTTGTTTTCCTTTTTTCTATTCGATATTCAATCATTAAACTAATCGAAATTCGCGTTGGGTAGATCCATTAAGAAGGTAAAATGTTTGCTACATTCAATGTACTTCATCCATATGCGCATAAGGATTAAAGTAAATTAATCAGAATTCACGACCAGTAGATCCATTGTAAATGTAACCTTTTTTTATGCTAGAAAATTACATATATGATTACTCTTTAGTTTTTTGTTATGATTACATTTTTTACCGCCATTTCTAGGATCTAAATCTAAGAAATCTGGTTAATGATATAAAAATTCGAACCATCTTACTACTCCCATCTAGGGTACTTTTTGTTTCTCTAATTATATACATAAAGGTACCACAATACTATAATAACAAATCTTTCAAAGAAAACAAAAATGGTCATTTAAAATTGCGACTAACATCAAGATACTCGTGAAATGGATATGTTGAAAACAAATAATTTCAAATTAAAGTGTAGTTGATGATGACTCGATCAAGTATCAAATACATTCTTGTAAATGCAGATTTTTTGTGGATAAAGTACCAATAAGGGTATACAAGAACGCGAATCACACAAACAATTTCTTTCCAGCCCAGAGGCCGATGTACGTGTTTTCAAGCATATGGAATGCAGATAATTGGGCTACTAGAGGAGGCTTGGACAAGATAAACTGGGAAAATGCACCATTTGTAGCATCTTATAAGGATTTTACCATAGACGCTTGTCCATGGAAAAACCCTTACCCTGCTTGTGCTTCATCCACCACACAGCACTGGTGGGATCAGAACAATACTTGGCACCTATCAAGTAAAGAGAAGATTGATTATGCTTGGGTTCAGAGGAACTTTGTGGTTTATAATTATTGCCAGGATACTGTGAGGAACAAGTACAAGCCTCAAGAGTGTTGGTTAAATCCATTGGACTAATATTAAACATTAGAAAAAATTCATTGGTGAGAGAAAAATCATAGTAGTATTTTGATCTTGATTCTGAGTGTATATATTGGACGATTGAGCCATTGTAGATCCATCGATTGATATATTGTAAACCATCGGCATTACTACTATTGGAAAGTGAAAAGAGTGGTTCACTATATTTACAAATGTTATAACGATATTCTTAATGTAATCAGTATGTTTTATTCAAGGAAGTTAAGATTTCTATTTCTCATAGATGTTTAATAGGTAAGGGCTCCTCTGTAAAATAACATCTGGTAAGTTTCCAAAATGATCATTAGCATTATGAGATTGATAATGCATTCAGCTTAAGGGTTGGAAGTTAAAATTCTAATTCAATTCCAGCTCTAGGAGTTTTGAGATGAACGAAGAACATGGTGATGAGCGCGGTAATTACTAATTACACAGCAGACGTTATAACTTGTGAGAGCATGGAGTAATGAAACATGGCACATGGCACTAAAATAACCAGAAATTGCAGTACAAATTTAATGTGATGGACATGTCACCTACCTAGATGAAGATTTTTAAGTTATGGAAAATTATGATTCTCTCACTTGGATTAATCAATTCATGTAGTTGTACCGTTGATTTACAAGGCCTTTCATGTTCATAAGACGAATTTTTATTATTAAGTTATCATTTGATTAATTTATATTTATTTATTTATTACTAAACACTTTTACTAAGTGTGTTTACAGGTACACAGAGTTGCTTCCTATGAAGTCATTCGGAAAAGCTCGAATTATATTTTTATTTCATTATTATGTAAATATTGACTTTAGGCAAACCTTAGGCCGATAATTATTATTTTATTTTATTGTGTATATTGCATGTTTATTATATTTATACATTGTTTTATTCTTCTCAATTTGAAAAAATGAACTCAGTCGGGAGCCACAGTTGTGGATTTCGAAGAGTGCCTAATCCCTTCCTTTCGGAATAACTTGAACCCCTTACCTAGAATCAAATTGGTTTCGTAGACAATTCTTTCAGGTTAATTAATTAATCGGTTTCCTAGTTTTTCCCAAAAAATTAGGTGGCAACTCCCTTTAATCCTTTTAAACTCATTTTACCACTTTTTAACCCCTTTTACCCATTTTAAAAATTATTTTGACAAATTCTTTTTGACTTTGCTCCCATTCGAAGGACGTTTGTTTTCAACATCAATTTTGTACTACTACTACTACTAGTTATTACAGTGCCAGAAGTAAAAGTGAATTAAAAAAAAACAGATATAAAGATGAGGACGTTGCTTTTGAAAATCGTTACTTCAATTTGTGGGACAGATTTGAGGAGCCAACTTATAATTTCCTAATGAAGTTGTTTGTTATGGGGAGGAGAAGGACCACACAATTTACTTATTTGTCGCCATCTCATAAAAAGACAGCTTTTTTTTTTGTCACGGATCACTGGTACAATTGTACATGTCTAGCATATGGGCCTAAGGCCTCCATACACAATTTGATATTGCAATGCCCTGTTACTAGCACCAAAAGGTATGAATTCAAACTTATTTTCGTATCAATCGAACTGAATGCTGATGATGCGTTTAGAAAAATAAGTAGGAGTAAAAAGAGGTGAAGTATAGGAACGATCATTAGTTTCTGAGTTTGTATTTGCAAAACTTTACAAACATAAACAGAATTCAGTCAAGCATTGGCTCAACAAAGAGGACGTCAATCAATGAAATTATGTGGAAAAAGTTTAGATTGATTGAAACAACTGTAAATTACATATAGTTTTGCGTTTTGTTTACTTATATTAGACTAGATGGTTCTTCACCCGTGCTGCGCGCGGGACCATCAATCAGGGGCTCCGTGATGGGTATGGTTTCAGCCGAACCCCCTTATATGGTTCAAATTTTTTTTATGTATATATAATATATGTCAAACTCCATCAGTTAGTTCATGTTTAGTTCTTTCTATTTTATAACCCTTATTAAAAATCATAGCTCAGCCAACAATGTGGATGCCTTTTATGGTGAGCAGGACAATAATTTAGTTTTAACAGTTTTTGTAAGACCAAATTATTGCACTGCTAGGTAGACGAATAAGTAGCTATTACTTCAATGACACCAAAGAGACGAAACAAACACACCAAATTTTCAGACATTGAAATGACATCAATAAAAATATTCAGGAAAATGCCAAGCTAATACAAAGAGCAAGATAATTTACAAAAACAATTCGAAGTACTAGTTTACCAATTTTTGTGGATAATTTACACAACTCCGGAGTTCTCTATGACCAGGCGTAAACGATGTCACATATTACTAACTAAATAATCGGGCAGATCAAGTTTCAAGTATGCAACCAGCGTCGCACAACCAAAGAAAATGAAAATACTCTAGTAAAATAGAGTAGTTTTTTTTGTTTGTATAACAGCTGGCAACAATTACGAATTAGAACTAAGCATCCAGCCACATCCAGTAATAAATAGATGTTGGGAAGTAATAGTAGTATACAGTCAAAATGTCCTAGCAAAACCCACTATAGGAAAGTCGAGAACTAATAGAGGATTCCATTAGCTAGCTGCATTTGCCGAATTGTACTTGCACTGCAACCATATCAAGCGCCTCTCATTCTTCAGAGATATAAAAGTTTCTCTGGCATTTGAATTCTCGAATAAATCCAATGCGAAAAAGTAGATACTTTGATCTACACCTTGCATTTCATCTAATACTTTTATGCATTTGCTTATAGCAAAGCGTTCCTCATTCCTCATAATGGCAGCTGCCCTCATCTTTGAAGCAGCTGCAATTTCCAGCATTGCATCAACTATGGCATCACCAGTTGCCTTGCGACTTCTCTTGCGACGACCTGAATTTGGCGTTACAGTTTGATGCTTATTGTGCCCATCTAACATGTTTAAGTCTTCTCCTGAGCCTGAAGAAGCATCCTCCTCCACCAAAGCAGGATCAACAGACATGGTGAAATGTCTTTGCATTACCAGGCAGGCACAGGATTTCTACCTCCTACATTAATCAAACAAGCACATGATCACAAATTATTTAACTGAGAAGATAAATCAGGCACCCACACAACCAACTGTTGGAGTTTATTCTTGCCCTAGTTTGGAGGGAGGAAACAACAAAGAGACATAAGACATCCATTTGTACAAACATCAAATACCAAAAAAAATGCATGACTGCGCTATTTGTTTCACAATTTAAAGTTGTCAAATGTTGAATCCTGGTTTGTGTACTCCATGGCTACTTGTCCTTGGGCATCCTAGACACTTGTAGACTCGCATTGTAACTACTCCCTCCGTTTCAATCTATGAGAACCTATTTCCTTTTTCAACCATTTAAAAAAGAATGATATTTGTGTGGCTATAGAAGAAAATCACTAAGAGTAAAATGGCATACTTAAGACCACAAATTTTTCAATACTTCTATAACCACACTTTACATGTTTAGTACCCCAAGTTTCAAAAGTCTTCATTCTTTTAATTTCAAAAGTTTTTCTATCCCAAATGCCAAAGATGTTAAAAGATACTCCTCCATCCTAAATTCCTTGTCATGTCCCTTTTTTGAGAGACCAATTTTTATCATCAAGAAGAATTGGAATTTATTCTATTTTTCATATACTTTTAGGATATGTAAATTTTAAAATTTTACAAAAGATTTTCAATTAATCAGAGATACTGCATAATGGGAATACCCAATAACAAGTATAAAGATACATTTGATGTGTTAAAGCATAACATCTACTTTACAGACAAACAGTAAGAGATTTTGTCAATTTGATGTATCAAGAAAGAACAATTTTTTCCTAATACTAAACAGGATAATTTGGTAAAATCAAAGAATGGTTTCTTAATGATTGTGTCAAATCAAAAAGTAACAAGTAAAAATGAATGGAAGGGATACAACACAGAATCGTTATTGTAGTAGTGAAACACAGAAAAAAAAAAACAGAAACTAGTGCAGCGAATACAGAACACAGGGCTAAAAGACAAATCCAAATCTATAGAAACCCATCTAGAAAATCTTAGTCCACAAAAGCAAACCAAACACAACTCAACAAGTGATGTTGTATTTATCACTAAAAACTACCCAACTTAAACATTTTCCTTTTATCTGTTTAGAATGAGTTTTTTTTTTCCTTTTTCTTAGATAAATCAAATAGAGCCTATATTCCATTTTATCCCCCTCTTTCAGAAGAAAATGCATAATTAGACGAGATTTGCTGTATATGAGTAGCCCTTGAAAATTTATTATTAGAAATTTCGAAAATTGAAAAATCTTACCTGAACGAATTTCAGACGATGGAGGTGCCGATGGCTGAGAGAGGGGCGCTGCAACGGTCGACGGCTTAGGGTTTTGGGAGATATGTGGAAATACGACTACAATTTTTTTAAAAAATTTTCATATCAGTTTTATTAATGAGATATGGTTCTGTAAGTATCCATCTTTTGACCTTGGGCCGGGTCTATCCTACAGCTTAAGGGTAAGATCATTTGTCCCTTATCGGTCGACAAAATAAATAATAATTTTATTTTATTAGGAAAAGAGTTTGATACGTTCCTTTAACTTTATTATTTAAAGTTGGTATATTTATCGTTATGAAAGCGGCTCATATAAGTGAAATAAATCACTTATATTTTTCATTATGTTTTTAAATTACAAATACCCTGCCGTTATTTCAAAAGATCACAAATACCTTTCAAATTAATACCCCAAACTTTTAATGATATGGCAAGCCATGTGGACTACTCCCTCCATCTAAGCTGCCAACAAAAATTCTCACGTGGAATCCTAGTTGGCAGCTTTGGTGGAGAGAGTAGTCCACGAGGCTTGTCATATCATTAAAAATTTTGAATGTTAATTTTGAAGGATATTTGTGATCTCTTGAGATAACGACGGGATATTTTTTATCTGAAAATATAACAAAGGATATAAATAATCTATTTCGCATTATTTAAATTTTAACGCTTTTTTTGATTTAAAAAAAATTAGCAATACACCTTTTAATTAAGCGGCTCTTACGCGCAACTCCATATATTTTCCTCTGATCTCCACCGCCCCGTTTTCGCATATATTATTCAACCCTCATCAATTATTTTCCTTCTTGGCCGGAGTTGAAAAACTCTCTTTCTCTGTCGCAATTTGAATCAAGCTCGCCAACTGCAATTATGGTTTGCGATAAGTGTAAGTCCAAATTCCCCTCTTCATTCACAAATTGTTCATTACAAGCAATTTATGAGCAATTGATTATGACCTAGGGTTTCATAAATTGTATTTTCAGGTGAGAAGAAGTTGTCCAAGGTGATTGTTCCTGATAAATGGAAGGAAGGTGCCAGCAACACTACTGAAGGCGGAGGCCGTAAGATTAACGAGAACAAACTGCTCTCCAAGAAGAAAAGGTTACTCTTTGTTCTTCCTTTTATTCTTTTCGTTTTGGTTAATCGCTTTAACCAGTCCGTCCTGAGAGTGAATTTCAGTCTCCTTGTAAATTTCCCTTTTAACTGACCTTAGAAGGGAAGGAGAATAACTCAGAATCGTATGCTTGCTTTTTTTAAGGGAATTTTGTTTTTTGATTATATGCTCGCTTTCTTTTAGGAATTTCTGATTGATCTGTGATGCCAGTCAATTGAGATTCATTATAACATACCAAAACTTTCATCAATCAGAACTCAATTACTTTCTTTTCTAGAAGGTTCATTTGTTAAATTACTGAGTAGTCAGGTTTTTTCGAATGCTGGTCAGTTTCGACTGATTAGCTGTAGTAAATATGCGAACCTGAGTAGCACCCAAGTGTGTGACCTAGGGATCAATGAAGTGGGTGCAAACCATGGAGACCAAGGCTCTAAAATCAAGCAGAATCTAAAGAACGCTAAGCATGTCTTCCAATGTACCTGCCCGTTGGTGGGCAGAGTTGCCCAGTACCTGGGCTGGTGGGAGATAGAAGGTGCCAGTGAAATTGTATGGAAACCAACATCATTACAGATAGAAGTAAAAATTACTGACTTGAGTACTTTAATCTTAGCTGTATTATTGTTTGTAGATGAAATATAATTCATTTGGCTGAGAGATTTGTATTTCTTATTGGGGTGCTTGTTTTTCAAACCAATGAAGGAAACAGTTGAGTAGATTGTGAGGGAGAGAGCACAATCCAAAAGTAAGGTGTATGCTAAGAGGGAAATTCAAGTCCTTTTCTCATCCCTTTTTTGAAAAGCCCTCACCTGTCCACCCCTCCCCCCCTCTCCAAAGGCCCACGCTACACACACTGAGACACATGAAACATGAGAGTCTTGCATGATTCTTTCTGATCTTGGAATTTGCTAAATCTAATCGTTAAAGGTTGAAATTGTGTGTGTAAGTAGTTCAGACTGAACTGCATGATCTACCTTCAATTAAAAAAAAAGGGAAAATTTACTCAAGTAAAATTGAACAAGTTCCACGTAGATGTCTGTGACAAATCTTCATTCTGATTACTCATGTTATTGACACCTTCAATGTTGGAAATAGTGGTTTGAGCTAAAAGCAAGGTCTGCCTGAATTACTGCAGTAGAATTCAATATAAGATAATCAGTATGAAGTCAAAGAGATGTTGTACTAGCAGAAATGAATCTCTGAAAGCAGGAAAGAGGAATGAACGAAAACTTCGGCCGGTGCCTATTGGAAGGGTATTGGATCTCATCCAAATACCCGGTACCATGTGAAAATAGGGAAAGGGGAGAGATACTCTAATTGAATGGGATTATTACGGCAGAAGCAAACATTGTGTTGAAAGTTTCTCTTGTAAATTCTTCTAAGAGCTCTGTCTTTGAATTTGATAAGTTCAGATGCTGAACAGTTACGATAGTTACGAATATGGTCAGTTTGGTTTATACCCCCTCCCACACAATATAGGTCATAGGATAATAGTCATTATCAGGCCAAGGGTCGTGGGATCGAAACCGAACAGCTGAACAATTGTTTATTAAAAAAACGTTTAGAACAAGTTGTTTTCCTCGGATTTTCTTTGTATGAGACATGGAATTACAGTTGGATTGGTACACCTCTGGAAGAGGAGCAAGATTGTACCCACCTTTGTGGAGAAAGAATGCAATGCACTATTTAGGCAAGAATATTGGCTACAGTATGCTTCTCTTAGACCATAGAATCAATATAAGTTCTAGAAATCTCAAATAAAAAAATAGAAATCATTGTATTGCAATGTTTAAAGTGATACGTGGATAGCCTAAGTTGATGTTCTGAAGTGCTTTGGAACCATTTTCACTCTTTAGTCATCAGCATCCTCTGGTAAGTGTTGTGCTGAATGAGAACTGTTTTATATGATTTGTTGGGATATCAAATGCAGTTTGATTGTATTTGTTATCGTTTTGATACTTTCTTACCAGGGAACTACTTGTATTGCAGGTGGTCACCTTATGGAAATACAAAGTGCACTATTTGCAAACAACAAGTGCATCAAGATGGCAAATATTGTCATACCTGTGCTTATAGTAAAGGTAATGAAGAGTACTTTGGAATTGCATATGATTTAATATTAATGCAATTCTAGTTCCAAATGATTTACATTTAGGGTATCGTTACTTTATGTCTTGTCTAAAGTGTTTTCCCTGTGCAGGAGTATGTGCAATGTGTGGAAAGCAAGTTCTTGACACCAAGCTATACAAACAGAGCAATGTATGATGTGGACATGGTTGACGAACTAACTTCAAGGTTACCTGAGCACGCTTATCTTAAGGATTGTTCTTACTTTGTGAATGCAATGAGAACCATTTGATTCCGTATCCATGATTCTGTAAAAATACTAAAATAGCTTGTCCCGTATGAAGCGCTGTAAAATGGGTGATCTTTTGAAACATAAATTACAGTCTTGTCTTTGCAAATTGATTTTCTGTGAGAAGTTCAGGCTTGTTATCAATCTGGAGTCTCTTAAAGTTTGTTCGCAGTACATAGCTATGTGGCAAAATACTTAGATTAGCCTTGTTATTGACATTAAATCGAGGAAAACAGTTGCTAACCAATTCTACAAGCTGACTACTTAAAAAAAAGTTCTTTCATATTTTAACCAACTTGAAATTACTTTCATTCTTCATTTCTGGTTGATGAAAACGGTTAAATATCAAAGGAGCATTTTTGCCCTCCGATGGTTGGAATGGCATTCAACTCACCCTACATGGAGGGAGGTGCACTCAAAATTTTGATCTCATATATGCAGAAGTTAATGCAGATAGAAAGCATATAGTCGAGAGGAGCTAACACGTTCAACTGGCAATGACAGACCTGCCATTTTCATGTTCACTGTTGACCAGTTAAGACTATGGTACATACAAATACTACATAGCCAAATATGAGGTTCACTATATGGAACAGAATTCCTGTTTTTTCAGAACATATAGATGCTTCAACACATTCTAATCTAGCATTACAACAGCAAGTAGGGAGCAGCACTCGTCCCCCAAAATTGCTCCAAATGCAATTTGCTTGTATCTGTCTCAATATGTTTTCTGTATAGTATTATTTTGAGTACTAATATAGCTATGACACTGACCGTGAAAATCCAAGTTCTATGACATACTTATCAATTCAATAGCTCTCCTTGTCAAAAGAATTTTGCTTTCTTCAATAATTTAACATTAGACTTCCTGCTTCATGTCTCAGAATACTCCCCCATCAAAACTGTTCTCATCCTACACATAGCTTTGAGTAAAACCAAAAACTTTTTATCTTCGGCGCTTTGATTCCTTGCGCATCTCAGCCACATAGCTTTCAAAGTTGGACTTCTCCCAAAGCCGTCTTTCAATAAGATCTTCCTTGGTTGATTCGTCTGATGAAAGAAGCATGATTGGAAGAAATCATAAACAGCAAGAAATTAAAAGAAACTTAAATAAAAACAATATATTGGTAGTATGCCAAGCAGCATTAATCGGGGAAACATTTGTAAAAAGCATCACAATCGCATATATATCCCAAAAACTTTATCTACATTTCTCAAGATATGCACATGCAATCTGAAAGTTTTTTGCTTTTACCTTGGCCATCTACATTACTCAACACTACCACGGTGTTCGTAAGCACAGGAAAATCAGTTTGTCTTACCAATAGATATCCATGAATCAAGAGAAGCCCGAAGAGACCTTCGTGTCAAATAGGAGGCATCTTCCCATGAATATGGAGCATGCTTGATATTGTACCTCCAGAACCAACATCCATACCAAAGTAACAGCTTCAGAAGACATATGACGAATGTCAGGAACCCTAAATTTGGATCGTATTTTCATTTCATTGTTATGCATAAAACACCAAAATGCTACTACCTTTCCCAGAGTGTAAGGAAGAAGTATAAAACGGATTCCAATTAGTTCCCAAACAGAAGGCTTTTCGGTGCCCTTTATGTCCAAGTTGAGTTCCTTGCCAAGTTCTTCTTCCACCTTCCTGTCACAAATAGCAAATTCGGCTGATAAACCCAGATTTAGCAAATAAGCAAATTTGAATGACAGCCCTTATGAAAAGAATAGTATATTTCATCAAGCTAAACCAGAAGATTCAGGTTGAATAGTCAATGAACAAAAGATATGCTCATACTTGTCCATCGGCTTGTTGCCCTTCTTCCTATTAGTCATTCCTCCAGTGCGTTGAAGCTCCAAAGCACGTAGCTTGTTTTTATAAGCTGGTGTTTTCTTGACCATGTCAATAGCCTGATAAAAGAGGAAATCACAATTTATAACACATGGCAAAGTACTAGTAAGAAGCCAAAAAAGAACTATTTCCATCTGCAACTATAGGTCACTCTTTTCTACTTTTAGCTTAAGCTAGATATTACTGTCTCACAGAATTCAACATAAGGAGAATTCTATTTTATTTTTTTTATTTACCATGATGTAACCTTTCAATATATTGCATGCTTTTGGAGTCCAACTGCTGTTTTGCAATGTTTCCACCCAAAATCATTTTGAATTTCCATTACAAATCAAACTAGGTAATGCAGAAAAGTGAAGAAAAGAATATGTAAGAAACCTCTTTATATTTTATTGTAAATCTTGGAGTGTATCTAGATGATTGATTATTTAATATTAAATTGGAAAAATCTATGGTATCTTCCTTGCCTTAGAATCTGCCTCATGTTGGTCTTATTCTTATTGGCATGTATGCAATTTTTTGGCAGCAACTGAATCTTCCGATGCTCATTTAGAAGAGGGTAGAGTTCTATTAGAATCATGCCAAAACTTCCTGAAGCTTCTGTTGCTTCGAAGGTGTTTTCTGCAGACTAAGATCAAGGGTGTACAGCTACAGCATAAAGTTCACAAAATCTCATCCTTCTTCCTCTTAAATTTTCAGAACAGTCACAGTACTTGTCATTAACTCTACCTAATTAGGATTCACAAAACATAGTAGGTTCCAAACCCTGATAAAGGTGGAGAGTTGCAATAGGTGGATAGCTAGAGTAAAAGTGGTAGTATTATGATTGATTTTCTCTAAATAAGGATAGATGCACGGTTAGTTGGATCATTCTTAGTAACACCATTTTTTTTAGTTAATGTATTTCTCCTAGTTCTCCAGACTCTTCAACGATATACCTGCTATTGCTGTCCTAATTAACTCATCCGAGTACACTACTTTCTCACGTTCTGGCCACAAAATAAGACTTGAACAATCCAAATCCATATTTGCTCCGCTTTCACTTCTGGTGAATCATATTATTATATTAATGACAATAGGTGCATCAGAATAGGATTACAGGAGTAACATGGCTAGGGGACCAATTTTCTAGTTAAGTTATTGATTACTAGTTTAGTTATTAAATATTATCCTCAAATGTATCTATAGAAAAATAATAATAATCTACAAACAGTCAAACAAACAAATACACCTCGTAAGATAGTCGATAGATAATCATAAAATGATGCATCTTCATATCAACTAGGTTTACCCAGACAAATACTCAAGGCACACACTTACTTATACATAAGAATCATCTCACTTAATGTCATCGATCATCATAAGACTGTTCTTTTCTTTTATTGTCTAAGGAGCAGTCTCTTAGATCGTCAAACTATAAAATGTCATCACGGGGATTTTACATTTTTCAAATCATAAAACTAAAATAATTTAGGAAATCAAGCAAAATAAAAGTCAGGACAACACTCTTCAAATTTATTTTTTTTGAGAAGGACAGCATTCTTCAATTTCCAGACTATAATACAACAATCTCGTCTTTAACCATTGATTGCTAATGCAGCTTACAAACTGAGAAATCATAGTGATGAATGTTTAGTACTATTACTTACCTGATTATATCTTGTCCACTGATTCAGATACTGAAATATTGAGACTATCAAAAGAAGACCAACGAGGACAGCACGGGTATCCTATAATTTCAAACACAAACAGCTAAGTGAGTATAAAATGAACGTTACATGTATAATGAAATCTCAAGATCAAAGTTTCACCCATATGAAGTGTTGATAAAAGAATACAAATATCTGGAAGGGAATAGCAAAAGACTCACCGTTTTGTGACCATAGTAAGCATGGTAATACCGTGCTGTATTGTAGAAAAACTGAAAATTCAAAAGCATAAGAAAACACATGAGTATGCAACCTGATTATCATTTGTCAAATGAAAAGTGTAATAGCATTGCCCAAGAAAGTTCAATACACATAAGCTGGACTCCAAGATACTACATAAGCTAGACTACAAGATACTACTAGGGAATAAAAATGTCAGCACTAGGACTCCTGGCAAAATATTTATGCAAATAAATATGTAACCAAAAGAACAATGGAAACTAACCTCCTCTGGATGGGCAAGTGCATAATCATACTGCTCCCTTGTGGCTTCGTTTTTCAAAATCTACGGGGAAAATCAACCCTTTAATATTTATCAAAATAACATACTACTCCCCCCATCCCAACTATATGACATCCCAAACGGTTAGAACATGTTCCATATTTCCATTAGTATCTTTAACAACCTTTTTGTTCTTCTCTATAAAACATAACCTTTTTACCAAGTAGTATAACATCTTTGACCCCTTCCAGTCAAACAAAAGATATAACATGGACATAAAGCTAGCATTTGTGTTAGATTAGATGCATCTCGCTTATCGAAAACACAATGTGCTGACCAAGGCGACAAGAAAGCTCTTTTTTTTACCCAGTATGAAATGAATACTCCATTAGTATTAACCCAAATTCACTCAAGTTATGACACTTTCATTTAATTCTTCTTCTGGGCTACCTTTTCTTGCTTCAAAAATAAGCTCTGCAGCTTGTTTATCGTTGGATTTTCTTTTTTGAATGCACATAATTGAAATCCCAATTTGATATGCTAATAAGTTTCACAAATTACTGAAGCAAACAAAAGAACACTAAACCTCAGAAGCAGAACATTAATTACCTCATAAGCATTTGCAATTTTCACAAAAAGCTTCTTTGATTCTGGATCAGGGTTTTTATCTGGATGACTAAACAACACAATTATCAATAACTTCCCAATTCAACCAAATAAACAAAAATTAAAATCAGTTGAGATAAGCAAAAAAAAATTTACTGTTTTAGAGAGAGCTTGTAATAAGCTTTCTTGATTTCAGAAGAATTGGCATTTTGAGTGACCCTGCAAAAAAAAAGAATAAGTGAAAAAAATATTAAGAATTAGAAATGATGATAGTTTAAAAGGAGATAGATTACCCAAGGAGATCGTAACAGTCATCTTCGTCACAGTATATGGAGAAAGAAGGCTGAACAAGAAGGGAGAGCACGATAGTAACTGTGAGCGCGAACCAGTGGATCGCTATTCTTCGCGCCATCTCCGATCGTCGGCGTTTTTCTCTCCGTCTCCGACTAACCCAGATTGCGTTCTATATGAAGGCTGCTTTATTGTGATTTTGAAATTACTTTTTTGTCCTTCCGTCGTTGACTTTTCCATACAGTCAAATAATCTCAACAAGCCTTTTAATTTGTAAATTTTAGTTGCGGCCGTTCAGAAGCACACTAGAGCCGATATAATTTGGATCGCGATTGCATAACTTATTAAGGGATGATATTTTCAATAACATTTTCTCTGTACTCTACGCTCAAAAAATTTTATATAGTTAAAAGAAATAGTAATTTCATCGTCCACCACTTTAGCATAACCATGTTGATAATAACCCTTTTAATTTCACTACATGTCCATATTGATTTTTTTAATGATAAATTAATTTTTTATTCTCAATAGCTAGATAATTAAAATTGAAACTAAATTAATAACAGGAACAATTTTTAGTAGCCAAAACGTGACTAGAAATAATGCAACTTGCCAGTGCCATCAATGCAACACAAAATAAAATATTTAAATACAACACAAAATATTTTTGAAAGAAACTGGTGCCAGCCCTACGCCCATACCTTCGGTTGGAAGGTCCAAGGAGAATTCGGTTGAGCCCATTAATTAATATACTTATTTTTTTCAATCGTTGTCTGTAGTTTATATTGAAGCTTCAATTAAATTTGAATTGTGCTCTACAAGATTATTCACGGGGTGGCGCTCCCATAACATTTTCTTCATATCCAGAGGCTCGAACCCGAGACTTCTAATTATGGGTGAAATACTCTCACCACTCACCAGTGCCACTCATGTTGGTAAATAAATAGGAAACATCAATTTTTTAGAAGGTGATTTGCACAAATAAATAGGAATATTTAAGGAAGTTGTTTAAATTTTCACTCTGTTTAACAGAATTATTGCTAAAATAATCTCCGACATCATAACTTTCACAAGCGAATCATAACATGTTCACAAATTATGCGAAACAATTAAAAGTAAATTTGCACAAGTTATGTGTAAAGACGGGTTATAACTTTAGTACAATTGTTTACGAGTTTTATCAAAATTTGTCGTGTTCACAAATTAAATATTAAAGCTATTAACAAGACTTCATACTGTCTATCAAAAAAAATTAATCAAGGGGTCAAAATCGCTAGTAGTTTAGCGATTTTGATTTCACTTTGTTACTCTATTAAACGGTCAAAATCGCTGATTTATCAGCGATTTTATCCAAATTTTTTTTATTTTTTAAAAGTAAATCGCTGTTCGTGAACGTTTATGGGGATTTTTTTTTATAAAAAAAAACAAACTCACTCCCATAAACATTTTTTTTTTCATTTTAGTAGCCTTTGTCTATTCATGCTACTAATAAAAAATAGTAAATTAATGAAGATGAGATATAATTATCTTTCCGCTTATAGAAAATTACTTAAGATTAAAAAAAAAACTTTCACCAAAATCGTTGTCAAGGAGTGATTTTTAAGAAGAAAAAAACTTTTTTTTTTGCCTAAATCGCGGCATTTAAAAAAATAGTAAAATAACTATCATTGCAGCGTTTTTTTTTTTTTAAAAAATGTTTTTCAAAAACACTGCATGGACAATAATTTTCTTTTTAAAATTGGAAAATCTTTTCGGACAAAATTACTGGTAGGTCAGCGATTTTGATTGTTTAACGGAATAACAACGTCACAACAAAATTACTATCTCACTAGCGATTTTGTCCTTTTGGTTTAAAAAAAAATATTGATATGCACTTTTAGAATTTTCGTCAATTTTTTTTGCCCTTTTGGTTTAAAAAAAATATTGATATGCACTTTTAGAATTTTCGTTAATTTTTTTTTGCTCTTTAGGCTCTGGACTCTTGCTTCTATTATCCTTCCACTCATGAAATAAACTGTTTTACAAGTCTTGATGGATAGGTAAAACTCGTATAGATGTATTATTCAATTATTCAAATTGATCACCTATTTTAATACTATTCTATTGATTTCGATTACACACCTTCCTTCTTAAAGTCATCATTTTGATAAATTACTTTCAACATATATCAATCATACAAGTTATAAGACTTCGTGTTAATGCCAGGTTCTTAACCTAGCTAGATGGTTAGATGTTGTGACTCAATATGGAGGAGGAAACAAAAAGAAGGAGAAAAAAATAAGGTCATCAAGTTAATTTAAATTTGCATAACCCGTAAAAATTGAGACAAAAAATATATTTTTGATAGCAATAAATCACAATCACAAAGCAATAAAAATATTTCTTTCCACTAATAAAGTATCATTAGAAATACTCTATATAGTAAAGTATTACTTAATTAGATTACACACATTTGCTTACATGGTAAGCAATACTTATATAGCTAGGAAGTTATATATATAAGATATGGACGTACACGTTACACTATTTAATTTTTGAAATCTAAATTGAAACTCAAAAATGTGAAAGATTGACTTATACATTTTTTTTAATTTAACAGCTCTTAAAATGTCATGACCATACATATATTATATGCATTTTTAATTGCTACAAAATTTTATATGAGTTTAGTGAGTTGAGACAAGAAACCTAGGGAGACCTACTTTATAACCATATTTCTTAACATCTTCTTGGACTTGTTGTCTGAATTCTCTAAAGGTGAATCTTTTATAAACAGAAGGCTCAAAACAGCTTCTTATTTCTGTATCATAGGATGGGCATAAGAAAAATGCTGTGGAGAATCTCTCTTTTGCTTTATTTGTAACAACTCTGTGCTCAACACTTTTATAAACACCATTGCTCCAAGCCTGCATCATGATGAGTACATAATATTACTTGCTTCGTTTAGAATTAATATATATACTGACAGTGTAAATAACTTATGATATATTAGTTACCTGAAACAAATCACCAATGTTGATAATTAGGGCTTGGGGATTAGGCTTAACAGAAATCCATTTCCCATCTCTTACTAATTGCAACCCTCCAATCTCATCTTGATGCAATATTGTGAGGAAATCACTATCAGTGTGTGGCATTAATCCAAACACTTGTGGAGAAATAGGGCATGCTGGATATCGATTCATTCGAACGTAACAAGTGTGTGGCAAACATGTTTCTCTGAAATATTTCGACTTATATCCCATTCTTTCTGACAAAATTCTTGCTAAATCATGTGCTAATTCAGATATAATTGTTGCAAACTGTTCCATTGTGGAGCTGGAGTTCATCCAAGAAAAACAAAGAGGATTAGAATCCAAGTGAAGTATCAATTCAAAGTGGTTTATATACACTAACGATGTAAAGATTCTTACCCTCTTAATTTTGTATACATATAATAACTTTTAAGTCCAAAACCCATCATGTGCAGATTCATAAGCACCTCTAAATGTGTGTCTCAGATTTTGAGACCAGGAAATATATGCACTTTGTGTATGTATCACTACATTTAGGATCTTTTTATGAGACAGCGCCTTGTCTTTTTACTCTTTTATTTGATGAATTGGGTGGGGTTAGATATTATGAATATATATATTAAAGCTTGAATAAGTTAGGAAATAAATATGCTAGCATAAAAGAAGAATGAAGATATGTTTTGAATTAAAAAAAGGGATAATGCCCAAGTACCCCCTCAACCTATGCCCGAAATCTCAGAGACACACTTATATTATGAGTCCGAAACTCAAAGGGTACAAATTTTTTACAAAAATTCCAAAACGGTATATAAAATTTTATATTAACCAAAACGGTAAAATCGCTGCAGGAGCAGCGATTTACAAAGGTAAATCGCTGCTCCGGCAGCGATTTAGCAAAATTTTTTTTTTTTAATAAAAAAATGAAATCGCTGCCCAAGCAGCGATTTCAAAAAAAAAAAAAAAATATTACATAAATCGCTGCCCCGGGCAGCGATTTATTTATAAAAAAAAATTTCCAGCAATTTATTTTAAAAAAAAAAATTTTTTTTTATTAAAACGCTGCTAGGGGCACGATTTATTTAAATAAAAAAAATTTCCTTATTAAATCGCTGCACGAAGCTTTTTTTAAAAAAAAAATATTAAAATTTTTTAATACAGCGATTTTATATTAAAAAAATTATAATATTTTTTAAAATTTAAATATATAACTTATAAGAAAAATTTTATTAAATCACAAAAATGTTAATACCGTTTTGATTAATATAAAATAAAAAAAAAATTATTAAATCGCAAAAATGTTAATACAGCGATTTTATAATTTTTATATATATATAAAATCGCTGTATTAACATTTTTGCGATTTAATAATTTTTTAAAAAAAATAAATTGCTGGAAATTTTTTTTATAAATAAATCGCTGCCCGGGGCAGCGATTTATGTAATATTTTTATTTATTTATTTTTAAATCGCTGCTTGGGCAGCGATTTCATTTTTTTATTAAAAAAAAAAAAATTTTGCTAAATCGCTGCCGGAGCAGCGATTTACCTTTGTAAATCTGCTCCGCAGCGATTTTACCGCTTTGGTTAATATAAAATTTTATATACCGTTTTGGAATTTTTGTAAAAAATTTGTACCCTTTGAGTTTCGGACTCCTTATATTATACTAAGGTCCTATTACCCCCTGAACTTATTTTATTAATAATTTTTTACCCCTTTTCGACCTACGTGGCACTATCTTGTGGGTCCAATGATGGTTGACTTTTTTTTCAAACTAGTGCCACGTAGGCTAAAAAGGGGTAGAAAATTACTTATAAAATAAGTTCAGGGGGGTAATAGGACCTTAGTATAGTATAAGTGTGTCTCTGAGATTTTGGGCATAGGTTGAGGGGGTATGTGTGCATTATCCCTTAAAAAAATAATTTGTTTTCCCATTGGCAATTACTTTTTTTAAAAAAAAATTAATAAAATTTCAATCATTGAATAAAAACATGTTTGGATAAACTGATTCAATCAAGAAAGACTCGTTATTTTAATTTTATTCCACTTATGTATTATTTGTATTTAGTCCATTCGAAAAATAATAATAATTAGGGCATGGTTTCATAATACTTGATTCTTAAAGACCTAAATTAAAAAAAAATGTCTGTTCTCTAATGACATCAAATTTTTACTAATAATCTTTGTTGGACCAAAAGAAAAATTGCTGTATTGTTATCTAACCCCATTTTCTATGTTCAAGAAAGTACTTATTCTATGGTCGAACAAGACTTTAGTTCGAATGGGCCACGTGTCCTCCTCTCTCAACACAAGAAATTTATGATAACCATTTACTATACTATTATATGATTAACGTTATCAGCTGTTCCAAAACAAGATTCTCTAAGTCGGCAGATCCTAAATTAAAGTTTCTAAAAGTAGGAACCTAATTATAATAAAAACAAAAAGATAGTTTTCAGTTTATCCAGAATTAAAATCCTGTCAATTCGAAACCTACTTTTGAACGTTATCGGCAGCAACTACTCATAACTTCCACGGATTCATATGTATTAGTGTATGTATATAATGTTTTTAGTTTACAATTCACTCACTCCCAATAAATAAATAAATAAAACACACTACTTTCACTAAACTATTAATTAGGTTAAAATCATTTACCTTTATGAAACACGAAATAATTACATCTTGCTTTTTCATTTCAATTTGTTTATACCTACTTTATTTTCTAGTCTATTTCTCTTTTTAACAAACTATTCAATTTAAACTCTCCACAAAGGACAAAAAAAAAAAATGGTACCTTTTTCTAAAAAGTATTCTCTCCGTTTCACAAAGAATGACCTGGTTTGACTTGACACAAAGTTTAAAAATATAAATAAGACTTTGAATCTTGGAGTCTAAATTGAAGTTTGGTCAAATGTATAAAATAGTCCTTTGATCCGATAGCGTTAAACATGACTCATGGAAAAATGAAATTAAAATATTAACAAAAAAAAAGATCATTCTTTTCTAAACAGATAAAAAAGGGAAGGACTTCATTCTTTTTTAGACGGGGGAGTATTTAATTTCAACTTTCAATATTGACATGATTAAAGGTAGGAGGAATAAATTTGTGATAATTTTAGATAGTACCTTAGGGTTGTTGGATGATGAGTTGAATTGGAGATATCAGTGAGAGGTACATGAAAAGCTTCAGACCAAGAAAGTTGTTGAAGACAAGTAGCTGAAGGAGTTCCCCAACGGTAACTTCCCACAGAGAAATTAAGTTGTTTGTCATTCATTTTCTCATGAAATGGCTTTTTGAAAAGCTTCATTTGTTCCTTTCTCATTTGCAACAATACATCCTGTGATATTCCATGGTTTACAACTTGGAAAAAACCCCATTCTTGTGAAGCTTTTGCTATCTTTCTCTTGCATTCTTCTCTCTCAAATTCTCTTCCCTTTAGTTGTTCAAGATCTATTAATGGCAATTCACATTCTTCAACCACAAACAGGTTTTCGTAGTTGATTTTTGAAGATCCTTTTCCGATTCTTATGTCGTCAAAAAGTTTCTTGTATGTTTCTTCAAAAGGAGGATCAGCTGATTCATCATCCCTGCTTATCTTCTCGAAAAGAATATTAGTGTTAGTAATTAATTAATATCACTAATAAAGGTGTATTCGCTCTAATAATTTTAAGCTTTCAGATAAAACAGATAAAACAAAAGTCGAAAGAGAATAAGATGTGACACTACCCTTGTTTCGCTTTGTCAATCTTCTGCGCTGATCTCTATAACTTATGGTAATTTGTAAAATAGAAGAGGAAAATAAAATTAAAGGTCATGTTGTATATTGCTAAGTGAAGTTTCTGGTTCAATATTTCGATATTTTGTCCAACGACCATGGAGACAAATAGCAGCTACCGACCAACACAACATGGACCCATTTGCATTATATCAAAATTAATTAATTTTAAATTATTCAAGATTCAAGCATATGATATAGTAATTTATTTACATGGTTTTCCACTACAATTATGCCTTATATCTTAAATGAGTGGTTTGGGGTATGTATATGATATAATAATCTTATTGATAAAATGTAGAATTATTTAATTTTGTATTTGATTAGAATATTTTTAAGATTATTTATCTTATTATTTATACGGATAAAATAATTTATCTCATATATATAGTAAAATAACTTGTCTTTGTTTTCCTTGAATTTCCTACCATAGAATACTCTCATAATTCCCAATGTAGGAAGTTAGGTAGGTAGGGTTAATATTTACTTTTGATTTTTTTTAAAAAAAGACGTGTTCATTATTTAGACACCTCTTGAGTAACACCTAGGGTGATCTGGCCCAAGATGATTCACAAATAACATGTACATTATTGTACTGATTGATAAATCTAGTTAGTGCAAGGTAAATTTGTAAAGCTTCCTCTTGAAGTGTGGTAGAGATTTAAACAGATCTTTATCGTACCATAAGCTGAGGAGGTGCAGGAAAGTACACTTACTAGTCATTGTATTTTCATTTCCCAATTTAATTGACATGTACTATCAGTACTCCCAATTTTATGTGTCCACTCGATCATAAAAACATAATTATACGAAAAACCAGCTTGGTCAAACTATATACTCCATATAGAATATTTTCAATGAACGAATTACTTTTTTGTTAATTAAAATTACGTTTAAAGACTGCTGCAGTAGTACCCAAGTCGTATGATCAAATCTCAAGTAATAATTCTCCTCTTCGGATCGAACTAACAAGGTGTTGTATCTCGAAGGTCGACAAATTAGACTAGAAAGAATACTATACTATTTGCTCATCGAAATATATACCATAACTAATTCTATAGATATTTTGGTTGAATCAGTGATAAAAAGAAAAACTATTAGTAATATATTTTTTTATGAAAAAAGTTTCTCACTAATTCTACTATGTATTTTCACAAGTTACCATTGTATCACGATGGGTAATACCATTGTTTCTCATTGTATATATTACTAAAAAAACATACAAGAATAATTTGATACGGTAACGCAATCTGTTACTAAAATATGGTCAAGAAGCTACAACTTGACATGTAGCTTAAACAAAAAAAGAAAATAAAATTCCCTTCACTTAATTTCTTCGGCTTTTTAGAGAAAGTTTTCATTCAAAAAGGATTAAACAGAAGTATAAAGTTTGGTGTAATTAATCATTATGTTTCTTACTTGGTTTGGCTGCTGTGACAAGTTCGTAGACTTCACCATAATTTTTCCGTAGTGTCCTGTGTAATAAAATTTTAAAAAAAATCAAAACAAACTTATAAAAATCAGCGATTAGTTAGGCCAAAAAAAAAAAAGAAAAAAAAAAAAGAAGGGAAGTAACTACCACTGCACCAAAAATAACAATAAAAAAATAATTAACGCTCTTTATAAATATCTTTTTTTCGTAGCGTAGTACTTGCATGGCAATGCAGAAAAGAGAGTATAAGAATCTTCTTATTATAAAGAATTTGTAAAATGTATAGTATAATTTAGGAAACAAAAATAAGAAGAAGGTGGAGACGTACCAGATAATGGAAAACAAAGAAGAAATTGAGAAGTGGAGGTGGCTAAGTACATTTGCAGTAGAGAAAGATTAGATATTTTTATAGTGAAAAAAAGGACATTATTGGAAATATGAAAACTATAAGAAAAAAAAAATAAAAAAAATCAATGGCATGGTAGTAAAGGATTGAAGAAGAACACGCGGCTCCCAAATTAATCAGAGAAATACATTTTACCTTTTAAAACATATGTCGATTGTTTCCATATCTTGCCATATTACTATTGCTCGAAAGGGTTTTTTAGCATGGAGGCAAATCCCCCCCCCCCCTTTTTTTTTATGTAAAATAAAGAATAATAAAACAAAAAAACTGTTGCTTTACACAAGACGTTACAATTATTATTAATAATAATCAAGATACCAATCATTTCCATTTCGCATAATTGATCAACCTATAATATCTCAATGGTTGTAGAAACCTGATTTGATTTTACTAACAAGATAAATAACTTTAACTTGTGTGATAGAGACGTAATTTTTGTGATTTTTTTTTTATACAATCCATGTTTCATAAAATATAATTACATTATAAGATTAATGAAGTGTTCGATTGGTTCAATTTCATCGATATCTTTAACTTGTTATATGATAAAGAGTATAATTTATCTCATTTTGCAGTTACTAGTCCAACCTAATTTGATTTTTTTTTCTTATCACTAATAGAAGAAGTATTGCTCATTTCATTTGGTTCTCATTCTTCCAAGTCTTGTCGTGATTTTTATATTAATTTCATGTCTGTAATTTCTCATTATAGTCTTAGATATGTGCTCTGTAAAAAATATGTGTTAACAATGAGATTTGAACCTTGGTACAACAACACTAAAAGAATTTTAAGTATCCATCCTAAAACTGGCCAATTATATGATGTATCATTGGGTGCTCTATGTTAATTTTATACAAATATCTATCGATCTCTACATAGATATATATATTTTGTAACGAAGTTAATGGGTGTTCGAGCATCCGGCGGACAACATGTGGATCCGCCCGGATATTTGAGTCAGGAACAGGGCACATGATACATTTCTGGAATTGGACCCAAATATTCAACAACTTGAGAGAGCAAAAACCTAATTTATTTATTTAAAATATAAAAATAAAATAGAAAAGATCAAGAATGCTATATTTTTTTGAGAATTTGAACTAGCTAACAGCAGAAACAACAATTTCTGAATATATGTCGGCATTAGAAAAAAAAAAAAAAGAAACGTGGCAGCATATAGGAAATTCCAAATCACATGATGAATTTGAAATCCACGTCGGCAATTTGTGCTAACTAGGAATTGGTAACAGGCTGAGAATTAAAGGGCTTCCATGTGCAGTTTTTTTTTTTTTTTTTTTTTTATGAAAAAGGACGATAATAATAATAAGGTACACATATTTATTATTAATACCATGCCCTCTCTTTCTCTTTACACCATAAAGTACTTGTTAGGTGACATGAACATGTACATTTATAACAACTTGTTCTTTTTCATGCATTTATATTTTCTTTTCACAATTTCCATCGCCTTGTATACAACTAAATAATATAATACTACGGTTTTTCATGCCAATTTCGCTACGCGGAGAAATCCCTTACTCAAGACAAAAGTTTTCTTCCTTCCACCTATCTACATAGTTAAGTGTCAAATGTCATACTTAGTATTTAAAAAATCAAATATAACAAAGATATCTAACTTTAAAGTTAGTTAAATCCTATCGTAGGATTTTGTAATTTTGTATGCAATGTGTAATAGAAAAATATATGTCCTTCATCGTTTGTCGTAAGGGACTCAAAAAGTGGTTTATAATGTCTAGAGTCATTCCATTTATCATCTTTGAGGTTTTGAGTTGGATGCCGATATTCTTTCGTACATGATATATCAATAGAAGCAGAGTTAGGAGAGGATTCATGGGTTCGGATGAACTTACTAGTTTTTTCGTAAATATTTATATTAGAAAATTTTAAAAAAAATTATATAAATTAACTTGTGAAGCGTCAAACAAATTAATTTAAAACTCTTTAACTTGTAATTTTGACTCCGCCATTGAATATCAGACTCCTACTTTCTCAATTTCTTCATCAATCGCGACTTTTCCCTCTAAGTCTCAACTCAAACATAGATTAGATCCGCTTTAGGCTTCTTTTTTCTCTTTCGGTTCCAGCCCGTTCCATAACAAACTTTACTATAGGCCCACTTACTTATTTTCTTGTTCAGCATGATCTCTCTATCTCTCTACATTGAGTTGATCTAAAAAATTTACAAAAAAACAAAGAAAAGAAAAGAAACATTCAAGTATAGATTGATCAAACAGAAAAATTGCAATATCTATCTTTTTAATCATGGTTAATACACTTTTAAAACTAAATAAATATAAACTTTTGATATTTAAATGAGATAAATATCATGTATCTACATAAGTCCCTTGGGCAGAAGGTGCTTGCGCAGGGGCGGAGCTTCCCTAGGGAAAGGGGTGTCAAGCTCACCCCTTCTTTCGAAAATTACATTATATATATGTGTTAAAATTTGATGTAATAAATATATATATAAGCATTGACACCGTTTAATTGTAAGTGGTGATCATGGGTTATAAAAATTATTTGGAGTAGTGTGTTTTATCCTTGATAGAAGCATTTATATAATTTACTTTACATTTTTACGTCCCTTATTAAAAGTTCCTTATAAAAAATTATGACTTTGCCATTATTTTTGTGATGAGGACGGTTACCACGACAAAACAAGAGAGTGGGACTTTTTAGACGAGCAAGTTGAGGAGAATGTATTGAATGCTGAGAAAAAAATCAGCTACATTTAAAATTAAAAGTTTCACACTGTACTTGATAAAATCTGGGGAAAAAATCACTATACAAATAATGTGCCAACTACCAACGTTCTAAACCTAGAAAATATCTAAACCAACAAAGATTAATAAGTCAAGAGTGAATTAGCACCCAACGGTGGCCGGTGTGATGTAATTAAGTAGATTAAAAATCATGAGATCTTGAATTGAAATTTTGATAAAAATAAAATTATTGTTAAGTGATTTTATTGTTTTTCATCTCTTCTGCGCATGGTGAATAAGAATTATTTTATATATTTATACTCCTAGTAAAAAGTGACAAATATCTTATGTAATTAATTAAAAAGCATACAAACTGTTCTGATAGATAAAATGAAAATTAAAAGGGTGTCATAATACTTTGTGATTTGATTCAATTGGACATGTATCAGCCGAAGCATCAACAGGACAGATGCATGAACTAAGACATTTTCAGTTTAAAAAAAAAGTCAAACACAAAGATATTTTGGATTATTAATGTTGACACACCATGTCTAATTACTAGAGCCGTTAAAAAGGACTTTGTCTGCAAGGTCGACTCAATGCAATCCTTGAAATAAGTGGGATTTGACTTAATATTTTTGGTTTATTTACGAAAGATACTTTTTAGCCCACCTCATTTGGCCCATTGGCCTCTTAGTTTCAATCCGTAAGTCTCAGAGGTCAGCCCGTGGACTATTAATATTTTAAAATATTTTTATATATTTTTTTAATAGTGTATTATTTATAAAAATTTTATGAATAAATATTTTGAAAAATAAAAAATCAAGTATTTTGCAATATCATCTTACATGGTGAATTGTAGATTAAGATGAACTTCTTAAGGAAATAATATCACATGTTGATTTAAATTTGACCTATGGTGGAAGTAGAAGCGGGACATTAATTAATGAGTCATCTAATATTTAAAAATTTAGATTTGTTAAGTATTTAGGCTGCCTTATGTTGCTGAAAATATTTTAAACCAGCTAGTTTTTTGTGAAAGAAATGATGAAATATTCAATATTTATTAGCTAAATTTTACGTTGGCTATTATGTATTTTTGTAAATATTCATCAAAGTTTGTGATTCATAAATATATTTTTGTAAGTATTCACCGATGTGTGTGATTTATAAATGAATTCTTTATGAATTGATGTCGTTTTCATAGGCGTCAACATTCCATACTCTTTTTAAGAGAGTAATATTATTCATTTTTTGGTTAAAGGATCAACCGTACCAACCCGTGGCCCGCTTAGAATTAGATTGGACCGTTATTTTATTGGTCATTTAATTAAAAGAGTCAATCCGCCTAACCCATTTAACTCTCTAGCCCGTTAAAATTGGATTGGATTAAATTGGATCAACCCATTTAACACCTCTACTAATTACCCAAACGAAATGGTATTAGCAAGAGATGATAGTTGTTGATGCATTATTCTATCTTACCGTCAAGTCTAATCAACAATGTCTCATCAATCTAGTGATATCAATTTTATAGAACCTGATTAGGACTCATGAGAGGTTATATAATATTAAAATATAAAAGTAAATCAGCCATTTTATAATGTAGGGACTAAACCATCATTGGAAACGATTTTTCTCGATACATCAAATCATAAAGTTGTTGGGCCATGAGTATAAATTAAGTCTCAAATAAAGAAAATAACGTAATATATATCCTCATTCCGCTTTTTTAATATGTAATACCTCTTTATATTTGATACTATATTATAAGATTCAAAAAGCATTTTAATCATTACACATACTTGGAATTGAAAATTGGATCAAATTGAAACACATGAATTGAAATGAAAGGGAGTTATAATTAAGAAAAAATGTTTTTTCATTGAATAAAGGGTCACATTTGAGAAAGTAAAAATCAGTCCTTTATTGTTGGGAAACTATAGAATTTAAAGAAGAGATATGGTTAACTAAAAAGGTACCTTGGGTCCCTGGATTAAATATGGAAAGCGTCCAACTTAATCTCCATTAGGCCCAACACAGTATAGTAGGCCCACTATTCTGTTCTGCCGACGTGCTGTCTCGAGTTCCATAAATTCTCTACGTGTATAATTCTATGCCTCCTTAGTGGTTGTTTGGCTTAATATAAATATAATACGTAAATATGATCCTTAATTTCATGTCATTTGATAATTATAATCTTTAATTTTTGCTGTATATACAAGTAGATATTTAAATTTGTATAAAATTGAGTAAATTGTCTCATTCGTCCGATATGACAATTTTGTATCCTACATGTATTATGTCATATAGGCCACATATGTCTATTTGTTTAATTTCATATAACTTTAAGTGTCTACTTGTCCACGCTCAAAGTTGGAAGACATAGCTTTGTGTTGAAGCCAAGTTAAGGGTCATATTTATGTCTTTAATATACAACTCATCTCTCCAATCGTCTCCTCTGTAGTACTCCTTTGTCCTTAATTTACTTGTTAATTTTTATTTTTTTTAATTGTCTGTTCTGACAAATTAAGAAAGGACAATTCTTTTAATTTATTACATTTGAATTAATTATTTTAAAAAAGATAAAACTTCTAGAATTCTACATTTTAAATTAATTCACTTCATAATTAATAGCCAAAAAATAATAACTCATATGTTAATTATTATTTTCTTAATGAAAATGTCAATTCAAAAAGGAACAAGTGATTAGAGATAGAAAAAATATAATAATAAAGAGCTTGAAAGAATATTAAGAAAAAATGAAAATTATCAAGAAAAAGATCATCGCAAAATAAAAATTATACTCGCATAATCTTTGATCACATTCGCAAATAAATCTATTTTAGGGAAAACAAGAAAAACTTCTAAGTGTTAAAATTTGTTGATACTGTTAGGAAGCGAAGAGTGCTTCTATTAAAAAAAATTTAGTGTTAAAACTTTATAATGCGTTTAATTGTGGATTTTGAAACAATGATGGTATGTTAAATATCAGAAAACAATTTTTTGTAAGTGATTTACTTGGATTCTATATATATTTACCAACCTTTAAATAAAAATAAAGTATATAATTAACTTTTCTTTTTAAATCCGATAGATATTCAAAATGGTACATTTTTGTTTCAACAAAGACAAGTGGGGCCTTAGTCACCGCCAATGTTAATATTTTCTGCAAGGTTAAGCCTCATTCATTTGGCGGTCAATCATTAGGAGTCCAAAAAATATTCGACCTTTTAATTTCCCTTTTTAAGAAAATTCTTATTACACTGTCTTTTAGTTTGCCCAAATATCATAAAAATAGGAAAAGATTTTTAAAAAAATCTTACGCAATTTGCCTTTTAATCATTCGAATGACTTTAGGAATATTTCTTTCCGGTGATACGATTCATTTCGTTCAACATTAATAATTTACTATACTAAAAATAGTTATCGAATCATTATTATGAAAAATATATTAAAAATTTGATATATACCTTATAGGTTTTGTTTTTTAAAATTGATATACTCATCATTGCTAAAAAAATTTATATATATATTATTGATTCTAAACAACAAAATTTAATACTATATCAGACCTTTTTTCTTATTATTAATTAATGGCTTATGCTAAAACCTTCAACTCTAGTTGAAAATAAAAGTGAAGCTAAGTGCTCGTCACAGGGCTAACACTGCTCATTGCTTTGAGAAAATACATTTTGCATATGCACAATAATTGGATGTCAGTATGTAATTGCAATCATATGATAAGGTGGGCTCTCTCTATATGATTTGCTAATCAATACATTAAAAAAAAAAAAAGTAGTACTCCTCTGTCCCTATCCAATTTAGGATCCGTTTGGATGAACTTAATAAAAACAGGTTTAAAAAAATATTTTTGAAAGTGCTGAAACTTATTTTTAAAATAAGCAGTTATGCGTTTGGATAAAAGTGTTGAAGTTAAAAAAAAAGTTGTTGATGTGTTTGGCAATAAGTGTTAAATCAAAATGTCTGAAATACCCTTAAAAGCTGTTAACATAATAAAAGTTAATTAATTTATATTTTACAGCCATAAATAATTATATTTTGCTATCATTCACATATTTCTTTCTCATCACAAATTATTTATAAGAGGAATATAAATTTATTATAGATTTTAAAGATATATAATTTGAATAGATCAAAGAACGATTTAAGATTTTATTTTAGTTTCATCCATGGGTAATAATAATAGTCTATCATTCACATATTTCTTTATCATCACAAATTATTTATAAGAGGAATATAAATTTTTATTTAAGTTATATGTGCAACTTATTTTACATTTTAATAATATATAATTTGAATAGATCACTTGAAAGATTTAAGATTTATTTTATTTTCATTCATTAGTAACAGTAATTGTCTATCATTCACACGTGAAAAGGAAAAAATAGAAGAAAGAGATGTTAGGGTTATGTGGGTAATTTGGAGATTGTATAAAAATATTAAGGGCAAAGAGGTAAAAATGTGATCAACTTAAAACAGCTTATAAGCTGGAAAAAAAAGCACCCCTACCTCAGCTTTTAACTTTTGACTTAAAATAAGTTTTTTTTTATCTTAAAAAATAAGTTATTTTGAGTATTGCCAAACAACTAAATAAGTCAAAAATCAGCTTTTAAGTCAATTTGACCAGCTTTTAAGCTGAGCCAAACATGCTCTTAGGGCCCGTTTGGATGGGCTTAATAAAAGCAGCTTTAAAAAAGTACTTTTGAAAGTGATAGAAACTTATTTTTAAAATAAGCAGTTATGCGTTTGGATAAAAGTGCTGAAGTTAAAAAAAAAGTTGTTGATGTGTTTGGCAAATAAGTGCTGATAAATAGCTTTTTAAATCAATATGTCTGAAATACCCTTAAAAACTGTTAACATAATAAAAGTTAATTAATTTATATTTTACAGCCATAAATAATTATATTTTGCTATCATTCACAATTTCTTTCTAATCACAAATTATTTATAAGAGGAATATAAACTTATTATAGATTTTAAAGATATTTAATTTGAATAGATCAAAGAACGATTTAAGATTTATTTTAGTTTCATCCATATGTAATAATAATTATCTATCATTCACATATTTTTTTATTATCACAAATTATTTATAAGAGGAATATAAATTTTTATTTAAGTTATATGTGCCAAGCGTGAGAAGGAAAAATGGAAAATGGAAGAAAATGTGAGGATAAGGATGGGTAATTTGGGGATTATATAAAAATATTAAGGGCAAAAGGGTAAAAGTAAAGTCAACTTAAAACAGCTTATAAGCTAAAAAAAAAAAGCACCCCTACCCCAGCTTTTAACTTTTGGCTTAAAATAAGTTTTTTTAGCTTAAAATAAACTGTTTTGAGTATTGCCAAACAGTCAAATAAGTCAAAAACTAGCTTTTAAGTCAGTTTGACCAGCTTAAAAGCTGAGCCAAACAGGCCCTTATACTACTCAGCTTTTTTTATTTCATTTTTCAAAAAATATTTATAATAACATAAATATTAGTAATTTATTTTAAAATATTTAAATAACAAATTTCAAAAATTATTCTATATTATACTACGTGTCAAGTGAAACACCATTTCAAATTGGGACTGATGGAGACATGGAGTAGTACAATTTTTCAAGGTGATTGGGACTACCCAATATTCACAAGTAATAATAATAAGATATACAAAATAAAAAAAATCTGTGAAAGAAACATCATTTAAATATTCATTTATTTCTTGTCCTTCAATTATTGTTCACTCAACTCAGATTGAAATAAATCATTCTACTTTATCTAATTCGCTTTAATGACCATTTTAGTCTACTTTAGTATTTTCTGAAAAAAATAAATAGTTAAAACACTAATTTTAAAAAGTAGACCAAATTAAAACTCAACCACCCAAAAAAAACCAATCCATTATTAACAAATAGTGTGCCTCGATAAAAGAAAATCCATTGATGACTATTCTGAACAATCGTTCTTATTTAATTTTTTATGCGGATTAATTAGAGGTTTCTCACGTCATCAGAATTGATAAGATAATGCCTATCCCCTGATTTGTATTCATTTTTAATGATTTTTTTTTAAATCTACTTATTTATGAAGAAAAGACGGTTCATCTACTGGTAAAAAATAAAATAAAAAATAAACAAACTGACTATATCTTGTTAATTTTTTACTATTTTCCTTCATTAATAGGCTGATACAAGAAAAGGATCCTTATTGAATATAAATATTTTTCTTTTAATTCATGTCTTGTACTAAATTTCCCCTTTTCAAATATAAAATTTTCTTATTGTTGTTGTTATTTTCTTTCTGTTGGTGTTTCTATGCTTTATTACAGCCCAATTGTTCCTTCAATTATTGGCCCATACATGAGCAAAATTACCATACGATAATACTATACAATAAATGTATATTTTTTTATGGGCAATTATACAATGTATTTTTTTTTAATTAAGGAATTAGTCCAATTATATTAGTCTATAATATTGGACTAATATATCTGTAATTTGAAGTATAGTCCTAGTTATCTTATGATTAAATATTAAAACTTTAATGCTGATGGTGAGTTATATTAGGCAGGAGATTAATAGCCTGTTCGGCTTATTTGAAACATTTTTTGATGGACAATTATACAATGTAATTTTTGTAAAAAAATTAGGGCATTAGTCCAATTACATTAGTCTGTAATATTGGACTAGTATATCTGTAATTTGAAGTATAGTCCTAGTTATTTTATGATTAACTATTAAAACTTTGATGCCTAAGGAGAGTTATATAACTTGGCAAGAGATTAATAACATGTTCTGATCTAAAAGTAATTATGTGTCATGCGAAAGTTAGCAAAATAAACTTTAAAAGCCCATGAGTAAGAAGATATGTGAGAAATATATCAAAAGACACAAAAATTTAACGTGGTTCTATCAATCGACATACGGTCACAACAAAAGATGAACAATCTACCATGAGACTGCTATTATATAGAGAGAAATAGCCTCAACCAATTCACTCGAAATACATGGGAGGTTCACATAATTGATATATATCACTCGTATCCCAAATAATTTTCTCCTAACCAAAACTCTCAAAGACTACATTATGAATGCTGGTTAAGTTAGAAAGAAAGACTTTCTATTTTAAAAAATCCTAAACTTTTTCCTACAAGAAAAAGACTAGTCAAATATGGTGATATTTTATTTCCCTTTTTTCTAATAAAGATAAACATATTTATTGTAAGAAACACAGGGCAATTAATATCCAACATGTTCGGGCAAATAACAAAATCTGGTTATTTTGAAACATATTTTTTGTTAGAATATTTTTTTTAAAAAAACTTTTAAAGATGTTTGACAAATTAATTTGGTAAAAAAGTATGGCTATATTAGAGAGAAATTTATACTTGACTAAGATTTCAAAAGTGCTTTCTATTTTCTTGACTTGTAAAACAACTTATGCTACTACTCAGACTACTTATTTTTTTTTTACTTATACCTAACTCTCTAAAATAAACACATTTTACTTCTTAACAACTTAAACAAACAAACTATAATTTCTCTAGTTGTCAAAAAAAGATTAGTCTACGGATACAAACAATTTACAGTTTTAGAAGCATAATTGACATGCGCAGGGTTTAAAGGAAAAGAATCAAACAAATTAAATAAATAGAGAACTCTCCAGAAATGACATAAAAAGATGCTCAAATTAGACAAATTCAAGCTGTTTATCTATCTTGTCTCTGTGTGAACTACTTCTTCACATATCTGTTTTTTCAGGTTTGCAAAAGAAGAATATATATAAGAGAAAAGTATTTAAATATTTCTAATGACGTGCAATATTAGTTTTTGTCTCTTATTAGTTTTATTTCCAAACTATTGACAGCTTAAAAAATATTCCTTTTTTTGACTAATTAAACTTAAATATATTATGATTTTACAAATGAGTGAAATGTATCCTTAAATTCTCGCCAAGTTTAGAAGTGTTTTCAACACTTCTTTAGCTTTGTACTAAGAGTTGTTATCACCTGTATTAAGGTTAGTCAAAAAATACAAATCAGAAACAAGATGATATAGACGAAAAAATTTTAATCCCGAGTCCACAGAAATTAATGTATTTCCTTAAGAAATTTAATCCCCTCACTGTACCCGAGGTTGCAGATTAATTTCTCCCAAGATGAAACGGATTAACCTGTAAGAAGTAGCGGTACCTCAAACTTTAATAACTTTGGCAACATAAGATCACTAAACAAGACCATACACATACTCAGTCGATCGATAATTTTGTTTATGAGAGAAAATGTATGCAGAGAGAAAAAATTTTTCAATCTCTTATTTATAGTCTCTTGCAGTAAAGGAACGCCGCTTTTCGACAATGGTGTGAATACTTCTATTCAAACATGTTGTTTCAGACTGTTATATTTTTTTGAGAAAAATAACGATTTTCTGGAAGGAACATGTGCCTTCAGGAAAAATATTACTGTTACACACAAATTTAAATAAATCCCATTACATTAAATTAATTCTGTTAATTAACTAACAAATTAATTTATAAGAGAAAGAAAATTAGGAAAAATAATTTAATTAATGAGATTGATGCAATAAATTTTGTCCAAAAATATTAACAAATTAATTTATAAGAGAAAGAAAATTAGGAAAAAGAATTATGAGATTGATGAAATAAATTTTGTCCAAAAATAATCTAAATCCAAATCGACGACGGAGTGAGGGGCACCTTCTTCTTAACCTTTTAAGAAGTAAATGAAGTGTTTTCTAATATGAGGAGAACACTTTTATTTCTTATATCAACATGAGAGAAATACTTTTCATTTGCACTTTATATATGATTTTTCATTTTTTCTTTAAAATTGGTTCCCTCACTTTTTCCTTTTTCTCTTCTCTTTTTCATTCACATTTTGCTAAAGCCCAACAAGAGTTTTAGACACTTGTTATGTCATGTGATTGATCGGGTGCATAGCTAAGCACATTTAGTTAAGTAGATGCATATTTTAAAAATGTCAATAATTAAAAAACGAAATTAATAATTTACACTAAATTTAAAGCGATTTTCAATACTTTCTCTATCAGATAAAATAATGCCACTAGTGAATAGTGATTAGACTAAACGAATTGCGAAGAAAAAAAGAAGAGCAAGTTGTTACCAAGTTCTGTTTAAGTCGGTATGAATTACTATGCGTATGATATAGGAATAATTGATGTTGATAGTTGGACAAGATTTATATATATATATATATATATCATTCTTGCCCACAAAAATAGTACTCTTGTCTTGTGCGTTTCAACCGTCAATTTCATCAACTTTACAACTACCACAAATAAGCAAATTCCAACTTCATCTACCAAGTTCTAATTCGATTGAGTGCTCTCTTGTATTATTGTGTCTATATTTTTTTTTTATTCACCTAATACTCATCGATAGGATCTTAAGAGTATACAAAAAGTGATTGATCTAGATATGATATATATAATTAAACTTATGGTCGTAATATATGGACCTATATGTATTAAGGATTAATTACTTACGCAGTGTTTTTTTTTAAAAAATAATTATTTATTTTAGATATACTCTTTAATTATTGTCATTTATAGTAATATGTAAAAATACTATATATTTTATTTAAAAGAATTTTCTCTCTTGCCTCTTTCTTCTTTTACTCTCTCGCTTCTTTTTTATATTTCTTGTTCTTTCTCTGTCTCAATCTTTCTCCTTTCTTTCTTTTTTCATGTTCTTTCTCCGTCTCGTACTTTTACTCTTTTTTTTTCTTTTTCAACTTACTTTTGTAGAATAGTCAATAATTCTATTGAATAAAATTTGTATTAATAATTAATTAGACAAGTAATTTAATCGTAACAAATAAAGAGACATAATGAACTACAGATTAAAGTGAATTAAACTTCAATTCAAAATGTATTACACATATATTATAGTTGAATTAGAAGAGAATTAAATATGAATGCAAAATGTAGCAAATGAAAGAGATTTTTTAAAATCTATAAACTGAATAAAACTTGTATCAATAATGAGTTAAACCAGTAATTCAATTGTAACAAATCAACCGATAAATTGTAAAATAAATTAAACTTGTATTTAAAAGTGTGTTATACAAATATTAAAGTTCAGCTAGAAGAGAGAATTAAAGTTGAATAGAAAACGTAACTAATGAAAGACCAGACAATGATCTATAAAGTGAACTAAATATGTATAGTAATGAATTAAACGCAATTAATCTGATCGTAACAAATGAAGAGACATAGTGAACTTCTAAACGAATTAAACTTGAATTAAAAATATATTACACACGTATTAAAGTTGAATTAGAAGCGAATTAAACATGAATGCAAAATGTAGCAAACGAAAGAGCATTATGTGATTTGTAAATTGAATAAAACTTGTATCAATAACAAAGTAAACAAGTAATTCAATCATAACAAATCAAACGAATAAAACGCAAAGTGAATTAGCTTGTATTAAAAGTACATTACACAAATATAAAAGTTGAATTAGAAAAGAAAATTAAGCATGAATAAAAAATGTAACTAATGAAACACCAGACAATAACTTATAGAGTGAATTAAACTTGTATCAATAATGAATTAAACAAGTAATCTAATAGCAACAAATAATAAAATACAACATGAATTAAATTTGTGTTAAAAGTGTATCACATAATATTAAAGTTGAATTAGATGAGAAAATTAACAATAAATGAAAAACGTAACTAACGAAAGACAAGACGATAATCTATAGATTGAATTAAACTAGAATTCTTCATGAATAAAATATGTATTATAAATTATTTTGGTTTGTATCTAAAGAGCATGAGTGATGTTTGTGCCGATGTTATAAATGTATTGCAAGGGTGTTACTCAAATTATTTTGGTTGATATCACTAAAAAAGGAGTGAAAGTTTGTAATATGTATTATAAATGTATCTTTCATGATTTTAATACAATTATGAAACATACCTAATACATATGTTGTATTAGATATGTTTCTATGTTTCTATAATTTTAAAGATTTGAAATTTCTATTTGTGAACATGATATTATAATTTTTTTGATTTTTCTATTCCTCTTCTCATGTTGTTTTTGAATAAAATTAGTGTAATATAGGCAAAAATTAATCTAAAAACAGTTATTTAAATGAATTTATTTATTTTTTAAATGAAGAAGAATTAAAAAAAAAGAGAAAGAGAAAGAATACACAGAAAGAGACGATGAAGAAGAAGAAAAATAAAAAAAAAATAAAAAAGAGGAAGAGAAAAAAGACAAAGAAAGAGACGAAGAAAGATAATACATACAATTTTCTTAATTCTAAAAAATTGTTATATTTTAGTTAAAAAATTTATGTTAACATAGATGATAAATATTTTTTATAATATAGCATATTGATGTGATTTATCCATATATTAATATGTATTATTAGGAGCATATCTAAATCAGATTTAACTTTTTGAAATCTAATAACTTTTATTTATGTAGACTTTGTACATAATTGAGAAATTTATTAAATAAATATTGAAAATTCAATAGCTTTTATATATATATATATATATATATATATATATATATATATATATATATATATATATATATATATATATATATATATATATATATATATATATATATATATATATATATTTTAATTTTATTTTTTTAAAATCGTCTGTTGCAAGTGAAGTACTAGTAATCTTAATTACCTTTTCATAATTTGCATTTAATAACTTTTTCACTTACTTAATTATGAATAAACTCAAGAATGATTTGTGATATTGAATATGTTGTGAAAAATAAAAACTAAAACTTTATCCAAAAAAAGAAAAGGAAAAAGACCTTTTTAAAAAAAGAAATGAAAAAAAAAGTATGCAAATAAATTAAACATTATTTTGGTTTTGAAGCTTGAATGACTCTTTTTCGTTCATATCTTCAATAATAAAAAAGTATGTCTTCAAACAGCTTTTCAGTACCCAACAATAAACTTTTTTGGTATAGAGATTTTTTTGGTCTTCAAATTTTCAAGCAATTTTTGATTTTTTTTCTAATTTGAACTCTTATATCCTTCTCGTCATTCATCTGCCATTAATAAAACTTTCAAACGACAAACTCTTGTTTAATTTGTAACATCTTCAGCGGTAAACTTTTTAATTAAGGCTTTGCATATAAATTTTTACTTTCTTGGGGAGTAATATTTTTGATTGATTACTCAAATTATTTCACATGAGTGGATGCGTTGTTTGAAGGATCAAGTGATTAATGTGTTTAACCCATGATTAACTAATTAAATTTCGTTGAAGACGAGCTTAAATATCAATTTTGAAGGTATTTGGAGACGAATTTGAACTCAATCTCAAAATGGTGTTTTGTATTATTTGTGTATTTAATCCTTCTATATCCGAGCATGTATCTCCTGTATATATCAATGAAAATCTGTGTGTATTATTATACACTAATAAACCTGATATATATAAGTGATACTATATGTTTTTGGAGTGACATTTTCTAACTCGTCCAGGTATTTCCAATTATACCCATTAATAATAGAAAAAAATATTTTTAGATAAAAAGAAAATGTGAAATAGATATTGGATAAAAGAAAAAGAAAATGTGAAATAGATATTGGATAAAAGAAAAAGAAAATGTGAAATAGATATTGGATAAAAGATGTGCCAACACTACAACAAAATTAACTTTTATCGGCGATAAAAATACATATTAACAAAGAATACTAAAGTTTTTATTGACTTTAGTTAATTCTCACATCTAACGTCGCTATAGGCTTTAAGTACATTTCAAAGATTGTTAATTAAGTAATAAAAAAATACTCTCTCTAACAACTTAATATTTTAGATGAAATGATGACGCACTCTAATAAGTGCTAATTTTCTCTAAAAATACATATTTAGTGACTGACAAATGACAATTAAACTATTAATGATCTTTATGGTGTAGTACAAAAAATGGTACTTCTGGCTATTGAGACCTTGAAATTTTTATGGGGAGATATTTGGTACTTTTCATTGGAAGATATAGCTGGTAGGTACTGTCAAATTTATTGGGCTTCAGAGTTGAGTTATAAAGATTAATCTTTAGCTAATTAATCAATAGATATTATCATATTTCATCATATAAGTTGTGAGTGATCAAGTAAAAGGGCCACAGAATTAGGGACCTGCACTGTTTATAAGCCCAAATATTTAGACTAAAATCTTTTGAACAATTTGAAATACGTTTCTTTGATCTAGTTTGATCTTATAAAGATTTAGATATACCTTTAAGTCCAAATGGATCCAGGGTCCAGATTATGAGGTTCCTTAAAAGCCTAAAACATAATCCCAATCATATTTAGCTTTATTAGAGTATGTTTTTTATTTATGTCTGTTTTCATTAATACTATTGGAAAATATACAAGTATCCCTAGACTATGACAGAAATGCGCCTCAATTGCTTGCAGTCTTCAGTGTGCCACGTAAGACAAAAGGTGTACAAAATTACAAAAAAATAAATTCGAAGGGTAATAGGACCTTAGTTTAGTTAAGGTATGTCTCTGAGATTTCGATCATAGTCTAAGGGAGTACTTGTGCATTTTCTCTTTAATACTACTCCTAATTAGCTTAATTAGAAGCTATTGATCCTCTTACAACTTCATTAAGTCAAATAAGTATGCTAGTTTGATAAATGTGCACTGCTCCTATGCCTACTTTTAAGTAGTAATAGATATTCTGTGCCATGCCATCATGCTCCAAATAATGTTTTATTAGTACTATTCATATCAAAGTCATAGTATATGTGCCCTGTATAAAGAAACAATAGGGCTTTGAACCACAAAATGAGTGGGAGGCATGGGGTACTTACAGACATGATTTGAAGTAATATATAGTTCAATCTATAGTATCATGTAAGTTATCATATAAACTTGATTCTAATTAAATTAAGTAAACTCTATTGAGTACTTTTTTTATTTTTTACATTGTAATGCATAGAACTTAAAACTCTAGAAAATATTACAAAAAGAGAACCTAACAAAGAAAAGGTACTCATTAGAACAGAATATTTATTGCCAATATTTGTCATGATGGCTCTCTATTCTTCTCTTTTGAAACTTTGGTAATGCAACTTCTATCTGTAGTTTAAGCCCTTTATACTAACCTTTTTCTTTGTGATGCTCATGTCTCTTCAGCAGCATCTACATTTATATAATATACAGGCTTCTGAGTTAGAACTAGCTAGTGCCTTCTTCATGTTCTATATATATCATCCACTAAGATCAGCACTGCCTTCTCCATTTACTTTGGGAATGGATAATGTAAAATAAATCAATAATATTGTTCCCATACATGACCTGTCAAAGACAGGGCACTATCATATTAGATAAATATATGAAGAAACAAAATTTTGTTAGTTAAGTCGCACCAACTCGTGTTAATTACTAGTGCATTTAAACATGTTATACCATATATACTCTCTATAGTAATTTATGCGATAGACACGATGTTTAAGAAAGAAAATAAACACTTAGGCAACGTGTGTTCTAAAACTAATCTTAACAGATATGAAATCTCACTAAAGATAAAATCAGAAGTTTTAGTTATCATTTTTACTAGATAACCTATTAATTCTTGAATTAATATCTTAAAAGATCACTCAACAATGTGAAAGTCATTAAACTTTATTTTATATAAAAGAAATTACTCAATTGAAAAACTTTGTGCTGATAACTTAAACTCGTAAAGAATATTATTATATACCACGTATTTAAAGAAGTTGAGAGAAAAACTCACAATGTAGCAGAGAAGAGAAGGATCCTCCTAGGATCAATGGTCCAATTAGTTGATCGTCGGTAACTGAATCTTCTGCCACCTATTTGACTTTCGGTGGCGGTGGCGCTGCCATGGCCGGCCACTATAGTGATCTGATGATTATGGGTTTGTGGGGTATGTTGATCACTACTAGTAGTCAATGCCATGGCCTTTTCTGGCGTGCTACCTCCTCCTAGCAATGAACTTGCTGCATTTTTAATTCCATTTTTAAAAATAAAGAATTAGAATATACTATATGCCATAAGTATATGTTGGCTTAAATGGTTCTTTATTACTCAACAATTTTGATACATGTGCAACCCCACCCCCTTCTTTTTTTTAAAAAAAAAAAACAATGAATGCAAACAAAAAGGAATGACACTTTGCATCTTTATGTTATAAATCATATATCTACAAGATTAACAAAAGCTCCAACCTAAATTTTTTCAAAAGAAATGTTGACATCATAGTCTTCAAGCTTGGACCGTATGAACTTTACTTTAATTGGACCCATTGCATTATGCAATAAATTATTAATAATGAGATTAGTCGCACTTTCTGCCTCTGACTTGAACTCTACGTGTTATTCATTTCAAATTCACATATTTCAAATCTTAAATTTGTAGTTATACATTTACACCCTAAAAAAAAGATTAAAAAATAAAGGCTCTGAAAATTTATATATTAATTAAGCTAGCGTTTGGTTATAAATTTTTAAATAATTCTTGGCAAATATTATTTGAGTGAAAATTTGGGTGAAATTTCACCATGTGCTTGGCCATAGGATGGGAAATATATTTCACCTTTTTGGAAAACTATGATTTATACCAATAAGTTTTAAAAAAACTATCAAAACTAACTATAAGTTTGCATTACAAGTCAATTGGATGTTCGTTACAACAATAACAATTAGTGTCCATGACTCTAGAGCAGTGTGGTAATTTAGAGTGACTGCAACAAGTATCATTCCATACATTGTGAAGTAGACCAAGCACATGATTTGGGATATTTGCCAAATAATGACAAATTATATGGACAAAAATTATTTGCTAAATTTTTTCCCAAATATTATTTGGAAAATCTATGGCCAAACGAGTCCTAAGTACTAATGGGTATTAGCACATCTTTAACTATATAATTAAAAAAAAAGGGAATAGAATGATTTGTCTCATTAAGTAGTTGTTTGAAGAAAGTCTGTACTATCTTCATACGAAAAGACAAAAAGCAGAGCGGAGTTCCCCACATGGATCTTCTGTTTCAGTGAGAATCTATTGTTGTTTGGTACTATGTGTTATAGCTACTATGTGGGCACATGTTTAGCCATGGTTGTAGCTTAAATATATCATACAAGTTAAAACAGAAAAAATTGACATGGTATAAAACGATCAAAAACTTGTACAAGGAACAATAAATGTAGAGAAAAATCCGATTCCTTTTAATTTGCAAGTGTTGTAATTTTGAGAAATATCACAGGGGTCATATTATATTAGTCTTTTTCTATCACTTTTTGGCTATTAATTAGCTTAGTAAAAGAACAGAAACGCAGGTAGACAAATACAAATTTTAATTATTTGTTTTTTGTTTCCAACAATTTTTTTTAAATATATATATTATATTAAATGGAGTAATAAAAATAGACAAAAAGAAAAGTATTACCTCTAGGGGAATTTGCGGTGTCTTTCTCAGTGACAGCATTTGAATTTGTTTTCTTCTCGCCGCTTCGAAATGATCCTTTTCTGGAAAGGTTTCTCTGTAACTTTGGAAAAATTAAATTCATATCAGAAAAAACAAAATAAATGGCAATATTTTTAATTAAGGTCCATCTTTTATAAAAATTAAATTAAATATATCAGTAGTTGTTAAGTCTTAGTCCTAGGACCAATAATGAGTTATTTTCTCATCACTTTAACAAAGGGGTTTAGAATAGGGATAAACTTGAATCAAGAACTTGTCAGAATTATGAAAAAAAACTCAGAGAAAAAAAACAGAGACCAAAAAATGAAAAATAGAAACATACAGTAATTCTTGAATTGGCATTTATGTCTTTCTCTATTATATGAGAAAATCGTTCCATGTCCACAACAAAGCTATCTGATTTTGTGCTTGTGTACTGCAATCCATTCATATGATCAGAAATACAAATTTCCTCAACACCCTTTTCTTCAAATTCTCCTAATAGTCTCTGTTTCTCAAAACCCATATTCTCCTGCAAATTTAATTTAATTTACAAAACATCAGGAAATACTGTATTCTTTTTTGCTGAGAATTCTTTGAAGAACAGAGTTCCAAGAATTCATTAGAACAGTATTCAGAGAGAAAAAAAAGACTCACCATTTTAGGATAATTGAGAATTACTGAAGAAGCTAATTAAGAAATCAAAGTTTGTTACCTGAGACAACAAAAACAAACAGAGAAGAGGTCTCGATTAAAAAGTCAAAACTTTTTTTCTTCGTATACGAATAAACAACTCTATATATATAGGTGAGAAATAGCAGTAAATTAATTTGAAAGACTCCTTTTTTTTAGTTTTCTTCAACTGTTACTGATATTATCGGTTACGAAATAACTAGCTTACCAACTACAATAAGGAAAAAACACCCCTTCTTTTTCTCTTCTTGTTGAACTGCTAATTACTTTAGAGCTCCCAAGTTCTAACACATATTTATAAATATGAGGAATATTTAATTTTTTGGAAACTTTTTGTTTTTTTGTTATAAAGAATGATGGGGAAATCGAATTCATTTGCTAGGTATATTTGAGGGGTTTTCGGGGAAGTTAGATCATGTGTTGTGTGAGCAGAAAGAGACGTATTTTTTAATTTTATTTTTAAAAAGTTGTTTAGATGTCTGTATTAATTGAATTGAGTTGTTAATTAATCAAAGAGATGACCCATCTTTGTTAGGGTCAATTAGTAATTATTTTTTTAGTTTAAAAAAGAATGATATTTTTTTTAGTTTGTTTAAAGAAAAAATAACTTTTTTTTTATAACAATTTTTCATGTTTCATATTTAAGATTATAAGATTAAAAAATAATTTCATATATTTGACATAACTTTAATTTATAATTACATGATGAAAAATTATTTTTATTTTCTTAAATTTTATACCAATTTAAATTAAATTTTGTGAAATGCAAGAAAATAGTATTTTGCTTTTGGCTAAGAATTGTTTTAGGGATGGGTCCATTAGGTTGGGTGTAGAATAAGCAACTGCGCCCTTTCGTTTTATTTAATCAGCTATAATCATTTATATTTTGAACTCGTTTCAATTAGTTTGGATTCATAATGATAAGGTGTATAATTGAAAAAATGATTTTTTTTAAATTTATTTTAAAGTTTCTGATGAATTTTATGCATCAACTGACAAACAAAGATTATGGTTCAAGTGTTTATTTTCTTCATTTTGCTTTGATCTTAACTTTTGCCTACAAAATAGATGAGGCTTTTTATTGCGTGTGGTACAAATTTTGTTAAACCAAATAAGTCCACTTTAGCTGATCAGAGACGAAACTCAAGTGGAATATTTGGATACAAGATGAGGGAAAATACTGAAACTGAAATCTATCGTGCTCTCTCTCTCACACACACACATTAATTAGTATTTACTTCTTTTTTTCTGTCAAAGGTAAATTCCCAAATCCATTCATTTTATAGGAGTACGGAGCCAAAAGGGTAGAAAATATTAACAAAAATTCCAAAAGGGTATATAAAATTTTATATAAACCAAAACGGTAAAATCGCTCCGCCGGCAGCGATTTACTTCGATGAAAAAGTGAAATCGCTGCCCCAGCAGCGATTTTGCAAAAAGTTTTTTTTTTCCTTACAAATCGCTGCCCGGGCAGCGATTTATAAAAAAATTTTTTTTTTTTTTAAAAAAACATAAATCGCTGCCTAGGCAGCGATTTACAAAAAAAAAAATTTTTTTTTTATGTAAATCGCTGCCTAGGCAGCGATTTACATTTTTTTTAAAAAAAAAATTTGTTTATGTAAATCGCTGCCTAGGCAGCGATTTACAAAAAAAAAAAAATTTTTTATATAAATCGTGCTACAGTAGCAGCGATTTATTAAAAAAATATTTTTTATATAAATCGCTGCTACAGTAGCAGCGATTTATATCATTTTTTTAAATAAATCGCTACTGTAGCAGCGATTTATTTAATTTTTTTTTTTATTAAATCGCTGCAATAAGCAATTTTTTAAACTAAAAAAAAATTAAAAATTTTAAAACAGCGATTTTATATATAAAAAAAATTATAATTAATAGGTGTGATTAGGGATGTACTTGAATTCAATTAAATAATTTTTCTCCTTTAATTTTTTATTTAAAAAAATTAATTATTTAAATTCAAATATTATTTAAATTTAAATTCAATATAATATCTTTTTTTAGAAAGAAAATATATTTATTACTTTACTTATTTTTAATTTTTTTAAAATAATGTATATTTTCTTATAAGTTATATACATAAATTTTAAAAAATATTATAATCTTTTTTTATATATAAAATCGCTGTTTTAAAATTTTTAATTTTTTTTTAGTTTAAAAAATTGCTTATCGCAGCGATTTAATAAAAAAAAATTTTTTAAATAAATCGCTGCTACAGTAGAGATTTATTTAAAAAATTGATATAAATCGCTGCTACTGTAGCAGCGATTTATAAAAAAATTTTTTTTTAATAAATCGCTGCTACTGTAGCAGCGATTTATATAAAAAATATTTTTTTAATAAATCGCTGCTACTGTAGCAGCGATTTATATAAAAATTTTTTTTTTTTTTTGGTAAATCGCTGCCTAGGCAGCGATTTACATAAACAAATTTTTTTTTTTAAAAAAATGTAAATCGCTGCCTAGGCAGCGATTTACATAAAAAAAAAAATTTTTTTTTTTTGTAAATCGCTGCCTAGGCAGCGATTTATGTTTTTTTTAAAAAAAAAAAAAAAAATTTATAAAGCGATTTGTAAGGAAAAAAAAAACTTTTTGCAAAATCGCTGCTGGGGCAGCGATTTCACTTTTTCATCGAAGTAAATCGCTGCCGGCGGAGCGATTTTACCGTTTTGGTTTATATAAAATTTTATATACCCTTTTGGAATTTTTGTTAATATTTTCTACCCTTTTGGCTCCGTACTCCATTTTATAGAATGACTTTGAATAGTTTTATTTCCGTTAATTATTATTTATTTGCACTTAACGAGGGTTTGAATCTTAATTAATTAAATTCGCTTATTTATTGTGTTTACTTTTTAGGACTGAATTTTAATTATCCAGATTCAATTCATTAAATTTGTTTCTTTTATTTTTTTTTTCAAGTCTCTAAATGAGTCTGAATACATCTGAATGAATCAGATCTGTAACACTCTTAATATCATTCAGACTTAAAAATTAGACTTTTATTTTAATAACTACATCATAACAACTCATAATTTTTTTTCTTATTTAGTTAATGTTAATTACATGCTTATCTTTATAATTTCTTTTGTTCTTATTAACTTAATATACGTCTTTTATTTTTATAAATTAATAAATCTATTTGAATTGATAAGCACTTCATGATATAATATTTAACATGATTTCAGAAAATAAGAAAGTATTAATGATTTAATCGATAACAATAACAAATGTCTATTATAAAATATAATGTTTTCATAAACATTATATTACTACTCTATATAAACTATTTTACATTGCATTATATTAGATTCTCAAAGTTTTTGAGTGCAAAGAATAGTCATATTAACGATGCAACTTAATGTTAAATTTTTAATAGATAAATCATATACCTTTTTACGATAAAAAGGTGCAAAATATTATTTTGTATAAAAAAACTATTTTGACTAAAATGAGATTTTTATAATATTTTATTGATATAGCGTTTAATTTCATATGTATATTGAAAACAAACAAATATTGAAAACAAATAATCTCAATAATCCAGTATTCAGATTCAGAGACAACATCTTAATCAGATTTTTATTCAGATTTACATTTATTCAGATTTACACATATAAATCTTAATGCATATCTTAATATTCAGATGTGTATTTCTTCAATTCGAAGATTTTGTGGTAGGGCCTGCGGATGGGGTGTAGAAACAAAAGGATTGTTAATTACCCATTCTATCTCAATTTGTTTATCATATAATTTTAATTTAATTTTTATTTTATATGTCATTTTTGATAAATAAAAAGATATTTTCATTCATTATATCTTCAATTTATTAATATTTATTTTGCGTTTTTAAAAAAGACGTAGTGAGCAAATATATTCGAAAATCTGTCAATTAATAGATATCGTTGTAAAGAAGGGATACGGAGACAATTAGGCAAAAAATGAGTAAATGGAGTGCATACTCAGCTATTGCCTTTGACCATTTTTGGCAACTCCACTGGACCATCTTTTTCCCCTATTACTACTATACTATTTAGCATGCCTATAGGAGAGCACTCAACAGTCGACTTTTGACATTATTTTACATTATTCATTTTTATATTTAAATGATACGCACATGTTGTTGTACTCATTTCTTTCATTTTCAAACCCTCAAAAGAGCAAAATATAATGCTTCTTTTAGCATTTGTCTTCAAGAATAGTTATCAATTTTTTGTTGTTTACCAAATCACCATTTGAGAGGGTGTTTTGCTTCTCGAAAATCAATGAGTATTATTAATCTGATTAGATTTAATCCAAAAGCCAAAATCATTAACTTTCAATGTTTCAATGTATAAGTTCTGATGTCCAAATTAATTTCGATACCTTTGTCAAGTGCTACATGGCATAGAACTAGTACGCTAAGCCGCCTAAATTAGTGTTTGGTCATATATACTAATTAATCTTACTATAAAGCTGATCTAATCAATATTTTAATTAAATTTAGCTACTACAAACATTTATTACTATAAAGCTGGTCTATAGTATAATAAATTGTTACCATGCACGCTGATTATATTATTACAACTTCTCCATCTCCTTATTCTCCACCAAGTGAACTTCAATGATAATTTCTTACTATAAAGCTGATCTATTGTAAAAAAAAATAAAAAAATGTAGTCGATTGGATTCTAAAAGTTGTTAAGTATATAAATTACTTATCAAGATCTGATTCTAAGAAATTGATCAATTGTTTATATGTCACCTAATTAGTTGTACTAAAATGAAAATACAGTATCAAAGTAAATATCCTAATAAAATCTGGTTGTTGATTGATTACATGTTTGAATCAATTAATAGCTCAAAAATTAACTTAGGAAATAGATATGGGTAAGAAATGAGGGTAGTCCTCACCCATTCTATTACGTGATTCTTTTCTTGATCCCTTTCTATAAACAAAAACATAGAGACACAACAAATTATGAAATTGTGGTCAATCTTGGTACCACTTTAATAATTTAGTTTTCATAATTTCAACTATTTATTCACAATCTAACCCACTACTGCCTAATGTTTGACTTTTTCTAGGTCTGAATTTCAGTATACTGATAATTTTATCCTTGAATTTATTCTATTTCATATTTATTGATTCGTGAAAAAGACCAAGGAGATATTACTGCACCGAGCCCGGCCAATAGTAAGCTCCTCTATAGTCTCTTTTTTTGTAGAAATAGAATTTCAACTATCACACCCTAGTTATGCTGACACTACCCAATGTTAGCTTGGACGCTGTATTTTTATTTAAAATTATCTGATACATATAAATAATTTATCCAATATCTAATAACTAAACTTTAATAGAATCTGAAATTTATAAACTCAATAGCAGTTCCTTTTTTGCGTACAAAAGTGACACGTGTTAGGTTGGAAATGGAGAATCAATAAAATCAAAGGCAAAAACAATATATACTTATAAATATACGGTTCATTAGGGGTTTCCGTTCATTAGTATTATTTTAAATGATAATCATCAGGTAATCAATAAAGAATGAAGTCTGGCAAAGCTCACAATAAATTAAGCTATGAAAAAAAAATACAAGAAAGAATATATAAAATATATGCATATATAATTTTAAATGATAAAGGGAAGTAAAAAATGAAATGAAAGATTTAGTTGTTGACAAGGAAGAAACCAAAAAATAGCCACTAAAGCGCGGCGCATGCTATGGGTAGTTCAATGAATGCAATTTGAACTTTTTCATGTAATAAAGAAAGGCCTAACTCATGGCTGGTCCTAGATAAAGATCCGTTCAAGTATAATTATGTCAAATAATATTTAATAAATTTATAAATTCATATTATGTACACTGTATAATAATTTATGATTGAGATAGATTTAAATTATATTCTCATTGATTATAATAATAAAAACAACAAAGCTGTTAATTTTTTTATTTTTTAAGAATATCAAATAAAACATATGTGTACCAAAGCTAATATTTTCAACAAAATTTAAAATTGACGGAATTATGCAAACTTTCTGACTTTTACCTGACAAACTTGTTCAGGAGTAATTTCACACATACTTTCTCCAAATTCCGAAGTATTATTATATAGTACACATGCCATGAATCTATAAGGTCATTGAACATTACTTGACCTAATTATATTTGACCGGATTTTTATCCCCTAAAGTTGACTTTGTTCAATTTTAGACATCTTATGTCATATCTCGCTATGTCATTTTGAGATTTTTTTATAATTAGTCAAATATATAAGGCGCGTGTAACACACTCATCGGTGATATGTCAAAATGACGAATTAAACAAAGTCACGTGACATACATATTGAAAATAATTTTTCAATAATGAATTTTGATTATTTTTTTTAAAAAGCCATGACTTAATGACATGTCCAATTTTTATCCAAATAATTTTAAAACGAATTAACCACTCACAAGCCCTATGCTGTCTTCTCCACCACCCCCACTCCTGATCCTCAACCTCTTCCCCACTAGATTGTCTTTCCACATTCCACAACCCCCCTACCCCAGATTGTTTTTCTCCAATATATACTTTCACCGTAATTAAACTATTTGAAAGAAATTATTTACAAAACACAATTTCTTGCCAGAAAATGATTCCTCCTACTATAACTTCAAATAAAATCAAATTCTTCAAATTTAAACAAAGAGTTCTCTAAAAGAATTTTCTAGATTTTCTTTTAAGAAAATATATTTTGATTTTTTAAAAAACATTTCAAGGAGAAAGAACGACAACAAAATAAGAAAAATTGTTTAAACTTGAAATATCTTGGTGTTGTAGCACTATTAGATCTATTTCTTCATGGAAGGAGTTTAAGTTTTGAAAAATGATAGCCTAAAATGAGAAGAAAAAGAAAAGAATTAAATAAGAACACGTTATATATAAGCTCTCCACACGGTGATAAGGAGTGTATCACATTAACTGTCTTATGTCAGTAAAAAGTGTCAAAATGACATAGCGGGACATGACATGAAGTGTCTAAAATGAATTATGTCTAGCTAGAACATGTAAGTGAAAATTAGTGTCAATTTTAGAGGATCACCAATGAATTAGGCTATGAAAAAAAATAAATAATAGAAACACTCGTGCGTTAAATACACAAAACGTTGAATCTTAGCTGGTCCAAGTTTTTTTTAAATAATTTGATTGATTTCCTCCTAACGTTGATATTTAGATTGGGTTGCGACTCAAATGAAGTTAATGCATTGTATGAACGATGATTTATATGTGACATATCATTAAAAAAAATTTATTGTTATAAGCTGGGATTCAAGATCTCTTATAATTGTACGTGTCAATCTCAAGTTGAAAACTTTTTGAGGTACGACTTAGTGATGTGAATGTGTGTTGCTAAAAAAAATGACATGCTTTATGTGGCTAACTTAAGTAGCTAATAGAAAAATAAGGACACACACAAACAAACAAAGTAATTAAAATTTGAATTAACATAAAATATGACATACTTTATGTGATTAACTTAACTAGCTAATAGAAGAATAAGAACAGACAAACAAATAAAATAATTAAATTTTGAGTCGAAATAAGTTAATTGAAACACTTAAATAAAATTAAAATGTTGAATTAAAATATAATCAGACTTAATTTGCACCTCTTAGATGAAATATCCTCCTAAAATTAGAGAATGACTATGTATTAAAACAACTAATAAAGGACTATTAGCCATCTGTAAACTACTTCATCGCCCTCTTTCCTTGAGAGAGAACACGTCATCGATCTCTTTATACTTTTTAAGTGGGAGACCGACCAATTAAGATGTGATAATTGTTATAACATGAATATTCCAGTCGGTCCAAAAGAGCACCACATTAATTTGATTATGGGTTGTTGTGGTAGTAGTATTTTTTGATAAATAAATACGTGGATATAAACATTGATAAGTACTATATAGTATAATATTGTTATTACTCTGGCCTAGCTAACTCTATCTTGAACTTTTGAAGGGATTTCTTGCAACCTTTCCACGTAATTTTGCACATTATCCCGCACCATTTCACAATTTTGGGGGAATGTGATGTGATTAATTAGTTGGAATAATAATATTATATTAGAGCCAATATACTTTAGCATCATCACTTCTCTGCCAAAAAATAATAAATAGGTGGACATTTAGATGTCATCAGGAAGAATAAAGAATATACTAACTTGGGAATATGTGTAACACTTTTTGGTCATGATTTCAATTATCGATCAATGATTTTTCGTAAAAATAGTCTATAACATACTTGAACTGAACTATTACGAGATCAACTTAATTCTCTTTAATGAAATATATTAATAAGGAACTTTTGAGAATGTAGTGTATTAAACTGAGTTACTATTATACTCAAGGTCCTTAAGGACGAGGAGAAGAATGAAGAACTTACGAGAAGAGAAAGAGAGAAAATATCATTGAATTAAAGAATATAGAGTGAAAAAAGACTTAATACTCGTGTAAGAAGTATATTGAATATCTATTTATAATGGACTAATTTGTTACCTAAATATATGGTCCATATTAGTTTATTGGGCCACAATTTGCATTGGGCCTTACAGTGTGGACAAAAAGAAACGAAGTGACTTAGATAAATCTTTTTTGTCGATAACCTCAGACCAATCAATCAAATATTGATTAATACGTAATCGATCGAACACTACTTGAAAACGGCTCTTCTGCTTCGAAATGGACTGTTCCATTCTATCTGACATATATAATTATACGAGAATTGATCAAGTATCTATCTTATTTTCTTTATGTCCTTTGACAATTTATTTTGTTTCAATAGTACTATTTTTATGGTAACATATTTTGATGTTCTTCTTGTTACTTGAGAAAAGTTAATTTATTTGTTTAGATATTTTGATGTTCTTCTTATTACTTAAATATGAGTAAATTATTTATTTAGACATTTTGATGTTCTTATTATTATTATTACTTAAATAAGAATAAGTTATTTATCAAGCTACAAGATATTATCATTATCAACTGAATAACAATAAAACCGTACTAATTTGAATATTCTCGAGAAAAAACCAATTGTTTGTTTGATGATTCATTTTTAATGAACAGTTTGAAACCTTTAGAACTAGAATATTAGTTATGAATAATGTGATGAAAGAACTCATCAAGTGTGATGATGATTTATTATATGTCGCTTGTGTTTGGTATGAATAAAACCCTTTTAAGAATTTTTTTTAAAAAAATTATTTTATATTTAGTTGTTAAAAAAAATGAGAAAAGATTTTAAATATACTCATATAATATTCGAAATCTTTCACCCGCACCTTCACCCCACCGTTCGACCAACCCACTCCCGCTATCCTCCAACTCTCACCCCAATTACATCCCATCTCTATAGCATTTTATCAAGTATAATTCATCCAAATATTCTAATATGTGATTATATTTAGTCTCTGTACTGTTTACTTAATAAGTAATCCTGGATTTTGATCAAATTTTTCAAAGGTCTTTTGAATAATTAGTTCCGTTAACTTGTCTCTAGTTATTTGGAGCTCCGGCTTTGCTTTGCCAAGAGATGGCCTTGGTATATTCCACGAGCATACTTGGCAAGAAAGAACATTTTTTTGTGAGTACTGTTGAACAAAGTATACTTGCACATGACTCTAGGAATTGCATTACACTATACAAGAAATATTACAAGTTCAATTCAATTATTCTTTACTTTCTTGAAAAATTTGAAACATTCTTTGACATTACTTTGTCCTCCAGCTAACTAACTAATCTTAACATATATAACCATGTCTCCTAAATTTGGTCATGTTCTTCAACCTCAAGAACAACCTAACATTAGTCTCAACCATGTATCCTGTGAAAACGGATAACGCGCACGAGTTACCTGTTTATGTAGATCAAGACCACCCTGTAAGGAGACACCATTCGGCTCGATACTACGCTCACCATATTAAAGAGAGTCTAACTACTAGAGTTTCCAAATTAATTTGTACAATTTTCCTAACCCTTCTTTCAATTCTTGGAATCATTGCATTTATTTTATGGTTAGGTTTGCGCCCTCATCGTCCAAGAATTTTCCTACATGACTTTTCGATTCCAGCTATAAGTCAGGGAATTGGACCTGAAAGTGCCCAAATCAACTTTAACGTAACAGCACGAAATTCAAATCAAGTTATTGGGATTTTTTATGATGCAATACAGATGTCAGCGACTTATCAAGAACAGAGTATTGGAACTTCACAATTGTTGACTCCGTTTTATCAATTGCCCAAAAACACTACTGTTCTTGCGGGTACATTTTCTGGCCCCATGGTGACGGTGACCGGAACACAGTGGCAGCAAATGCTTGATGACCGGTCTCGAGGAACGGTGGTTTTCCGGGTAGAATTGACAGCCAGGATTCGATTTAAGATATGGTCGTGGAAAAGTAAACATCATAGGATGCATGCTAATTGTCCTGTTGGAGTAGGACAAGATGGTGTGATCTTGGTTGGTTACATTGATAAGAGATGTCCAGAATATTTTAATTAGACATTTCGATTCATGTTTTCGTCTCATTGAATTTTCGTTTGTTTGTTTGTATTTGATTGTGAAGAACAATACATTCTTTCCCTGCCACAATTACTCTAAAAGGCAAGGGCATCCTCTGTTTTTATATTTTTCTCGTTTAATGTGCATCTTGTAAGCCGAGAGATCTTATTCATTCCACCAGAACCATGGACACATCCGATAATCATAACTAGGTTTTATGGAATCACTTAACAAAGAGGCCTTAATTTGATTGTGTACTATTGACATTTTCACATATAAAAGTTGGACCAGATGATATAATAATAACTATTTGTTTTGCTTCAACTTTAAGTTTTCGACCAAAAGTAATTATTGACTTAAAAGAAGACATTGTCCTTTCTACATTTACTTTCCAGCATCATTTTGGTGTAGGCATATGAATATCCAACCAATTAATTTGCTTCTTTAAAAAAAGTGCCCTTTAAATTGCTAAATAGATCACAAGTCACAACCATGCAATGCAAATAAAGTACTTTTTTGGCTATCCTTCCTACTAAGGTTTCTAATCAAACTATATATAACAGCATGTTCAATTATAAATAGTCTTCATGATCACTTCAAAAGATACATATTTTGCTTCTTCAATTTTTTGAACTCTGTACTAGTATTTGACCAAAAATGAATAATCGAAGGATATTTAAAGATTCTTTCTATCTCTACTGTTGGTTCTTCCAAGTTGTAGCTGTCTTATGTTTGACCTCTGTCGTCATATGGCTTTGTTTCGTCCCGAAAAATCCAATTTTCACAATAGTTGATTTCTCCTTTCTTGCCTTCAACATCAAGAATTCTTCTCTTCATAGTGGCAACAATTCTGTTCTCTTAAACGTTGAAATTTTTAATCCCAACAAAGGTATGAGCATTTACTATAATGATATCAATTTCGCTTTGAATTACAATGGTCTCGTTGTGGGAAAATATTCTACAAAAGGTATCTACCAAGGCCACAAAAATATTACAAGAAAGGAAGTCCAAATGTATATTGTTGATGAGCTATTTTGGCAAGAGATTGACAGTAGAAGTATCAATTTCATTCTTGTCTTGGAAACTATAGTTAAGTTTAAGATATTTGAATGGAGGACAAAGCAACGAGGGTTAAAATATGTGGCGGATATGAGTAATGTGACTATGAGTAACAATGGAACAATATCTAGTGAAAAAATTGTTAAATTGTACCACAAAAGTTCGCACTTGTGACATAAAACAACTGAAACTTCTCGTGTGTTCTGTTACATATATCGAAACTTCTTATTAAGGTCATGTGGTAAATTTAGCTTACTTAATGCATGAAGGAGATATAGGACTTACATTTCATTCCCAAATGTCTAAAAGACCAAAAGATTCAATTTTTGAATTTATGTTATTCTACAAAGATATTATAAGTTCTTTATAAAGATTAAGGCATGTTTTTATGCAAAAGCTTCAAACTGTCTTTCACCATTTGTTGTCCTGTTGGGACTACTTGTCTTAATTCTATGGCTACGTATGCGACCAAAAACTCCTGTTTACACTCTTCTTGATTTTTCTGTTCCCATCAACAACAATGAAAGTGAAATTGGTACTACTTTTCTTGTCATCAAGATTTGGAATCAAAATTATAAAGATTGGGATATTTACTATGACGATACTTCTGTAATGTGTTATCATAATCAAGACACTGTAGGAAAGACAAAAAAAAAACTCGTTTACATCTAAAGAGACATAAGACAACCAAATTTTTGCAATTACAGCTAATTGTTGATAGGAGAACACGGAATTCGCTGCTCAAATCTATAGCAGACAAAAATACTGCTAAATTGCAGGTGGATGTGGCGACTAGGATTAAGTATCGGATGTTGGGTATTAAGATCAAACACCATTTGTTAAACTTGAGTGGTGGTTTCAGTTGGATCAGATGGTAATACTTCAGGGGAGGGAAAGGTCAGATTGCGACGTATTCCAGCAAAGTGGAAAATCAGACACCACTAGATTAAATCTGGATATAGAATAATGGGGTTCAGAATGAGTATAATCTTATCATATGTACTAAAAACTTTTTGCTACTTATGCATACATATTTCCATCAAAATGCTGTTTATGGCATGAAAAAATGCTTCCCCTCTATAAACGATTAGACATTATTCAGGATGATCAGTGTAGGATTGCAATACCAATAATCTGGATAGACCAGAGTTGAATCCAGGATTTAAGATTTATGGGTTGTTATCTGTAAGGTTTTATCATCGAACCCATTATAGATTTAATGTTATAAGTTGATATATACTGTTTATTGTAATTTTATCCATAATTTGATAGTGGCGTTGAAGTAGTGGGTTCAGAAGAACCCGTGAACCCGGTACTACAAAGCAGCATCTAATTCCGCTGCAGGTGGCCACTTCTGTTCCTAATTGGTTTTGTGAATTCAATTTGAATTATCTTAAAATATGTTAGGTAGTGGAGCCTAATTAATATATATATAGCTGTGGAAGTTCACTCACGGGGTGTTACCGTGGAAATTCACTCACAGGTGGCCCATTTATTCTCTGTAACTAAAAATACTCTGATATATTAATATAAATATACCCACCGCCGTGGAAGTTCACTCACGGGGTGTTACCACGAATTTGTTTTCTCTCTCTAGATTTCTCTCTCTCTCTCTCCAGATCTCTCATCTCTTTCTGCTTGAAATTCTTGTGTTCTTGAAACTTCAAGTGTGTGTAAATTCGATCCTAACAACTGGTATCAGAGCTAAGGAGATTCAACACGATCACTGAAGATGGATGGTTCAAAGCTTGGAATCGAGAAGTTTGATGGATCCGATTTCAGTTTCTGGAATATGCAGATCGAAGATTATCTGTACCAGAAAGATCTTCACGAACCGTTGACCGGGGTGAAGCCGGAATCCATGACGGAGGAGAAGTGGAAACTCAAGGATCGCCAGGCTCTAGGATTGATCCGGTTGACTTTGTCAAGAAACGTGGCGTTCAACATCGTGAAGGAGAAGACTACGTCAGATCTGTTGAAAGCACTATCAAACATGTATGAAAAACCATCGGCTATGAACAAGGTATATTTGATGCGTAGATTGTTCAATTTACAAATGTCTGAGAATGGATCCGTTTCTGATCATATAAACGAGTTCAATATGATTGTGAGTCAACTCAATTCTGTGGATATTAATTTCGAAGATGAAATTAAGGCGTTGATTTTGATGTCATCTCTGCCCGATTCTTGGGATACTGTTGTTGCTGCAATTAGCAGTTCCCGTGGATCTGAGAAACTGAAGTTTGATGAAATCCGTGATGTTGTTCTTAGCGAAAGTATTCGCAAACGAGAAGTGGGAGATTCATCGGGCAGTGCTCTCAGCGTTGACCGAAGGGGGAGAAGTAAGACGAAAGGTCAAAATCAACATGGTCGATCAGAATCAAAGAATCGAGGAAAATCCCTAAACAGATCTAACGTGACTTGTTGGAACTGTGGAGAAAAAGGGCACTTTCGGACGAACTGTACAAAGCCAAAGAAGAACCAGAATCAGAAATTCAAAGATGACAATGATTCTGTAAATTCAACAGAGGACATTGGGGATGCTCTAATCCTTAGTGTCAACAGCCCGGTTGAATCATGGATTCTGGATTCTGGTGCATCTTTCCATTCGTCTCCAAGCAAGGAGTTGTTCCAAAATTTCAAATCTGGAAGTTTTGGAAAGGTGTATCTTGCTGACAATAATGCCTTGGAGATTGAAGAAAAGGGGGATGTTTGCATAAAGACCACCTCGGGAAACCAGTGGACATTGGAGGATGTCAGATATATTCCTGGGCTCAAGAAAAATCTGATCTCTGTTGGTCAGTTGGATAGCACGGGATATGCAGCAGAGTTTGGGAAAGGTTCGTGGAAGATTGTGAAAGGTGCTATGGTAGTAGCTCGTGGCACAAAATCTGGAACCTTGTACACCACTGCAGGGTGTATTAACATGGCCGCTGTTGTTGAAGGTGCTTCCGGTTCATGTCTGTGGCACAACAGACTTGGACACATGAGCGCTAAAGGAATGAAGATGCTGGCTGCAACAGGAGCATTAGATGGTCTGAAGTCTGTTGATATGGGTCTTTGCGAGAGCTGTGTTATGGGAAAACAGAAAAGAGTAAGCTTCACAAAGACTCCTAGAGAGCCAAAGAAAGTGAGGTTGGAAATGGTCCATACAGATGTTTGGGGACCATCTCCAGTATCATCATTTGGAGGATCCAGATTCTATGTTACCTTCATTGATGATTTCAGCAGAAAGGTATGGATTTACTTCTTGAAGCATAAGTCAGATGTGTTTGCAACTTTCAATAAGTGGAAAACTGAAGTTGAGAATCAGACCGATTTGAAAGTCAAATGCCTAAGGTCTGACAATGGAGGAGAGTATGAAAAATCAGAGTTCAAGGCATTCTGCGCAGCTGAGGGAATCAGATTGATGAGGACAGTTCCTGGTAAGGCAAGGCAGAATGGAATTGCTGAGAGGATGAACAGAACATTGAATGAGCGTGCAAGGAGTATGAGGATACACTGTGGGCTGCCCAAAATATTTTGGGCGGATGCTGTGAGCACAGCTGCATACTTGATCAACAGGGGACCATCAGTTCCTTTAGGATTCAAGATTCCGGAGGAGGTATGGACAGGAAAAGAACTCAAGTACTCACACTTGAGGACTTTTGGTTGCACTGCTTATGTTCATGTTGATCCAGAAAAGAGAGACAAGCTTGATGCCAAGGCTGTGAAGTGTTACTTCATAGGGTATGGTTCTGATTTGTTTGGTTACAGGTTTTGGGATGACAAGAACAGAAAGATCCTAAGACATTGTGACGTGACATTTGATGAGTCTGTCCTGTACAAGGACAGAGAGCAGAAGGTCCCAGAGATTACAAAGCAAGTGGGAGTTGAGGTTGAGTTGGAAAAGAGTAACCCCAGAGATGTCGAAGCAGATTCTCAACCAACTCCTACTGAAGAATCTGAAGTGGAGCAAGTTACACCTGAGCAGGTGTTAAGGAGATCATCCAGAACCATCAGAGCACCAGATAGGTATTCACCTTCATTACACTATCTATTGCTGACTGATGAGGGGGAACCAGAGTCTTTTGATGAGGCCCTACAGGTGGAGGATTCGATCAAGTGGGAGCAAGCCATGGATGATGAGATAAGGTCACTTGAGAAGAACGACACATGGGTGTTGACTGAGTTACCTGCAGGGAAGAGAGCTTTGCTGAACAAGTGGGTGTTCAGAATCAAGACTGAACCAGATGACAAAAGAAGATTCAAGGCTCGTTTAGTGGTTAAAGGATATTCACAAAGGAAAGGTATTGATTATGCTGAAATTTTTTCTCCTGTTGTGAAGTTAACCTCTATTCGAATTCTGTTGAGTATTGTTGCATCGGAGAATTTGCATCTAGAGCAAATGGATGTAAAACAGCATTTTTACATGGAGATCTAGACAAAGAGATCTATATGCAGCAACCGAAAGGATTTGTGGTTCCAGGCAAAGAACACATGGTGTGCAAGCTGAGCAGGAGCTTGTATGGACTAAAGCAAGCACCAAGGCAGTGGTACAAGAAATTTGACTCCTTCATGACCAAGAGTGGATTCTGCAAAGCTGAAAAGGATCCTTGTTGTTACTTCAAGAAATACACTGATTCATATGTCTTTCTACTCTTATATGTGGATGATATGTTGATTGCAGGATCTAGTATGAGGGAGATTAACAATCTGAAGACAAGGCTGTCTGCAGCATTTGAGATGAAAGATTTGGGACCAGCGAAGCAGATTTTGGGGATGAAGATTTCTCGGGATAGATCTGCTGGCACTTTAAATCTATCTCAGGAGTTGTACATTGAGAAGGTGCTGAGCAGATTCAGGGTTAATGATGCTAAACCCAGGACTACTCCATTGGCAAATCACTTTAAATTGTCAAAGGAGCAGTCCCCCAAGACTGCCGAGGAGCGTGATCAGATGGCACTTGTTCCATATGCTTCAGCAGTTGGTAGTTTGATGTATGCTATGGTCTGCACTAGACCTGATATAGCACATGCAGTGGGAGTTGTTAGCAGGTACATGGCGAACCCTGGGAAAGAGCATTGGGAAGCTGTGAAGTGGCTTCTGAGATATCTGAGAGGTACATCCAGTACTTCACTTTGTTTTGGCAAAGGCGCGGTGACTCTACAAGGTTTTGTGGATGCTGATCTTGGTGGGGATGTTGACTCGAGCAAGAGTACATCCGGTTACATTTACACGATAGGTGGAACAGCAGTAAGTTGGATGTCCAGGCTTCAGAAGTGTGTTTCTCTTTCATCTACTGAAGCTGAGTATGTGGCAATAGCTGAAGCTGGGAAAGAGATGATATGGCTGGCAGATTATCTTGAAGAATTGGGCAAGAAGCAGAGCGAGAAGATTCTTTACTCAGATAGCCAGAGTGCCATACAGTTGGTGAAAAATCCAGTCTATCATTCGAAGACAAAGCACATCAGAAGGCGATACCATTTCACTCGCAGGGCAGTGGAGGATGGTGATATGTGCTTGGAGAAGATAGAGGGTGCAAAGAACCCGACAGACATGTTGACGAAATGTGTTGATGTTGGGAAACTGGGGTTATGCAAAACCTCGGTTGGTCTTTTGTAGTTGTTGCTACAGATGTTGCGGTGCGGTAAAGATGTTGATGATGAAGAGATATTTTTTTTTTGAGAATTTTTTTTTGGTGACTGAATCAGCCTCCAAGTGGAAGTTCACTCACGGGGTGTTACCACGAATTTGTTTTCTCTCTCTAGATTTCTCTCTCTCTCTCTCCAGATCTCTCATCTCTTTCTTCTTGAAATTCTTGTGTTCTTGAAACTTCAAGTGTGTGTGAATTCGATCCTAACAAAATATGAATAGAAAATTTTAACACAATGAAAAAAGATAATAAGATACAAATCAGTTGATCACACTTTGTGGAATCTGATAAAGTATGAAATGTTCAAAGAAGAGCAAGTAGCACCCAAAAATTCGCTCCTAGAGTCCTAGTTGCCTTATTGTCATCCACTACAATCCATCAATTAGAGTTGAAATCCATAAACTCTGAGAATCAATTTGTCAAGACTAAACAATAGACCAACAGCGTGTTAATTTGTCAACTATTACACATTCAGCACTGGCCACAGAATTACTATCAATCTTCCTACCAATTGTAACCAATCAATTATAGTATGTATTACATTTTCTTCAAAAACCACTTGTTTTGGTTTTGTAGTGGTTATATGGCGCCAGAGTATCTACACGGCCAATTTTAAGTCAAATCTGATGTTTTTAGCTATGGAGTACTGGTCCTTGAAATTGTAAGTGGCCAAAGAAACAATTGTTTCAGAAACGGAGACTCTACCGAAAGCCTTTTGAGCTATGTAAGTAACCCGTGTAGTTGTATATCTAATAGTTAGTCTTTTGGTAACTATATTTATTCAAAAGTATTCAGCAACACCTGCATGATTTTGTGTGATCCTATAATTGAACTGTTACAGGCTTGGTTGAATTGGCGTGAAGGAACATTTTCAAATTTTGATCGACCCCATGTTAACAGGAAGCTCAGGACCGGTTTGTGATATAGCGAGATACATCCATATAGCTTTATTGTGCGTTCAAAAAGACGTTGCAAATAGACCAACCATGGGTGCAGTTGTTCTCATGCTCAATAGTCACTCTTCAAGTCTTCCAATTATTGAAGAATCCAACTCAAGAATGGCAGAGTCAAGTAAACTAGCCAAAAGTAAATCAATTTGTTCATCACGAAATGAGGCATCCATAACTGAGTTATATCCCCGATAACATCCTTCGATATAATAGGCTTTTCTTCTATGTTTTCTTATTTACTTTGTTATCTGTAAAAAAAAAGAAAAGTAATTGTTATGATCTGTTCAAACCCACACAATGGAAATCTTACTAGCTTAGTTGGTTGGCTACACAAAACAAATTAACTATTAGAGACTTTTCGTGCTTTAAATTTCAAACACACGGACGTTCCTGCTGCCAATTCCCTCAATTATTTATCAAACCTTCTAATTAAATATCTTTACAACATATTTTCTCTTGATTTTGAAAGAATCTTTATGATGTGTCTCCTTAATTTTTTCGATAATTATAAATAAAAATTGAAAGATGCTGAATGAACTGAAGAAGAATTTTGAATCTCAAAATTTTTCAACAATCTTGTATCAAAATCGAAAGGATATTCGAAGAACTTGAAGATTCACAAAAGAATTGTTTGTCCAACAACAATTTCATCACTTTTGTATCCTTCAAAACTCACCTCGCCTATCCAAAATTTTGACAAGAAATTTTTATGAAACAGAGAAAATGATGAACAAGAAGAATTTAACTTTTGAATTTTTGGCTAGTTACACTATATGATTGAATTTTTGACAATAATTTGGAAGGAAATAACACAATTATGGGACTTAATATTATTTTCAACTTTCCCCCCCTTAATTAGTGTAACAGAGGGATAAGATCTAAATTTGATTTTCCAATTTTTTTCCTTAATAATGCAACACATTAATACATAATGTATCAACAATAATAATTATTTAACCGGATCTTTAATTATGTATCCGAAATAACTAAAAAAAATGAGATATGTATAATTAGAAAAATAATAGGGATAGAAGGTAATTAAAATTTTGCACTATGAAATTTATGTAAGTTATACAATAATTTTTACATATTTTCGAGTTTACCTTATGAATTCCATACATCAGCCTCGGATAAAAAGTCTACCGTGAACACAAAAATTGGAATTTTCAAAGAGTTTTTAATGGTCTGATAATGAGATACTTGAGATGTTTAGGAAGTTTCCTCATTGTATTTGCTCAGTAACACGTCAAAATTCAGAAAAAGATTGAATCTTTACGTTAATGAACTTGGTTCTGCTTCTCACCTTCAGTTTTCATCTATAGTTTAGAAAAAATGATGATTTTAAAAAAAATATTAATAGATTTGAAGGGGATAAAATATGTTATTTGCAATACAAAATTTATATGAAGTAATTTGGAATAAACATGCAACACACTTTTTCAGAATTAATACACATATAAAAGTTTGGTCAAACACTATTTATTGTTCAAACATGATTGAAATTACTTTTTTTTTTTTAAAAGAAAACAGTTTTAAATTGTTATAATTGTTTTACAAAAAAAAAAACAATTTATTCTAAAAAAATTTACCAGCACTTCAAGCACGTTGAAAAAATATCAGCTATTTATGTTATGTCCAAATACCTACAGAAGTACAAATTTGTTTGTGAATTCAGTTTGAATCAGTCAAGATATGAAGATAATTACAGTACTTGGAACCTGGAAGCCAAAATTCTAAAGAAATCACTGTGGATTAAAAATAAAAAGACTAGGAATATATGGGTACTTTGTAGAAAATTAGCTGGATTTCATTTTCTGGACTAATCATATAAAGTTGATGAGCAAGTAGTGGTCAAAATTTGTAACCTTGGTGGCTTCTTGTTATCTACTTCTGTCTCAATCCCCATATATTAGAGTCTGCGAATTTCATAAATTCTAAGGAGAAAAAATTGGCAAATCCAAAGATATAGACCAAAATCATCATAAGTTTTATCTTTTGCTAGGTCAATTTGCTCAAAAGGTCACTGCACCCAGTCCATACGTTTTCTCTCTAACTCTATTTCTAGGTTATACATATTCAGCACTAATATCAAAATTTGCTTGTAACTTAAACAGACATAGCCATGGTTATTCAAAAGTGGTTACTCTTTCTGTTTCTGCATTTACATGTTCTCAATATTGTAGCCCAGCTGCCTGAGTTACAATTTGGTTCATGTGGTCAGAATGGTAACTATACTGAGAATAGTACCTACAAGAACAATCTAAACACACTCCTCACTTCCCTTCCCTCAAAAATAGATGGCTATGGTTTCTACTATGATTCTATTGGCGAGGTCAGTGGTATTGTGCTATGTAGAGGAGATGTGAAGCTAGACGATTGCCGCGTTTGTGTCTATAACGCTGCTCAAAAACTTGTACAGCTATGTCCTACCCAAAAAGAAGTTCTTGGTGGCTATGGTGAATGTTTGTTGCTTTACTCGAATAATCAATCCATTATAGAAACTCCATCATTCTCTGTTCGATATTTTTTTTGGAATACTGCGAATGCCTCAAAACCCGAGGAATTTAACCAGGAACTGGGTAAATTACTGGAAAATTTACGAGGCCGTGCTATAAATGGTGGTCCCTTTCGAAAATATGCTAGTGGTAATGTGACAGGTCCAGATGATCAGACTATATATGCACTTGTGCAGTGTACTCCTGATTTAACTCCTCGTAATTGCTTCAATTGCTTAACTGACGTTTATAGTAACATGCCTCAATGTCCTTGCCTGGGGAAGATCGGTGGAAGAATAATTGGGCCTAGGTGCAACCTCCGTTATGAAATTTCCCGTTTCTTCGCTGATGTGTCGGTGGAAGCTCCGCCACCTACAGGTAAATTATATTCTTCCACTTTCATTTGAACACCTAAGTAGATACTATAAACTTTAGTTACCATATTTAACAATTTAATTTAATCAAACCTATAGACGAGATGGTTGCAAATAGTAAATAGGACACATAAAAAGAATTAGACAAACACATGAATAATGAATTGATGTATTGAAACATAATAAGGTGAATAAAATATGTCATCTCTAAGTAGAATAATTCAAGTTTTTTCCCAACATGTGTGGAACTGAAGTATTTGTTATTGTAATGTAATAACTTAAAACTTTAGATGGGAGGATCACACGGTTCATCGCCATCATAACACAAAGCATATTAAATTAGAGGTATAACAATATTGTATTTGTGATATTTAATAAGTATCTATAGTTTCTGAAAAGGGAAGATAGTAACTTATTTTCACATGAGTTGTTAAATCTGAGAATTTTATACTAACTTGAAGCATTTTCTTAAGGAAATGATGATAAAACAGCTCCAATGGGGAATGGTAATGAAACGGCTCCAACAGGGAATGATAATACAGCTCCAATAGTGCAGGATAAAAAAAAAGCTCGACTCGTCATTATTATCATTGTGCCAACTGTTATAGTTGTTATTCTTACTGTATGTATTTCTGTCATCTTAATGAAGAAGCGAAAGAGGAAGCTGGTGGACATAATTCAAGGTAAGATAGCGTATAGTATTTATATGATTAAGGAAAGTAGAATTTTCACTCTATACTCTATTTGTTATCACTACTACTACTTTGGTGAAGGTACACTTGGGGATGATACTAGCGACGTAGAATCGTTGCAGTATGATTTTTCTATAATTAGAGAAGCAACAGAAAACTTCTCAAATGCTAATAAATTGGGACAGGGAGGATTTGGTCCTGTGTATAAGGTGATTAGACTTGCTTGATGCATAAAATGGACATTAACAATTCATACCACAAAACCACAACTTAGCTTGGGGTTGAGGATTCGCTGTTGATGACCTTATAATAATTGATTCTTCAATTTGCTCTCGTATTATGTTTCAGGGTAAGCTTCAAAATGGACAAGAAGTAGCAGTGAAAAGATTGTCAGCAGATTCAGGCCAAGGTGATCTAGAGTTTAAAAACGAGGTCTTGTTGGTTGCCAGGCTTCAACACAGGAATTTGGTTAGATTACTCGGATTTTGCCTTGATGGAACAGAGAGACTTCTTGTCTATGAATTTGTTCCCAATGCAAGCCTTGACCAATTTTTATTTGGTATGTATTGCTTAATGTTTTGTCACTGTAATTTGACATGTCGACTGTAGTAAGGCTATCTGCCTTATTTTTGTTCCGGAAAACTAAGTTCACAACTATGAATTGGGAAAGGCAATCATAATTAGTTATAATCTTCCTCTTATATCCAGATCAAGTTAAACGTAGCCAACTGGATTGGGAAAGGCGATCCAAAATCATAGGAGGCATAGCTAGGGGAATTGTTTACCTTCATGAGGATTCTAGACTTCGCATCATACATCGTGATCTCAAAGCTGGTAATGTTCTACTTGATGCAGAGATGAATCCTAAAATTGCAGACTTTGGCATGGCAAGACTATTTACATTGGATGAAACTCAAGGCAACACAAACAGAATAGTTGGGACTTAGTAAGTTTAACATCTTTCACTAGATAAGACTGTTATCATACGAAGCGTTCTTTAATCATTTTTAGAAAAATAGAAACCTTGATATGAAAAAAAATCTTTCCTTGAAATGTTACCGCGATTTTCAAGAGGATCAATTTTGTTGAGCTAACTTGACTGTCCCCAAAAGTAGTATAAGTCGAGATGAACATATTTTGTCCCCTCTCCCACTTATGACGAATTAATTCATTTCACACACCCCTTCATCATAAGAAAATCTAACGCATCAAATCTTTCTCCAATTGTGGCTAACTAAATGTACACTACCTTGTTAGAGAAGTCAAGCGATATTTGTTTTGATTTTGCAGTGGGTATATGGCTCCAGAATATGCAATGCAGGGGCAATTTTCAGTGAAATCAGATGTTTATAGCTTTGGAGTACTAGTCCTGGAAATTATAAGCGGTCAACGAAACATTTGTTCCAGAAAAGGAGATTCAGTGGAAGACCTTCTGAGCGTTGTAAGTAGCTAGCTGGTCATCACTCAATCAATTAAGTATTCCTCAACTCCAAACTAGTTTACTAATTGAAACTTTCAAAAGAAAAAGTAATTGCTATTTAGACCAACACTCAATGCCATCAAATGTCTTTCTCAAGAGGAACGCATAATGTGAATCAGAGGTATTATAATTTATGATTTTTACAGGCTTGGTTGAACTGGCGCGAAGAAACAGTTTCAAATTTGATTGACCCTATTCTGAGGGGAAGCTCAGGACTTGTTGGTGACATAGTGAGATACATCCACATTGCTTTATTGTGCGTCCAAGAAAATGTTGCTAATAGACCAAACATGGGTGAAGTACTTCTCATGCTCAGTAGTCACTCTTTGAGTCTTCCAGTTCCACACAACCCACAGATTTTACACTTCGGAGATGTCAATTCAACAATTTCCGAGTCCAGCAAAATAACGGATAGTAAATCAATATGTTCTTCAGGAAATCAGGATTTGATAACTGAGTTGCATCCTCGATAAAACATCCATACATACATCATTCATTTTTAGGCATGGTGTAAACACGGGATGCAAATATGTTTTTACTTAATGGATTTTCTTATTTACTTTGCTATTTGTTCGAACCCCAGTTAGGGGTTCTTGCGATTGATTTATCAATGATTTCTTTTTGTTGTTGGACTAATTTGCTAGTACTTATTGAACTTGTAAAAGTAGTGTAATTTTTATATAGTAATGATATGTATTTCTGCCTCTATTTATTGAGACGGGTAAGCTGAAATTCTGAATTATTACAGATTCCTAACAATTTGTAAAATTGATAAATGAGATATAGTTTTAAAATATAGGGATAAGTGTCAATAGTTTAGGTATGAAACTCAAAAAAAGGTACAGTTTAGTTATGTTTTTGTCACTTATCTCTAAAATAAATAGATATTAATTTAACTGACCAAACATTTAGCAAAATATCATGAATGGCAAAAAATTAATAATATTGACAATTACTATGTGAAAATATAATATTTGGACCTAACTTAACGTCAAAAGTTAGCTCATGAAGAAAAGTTTGTCCAAGTTTATATAAGAAGACTAAATTCTTATTCCTCTACCGATACCGATGTGAAACTTCTTAACATTACTCAATAAAAAATTTAATAATTATATATGGAACTTGGAATCAATACTAATACTACTTTCAATTGCATCGTGATCAACCTAATGTTATATTCATCAATCATGTCAATGTTCATTCCCCTTAAAACACATGAATGTTTTTTTTTCCTTTTTTTATAAAAAAAAAATGTAGTATACATCAAGGTTTCCAACTTTTAAATTTTGGAATATATATATATATATATATATATATATATATATATATATATATATATATATATATATATATATATATATATACTTTTCATGAATTCCCTCGGTAAAGTTCTTCTTCATAAAAAAATAAATAACGAACTTACATTGGGTCATCGACTGATAATATGTCATTTCATCTCTTCATATTCACTTTTCTTCTTTCCCTTATTTGGTGTATAGAATTATAACAATTTTTTGCCTAGTCCAAAAGCTAGAAGTTTAAGATACTTGCTCTTATGTGAAAGGTTTCTTTCCATCAGAAAAATTCAATTAATTGTACCATGTCAATTTCTGCAAAACAATCTTCTACTTACCAATCAAATTAAAAATTGATTAAAACACCTACGTTACATAAAATATGTCATTACGTATTATATAATAGAGAAAACAATTTTACCACGTAAAATTAATATCACTTGAAGAAAAATTATTATGAGTTGCTTCTTGCTACAACATCAAGTACGAAACTTTGGCCACTGCTTAATTACACCAGCACAAGAAATCTCAAGATCAACATAATTGCTATTGAAATTAGATAAATTTGAATTAAAAAAATATTAAATAACATATTGAAGCTAAATTCTTGATTTATTTAGAACAAAATATAATGAAAAGAACAGTTAAATACTCCCTATTGTCTCTATTTACTTGCCCACTTTTTCAATTATTCCTAATTACTTGCCCATTATAACAAATCAATAAAGGACAATTGTATTTTATTTATTATGTTCTCATTTAATTACTTTGAAAAAAATAAAACTTTTTAAAAACCTTAACTTTTTAATTCATACACTTCATAAATAATATGATTAAAATGATAAACTCGCTGTGTTAATAATTATTTTTTTTATAGATATATCAATTAAAAAATAAACCAAACTATTTTGGGACCGGAATGATCATTTCATTGTACATCATTGTATTTTTCTTAATTTATTGGACTTGCCAAATGAATAGCTCCTCATTAATTGAGTGGTAATAACTTTTACTATTTTGCTAAATGTGGTGAGTATATATCAACTCAACGAATGCAATTTACTCCTCCAATTCCACCTTTTGAGAGTTACAAAGAGGAGATCTATTAAAATTTTTGCTAATTTGTAAATTAAAGAATAACATAACTTTTCCCATATATCATATGAAATAATAAATATTTAATTAATTAGATATTTTATAATTTTTTTAATTTCATATAGGAACAAAATACTAATTCAATCTTTTATTTTAAAGCTTTTCACTATTTATATAATCTATCTATATAAAAGATAAGATTAAAGAATAATAAAGAAATATTGATCAGACAACATTTCTTATTAATTATTTTTTTGTTAGAAGTGTGCAAAACGATTATTATAACAGCTAAAACGGAACGGAGACCAAGACCGGGGGAGTAACTCTCAACGTCATCTAGAAAATGGAGAATATAGTTACGCCCCCTTCTGTCATACAGTATGACCAAATTATTTTCCCACCTTGACGGCTTGTTATTTTCCACTCATGTCACATCACTACCATAAATTAGGTATGAATTTAACTATTTTGTGCGGAAGAATATATTTAACAAAATAAATGAGTTTTTTTTTATATAATTATTTTGTATTTGGTGTATAAATAAAAAATATTATCTCAAAAACATTCATAGTAAAAGATATATGATATAAGGATGGTTTGGTGGGCAGATATGCTCTATCGAGGATGGGATAAATATGAGAAAATGTTGAAAAGTGAAAATGACGTGATCTATATGAAGTACCAATTATAGAACAATATTAGGAACATTAAACATAATAATCTAATTAATACTCTATAATTATAGTTTTGATAATTATTCTTCATAGCTTAGTTTGATATGCTAAGGAGGTCCTGATTTGTATAATTCGCGAACCATGATTTATACAATTCACGAATTAAGCTGTATATTTTCACTTGGATTTGTACATATGAATGACCAAGTTTGTATAATTCAATTTGTTGACAAATCGAACAATGAAATTATATTATGTTTGCTAATCGTTTATACGTTTAGGTGTAATGATATAAATTGATCAGCAATGTACAGATTCATTTTTATGATGAACGATTGGATGATTCATATATGGAACGTTTTAAGTTTTTTTCCTCTAGATTTGTATACATATATATTACATGTGCGTATGTATATTTACGTGATTTTTTTTATGTATATGTGTTATGCATTATACTTTGTTACTTTTATTACGAACACTTGGATGATTCGTATATGGAACAATCTAGCTTTTTTTATTAGATTTGTATACAAATAAATTACATGTTCGTTTGTATATATGGAGGTTGCATTTATATATTTACGTGAATTTGTATATGCATATGTTATAGTGTTATACTTTGTCATTTTTTTTATTATGAACAATTGGATGATTTGTTTATGAAACAATCTAGTTCTTTTCTAGATTTGTATACAAACACATTACATGTGCGTTTGTATCTTTGAAAATTGTGTTTGCATATTTACGTGAATTTGTATATGTATATGTTCTTTGTGTTATACTTAATCATTTTTATCATGATCAATTGGATGTTCCTATATTAAACATTTTATTTTTCTAGATTTGTATACATATACATTACTTTCCTTCTTTGAAAACCTTTTAGTTTTTCTAGATTTGTATAAATATACATTACAAGTTTAATTGTGTTTATGAAAATTGTGTTTGTATGATTACGTGAATTCATTTTATATATGTTCTATGTGTTCTCCGTGGATCCTAGTGAGATAATAAATTAGGCGAAACACTAACTGCGAGATACAATTAATTTAAACGGTAGCTATAACATTCGAATAAATTAAATGTTTGCTACTTTATACCCTTTCCTTTCACAGAACTTGAAAGCCATTTTCCTCCAACTTGTTGGTAGAAAAATATTTTTCAAAATTTTAAACTCACAACAAAACAAAATACATTTAAAAAAAATATATTTTTGTCCCTACCATAAAGCACCCTTAAAAGTCAATTATTCAACCCAAAGATAAAGACCGAGTCAAAAGTTGGTACTATTCGTTGTTATTAATTTCATTAATTATACCTTATGTAACATTAATTCAAAAGAACTACAGTTTGTTTACGAAATTTGATATTTTCTTATATTTCTATCTAAAAATAATTTCATATTATACTTTATTAATAATTGGAAAAATGTACAAGTAACTCTTAGGCTATAATCAAAATCTTATAAATACACTTTAATTAAGTCCTATTATCTGATGAAACTTATTTTTTTTTAATTTTATACACTTTTTGTCTTATGTGATACATTCAGTGATTCCATGTAACTAAGGTGCGTATGAGATATTTGAGTGCCATGTAAATCAAAAAGGTGCATAAAATTACAAAAAAATAATTTCTAGGAATAATAGAACGTTAAAATAGTTAAGATATATTTCTAAAATTTATTGATAGGAAGTACTTATACATTTTCTCACAACAATACTTTTATTTTATCAGATAGATGTTACAAGATATTTTAGATTATTAATAATTTTAAAAGATCTGTTATACTATTTTAAAATTTGAATCCAATCCAACCGTGTTAATTTTTAGGCAGCTAGTCTTCAAATATCAATGTCCTTTTCTTCCTTAGCTAATAGGTCATAAATTGCTCTTTTTTTCTGCCAAAGACAAATGTAGTTCACTGCACCCAGTCCATACGTCTTCTCTCTAACTCTATTTTCAATCTTTTCCACTTCTAGGTTATACATATTCAGCACTAATATCAAAATTTGCTTGTAACTTAAACAGACATAGCCATGGTTAGTCAAAAGTGGTTACTCTTTCTGTTTCTGCATTTACATGTTCTCAATATTGTAGCCCAGCTGCCTCAGTTACGATTTGGTTCATGTGGTGAGAATGGTAACTATACTGAGAATAGTACCTACAAGAACAATCTAAACACACTCCTCACATCCCTTCCCTCAAAAATAGATAACTATGGTTTCTACAATGGTTCCATTGGCCAAAACACCGATAGAGCCAGCGTTATTGTGCTATGTAGAGGAGATGTGGAGCTAGACGATTGCCGCGTTTGTGTCGATAATGTTGTTGAAAAGATTGGACAGTTGTGTCCTAACCAAAAAGAAGTTTTCGGTGGCTATGATGAATGTATGTTACAGTATTCAAATCAATCCATTATAGAAACTCCATCATTGTCTGTTCGATATTTTCTTTGGAATTCTGCGAATGCCTCAAAACCCGAGGAATTTAACCAGGAACTGGGTAAATTACTGGAAAATTTACGAGACCGTGCTGCACAGGGTGGTCCTCTTAAAAAATATGCTACTGGTAATACGACAGGTCTTCAGTCTATACATGCACTTGTGCAGTGTACTCCTGATTTATCTCGTCAGAATTGCTTCAATTGCTTAACTGATGCTTATGGAAGCATGCCTCAATGTCCCTGCCTGGGGAAGATCGGTGGAAGAATCATAGGGGTTAGGTGCAATTTCCGTTATGAAATTTCCCGTTTCTTCACCGCCGATGTGCCCATGGAAGCTCCGCCTCCTGCAGGTGAACACATTTTTATTGTTCCTTTTGCTAATCCCAATTTTGATACGACTGCGGAAGACATAATTAATTAATTAAATAAAAGTCATCTGGTTCAAGTTTTTAAATGAGTAACACAATTCAATAATACGGTTCTACATTCAAATCTATCAAGAAGAATTACTGTGTTCAAGCTCGCACTTGAGGTGCCATGTAGAAGTCAAGCAAACACGAGTGTATTATGTATAGCCTTTAAATGAGATCGATCATACAATTCAACACAGCCACAAATCTTGGACATGAGTTAAGGCTGGAATAACATACTATATTATAGGAGCAATTGTATTTGTGATATTCAGCAAGTAATATGCATAGTTTCTTAGTTATTCCTAAAAGGAAAGTAAGACAAGTGATTTGGAAATGGGAAGATATTATACTAACTTGAAACTTTTTTTTTTTTTTTTTTTGTAGGAAATGATAATAGAACAGTTCCAACAGGGACGGAAAATATTACACCTCCAACAGGGAAGGATGATAAAACAACACGAACAATCATCATAATCGTTGTGTCAACTGTTACAATTGTTATTCTTATGATTTGTATTGCTGTCATCTTGATAAGGAGGCGAAAGAGGAAGCTGGTGAAGGAAATTCAGAGTAAGCGTAAAAACAAGCAATAATTCAGGAAAGTTGATTCTCGAGACTGTATTTCACTAATTTGTTGTATGTTCGTGAAGGTACATCTATGGATGATACTAGTATTGCAGAATCTTTTCAATATGCTTTTTCGGCAATTAGAGCAGCAACAGATGACTTCTCAGATGCTAATAAGCTCGGAGAAGGCGGATTTGGTCCTGTGTACAAGGTAATTAAACTTACATATTGTTGCATGATTTTAACTTGTATAGAACAAATATTCTTTCCACTGACATGTATAAGTTAACTCCTTTATGCCAAACATCACAGTTGGAACAAGAGTACTTGTTATAATTTCATTGTTTTTGTTCATAATTTTCAATTTGTTTTCATTTATATTTTAGGGTAAGCTTCAAAATGGACAAGAAGTAGCAGTGAAAAGGTTATCAGCAGATTCAGGCCAAGGTGATCTAGAATTCAAAAATGAGGTCTTGTTGGTTGCCAAGCTTCAACACAGGAATTTGGTTAGGTTGCTGGGATTTTGCCTAGACCGAACAGAGCGACTTCTTGTCTATGAGTTTGTTCCCAATGCAAGTCTTGACCACTTCTTATTTGGTATGTACTGCTAAACTTTTTATCAATATTGAGCTTGAGCATAAATAAGTCACGAATTTAACTTATAAACAAAAGTTGTTCTGTCAATGTAATTTGATATCTTGTCTGGTTGTCTGCCTTATTTACCATAGAACTAATTGCACTTATAATGAGCAGTTGTCTGTAGTAACATTTTAAGTGACTTGGAATTAATTATTTTTAAATATTCTTCATCTTGTTTGCAGATTCAGTTAAACGTAGACAATTGGATTGGGAAAGGCGATCCAAAATCATAGGAGGGATTGCTAAGGGGATTCTTTATCTTCATGAGGATTCTAGGCTTCGGATCATTCACCGTGATCTCAAAGCTAGTAATGTTCTACTAGATGCAGAAATGAATCCTAAAATCTCAGATTTTGGCATGGCAAGGCTATTTGAATTAGATGAAACTCAAGGCAGCACAAACAGAATTGTTGGGACCTAGTAAGTTGTACCTCTCTTGTTGGTAGACTGCTATTAGTATTTTGCTAGGAAGGATTATTAACAACTTAGCTAGAACAAAAGCTGCCTCGAGACAAAAGATAATCTTTCTTTGAATTGTTATTAGAATTTTCAATATGAATTTTGCTCAACATTGTGCTTATTTTTAGGAATGCTTACCTGAATTTTGTTGCACTAGGACTTTGATGGTGTACAAACTTCGTATTATTCAAGATGATGGTCATATACCTAGAGTTTTGTTCTCAATTTGGTCACTACCAAAGTTGCGATCTCCAATGATTAAAATGAAGTTCGTTTCCACAAGTTAGATTTTCGGCCAAAACAGAGTTCTGGAAATGAATAAGCTAAATTTGATTTTGTTTACAACAAATTAAAATATCTTCTTCTTTTCTGTGTATGAACACTCATTGCTCAAAGAGGTTATCAGATATGATCTGTGGTAGCAAAATACAAGATATAGGTCTTAACTCATCAAATCTTGTTGTTCGCTTAGCCAAGAATAGATCAATGATCTAAGATGTTGTCTTCACATTGCAGTAAAGACATAACAACCCAATTTGTAGTTTAATTGCTGCACAATGCTTTCGACTTCCTTAAAAAAATGTCCAAGATCATTAATGAAGCATGTAGTTCTGACTTTCAACAGCAAGTAGATCCCTGTCATGACTGCTATTTAGTTTTGCTGATCCCACTGTTTGAACTACTAAATATGCAATGTTATATAAGTTGCGGAATGTTATGCAATTCTTGTTTTTGTTTCGCAGTGGATATATGGCACCAGAGTACGCAATGCACGGACAATTTTCCGTTAAGTCAGATGTTTTTAGCTTTGGAGTACTAGTCTTAGAAATTTTAAGTGGCCAAAAAAACACTTGTTTCAGAAATGGAGAATCGGTGGAAGACCTTCTGAGTTTTGTAAGTAACCTGGCCAATCATCAAGTATTAATTTTGAGAAATGCTGTTATAGTCAAAGAATTTCATCTTATTCTGATAATTGAACTATCACATACAGGCTTGGTCGAGCTGGCGTAATGGAACAACTACAAATTTTATAGATCCAATGCTGAGGGAAAGCACAGGACTGATTCGTGACATAATGAGAAACATTCACATAGCTTTATTGTGTGTTCAAGAAAGTGTGGCTGATAGACCAACCATGGCAGCTGTTGTTCTCATGCTCAGTAGTTTCTCGTTGAGTCTTCCAATGCCTTCAGGGCCAGCATTCTATATGTACAGTAATGTTACCGCAGAGACGTCGCTTATTCAAGAATACAACACAAGAATGACAAACTCTAGTGAAGTAGCCAAAAGTAATTCTATTGGGTCATCACGAAATGAGGCGTCCATATCTGAGTTATATCCTCGTTAACAATAATAAACTTTTTCTTTGAGTTTACTTATTTTATGTGTTCGTTGGTACCACTTCAAGTGTACGTGTATTCTAGCTAGCAATTACTGTAAAGTTTTATTTAACTTGAGCTAAATACATCTATATACGTTTTAACTCGCTTGCTTTGTAAGATAGCATCATATGGGCATCTCACACGTCTTTTCAACTTTATGGAAGAGGCAAAAGGAAAAAGTCTTTTTCTAGGAACCTCTTTCCATTCCATACCACTTTATACTATTTGAAGAGCCAAATAACTTTTCGTTTACTAAAATCATATACTTTCTCTGTCCATTTTGTGTAGCACCATTTTTTTTTTGTCAATCTAAAAAAGAATGTCACAATTTAAAGGTATAATTTCTCTTTTATTCTTATTGGTCTCACTTAATTTTCTAATACATTTATGAGGAGAGAGAAAAATGAATTAATTTAAAAAGCAATTTGATAAATATTTCAAAATCTTCATTATTTTAAAATTTTGTGTCAAATTAAATATTGCCACATAAAATAAAACAGAGAAAGTAGCTGGTAGCTTGTTCTTATACTCTCCTGTCCCATCACCAACATAAATTAGACTTGTCGACTTTGAGCATTCAATGTGTCATCTTCTGAGATGTAGACCAAGTCAAAAGTTGACATTTCTTATTTTTTTGTTTTACTTTTTTAAGGACCTTTCATTTTTCTTTCTTCCTTATTGATCATGACAAAGGGTGTCATCTTACATTGTTTGCTTGAAAATGTTCAAAAATAATTACCTGTGTATAATCAGAAGAAAAAAAATAAAATACTAGTACTTAAGTCATAACTACATATAATATAGATGATCAATTGCAATGATGTTGAGCATTTCTTTAAACTTCTTTTGCAAGAGTCATTGCCAGAAATTACAACATTTCAAGAGTGAGATTCGAACCTCCAGCCAATACGTTTCCTACTAATAAAAAAACAAAGTCAAGCTAGACATGAAATTACTTTGAAACAAGTCTGACCGGATGTTTGAATTGACTTAAAAGTTGATCAAATTTATTTTTATAATTCAATTTAATTAAATTAAGTTAAAAATAATTTAAAATAAGTTAAATCAAAAGTTGATCTCCTTTTTTTTTTCAATTTAAAATTCATTTTAATTTGACTTTAAATTATTTTTTAAAATCAATCTAAACAGGCTTTGAGTCAGATTATTCAAACATCCTACTAAATAAAACTCAAAAGTTCAAAAAATTATTCATTATCCCTCCAACTTGTTTATCAATTCTTTCTTTTCTAAATGTAGAAACCCATGCGTACGGCACGGACAGATGGAGTCTTCTTGTCTGACATTTTCTATCTGCCATTGTTTTCTTATTTATGTATAATTCTTATATTTAGAATTATTCACATTTTTTTAATTATTAGTGGCATACTTCTATAATCATATAATTTCATGTCATGTTTAAGACAAAGAGTTGTACAAGTTTTTGTTTTTTTAAAAGGATATTTTTGAATCCAATCCAATAATATAAAGAGGGTTACGTTTTCTCAATCTCTTGCAAATTCTAAGGGGATCTTGTGAACAAATTACTTTCTACTATTAATTCGTCTACAACTTGTAGCCAAAAAATAATTCTATCAATTATATTTCTTCAAAATATCAAGCAATTCAAACAGCCATATATGGCCATAACTATTCAATTGATCATTCTGTTTTTGCATATATACGTTCTCAATATCGTAGCGCAGCTGCCTGATTTACGCTACGGTTCATGCGGTGAGAATGGTAACTATACTGAGAATAGTACCTACAAGAACAATCTAAACACACTCCTCACTTCCCTTCCCTCAAAAATCGATAACTATGGTTTTTACAAGGCTTCCATTGGCCAAAACTCCGACAGAGCCAGTGTTATTGTGCTATGTAGAGGAGATGTGGAGCTACAAGAATGTCGCGATTGTGTCTATAATGTTTCACAAAAGCTAGTACAAGTATGTCCTAACCAAAAAGAAGCTGCTGGTGGTTATGACACTACTAAAAAAAGGCCAAAAAGAGACCTAAAAATGGAGACCTCAAAAATAGGTCAATAATAAGAGACCTCATGAGGTCGCTATTTAAATTAATATTTTTTAATTTTTTTTTTAATGTGGAAGAGACCTCGTGAGGTCAATATAATGAATAATTTTTTTTTATCTGACTTATTTAAAAATTTTAAATTTTTAATTTAATTCTCATAAAATTGGAGACCTCGTGAGGTCTCTAATTTTTTAACTATTCAATTAAAGTAAATTATTATTTTTAATTTAACAACTAGAGACCTCATGAGGTCTCTACTTGTTAAATTAAAAATAATAATTTAAAATATTTAAAAATATAGAGACCTCATGAGGTCTCTTAGACAAAACCAAAAACCTAGCCAAAAATTAAAATAACTCTCTTCCCTCTCTTAATTTTTTTACAGACCTGCGCGGCCTCTCTCTCTTTCTCACCGCTCGTCGGCCGTCGCGCCTCTCTCTCACCTCGTCGCGCCTCTCTCTCTTTCTCACCGCTCGTCGCGCCTCTCTCTCACCTCGTCGCACCTCTCTCTCTTTCTCACCTCGTCGCGCCTCTCTCTCACCTCGTCGCACCTCTCTCTCTTTCTCACGTCGTCGCTCTGCCGCCTCTCTGCCGCCTCTCTCTTTCTCTCTCTAAGAAGCAGCTCGTCATTAAGCTCAATAAAGGTATTTTCACTAATTCCACTCATTTTTTGTGTTACTGTTTTTGTTTCTTTTTTGTGTTAGCTCGTCGATCCTTTTTCCTCTTGTTTTGGGAAGTTGTATTAGATGGAGCAGTTTCCTTTATAAACTGTATTAGATGGTATAGTATTGTTATTTCCTTTATAAACTGTATTAGATGGTATAGTTTTGGTATAGTTTGCTTTATAAACTGTTAATTCCTTTAAATTATTATAGAATACACATCTAAACAAAACATGAATCAACTTCAAATTAAATCCATTTGTGTCCAAGTTTTGGTATAGTTTGCCACAAAATGCAAATACCTTCGCATAGTACAACTACTTATGGTTTCACGTGAATTAGGACTTTTTATTTGTATTACAATGTATATTAATTTGAGATCGTTATAAAATCTCGTAAGTTTCAAATTCTAAATCCATATTATATTTGTTTAAGCATAAGTACCAACACTAGTTGATCCTATTGATGACAAAATTGATTTTCTCAATTTGTGTCCATCTAGTGTTGACACTTAGCTTTAAATTTTAGAAATAATTATTTGTTAAGCATAAGTACCAACACTAGTTGATCCTATTGATGACAAAATTGATTTTCTTTTGAAAATCAATTTGTGTCCATCTAGTGTTGACACTTAGCTTTAAATTTTAGATATAATTATTTGTTAAGCATAAGTACCAACACTAGTTGATCCTATTGATGACAAAATTGATTTTCTTTTGAAAATCAATTTGTGTCCATCTAGTGTTGACACTTAGCTTTAAATTTTAGATATAATTATTTGTTAAGCATAAGTACCAACACTAGTTGATCCTATTGATGACAAAATTGATTTTCTTTTGAAAATCAATTTGTGTCCATCTAGTGTTGACACTTAGCTTTAAGTTTGTAACTATCGTGTTAGTATTAAGTTAAACTAAACTAATTAAACTTAGAAATTTGTTAAGTTAGTTAATAAGTTAAACTTGTTACTATAGTATTAGAATTTATTTAAAACTAGACTAATTAGACTTAGAAATTTGGTTAATAAGTTAAAATTGTAACTATAGTGTTAGTGCTTGACAAATTTAATTTATGATTCTTATGTAGATGGATCGTAGTTGGATGTATAATATGACTAATTTTGGTCGAATGGGGCTAAGACCTGAATTTGTAGAAGGTGTCATTGGTTTTGTGGAGTATGCAAAGACATTAGATCCTTTTCATTAATACTTATCAAATAAAATAATTTATGCTTTGATTGTAGAAAAAATGTGCTTGGCGTCCGGAACATGAGGCCAAAATTTGTGCAAACTTTCACAAGAAAGCTACGCATACTCTTGCTAGTTTGTTTAATAAAGCTCGTAGAGATAATAGCAAACCTAGCTGGGTTCTATCGGAGGATTGGGCAAAATTACTCGTGCATTGGAAATATGATCCAAGATTTAAGCAGATGAGTGAGATCGGTAAAAAGGCAAGATCATCTACTAAGGGTGGTTCTCTACACACAAGTGGGGCTCAAAGTCAAGGAAGTGTGAGGAGGAAATTGGTGTGTATCATTTTTCTTTGTGTTTATATATTTTATGTATTAATATTTAATTACTCTTGATTATAACTTTATTATTTTATGTAGGAAAAGGAACTAGGAAGACCGATAACTCAAGCTGAGGCATTTAAGGCAACACACATTAGAAAGAAGAAAAATCCTGAAGATCCAGACGTGTGGGTTGAACCGCGAGCTGAAGTGACCTATGTAAGCCTCTAATTTTAAAAAAATAATTACTTATTTTCTAAATTTATATTCTCATATGATAACATTCAATTTAGAATCGATATCTTCAAGCTTTGGAGGATTTACAACAAACTCTGCCTGAAGAAAATCGAGGTATGCCACTTACTCAAGAACAGGATGAGAGAGTTTGGTTAGACTTGACTTGTGGGCCGAGTAGATATGGGTATGCATATGGAATGCCGCACAAAACCTTTCGTGAATTTTCTTCTGAGTTTGAAGGCCTAAATAGTTCAAATCATGATGAATCAATGAAGAAAAATTTGGCTATGGAGAAAAAGATTGTTGAGCTATCTAGTCAAGCCGAAGAATCACGGGCTAGGGAAAGGCGGTTGGAATTACAATTTGCGGGTCTTAAGGCTCAATTTGATGCATTACTTGCCTCAGGAGGGATTCCCCCTTGTTCTGGTGATGTCACTTTCCCTCCTCGACCTCCTCAATCTCAACCTACTCATTATCCAATGTATGGTCAACAAAGAAATATGACCCATGAGAGTAGTGATGAAGAAAGTGATGAAGAAAGTGATGATTATGTGGAAAACACACTACCACATTAGTGAACTTTAGACTTGTGATAGCTAACTTATGGATCATTTTGTTAACTTTATAATTTTGTGATGGGAATTATTTGTTATGTGAATACATGATAACGTTGGAATGTATTATATAACTTATGGATATCATGGTTTTTGTTTAATATATAATTATGTTGAAGTGAGTTGCAATTGAGTTGATAAGAGAATATTTAGTAAATGTATTGCTTCAATTGAGTTTTTGAAGCTCTTTGAGTTTGATTTGGGTACTGAATTAAAATGACAGGTGATGAGAAGCCGCAGAAATAATAATTTTCTGCCAGTTTTTTTCTAGAAAAAGAGACCTCATGAGGTCTCTATTTTGCATTAATTTTCCAGATATTTCATTATAGCGACCTCATGAGGTCTCTTTTTTGCATTAATTTTTCCAGATATTTCACATTAGAGACCTCATCAGGTCTCCCTTTTGCATTAATTTTTTCAGCTATTTCAAAATGGAGACCTCATCAGGTCTCTAGTTAACATTTTATAAATGCAGAAAAGAGACCTCATGAGGTCTCTTTTCTGCATTATATTTTCCGTAAATATCATAATGGAGACCTCGTAAGGTCTCCAAATATAAATGCAGAAAAGAGACCTCATGAGGTCTCTACTTTAAAATAATATAAAATTAAATTAAATAATATCTTAGCGACCTAATGAGGTCTCTTAATTAAAATATAAAATTAAATAATATTATAAAATTGTGACCTCATGAGGTCTCTATGTAAAAAATATAAAATTAAATTAAATAATACAATAGTGACCTCGTGAGGTCTCCTTTTTGTAAAAAATCAGATTATTTGTTGGTGACCTCGTGAGGTCTCCGTTTGGCGACCTCATGAGGTCTCTGTGAAAAAGTGACCTGCATTTTACTGACCTAGCGTTGAGGTCTCTTTTAAGGTCTCTTTTTTCCGAAAAGAGACCTCGTGAGGTCTCTTTTCTAGGTCTCTTTTTGGCCTTTTTTTAGTAGTGTGATAAATGTATGTTAGTGTACTCGAATGAATCCATTACATACACTACAACATTTTCTAAACTCTTTTACTTAAACGAAATTCAGAATGCCTCAAAACCCGGTGAATTTAACAAGGAGCTAGGAAAATTATTAGTTAGATTAAGAGTGGTTGCTGCACATGGTGATCCCCGTAGAAAATATGCTAGTGGTAATGCGACAGGTCCTGATTTTCAGAATATATTTGCACTTGTGCAGTGCACTCCTGATTTACCTCCTCAGAATTGCTTCGATTGCTTGACGAAAGCTTATGAAGATATGATTAATTGTCCCTGCATGGGAAAGAAGGGTGGAAGAATCATAGGTGCTAGGTGCAACTTCCGTTATGGAACTTCCCGTTTTTTCAGGTTGGATGTAGTGTCAGTAGCTCCGCCACCTGAAGGTGAATACATTTTTATCATTCCTTCTGTTCATCTTATATTTGTGATGTTTAATAAATATAGTTTCTGAAATAAAGGCAAGTGTAAGAGAAGGAAAAGGGAAGATAATAGTACTTATTTTCACGTGAAAAACTGACATTGTACTAACTTGAAGCGTTTTTGTAGAGGAAGGGAGTGATGATAAAACGGTTCGAACAGTCATCATTATCGTTGGGCCAATTTTTACAATTATTATTGTTATTGCTTGTATTTCTATCGTCATGATGAGTAGGCGAAATTAAAGAAGAAGCTGGTGGGCGAAATTCAGAGTAAGCATAAACTATAACAAACAATTAGTTAAGATTTTAGGACCATGTTAATCCTAACTAATTTGTTGTATGCTTATACTACTATGTTTGTGAAGGTATGTATACATGGGGATGATATTAGCACTACAGAATCCTTACAATATGATTTTTCCACGATTAGAGCAGCGACACGATAACTTCTCAGATGCTAATATACTGGGACAATGTGGATTCGGTCCCGTGTACAGGGTGATTAAGCTTACATTCCATCCCTAGTTGAAACAAGAATACTGGTTATAATTCATAATATTTTCAATATTATGTTTCAGGGTAAGCTTCAAAATGGAAAACAAACAGCAGTGAAAAGATTGTCAGCAGATTCAGGACAAGGTGATCTAGAATTCAAAACGAGGTTTTGTTGGTTGCCAAACTTCAACATAGGAATTTGGTCCATTTGCTGGGACTTCTTGTTTGTGAATTTGTTCTCAATGCAAGTCTTGACCACTTTTTATTTGGTATGTACTGCTTAGCTTTTTATTAAAAGTATGTGCTTGAGCATCAATAAACTATCAATCTTCTAAATTATATACGCTAAAAACAGTCTAATTAACACAACACTTATTTTGTCTGTGTTATAAGACACCAACTAATGAAAACAACAATAACTAAAAGAAAGAACACACAATCAAACTTGAGCCCACAAACTTAACTCTGGTGGTTGTCTGCCTTGTGATTATCTTGTAATGATTTGATACTGTAAAAAATCTTCTATATGATCAGTGTAAACAAGTCCAACTCGTAAGTTATATTCATTATCTTGTCCGCAGATTCAGTTAAACATGGGCAATTGGATTGAGAAAGACGATCCACAATCATAACAGGCGGTGCTAGGCGAATTATTTACCTTCATGAGGATTCTAGACTTCGAATCATTCATCGTGATCTTAAAGCTAGTAATGTTATGAGAAAATGTATCCTAAAATTTCCGACTTTGGCATGGCAAGGCTATTTAAGTTGGCTGAAACTCAAGGCAACACAAGCAGAATTGTGGGGACCTAGTAAGTTGACTGTTATTTCTTCATGAATAGTTAACTCAATTTTGTTGAACCAGAACTTTGATTTCCCCCAAAATTATTATTATTTGAGGTTTTTAGACGGGTCGAGATATGGATTTAAAATGGAGAATGGGTAGTTTTTAAAATTTTGGATTAATTTGAGTTAATTTGGATATAAATGATGAAATTAGTAAAGACAGGGGTAAAAATAACTTTATTTTAAGAACAAATATAATTAATTAATAAACTAAAGTTAAGATATATTTTTTATCCTTTTCCCTTATATACATGGCAAGTGAGATTATGAGAGGGAGGAGAGAGGCGAACAAAGAGGGCAGAGAGTGGGAGATATATAACTTGTATATGTATATTGGTTAGATAATTATTTGTATATTCTGACGAATTATACATACACAAACTCGAATTCAACCAGCATAATTAATGTATAATGTTAGTTGCGAATGGTAATTATAACAAACTATAGCTATGATGAATAATTTAGTAGTATAAGTTTTGTATAATTTTCCCAATAATTTATCATTCAATTAAGTTTAAATTCATTGAATCACGACATATATTTTGATGATTTCCCTTCCTCAGTAATTATCTAAACGAGATTGCTGTGTCCTGTTTCATGGCTTCTTTTTGTTATTATTTTGTTAAAACAGTTTCCATAAAAATTAATTAATCAAAATAATATAATGTTAAAAAGGATTAAATTAGCCTTAACATAATTATTTATTACACTCTCTGTCCCTAATAATTGATACAATGAGTTTACCATTTTACACCTATTATTTATAAATTGATGAATTAAAAACTTGAATCTTTAAAAAGAGTTCTTCCCTTTTTAAAGGAATTAATTGACAGTATAATAGGTAAAAAAAAGTTTTGCCCTTTCTTGATTTATAAAAATGGAATAATAATCAGGGATAACTAAAAAAAGAAATGTGAAAAAGAAATTAGGGAGAAAAGAGTAGTTTCAAGATTAGTGTTAGGAAAGGATAGAATTGAGAAGTCTCTAAATTTATTCCTAAAATAAGAGAGTACCTAATCATAGATTAAAATAAGTTTGATGGGATGTCTTTTTGGTGGAACTGAGGAATAAACAAAAACGCGTTTTTTGAAAATTCTCCCACTCCCATCCTTTTCAGTGTTGTATTTTTTTTCGTAAACCAAAAAGTCTATAGTCAATCTTTTGAAATAAATAAAATTGATTAGGGAAATTTTGGATGTACAGCTAGCCTAGCCATTCTATTTGTATACATGTGCTTGACGAGTTTAGTGTTGCGTAGATGATGGGGAACACAGCTATGAATTTGTTGAAATGGCGGGTCATTTTACTGTTCCAATTTTATTATCTTTTCGATCTCACCATAGCCCAGCCTAATTTCACTTCTTCTGTATGTAGTACAGATTCTAATATTACTGAGTTCTCCCCAAATAGTGCATATGACACTAACCTTAACACAATCCTCTCCTCTGTTTCGCGAAATATGGATAGTTTTGGATTCTATAATTCTTCCATGGGCCTAAACTCCGACACTGTAAGTGTCATTGCCCAATGTAGAGGGGATGTACAATTACAGGCATGTCGTGATTGTATAAGTAATGCAACTCGTAAGATTCTAGAGGTATGTCCTTACAAGAGATGGGCCTTAGGTTATTATGATCACTGTATGCTACGATATTCAAATGAGTCCATTATAGGCAACCTTGCAACTCAACCAGAAAGAATCTTATTTAACATAGCAAATGCCTCGAGTCCGGATGAGTTTATGCAAGATCTAGAAACCATGCTAGAAAACTTACGAAGTGAAGCTTCACAGGGCGGTATGCACAAGTATGCTAGTAATAGTACTCAGGGCCCTGATTTTCAGACTATACATGCACTTGTCCAGTGCACTGCGGATTTAACAGCTCAAGATTGCTTCAATTGTTTAGACAGTGGCTTTAGAAGTTTACCTAGCTGCTCCTGTTATAGGAAGCAGGGTCTCAACTTTATGATGCCCAGCTGCAATTTTCGGTATGAAATTTACTCCTTTTTCGACCAGCGACCAACCCAAGCTCCACCACCCTTATCAACACCATCACCGCTGCCACCACCACTATCAGGTAACTGAAATATTTATGAATTGTTAGCAACATCAACTCTTAACTAAAGGTGTGTTTGCTCCAAGGAAAATGCTTTTCACGGATAATTACAAGACTTGTAAAGTTGGTGATATTACTACATGGTGTTATTAAGGACAAAATGAGAAGTTTAACTAAATTGTTTCCAAATTTATGAAGCTAAGTGATCATTATTTAAGGAACAGACACAACAAAAAGGATATAGGGTCACATAAACTAAAACAAAGTATAGCCTAACACATACTAACTTGAAGAGTTCCTGCAGGAAAAGATGATAAAACAACTCGAACGGTCATCATTATCGTTGTGCCAACTGTTATAGGTGTTTTTCTTATTGTCTGTACTTCTTTCATCTTGATGAGGAGGCGAAGAAGGAAGCTAGTGAATGATATTCAGAGTAAGCTTGTCGATTAATAACAGCAATGATTAAGGAAAGTTGAACTGTTAAGACCATGTCTCACTGAAATTTTGTTGTATGTTTTTACTACTACTTTGATGAAGGTATACACGGTGATGATATTAGCACAGCAGAATCCTTTCAATATGATTTTTCAACAATTAGATCAGCAACAGATAACTTTTCAAGCGCTAATAAGTTGGGACAGGGAGGATTTGGTCCTGTGTACAAGGTGATTGCTGATTAGCCTATTTGATGCATAAAAGGACACTGTGACTTAAAATAGCCGACTCTTATATGTGTCAATTTGCGCTTGTGTTCTTCAGGGTAAGCTTTCAAATGGTCAAGAAGTAGCTGTGAAAAGATTGTCAGCAGATTCTGGCCAAGGTGATCTGGAATTCAAAAATGAAGTCATGCTGGTTGCTAAACTTCAACACAGGAATTTGGTTAGGTTACTGGGATTTTGCTTCGATGGAACAGAGAGACTTCTCATCTATGAATTTGTTCCCAATGCAAGCCTTGACCAATTTTTATTTGGTATGTATTGCTTAATGTTTTGTCAGTATAATTTATTATGTTGACTGTCGTCTAGCTATCTGCCTAATTTTCTGGAGAACTAATTCCACTTGAATAGTAACTTGATGTTGCAAAATTCTGCTATATTGTCCGTGTATAGAAGCTCAATTCATAATTATATTTTTCATTTTGTTCCCAGATCCAGTTAAACGTAGGCAATTAGATTGGGAAAGGCGATCCAAAATAATAGGAGGGGTTGCCAAGGGAATTCTTTATCTTCATGAGGATTCTAGACTTCGCATCATTCATCGTGATCTCAAAGCAAGTAATGTTCTACTTGACGAAGAAATGAATCCTAAAATTGCAGACTTTGGTATGGCAAGGCTATTTACATTGGATGAAACTCAAGGCAACACAAGTAGAATTGTCGGGACCAAGTAAGTTTCGCATCTCTTAGTATTACTCCTTTTTCATATCACTGGGAAGGACTTTTAACCATTTACCCAGATTTAAATGCTGCAAATCATTCGTTGAAATAATGCTTCAATATAGTTGAACTAGGACATAGTAAGTCCGGTTAATAGGAATGCAAACTATGTGTAACAAAAAAAACTTTAACAACTGAATCATTTCTAAGTTGTGGAATGTTATGTAATTCTTGTTTTGCAGTGGATATATGGCACCAGAGTATGCAATGCATGGACAATTTTCAGTCAAGTCCGATGTTTTTAGCTTTGGAGTACTAGTCCTAGAAATTTTAAGTGGACAAAAGAACACTTGTTTCAGAAATGGAGAATCTGTGGAAGACCTTTTAAGCTATGTAAGTAATTGATCAACTACGTTTGAATAGCTGGGACCATCGAATTCTTTTACATTGTCGATGTATAGAGTTTAAACTCTGAATTATAATATTGCAGGCATGGACGAATTGGCAAGAAGGCACAGCTGCAAATTTGATTGACCCCATGTTTAGGGGAAGTTCAGGACTGATTCGTGACATCAAGAGATACATCCACATTGCCTTATTGTGCGTTCAGGAAAATGTTGCTGATAGACCAACTATGGCTGCAGTAGTTCTCATGCTCAGTAGCCTCTCTCTGAGTCTACCCGTGCCTTCAGGGCCTGCACACAATGATATTAGCCCAGAGATTTCACTCATTAAAGAGTACAATTCAAAATCGTCAGAACCTAGAGAATTAGCCAAAACTAAATCTATTTCTTCATCACGTAATGAGGCATCCATAACTGAGTTACACCCTCGTTAATATCCTTAAACATAATAAGACCCCTCTTTTTTGAGCTACTTTGTTATTTGTTCCAACTATAATTAGTTTTGAATTGAGATTGATTTATTTATGGTTTTTGTGCTCCGCATAAAAGGCAATTTGTTTCATATGTATTAGTTGTACTAGTCCTCAAAACGTGTGTTGCATGTTTCAGCTCACCTACTATATAAAATTTATATGTCAAACTCATGTTGATAATAGGCATAGTACTTCTATCATTTTGTGTCTACAAAATTCATATCTCGAGTTGGTATAATCCAATCAACAATCGGTTACATGATCTTTATATGTACTAATTTCTTAGAAAATTACAAAGTAAAAAGAAATTATGAAAAGAAAATGTATAGAAGGAAAGTTAACGAAAAAATACTCCTTAATTATATCAAATCAATTAACCTGAAAAGTAATAAAAGTTGCATGTTATCGTATCAGACAAACTGAAAAAAGAAAAAGTGAAACAAATCAATATATTAATACATAGTTGATTAATAAATTAAAAAATTACATAAATATTATAAAATGATGAAAAGCAAAAAAGAAATTTACCAACAAAGTAACCCATATATGCATTACACATAACGCATCAAACGTTGTTCCAAAGAGAGTAAAGAAAGATCACAATTTCAATCCATTTGAATTTATTCCGAGAATTTTATAACATATTTTTAATTTAATATTATAAATCTATAAATAAACCTGTATTAAAAATAGTTTTGCAGAAAATGAACATATCTGATACATTTACATTATTTCTCTATTATATTTTCCAATGATGATCATATTCTTGACTTATAAGTCCATTTATATAAGATAATTTATCGTCTATTTAATTTGATGATTTAATAAAACCAAAAAATTTGCAACGTTCATAGGAAGTGAAAAGGCATAATAGTTTACTTCAAGAATAAAACTTAACCAAAAAAATAAAATAAAATTGAAACGTCCATAGGAAATGAAAAGGCATAATTGTTTACTTCAATATTTATTTATCATTTAATAAGAACTCCATTTAATTTGAGACCTTGTTCATATTCACTATGCAATATCTATAATTCATCGGAAAACAAATAGTATAATTTTTCAACGCATAATTTAAAAAGCCTTTCAAGTAACTGATCATTAGTACAACCATATTTTGACATTTTTAATAGAAATTCATTCACTCAATATCCTCAACCATTTGAAATATTTTCCTAAGCACAAATTTAAAGTGACCATGATAATCTGGAATAAAAAAGATTCTTAATTAATTCATCCGAAAAAATATGTAGAAATTTTACTTTAAAATAAAGGAAAATTTTGTTGTTCAACTTTTAAAGGGTAGTTTGGATTAACAATTAAAGTTCATTGAGAAATGGAACATGGTAAATGGATTACATTTAATCATGTATCAACTGTAGTTAAATCATAATTATTGCTTTAATTTAGAAGTTGGTAAAAGACATTTTTAAAAATTAAAAATAATTTTAAAAGTTGGTAAAAGGCAGTTTTGAATTAAAAATATTAATGAAGGGCATTTTCGTAATTCAATTTTGAATCTAAAACCTTCCCACGTTTAATATAATATATGATGATATGATTATTACACTAGTAAAATAAGTTCAACTAGTATTGGAACTACCTGTATTTGTTCTTGCGCCGAAACCATAAACAGATTCCTAAACTTGTTGGATTTTTCCCCTTACGTACCTCAACTACGTCATTTTCCTATCGAATCATCCATAATTTGTTCCATTTAAACAATGTTGGCTGATTTTGATCGGAGGAATGAAGACAAAGTCTCATTTGTTTTCTAATGTGTTCAAATGACCAAAAGTACAATACAATTATTTTCGAATATTTTCACTATCAATGGACTAATAAGTACAAACAACATATGTATCCTCTGTAAATACTCCTTACAAAATCTGGTTCAATATCAACCAACAATGTTTTAAAAAAACAAATTATGAGTGATTTAATGAATCAATAAAAAAATAGTATAGTTAAGATACCTGAGGAAAAAATCTAACAAATTTATGAATTTGTTATATTTGGCCTTGAAGCATCTATATGCTGTCTAAAATCACCAAGAACAATAGTCTAACGGTATAAGTTTCCGCAATTAAGAATCTACACTTTTATTTCTCATATTATATAAAACTGAAATTCAAAATTAATTGTGACGTTAATACATAACATTTTTATCTCTTCTATTTTATCTAGGTAATTTTTTACAAAAAATGAAATTGAAGATTAATTGTGGGATTGACATTATTCATAGATATAAAAATACTCTCTTTGTCCCTTGTTAGTTGATCATAATACTAAATATAGTTATCTTACATTAGTTGATTATCTTATTAAATTAAAAAATTATTATTTTTATTAACATTGCAATTAATTCTTTTTTATAGTGTCTATATTTATTTCTAAAATTTCCGATTTTTTTTTTTTGTGAAATAAATTAGAAAAATTATGTACAAAATAAAAAATGTTCAACAAATATCAAATAGAGATAGCATCCATTAAAAAAAAGGATATAATTAAGTATCTTCGCAATGACTCAATCTTTTGATCTATTTTTCAAACTTGTCAATTACTTGGGAAGTTTCAACTCATAGAAAACTCCTCCCACTCCCGTCTTTTTCAGTGTATTTAACTTTTCATGTTTTGTGACCAAGTCAATTCTTGTACTCCTTAGGTCTGAGGGCATTTTCAATCCAAACACAATTTTATATTAAAATTTAATGCGTAAAATTTTATACAAAAAAAGAAAATATCTCTCTTTATTATTATCATATTATTTTTTATATCATTTATTCTTTTTATTTCACAAAAAAAAATTTGAAAAATATTTGTATGTTTGCATTTTTAAATTTTTGTGAAGGTTAATTGGAATTGTATCCAATTATAATTTATAATAGAATTAACATAAATTTAACTTTTTTAAAAAGTCATATATAGAAAAATTAATTTATAAAAAATTAACTTCTATATCTAAATTAATATCATAAAAATATTACATAAAAATAATCAGATATATAAGAGATTTAATTAAAAATTTCGTATGATGAAATAATATTAAAATAAGTGAATTGGTATGATGAATAGGGTTACATCAAATTTGGTGTAACATTATTCACACACCAAAATTGTATAAAATTTGGCGTTGGATTGAAAATGGTATAACTATAGATATTATTAAGAAGCAATAAATTGTCATTGAATATACTCTCTCCGTCCGATATTGTTTGTCATGGTTTCTATTTTTAGAGTCAAACTATATAAACTTTGACTAGCATTTTGAGATGCATTTTTTCATCATATTAATATGTAGAAAACTGCAATTGATAGTACTTTTCATATAGTTTTAGAATATCTATTTTTTTTTGTTTTTAAAATATTAAATTAATGTGATCTAATTAATTTTGAAAATTAGTTAAATTAACTTTCGAAAGCGCAAGACAAACAATTCCGGAAGGAGGAAGTAAGTTATTTAAATATTGAAAAAAAAATAGAATTTAATAGGAAGATAAAATTGATCCAAAAATATAAAATTATTCATCATTTTTATAAACTAAATAAATATTATTAAAAATTTCAAAATAGTATAATAAACAAGATAGTATAATGGACAAGTAAAAATAAATGAACAATAAATAAAATTGAGCAGTGAATTTTGAGTCTTTTTAACTCTGTAATCATTCTATTTATAAACTTGTGCTTGACGAGTTTAGTTTTGCGTAGACAATGGGAAACACAGCTATGAGGTTCTTGAAATGACTCATCCTTCTAATGTTCCAATTGAAATAACACCAATGCTTTCTGAGATAAGTGTACTAGTTGATTTATATACATCAATAAAACACTTTATCAATTACTTTTTTTTTCGTTTAATAATAATTGTCTATTATATTAGCATTTTAAGATATTCAGTAATATTTGTTTATTTTATGAAATTAATAGATAATTTTATATTTATTTTCTAATTTATTCTTATCATTAGTTATAGTCATTTGTCTATTGACATTATACTTTTTTATATTCAAATAGTAATATAATAAAACTATCTTTTTATTTATAAATTTTTGATAAATGTGCAAAGTCAATAATGAACAACTATTGTTAGACAAAGAAAGTATTATTCTCTTTGTCTCTATTTACTTGTTCATATTTTCTTTTATATATGCCCTTATTTACTTGTCCATTTTAACAAATCAAGAAAGGACAACAATTACTATACCTTTATTTAATTTTAAGAAATTTCTAATACTATTAAGTTGTAAAACATGTTTTTTAGAACCAGAAAATATATTTATTATATCTGGGAAATTGTATAATCTTTTAAGTTAAAGGAAAAATTATAACTAATTTATGATAATAATTGGTGTCTTAATATGTGTATCACTTCTAAAGTGAACAACTAACTATGAACAACTGAAGTATTATTTTTTATCACTGATAATTACGACCGACTAGATATTCTAAAAAAAACATATGTCGATTGAGTTTATGTACAAATTATACGAAACTATTTTCAATAGGCAAAAAGCCAAAAAATTTAAGGCATGATATATTTTGCAAATCATAATCAACATTTAAATTATAACTATAATCTAAGCACGTATATTTTCTCTTCAATTTCTGTGCAAAATATCGCACACTAATTATAACATTTTAAAGTATTTATACAAACTTGCACGTGTTGGAAAAGTTGTTGATTAATAAGAGTTTGATGGGAGGACTTTTTGCTGGAAGAAACGGAGGAATAAACAACCTTCACAGAAACGCGTTTTTTTTTTTTTTTTTGAAAATTTTCAAGGTATAGAAAGCCACCTCTAATTTATATTTTCTCCATAATTCTCCACTCCATTCCTTTTCAGTAACGAATAAGTCCATACTCAACCTTTGAAATAAATAAAATTGAGCATGAAATTCTATTTATACACTTATCTCTGACATATTAGACGGTGAAGAGAGCTATGAGTATCTTGAAATGGCTGGTCTTTGTAATGTTCCAATTTAATCACATTTTTCATCTCAGCATAGCACAACCTGAATTCGAATTTCATGTATGTGCAGATTCTAATATTACTGAGTTTTCCCCAAATAGTGCATATTGTTGGGAAAACGCGGACAAGCACAAAAATATATATGGTAAAAGTAATGGAAATAAAATGAGAAAATAACGACATCAAGAATTTTACGTGGAAACCCTTCTGAATAAGAGAAAAACCACGGGCCAAGAGGAGCAATTGATATTACTATAGTAAGGAATTTTACACTGATATTACTATAGTAAGCAACGGCAGGAGATAGATTAATAACATGTGCAGCGGTCAATAAAGCCACACCCCAAAATGAGTTTGGCAACTTTGCTTCAGAAAGCAAACATCTAACTCTTTCCATCAAGGTCCTGTTCATCCTCTCAGCCAAACCATTAAGCTGAGGAGTCTTGGGAGGAGTCTTCTGGTGTCTAATACCTTGATGCTTGCAGTATTCGTCAAATGGTCCACAATATTCACCACCATTATCAGTACGAATACATTTCAATTTCTTTCAGTTTCTCTTTCAACTGAAGCCTGAAATTGCTTAAAGACACCTAACACTTGGTCTTTAGTCTTCAAGACATAGACCCAAAGTTTTCTCGAGCAATCATCAATGAAAGTGACAAAGTAAAGTGCACCACCCAATGTCTTTGTCTTCATTGGACCACATAAATCAGAGTGCACTAACTCAAGCAACTCTGTCTTTCTCGAAGGAGGGTAGGACTTAAAGGAAACTCTATTTTGTTTACCAGCCAAGCAGTGTTCACATTTTTCTAATTTAGCACTTTGGAAATTTGACAATAATTTCTTCTTGGCTAGAACATTAAGTCCTTTCTCGCTAATGTGGCTAAGCCTCTTGTGCCATAATGTTGAAGAGCTATCGCTGTCAATTGCATTCACCATATCAACACCAGCAGAGGCCGTAGTCCAGTATAGACCACGACGTTTGTTACCACGAGCCACAACCAAGGAACCCTTAATGAGCTTCCATTTTCCATCACCATTGGTACTAACATATCCTTCATCATCTAAAACACCAACAGAAATTAGGTGCAGACGAACATCAGGAGCATGTTTCACATTGTTCAAAACTAGTTTAGTTCCAACACTAGTTTCCAAACAAATTGTACCAATACCAACCACCTTAGAAACAGTCTCATTACCCATACTCAAGGTTCCAAAATCACCAGGAGTGTAGGAAGAGAAAAAATCCTTCCTTGATGTCACATGAGATGCGGCACCAGTGTCCACAACCCAGCTTGACTCATCACAAGCAATATTTATCATGTTTGCATCAAGAACGGTAACAAGATCTTCGGTGGTGACGGTGGCTAGGCAATTTTCATTGCCATCTTCTTTAGTTTCCTCTTTGTTTTTGTTCTCCCTCTTCAACTTCCTGCAGAACTTCTTTGTGTGCCCTTTCATGCCACAATGATAGCACTCAATATCCTTAAGTCTGCCTTTGGATTTGCTCCTATTTTGTTCTCTATGCTGAGAACCACGAGTTTTATTTCTCTCCCTGGGCCAGTTATCAGGACATCCGACGAAGAGGAACCTTGAGTTTTTCTTCTCATCTCTTCGTTCAAGACACTACTCTTGGCGGAATCCATAGAGATCACACCATCCGGAGCAGAATTTGACAATGACGTTCTAAAAGTTTCCCAAGAATCTGGTAGGGAACCAAGTAGAAGCAAGCCTTGAATTTCTTCATCAAATTTGATGCCCATAGCAGATAATTGGTTCATAATCCCCTGAAAATTATTCAGATAGTCTGTCATTGGAGAACCATCATGATACTTCAAACACAACATCTGCTTTACTAAGAACATTTTGTTGTTGCCAGTCTTTCGAGCATACAAACTTTCAAGATGCTCCCAAAGGGTTCGAGCATGTGTTTCCCCAGAAATATGGTTCAACACATTATCGTCGACCCATTGCCTAATGAATCCACAAACCTGTCTATGCAACAGATTCCACTCTTCATCTGTTATATTATCAGGCTTTACAGTGGTAAATACTGGTTTATAAAAATTCTTGACATAAAGCAGATCTTCCATTTTTCCCTTCCAAATGGCATAATTAACACTATTCAAAGTAACCATTCTACTTGTGTTGGCTTCCATTGTTTTTCCCAAAAAATATAGTTATCGCAAATCAAAGTAAATCTTTTCTGATGTGGAAGTTCAGACTGTGCTGCAACCACAGAGCATACTCAGATAAAACCTTGGCTCTGATACCAGTTTGTTGGGAAAACGCGGACAAGCACAAAAATATATATGGTAAAAGTAATGGAAATAAAATGAGAAAATAACGACACCAAGAATTTTACGTGAAAACCCTTCTGAATAAGGGAAAAACCACGAGCCAAGAGGAGCAATTGATATTACTATAGTAAGGAATTTTACACTGTGTAGTCACGAATACAACACTCAAAGTGACTACTACACACTCAAAAAGGAACAACACTCTTTTGGTTTCCGTCTTACTAAAATATCGCTCACACTCTATTTTTCTTCACAGACTATTTTCTTATATAGTCTATGGAATACCTCACTTTGCTCTCAAAATGGTTTTTCTCTCTAACTTGGTGTGTTCTACAAATGAGCAAGAATGCTCTATTTATAGAAGGATAAAACCATGCCTATGTCACTAATGACATATGTAAACATAGCAAAGTCAAGAATGGTTGCAAATCTTACCAATTTGCCAACTACCAAATCTTTTCTTTTCAACTCCAATTACTATTCCTTTTTAACAATTGCTTGTACCAATTGAATAGCTAAAGTTGACTAAAACAATGGGACACTAACCTAAACACAACCCTCTCCTTTGTTTCACGAAATATGGATAGTTTTGGATTCTATAATACTTCCATAGCCCTTAACTCCGACACGATTAGTGTCGTCGCGCAATGTAGAGGGGATGTACAATTACAGGTATGCCGTGATTGTATAAGTAATGCGACTCGTGAGATTCTAGAGGTATGTCCTTACAAGAAATCGGCATTTGGTTATTATGAAAGTTGTCAGTTACAATATTCAAATGAGTCCATCATAGGCACCGTGTCAATAAACCCGCAAAACATTGCGTTTAACAGGGCAAATGCATCGAATCCCGATGATTTTATGGAAGATGTAACAAGCTTGTTAGAAAGTTTACGAAGTGAAGCTTCACGGGGTGGTAAGCGCAAGTATGCTGCTAATAGTACTGAGGGTCCCCTTGTTTTTCAGACTATATATGCACTTGTACAGTGCACTGCGGATTTATCACCTGAAAGTTGCATCAAATGTTTAACCGCTGGCTATCAAACTTTAACTAACTATGAATATTATGGTAAGATTGGTCTCAGATTTAGAATGCCCAGCTGCAAATTTCAGTATGAAACTACACCCCATTTCGACCAGCTACCGCCACCCTTATCACCACCCCCACTTCCATCACCACTGCCACCGCCACCATCAGGTATGTGAAATTGTTAGCCAATTCAACTCTTAAATTGCTAAAACATGCTTTTACAGGAAAAAGAATATTTTTAAATCATATTGTAACATTTATGTGATAAGACGACTTTTAAAATTGAGGATATTAAAATATGTAATATAATCTTGTTACTATTAAGAATAGAAGCTTAACCAAATTGTTTCCAAATTTATGAAGTGATCATTATTTCAGAAAAAGGAAATAGGGTCAAATGAAGTAAAACAAAGTATAGCCTAACCAATACTAACTTGAAGAGCTCCTGCAGGAAAGGATGATAAAACAACTCAAACCATCATCATTGTCGTTGCGTCAACTGTTACAGTTGTTATTCTTGTTCTTTGTATTTCTCTCATCATGATGAGGAGGCGAAGGAGGAAGCTAGTGAAAAATATTCAGAGTAAGGCATAGGTTATTAACAGGCAATAATTAAGGAATGTTGAACTGTTAAGACCGTATTTCACTGAAATTTTGTTGTATGTTTTACTACTACTTTGATGAAGGTATACATGGGGATGATATTAGCTCTGCAGAATCCTTTCAATATGATTTTTCAACAATTAGAGAAGCAACAGATAACTTCTCAAGCGATAATAAATTGGGACAGGGCAGATTTGGTCCTGTGTACAAGGTGATTGCTGATTTTGCCTACTTGATGCATAAAAGGACACTGTGACTAACTGACATCATATAGCTGACTCTTTGTTCAACTCATAATTTTTCAATTTGCGCTCTCGTCTGCTTCAGGGTAAGCTTCCAAATAGTCAAGAAGTAGCAGTGAAAAAGATTGTCAGCAGATTCTGGCCAAGGTGATCTGGAATTCAAAAATGAGGTCATGTTGGTTGCTAGACTTCAACACAGGAATTTGGTTAGGTTACTAGGGTTTTGCTTCGATGGAACAGAGAGACTTCTTATCTATGAATTTGTTCCCAATGCAAGCCTTGACCACTTTTTATTTGGTATGTATAACGTATTGCTTAATGTTTTGTCGGTATAATATGACATGTTGACTGTCGTCTAGCTATCTGCTTATTATTCTGGAGAACTAATTCCACTTGTTACAGGCAGTAACCTATAGTCATACTGACTTGATGTGAAGCTCAATTCATAATTATATTTTTCAACTTGTTCCCAGATCCAGTTAAACGTACGCAATTACATTGGAAAAGGCGATCCAAAATCATAGGCGGCGTTGCTAAGGGAATAATTTATCTACATGAGGATTCTAGACTTCGTATCATTCATCGTGATCTCAAAGCAAGTAATGTTCTACTAGATGCAGAAATGAATCCTAAAATTGCAGATTTTGGCATGGCACGGCTATTTGAATTAGATGAAACTCAAGGCAGCACAAACAGAATTGTCGGGACCTAGTAAGTTTTACATCTCTCAGCATTATATAGACTGTTACTCCTTTTTTATATCACTGGGAAGGAATTTTAACCATTTAATCAGATTTAAAAGCTGCCTCAAGACAAGCAAATCATTCCTTGAAATAATGCTTCAATATTGTTGGACTAGGACCTAGCAGGTCCGGTTTATAGCAACGCAAACTATGTGTAACAAAAAACTTTAACAATTGAATCATTTTTAAGTTGTAGAATGTTATGTAATTCTTGTTTTGCAGTGGATATATGGCTCCAGAGTATGCAATGCAGGGGAAAATGTCAGTCAAATCAGATGTTTTTAGTTTTGGAGTATTAGTCCTGGAAATTTTAGGTGGCCAAAGAAACACTTGTTTCAGAAATGGAGAATATGTGGGAAACCTCCTAAGCTACGTAAGTAGTAATCAAGCCGATTAATGAGCTTTACGTTTCAATTTCAAATTTGGCAGGGATTATTTTACACTATTAGTGTTAAAATTCTTAAATTTAACTGTCACAGGCTTGGAGGAATTGGCGAGAAGGAACAACATCAAATTTAATAGACCCCATGTTGAGGGGAAGCTCCCCATGTTGAGGGGAAGCTCGGGACTGGTTTCTGACATAACGAGATGCATCCACATAGCCTTATTGTGCGTTCAGGAAAACGTTGCTGATAGACCAACTATGGCTGCAGTAGTTCTCATGCTCAGTAGTCTCTCTCTGGCTCTTTCAGTGCCTTCAAAGCCCGGATATTATATGCAAATTGATGTTAGCCCAAATATTTCACCTATTCAAGGATACAAATCAAGAGTAATATCAGAATCTAATCGACCAGACAAAAGTAAATCAATTTGCTTATCAAAAAATGAGATGTCCATAAGTGAGTTAGATCCAAGATGATAAGAGTTGGAGAGATTTTTCCTTTTCTGAATGTACTTTAGTAGTATCTATTATATGTTATTTCTTCAAACTTTCATTTGTTTGAGAATGATAGATTATTTATGATTAAGGATTTAATTTGGGGATATTCACAGAGATGTATACAATTAGCAACTCCTAATAACAAAAGAACATGGTAACATGGTACTATTTCACCATATTAAAAATAATTTCTATCATATTAGTTGATCACCTTACTAAATTAAGAAAATATTAATTTGGTTTTTCCCATAATACCTTTGCAATTAATTATTTTTGAAAGTGCTCAGACTTGTTCTAAAGTTACAAAGAAGTTCTTAAGGGATAAATCAGTAAACCTATCCTCTTATTCAGTTAATCTGGGACTGAGGGAGTATTAACATTAAGAAAGTGGACATTGTTTGCTCCATTGTTAATTCCTTTGTCAATTTAATTTTAATACATTTTAAGAAGTTAATATGTTTTCTCTGAGATATGTACATGTCAAAATAGAAGAAAAATCATGGGGTGAAGTTTAAAATACAAGGAAACAGAAATAGATACAAATAAATTGAATTTTGTTTTCTGGAATCATATAATTCAAAGAAGAACAAGTAACAGCCAAAATTTCCTGTTCTTGCTGGCTTCTTCGCATCCACTCCTGTCCATAAGTTAGAGTTGTAAATTCCAAAATTAAAAAAAAAAAAAAAAAAAAGACCAAGTCAAAAGTTGATGTCATCTTAGGTGACACGAAATTTTATTTGGAGTACATGGAAATTCAAACCTAAAGAAATTCAAAGTAGCTATCGCCCTATTTACTTCCATCATTTTCAATGCTTAAATTTTCTGCCTTTTATATTTTGAATTTTCCACTTGACATCATAGACGACCGAGTCAATCTTACAAAAAATAAAGAGATTGTGAACACTTGAAAAATTGGAGTGATAACTTGTATTTATAGAGTCTCAAACACGCTAATTGAGATTATATTGGGCAAACAGATATGGATTTCTTGAAATGGCTGATCGTTCTAATATTCCAATTCTACGTCACCGTAGCACAACCTGATTTCACTTTTCAATCGCCCTGTGAAGGTAATGTGACAGAGTACCCTCTAAATGGTACATACCACACAAACCTTAACACACTTCTCTCCTCTCTTTCACGTAACATAGACAGTGATGGCTTCTATAATGCTACCGTAGGCCAAGATCAGAACAAGGTTAGTGCCATCGCGCAATGTAGAGCAGATGTTGAACTACAAACATGCCGCAGCTGTATAAATAATGCTACTCGATTGATTTTAGAGAAATGTCCTTCCAAGAGATCAGCCTTTGGCATTTATAATATGTGTCTCATAAGATATTCAAATGAGTCCTTCATAGGCACCATGTCCACCGACCCCCGATTTACTTATTATTACAACATGGATTTCTCGGACCCCAAATTGTTTTTCAACCAGTATCTGGCACCTGTATTGACCAGCTTACGAACTCGAGCTTCAGCGGGTGGAAAGCACAAGTTTGCTGCTAATGTTTTCGATGCCCCTGATTTTCAGGAAATACATGCACTTGTACAGTGCACATCCGATTTATCAGCTGAAGGATGCTACGATTGTTTAAGTGCTGTCTATTCAAGTTTACCTGACTGTGAATGTTATGCAAAGAGAGGAAACTATCATTTGAGGCCCAGCTGCATTGTTCGGTATGAACCTTACTCATTCTTCAATGAATCATTATTGACTGAAGCTCCGCGACCCTTATTGTCACCGCCAGAGCCAGCCTTATTGCTACCACCACCAGCAGGTATTTGAAATCTTTGTGGAATTATCTTGTTAGTCACTTCGTATTCGTATTCGGCTACAGGCCGGGGACATGTTCAAGTTCAATATCTTTAGGTCCAGATTATAGAGTAATTAGCATGAGTAACTTAATAGTGGACTATAAACTTTAGTTCTATACTCTGTTGTGCTTGTTATACTAATTTGAAGCATTTTTGTAGGAAAGGATGACAAAACCGCACAAACTGTCATCATTATTCTTGTACCCATTGTCACAATTGTTATTCTTATTGGTTGTATTTCTGTTATCTTGATGAGGAGGCGAAAGAGGAAGTTGGTGACCAGAAGAGAGAGTAAGTGTGGTTTATTAACCTGCAATGATCAAGGAAAATTGAATTTTACTTAGAAGACCATTTTTCACTAATTTGTTCTTTGCTATTGCATCTAGTTGTTGAAGGTCTATCTATGGAAGATGATAATATTGCAGAATCTTTGCAATATGATTTTTCAGCAATTAGTGCAGCAACGGATAACTTCTTAGATGCTAATAAGTTGGGGCAAGGTGGATTTGGTCCTGTGTACAAGGTGAGAGTTATTTAGGTTGTAACGACTCTTTAAACTGTCAGTGTATACAAATGAGGACCGTGTTGCATAACAACTAGTTGAAGGAACAATACTACTTAGTTATAATTCATAACCTTTCAACTTGTTCTCATATTATGTTTCAGGGTAAGCTTCCAAATGGACAAGAAGTAGCAGTGAAAAGATTGTCAATAGATTCAAGCCAAGGAGATCTAGAATTCAAAAACGAGGTCTTATTGGTGGCCAGGCTTGAACACAGGAATTTGGTTAGGTTACTCGGATTTTGCTTTGATGGAACAGAGAGACTTCTCGTCTATGAATTTGTTCCCAATGCAAGCCTTGACCACTTTTTATTTGGTAGGTATTGTTGTACATTTATTTTACTTGATAGTGTAATTCTTCTATATACACTGTCCAAATATAGAAGTTAAATCTTTTATAAGTGCTCTACGTTTAACATTTGTCCAATGGGAACACAGATCCAGTTAAACGTAGGGAACTGGATTGGAAAAGGAGATCCAAAATCATTGGAGGCGTTGCTCGGGGGATCCTTTATCTTCATGAGGATTCTAGGCTTCGGATCATTCATCGTGATCTCAAAGCTAGTAATGTTCTACTAGATGCAGAAATGAATCCTAAAATCGCTGACTTTGGCATGGCAAGGTTATTTGCAATGGATGAATCTCAAGGAATCACAAACAATATTGCTGGGACGTAGTAAGTTTTATATCTCACATTAGATAGATTGTTCATAAATACCCAATTTGCAGCACAACATTTCACCACTGTACCTCCTAATTCTATTAGAAAATGTCTTATAACGGAATATGTAGTTCTGGCTTTTAACATCAAGTAGTTCCCTGTTGTGACAGGTTATTCAGTTATGCTGATCCCACTATTTGCACTACCAAACCCCAGAAATGAGTTTTTTTTAGCCTTTTTACCTTACGTCTGTTGAAGAAAAAACAAAATCTATACGCCGAACAAAAAATTAAACAACTGAATCATATCTAAGTTGCCAAATGTTATGTAATTGCTGTTTTGGCTTTGCAGTGGATATATGGCTCCAGAGTATGCAATGCAGGGGAAAATGTCAGTCAAATCAGATGTTTTTAGCTTTGGAGTATTAGTCCTAGAAATTTTAGGTGGCCAAAGAAACACTTGTTTCAGAAATGGAGAATATGTGGGAAACCTCCTAAGCTACGTAAGTAGTAATCAAGCCGATTAATCAGCTTTACGTTTCAATTTCAAATTTATAAGGGTCAGGTGCTTGTCAATTATTTTACACTGTTAGTGTTAAAATTCTTAAAATTTATCTGTCACAGGCTTGGAGGAATTGGCGCGAAGGAACAACATCAAATTTAGTAGATCCCATGTTGAGGGGAAGCTCGGGACTGGTTTCTGACATAACGAGATCCATCCACATAGCCTTATTGTGCGTTCAGGAAAATGTTGCTGATAGACCAACTATGGCTGCAGTAGTTCTCATGCTCAGTAGTCTCTCTCTGTCTCTTTCAGTGCCTTCAAAGCCCGGATATTATATGCAAATTGATGTTAGCCCAAATATTTCACCTATTCAAGGATACAAATCAAGAGTAATATCAGAATCTAATCGACCAGACAAAAGTAAATCAATTTGCTTATCAAAAAACGAGATGTCCATAAGTGAGTTAGATCCAAGATGATAGGAGTTGGACAGTTTTTCCCTTTTGTGAATGTAGTTTAGTAGTATCTATTATATGTTATTTCTTCAAACTTTCATTTGTTTGAGAATGATAGATTATTTATGATTAAGGATTTAATTTGGGGATATTCACGGAGATGTATACAATTAGCAACTCCTAATAACAAAAAGAATATGGTAACATGGTGTACTATTTCACTATATTAAAAATAATTTCATCATATTAATTGATCACCTTACTAAATTAAGAAAATATTAATTTAGTTTTTTCCCGTAATACCCTTGCAATTAGTTATTTTTGAAAGTGCTCAGACTTGTTGTAAAGTTTCAAAGAAGTTATAAATCAGTAAACCTATCCTCTTATTCAGTTAATATGGGAGTGAGAGAGTATTAACATTAAGAAAGTGAACATTGTTTGCGCTGCTTGGCAGCTTCCATTGTTAATTGCTTTGTCAATTCAACTTTAATCACTTTTAAGAAGTTAATATGTTTTCTCTGAGATACGTACATGTCAAAATAGAAGAAAATTCATGGAGTGAAGTTTGAAATACAAGGAAAAAGAAATAGATACAAATAAGTTGGATTTCGTTTTCTAGAATCAGATAATTCAAAGAGAACAAGTACCAGATAAAATTTCCCGTTCTTGCTGGCTTGTTCTCATTCAATTCCAAAATTATAAAAAAAAAAAAAGACCAAGTCAAAAGTTGATGTCATCTTATATGACACGAAATTTTATTTTGAGTACATGGAAATTCATACTAAAAGAAAAGTTTCCAAACCTAAAGAAATTCAAAGCAGCTATTACCCTTATTTAGTCCCATCCTTTTCAATGCTTTAATCTTCTGACTTTTATATTTTGAAGTTTCCACTTGACATCATAAACGACTGAGTCAATCTCCCAAAAAGTAAAGAGATTGTGTACACTTGAAAAACTGAAGTCATAACTTGTATTTATAGAGTCTCAAACACGGTAATGAAGATTGGGCAAACAGCTATGGGTTTTTTAACCAATATCTGACAAGCTTACGAACTCGAGCTTCAGCGTGGCTGTGAATGTTATGCAAACTACCATTTCATGCCCAGCTGCATTGTTCCGTATGAACCTTATTCATTCTTCAACCAATCATTATTCACTGAAAAGCTCCGCCACCACCACCACAAGGTATTTGAAATCTTCGTGGATGGCTGTTACGTATTATTTCATAATGTATCATATCATAATGTATTGTGTTATATGATTTACATAGATCGCATCGTCTTCAATCGTTATCTAATGTCGCACATTCATAAATTAAATGACAAGGTACAAAAAAATAAAGTAGGACACAAGATAGATAGAGTTACTATGAAAAAGTGAGATAAAAGATGAAATATTATAATTTAATACAAAATAAAAATAAAATGAGAAGAAAATATTAAGTTAACCTTGTGATCACACTAAATCGATCATTACATAAATTGATGCCATTACCTAAGGATGAATTTAAACAATACTACATAATAAAATTGAAATAACAATTAAAAAAATCACCATATTTAAACTAAACACTACAATACAATGCAATGGATAACAACGATCCAAATTAACAAGGTGTTCATATTTGTATTCATCTTCAAGGGACATGTTGTCCAAGTCGAGCCTCTTTTGTTCGGCGTGCTCGGTGGTGCCAATTGGAAAGCTAGATCTACATTATAGAGTAATTAACACGATAGCTGAATCGTGGACTGTAAATTTTAATTCTATACTCGGCGGTGCTTGTGATACTAATTTGAAGCATTTTTTGTAGGAATGGATGACAAAACGGGTCCCGTTTAGGAAAAAAGTTATCGGCATCAGATATTTACACCAAATCAATGCAAAATACGTTATTATGTGATTTGATGAAGTAAAATGAATTATAAATTTAAACAAATGATATGCATATATTGCTTTGATGTAAACATACGGTACGGATAAGTTTTTTCGCGACAAAAACCGCACTAACTGTAATTATTATTGTGGTACCCATTGTCACAATTGTTATTCTTATTGGTTGTATTTCTGTCATCTTGATGAGGAGGTTGGTGAACAGAAGAGAGGGTAAGCCTAGTTTATTGACCAACAATTGAAGAACTGCTATACACACACATATATATATATATACTAATATAATTGCAGTTATGTAACTAACTAGTTACACTTATTACAGGGTTCTGGCTGCTTCCACTATCTTCTACAAAAACGTATAAGGAGAAAACGAAAATATAATACAAGGGTCAGTTCAATCATATTCAAAGAAGAACAATTAGGCCCAAAATTTCTAACCTTGTTGCCTTGTTCTCATCCACTCCTTAGTCCAATATACATAACATACATAAGAGTTGTTAGAACGCCATAAATTCTAAGTCAATTCCAAAGAAAACTGACCAAATCAAATGTTGATGTGCCACCCTTGCAACAGGTCGGGGTCATTTTATATTCATATATTCAAGTCTACCGGTACTTTACTAGGCAAATTTCAAAATGAAAGTAATAATTTATGCCAAATTTAGATATATTTTTACTTATTCTCTCAATCACGGTTATATAATAGAGAACATACGTATTATTGTTCTATAAATTTTTTTCCTGGATATTCTTTATTTTAATATAATATGATGTTATTTAGTTTTACCAAGCATGACTAATAATTATATTATTCATATAGAAGTATATTTTATGTACTTGTGCACTAATTTTGAAGAAGTTTAATGCATGGTACAGGTACTACGTACGTGCGACTCTTTAGTTCTTCATAATTAGGTATTTCACTCTTGAGCCTTGTAACATGCACTATTAAAAAAATCAAAGGTATTAGTTTCATTGACTTGTCAAGTCAATAAAAATATGGGGTGTAAACTCTTGAGGGTATATGTTTTTATTCCAAAATGTAAATAGGGGTATAAGTGATCTATTTCATATAGTTCAAGGGCAATTTTGATCCTTTTTCGTTAAATAAATAATGATAATAAGATTTTATACGTATATCTTTTATATATTTTTGTATCAAGTACAAAACGTGTAGATTTTTCACTGAGATATCTAATTCTAGAAGTTAAAATTCAATAGAAATGATTTCGGTGTATATATTGTCTCTCTGTCCTTAATTACTTGTGCACTTTTGAAATGACACATCTATAAGAAAATAATAATTGATATAATTAGTTTACCATTTTACATTTTTTAATTATGAAGTAGATGCATTAAAAACTAAAGATTTTCAAAAAAAAATATTTTTTTAAAGTAATTAATTGAGTATATAATAGGTAAAAGATTTATCCTTTCTTTATTTGTCAAAAAAAAATAATTAATTAATAAAATCTAAAAAAAAAAGAAAAGATAAAAAAAAAAACGTGTAAATAAGTGAAATTTCCCACCATTTCGATGTGTTGTCTAAAAGTCAACTTGTCATCGTCGGCCAAAGAGAACACCTAAGTCAAGAGTTGATTGACTTCCTATTTATAACGTCAAAACATTTTTAGCCTAACTCATTTCTATATCATCTAAAAATTAAAGTGATACGTAGCTCAATTTAATCCATAAGCTCAATTTAATCCATGAAAAAAATTGTAAATATATTTTAATAAGATATTTTATATAATAACCAAGGTAAATATGACACATTTTTTACCTAAGACCAACTCTTTATTAACTCATCATTACAATTTGTTTTCACATCCCCTCTAGGCTCTATACTATAAGCACGGATCAATTGCAGCCAAACATTCTATTTAGCCTTATTTAAAATATCTTAGTTCTGATTAAGCTTACCTTCCATGGCTAATCAACAGAAATTGCAAGTTTTTCTTATTTTTCATATTTATTTTCACTGCCTCATCATAGCTCAGCCTGATTTACTATTCTCCGATTGTGGTCTCAATGGTAACTACACTCAAAACAGTGTATACCAGAGCAATCTTAACACACTCCTTTCCTCCCTTCCTTCAAATATGAATGAATATGGTTTCTACAACGCTTCCATTGGCCGAAACACCGACATAGTCAGTGCTATTGTGCTCTGTAGAGGAGATGTGGAGCTGCAAGAATGTCGCAATTGTGTCAATAACACTGCTCATAAGCTTGTACGGTCATGTCCAGAACAGAAAGAAGCTTTTGGTGGGTATGATGACTGTATGTTACAGTATACTTCTCGATCAATCATTGGTACCTCGTCAAATGATCCTCTTCTCTACATGTGGGATTCTGGAAATGCCTCTAAACCCGAAGAGTTTAACCGGGAGCTCAAGAAATTAGTGGATAGATTACGAGGGGAAGCTGCAAATGGTGATCCTCTTCGCAAATATGCCACTGGTAGTGCCACGGATCCAAATTATCAGACTATATATGCACTCGTGCAATGTACTCCTGATTTATCTCCTCAGGATTGCTCCGATTGCTTAACGAATGCTTATGGAGCTATGGCTACTTGTCCCTGTAATGGCAATAGAGGCAGTAGACAAATAGGACCTAGGTGCAACTTCCGTTATCAGAGCTATCGCTTCTTCAAACAGGTGGCTGTCCAATCTCATTCTCCACCACCAGGTGATTCCTATATTGTGTAAAGAAGAGGATTAATTGGCCTTATATAACTTTAGCTGATATTTAATAAATACTAGAATTTATTGCTAATTAGATTGATGCTAGGTCGGAGCGCCTTTGCAGGAAAGGGGGATAAATCTGCTCGAATAGTCATTACCATTGTTGTGTCAACTGTTGCAACGATAATTCTTATGCTTTGTACTTTTGTCATCTTGATGAAGATGAGAAAGAGGAAGCTTATGCACAAAATTCAGAGTAAGAGTGGTTTGTTAATAGATAATGATTAAAGGAAAGTTGATTTCTAAATCTATGCTTTGCTGATTTGTTTTAAACTGCTATGTTGACAAAGGTAGACATGTGGACGATATTGATATTACTGCAGAATCCTTGCAGTATGATCTCTCTACAATTAGAGCAGCAACAGATAACTTCTCAAGTTCTAATAAGTTGGGAGAAGGTGGATTTGGTCCTGTGTACAAGGTGATTAGTCCTAATGGTTGCATAATAACGCGATAGTATCCAAAAAAAATAATGTACAAGAGTTAGTTTCACTTCAAATTCATAATTTCCACTTGTTATGATATGCTTCAGGGTGTGCTTTCAAATGGACAAGAAGTAGCAGTCAAAAGATTGTCAGTAGATTCAGGCCAAGGAGATCTAGAATTCAAAAACGAGGTCTTGTTGGTTGCAAGGCTTCAACATAGGAATTTGGTTAGATTGCAAGGATTTTGTTTCGATGGAACAGAGAGACTTCTTGTCTATGAATTTGTTCCTAATGCAAGCCTTGACCAATTTTTATTTGGTATGTATTGTTTAACATTTAATTAACTTGATAGTGTAATTCTTCTACACTTTTCATATGTATAAGCTAAATCTTTTATAAGATATGGTGCTTGAGCATTAATAATGTATGCTCTTCGTTTAACATTTGTCCAATGGTAACACAGATCCAGATAAACGTAAGCAATTGAATTGGGAAAAGAGATCCAAAATCATAGGAGGCGTTGCTAAGGGGATCCTTTATCTTCATGAGGATTCTAGGCTTCGAATCATTCATCGTGATCTCAAAGCTAGTAATGTTCTACTCGATGCAGAAATGAATCCTAAAATCTCAGACTTTGGCATGGCAAGGTTATTTACGCTGGATGAAACTCAAGGCAGCACAACCAGAATTGTTGGGACCTAGTAAGTTATACAACTCTCATTAGATAAGACTGTTTAATTTCATATGGTTCGGAAGGATTCATTAACCATTTAACAAGCAAGAACCAAAACCTCAATACTACTCGTAAGAGAAATAATTCCTTGAAATTACTAGAATGTGTAAGATGAGTTTTAGTTTGTTATCTAGTTGCTTCAGGAACGTAATCTCATTTTTGTTTTGCACCTCAATTAAGATACCGATTGCTAGAAAAATCTTGTAATTTAATGTTCTCTTTGCAGTGGATATATGGCACCGGAGTATGCAATGCACGGGCAATTCTCAGTCAAATCGGATGTTTTTAGCTTTGGAGTGCTAGTCCTTGAAATTATAAGTGGCCAAAAGAACACTTGTTTCAGAAATGGAGAATCAGTGGAAGACCTACTAAGCAATGTAAGTAACCAAGTTAATTAATCAACTAAACTAGGTGGGACACCATCCTTATACATCAAATTCTTTTACATAATCAATGTAAGATTTCAAACTCTGTATTAAAATGTGATAGGCTTGGATGAACTGGCGCGAAGAAACAACTACAAATTTGATAGACCCCATGTTGATGGAAAGCTCAGGAATGGCTCGTGACATAATGAGATGCATTCACATAGCATTACTGTGCGTTCAAGAAAATATTTCTGATAGACCAACCATGGCTGCAGTAGTTCTCATGCTCAGTAGCCTATCCTTGAATCTTCCCCTGCCTTCAGGGCCTGCATACTATACACACAGCGATATTACTTCAGGGATCTCACTTACTCAAGAATACAATTCAAGATCATCAGGACCTAGAGAATTAGCCAAAAGTAAATCTATTAGTTCATCACATAATGAGGCATCGATAACTGAGTTATCCCCTCGTTAACATCCTTAGACATAATACCCTTCTTTCCTGAGTGTTGTGAATTACTTTGTTGTTTGTTCCAAACTCTAGTTAGTCTAGAATTCATGAGATCGATTTATTAATGGTTTGTGTGCTTCATACAAAATTCCAACTTGTTTCATATGCATTAGTTATTACACTAATGAAACTGCTATATATTTATAGACTGATTTCTAACTGATTGCAGTTACGTGACTAACTAATTACACTTCAAACATAATCAATTACAGGGTCCCGGCCGATTCCACATCTTCTACAAAAACATAGGTTGAAAAATAAGACGATACAAGTAAATATGACTATATGAGTTGAATTTCTTTTCTGAAATCATATTCAAAGAAGAACAAGTAGGCCCAAAATTTCCAACCTTGTTGGCTTGTTCTCATCTACTCCTGAGTCCTGTATACATACATAAGTGTTGTTAGAATTCAATAAATTCTTAGTCACTTAGTCAATTCCAAAGAAAAATCAGATGTTGATCTGCCACCATATCAACAAGAGAGAGTTGCTCGAATGGTAATCACTCCTCACCTCTAACCCTAAGATTTTGGATTTGAGTCCCAAAGGAGAAACTCAAAGCAGCAATAAAGCTGTAAAGATGAAGCTGATGAATTTTGTATCAACGCATATGAGTAGGGTATCCAGATCAATCAGCTTCAACAAAAAAATCAGAGAGGATATAAGAAAGTTTATGGGTCCGTACAACCATTTCAAGTTAATAAACAATAATACATAGGTTATACTAATAAATAGGTATACAGTCAAATATTAAGTGAATAATTTTATAGATTTATAGAATTTGAGCAAAAGCTACCGGGTTCTTGTGAACCCTTACCTGACAAGCTGGTGTTGAATCCATCCCATTGTTTTTGTCAACTTTAGCTATTCAATTGGTACAAGCAATTGTTAAAAAGGAATAGTAATTGGAGTTGAAAAGAAAAGATTTGGTAGTTGGCAAATTGGTAAGATTTGCAACCATTCTTGACTTTGAAAGATTTGGTAGTTGGCAAATTGGTAAGATTTGCAACCATTCTTGACTTTGCTATGTTTACATATGTCATTAGTGACATAGGCATGGTTTTATCCTTCTATAAATAGAGCATTCTTGCTCATTTGTAGAACACACCAAGTTAGAGTGAAAAACCATTTTGAGAGCAAAGTGAGGTATTCCATAGACTATACAAAAATAGTCTGTGAAGAAAAATAGAGTGTGAGCGATATTTAGTAAGACGGAAACCAAAAGAGTGTTGTTCCTTTTGAGTGTGTAGTAGTCACTTTGAGTGTTGTATTCGTGACTACACAGTGTAAAATTCCTTACTATAGTAATATCAGTTGCTCCTCTTGTTCCGTGGTTTTTTCCCTTATTCAGAAGGGTTTCCACGTAAAATTCTTGGTGTCGTTATTTTCCCATTTTATTTCATTACTTTTACCATATATACTTTTGTGTTTGTCCGCGTTTTCCCAACAGCTGGATCCGTCCCTGACTGGTTTTCGTTTTGTTTCCGTGGAGTTTTAATTTGAAGGAGTCCACTTCTCCACTTGGTCTAATAATTATAGGTGTTCCTGTCTCACTCAAAATAAAACTTCTCCATGACTAGCTCTTGAAAATATCAATAGATGCATCTTGCATGTGAACATACGTACAAGTCTTTGTTAAAGCGTCTTAGTTAAAGCGTCAAAATGAAAACTGGTGTGAAACGTTAGGTGGTCATTCATGAATATGGTCTATCATATTTAATAACTGATTAACGTGTTTCTCAGAAATTGTCAACGTTTTTTTTTTCTGCTCATACAAATATAGTCCAGTCTACTGCACCTTTCAATACGTTTTCTCTAGCTCTAATTACTCACTTGGAATTCCATGGCTTGCAAAGACTATCTTTTTATTGCACTTATCATATACTATTACGATATAAAATTTGATACAGATAATGTTTTATTCAACTACAACTCTTATTGATATGTCTATTTTGATTGTTCCAATAAAAAGTCAAAACAGTTAAAGAAAAGAAAAAGAACATACTGCAAAATAAAAATTAAAGATATATAACAAAGTGATTTATTTGCAAAACAACATGCATTTAAATTACGATGCTTAAATGTGCAGTGCAAACTGCATTTGGTTAAAAGGATAGACAGTATTTATACTCTCAGAAAACCATTTAGTGTAAAAGGATACATATATTGCTTGAAATTACAAGAGAAAACTGATAAAAGACGAACGCCATCAACTTTATTTAACTAGCTTGAATCTAATTAGTTTAGATATCACTATCTTACTCCTCTAAAAAAATATATTTTCTATGTCTCAATTTACGTGGTATTTTTTTTTCTAGAATTAAATAGAATAAGTCTGATTAGAAATTTGCGCACGGAATCTTTAAAAAAAATAAAATTTATATATTTATAAACTATTTAAAAAGTATTATAAAGATTGACAATTCAAAATATTTAAAAGATAAAAAAAAATTACAATAAAAAATAAACTCGTTTAAATCTCAAAATTTAAAAGTTGCGGGAGATGAATTGGTGGTACCATCTTATCTTTCATCACTACGGCCAGATTTTAAAGACGATAAGATTCGAGAAGTAACCACTTTTGGAATATTGAAGAGCATGAATATAAATCGGTACGACAACCAATACTAAAAAGTTATACTATACAAACTAAAGCTATATAACCAAACTTTGAGTCATTTTCGTATCCCAGCCATTTTTCTTTTACCCTTTTCCACTTTCATGTAGCATCTGATAATGTACTGAAAGATATTATCTTCATGCAAATTTTTTATTTTTTTAAAAAATACTAGGAAAAATGCTGCCTATTAAGCAAAAAATGCTCAAAATTCTTTGGAAGTGTGCAAAGGTAAAAAAGATGGTTTCTTTGGATATATTTGATTCACTGTGGATAAGAACATCAAAAAGATGGATTCTAGAGGCTCAATCATCCAACTAGATATATGCTCTTGAAAACTTTATTGCTACGTATATATGTAATTTGAATACAGCACTCACTTTTTCTAGATAGATATTTATCAGCATTAAGTGTTTACATCAAATCAATAGACATGTTTCGATATATACACACTTATCACTTAATTAGATATAAGTGATTTGATTTTCTTTTCTTTTGTTTAAACTATCAAAGTTGGTATAGACACGTTATTTTTACCATTTCCCAGGTTACAGGTGCAATTGCCGCTGAAACCAACCTTGTCTTAGTAGGAGTAGCTGAAAAAGAAAGAAATATTATGGTCTTGATTGTGTTAATAGGTTCTATTGTTTTTTTAAAAAAGAAATAAAATCATATTGTTAATTAACATTATAATCTCAAGATAAAAATGTTTTGTTATTTGTTTTTGTGCTCAAATACATGTCTTAATTACTAGTAATTCAATTATCAATCATGAATAACCTCTACTAATTAACAATGGGCTAGGCCTTACCTTGTCAATTCGGTCTAATGAGACAACGAATCTTTACTAATTAATAAATATGAAGAAAATAAGAGTTAGAGAAAATTAGGTATACTAGTACTGATCTCATTAGTAGCTATTAGGAAATAATTAAGGTGTTCAATAAATTGCCTTGGTGATTTTTCAACTGAAAAAAGTTTTGCAAAAATATAATACAAAATTACCTATACCCTGAAAATGTATATTAATGAACTATATTTAATTGATAACCGTATATATATATATATATATATATATATATATATATATATATATATATATATATATATATATATATATATATATATATATATATATATATATATATATATATATATATATATATATATCACTATCATAAAAATAATTTTTAGCGACATTAAATATTAATATTAATAAAAAGTGCTAAAATTTCTACTGGCGTTAGTTAAGTGTCATTAGAATCAATATCCCTAAAGACTTTAAGACCATATACAAAAAGTAACAATTTCTATGATCAATTTTATTATAGTGTATAAGAATAATAATACATATTTATTACTCCATATGATATGTAAATAGTAAGCACATGCATTCATATTTCTCCAAGTTCACCCTAGCTAGGAAGCCAAAAATTAATCATCCAACTTATCAAATCCAAGAAGCTTCGTTTCATCCGTTTTTGTTACACAAGCACTCCAAAATAAAGTTTATTCGCGCGGTGTATCAATTGATTTAAAAGCAAGTTACACCCGTCATTTTCGTCTATTATATTCTACCTAGGTGAGAGTATGGGCGGAGCCATCCAAGTCAAAAGATGGTCCGACATACACTATTTGATGAAAGATTATATGATGTACAAAAGTTAAATATTAAATATTATGAATGTTTATATAATTTTGTACACTCTTATCACAAATAAAAAATAAAATTACACACCTTAGCTAAATTTCTAGCTCCGCCAATATTGGGAGTACCAGGCTCGATCATTGTGACATTTGCAAGTTATAGAATTAGAATCAGCTTAATGTGGGACTCAACATTTTTAGGTTGAATTAATGAGAATAAAATTGAATTTGTTTTTCTTATCCAGCACCGGTCTACTGAATAGTACTTATTAGTTTGTTTATTTAAATTTTTATTAAATTTATTATTATTATTATTATTTTATTTTATTTTATTTAGTTTGTTGGATATTTTAATTTTTTATTATTTTTTTTTGAAATTTTAAATTATTATATAGATTTTTTGGTTTTATATTAGTTATTTTAAGTCTTCGTATACGAGACATTTTCAATCAATACTTTTAACACTTCCGCGGCATATAAACAACATTATATAAACAATAAAAATCGTAATTTTAATAGGTTACGGATAGGTCAGTGACGAATTATAAAAAAATTCTGTTAGCTGCATATTATTTCGCAACAGATTAACAACATATCGTAACTAATTTTTTTAAAAATTAATTCCCCATCCTACCATTATAAGGTCTAAGGTTTTCAACGTCTAAGGATACTTGCATTTGATAAGTCCGAAACTCAAAGGGTACAAATTTTTTACAAAAATTCCAAAACGGTATATAAAATTTTATATTAACCAAAACGGTAAAATCGCTGCAGGAGCAGCGATTTACAAAGTAAAATCGCTGCAGTGCTATTGCCATAAAGACAATTAATGTTACGTAGAGCTTGAGCCTTTAAGCATTCATCTGTCTCTATTTCAACTTATTCTTCAACCCCTTCAATTTCTTCGCTTAAAAGAGTAGCAATTTGATCAGTCATTATTATGTATCTGATATACTATATATTATACCATCCTAAGAAGCAACTCCACTGTTAACAAGCCAAATATATGCTTGTCGATGATGTATACAATTGGTTGACAAGTGGCAAAACAATTCTACTTACCCCCATGCATTTTGTACTATACCTTCACTAAGTCTCATAAATGCATCATACCTAGGAATAACTTTTAAATTTATATAAAATTAAATAAATAGATATATATATTTTAGGTGACATATTATACATAAAACGTTATATCGAATGTAAATTATCACATAAGATGTCATATAAGAAGCATATAAGAAGCACTCTCTCTATGTTTAATTCATCATTCTTTTTAAGCCACAACACGATCATAAAAGCCCCTCCTACTCCAAAGCACTCTCTCATTGTGACAAAAAAAAATTCAAGAAAATGAATTGTCATAACAACTACATAAAGTTTATATTTTTTCTTGTTTTTTTGGCATCTTGTAGATTTTCTATAGCAAAACAGACAAACCCCACCTCAAATATCCCCAAATTGGATCAATTCATGAATGTAATTTATGAATGGAGGGCTAATCAGAAACAGAAAGAAGAAGATGTGGGTTTAAAATTTGGAGTTTCAACTGTAGTAGCAGGGGTCCTCTGTTTTTTAGCAGCCTCTATATCAAGTGCTGGTGGTATTGGTGGTGGAGGGTTGTACGTACCTATTCTTACTATAATTGCTGGTGTAGACCTCAAAACAGCTTCAAGTTTTTCTGCATTTATGGTCACAGGTGGCTCTATTGCTAATGTTGTAACTAACATGTTTGTTAAAAGTCCCAAATATGGAGGCAAGATTTTGATTGATTTTGATATAGCATTGCTTTCGGAGCCATGCATGTTGTTGGGTGTCAGCATTGGAGTTATATGCAATAGGGTACTTCCAGAATGGCTTATCACTATACTGTTTGCTCTGTTTCTTTGTTTTTGCACTTTCAAGACATGTAAATCAGGATTCTTTTTTTGGAAATTGGAATCAGAATCGGAAAAAGGGAAAAAAGAATTGGAAAATGGGTTGCTGAAAAATGAAAGTTGTGATGAAGATGATGAAGCTTTGTTGGAGAAGAAGGAAGGAATAATTAGCAACATTCCATGGATGAAAATGGGGATATTGGTGATGTTCTGGTTTTCCTTCTTTTTCCTCTATCTTCTTCGTGGAAATCAATATGGACAAGTATGGCCTGCCTACTTTTATCTTGTTCACTTCTCTTCTTTCGAGTACACGTTTCTTTTTCATTTGTCTTGAATTTTCCTTTTTTGGACACTTTATGCCATAACTTAGTCTTTTTATATGATGTTTCATGTGACTAACTTTAGGTATTTGGTACTTTTCTCTGTTCCCTTGAAGGTTAAGTTCATTTTTATTTCTCATCTTCTTTGTTGGTACACTGCTTTTTTTCTTCTTCTTTTTTTACACTACTCTTGGTAGTTGGTAACATCATTTTTGTCTACTTTTAGAATTGTGAGAACTTGTGTTGAGACTATAAAAGTAAGACAAACAAAATGAAAGAATTACTTAGATTCAGCTTAGAATACGCCATACGACTCTAGTCCCTTTCTAGCATAATAATAGACTAAAACGACATTTAGTTAAGAGATACACATTATCTTTCACTTTCTTCAATCTAAAACGGGAAACAAAGTAGGTGTAGTACTTTAGATTATAGACTTGAGATGTGTTATTGCTAATTTTAAGGACGCTAATTGCAAGACGTGGAAAGAAAAGGATAAATGATGATGAGGCAGTAAGAATTTTAAAAGCTAGGTTACTTGTTTGTAACATTGTAACAGAACCTGTTCAAATCTATGTACAGGGCATCATTCCTATGGAGGCATGTGGAGTGGGATACTGGATCATTTCATCATTTCAGTTTCCTTTGGCTATCATCTTTACATCATGGATTTTGTATAATAGAGGAAGTCAGCAGAACATACCTTCCAAGAAACCGGTATTTACAAGTTATAAGAGACTATGTTGTTTGCTTAAACTTATTGACTAAGAACTAACTTGATTCGTTAAAAGCAGGAAGGAACCAGTGAAACTAAACATGGACCTTCAGGGATCTTCCCGATAATGGCACTACTAGCAGGGGTTCTAGGAGGTGTTTTTGGAATTGGTGGTGGAATGCTAATTAGTCCCCTTTTAATCCAAGTCGGAATAACTCCTGAAGTAAGCTTTGCTACTTGCTCTTTCTTCCATCTTACTTATCCTTAAATTTGTGAGTCTTTTCCTCATAACACTGATGACTTTGTTTTGCCCCAGGTGACAGCAGCAACCTGCTCATTTATGGTGTTTTTTTCCTCTACCATGTCAGCTGTGCAATATCTATTTCTAGGGATGGAACACGTGGACGATGCCCTCATCTTTGCAGTTGTATGTTGTATTGCCTCAATCATTGGATTACTAGTGGTTCAGAGAGCCATAGAGCATCATGGGAGAGCATCCCTTATTGTATTTTCTGTTGGCACAGTTATGGCTTTAAGCACTGTTCTCATGACTAGTTTTGGAGCTGTTGATATCTGGAGGGATTACACTAGTGGGAATTACATGGGATTCAAGCAGCCTTGCTAAGATAAGAAAACGAGAGAGCCTTGAGAGATGGTCCAATTCAAGGCATTGTCCAAATCTTGCATTTTTATGCTCTAATAAAGAATGAGATGCTTCTTGCGAAGCTTTTGTTAAGAAAATCATACTATTAGACAACACGGGTGAATTGGGGCTATGAAATGTCTATAATCTGGACTATGAGTTGATCACATGATTATTACAAATACCTGTGTATTTCCAATTGTTATGTTTAAGCCATGATTAATACTTACACAAAATAGCTTGTATTACTACTGTCTCTCATAGAAGCAAACTTCCAGTTAGTCTTTACTAGGCAAATATGGAATGACATGATATACAGAAGAAGTTTCTTCAATGAAAACCTACTTACAGTATCAAACAGAGTTTCTGAAATTAGTTAAACTACAATGTAGAGTAAAAAGTTGTTCGGTGGACAAACATGACTCTCAACAAACAAATTGCAAAAAAAAACAAGTTTTAACAAATAAATTGCAATGTAAAGCTGACTAATCAAATGAGTGTTCAAGATCTTTCTTTCAAGTCCATAAAAAGTAGAGCTAGTAGATGATGATATATGATCTACAGGGTACATGGAAAAAAGAGAGCAGAAGGTAGCATTCATACACAGTCCACTCTATGGATTGTTCACATAGAAGATACGAATGAACTAACTCTAACAACTAGAAGCTATTTAACTGAGTGCAAAACCAGATTCAAAAATTGTAGAGTCAACTTAACAACCAAGAATGGCATGTCTTGAGGATGCTATGTTTGGTTAGATGATAGAACATAAGGGAGGTATTCATGTAAACTTCAACGAGATTTACATATTAGTGTACATAATCAGTTGATCAACTACCTCATTATAATATATGTACCAATCTGCTCATATTAGGAGAACAAAATGTCAACAAACGTCAACAAAATTGTTGACATAGGAAACAAACATTTGCATAATTCTGGTAACAAGAAGTCACCACAATTTAAGCAACTGGAGGACGGAGAGAATGATCTTCTGAGGTATCAACTGCAGCAGGAGGCACAAACTGCCACATAGGGATTCCAGGGTAGCCAAGATATGGCATCATTTTGCTTGCAAAGACTTGATGTGGGGCTGAGAAAGGGGAAGGCATTGCAGGAGGGTGTGGTAGAAATCCAGGTTGAGTGTTCATGGCCTTCAGATGCTGCTCGAGTTTGTCTTTCTCTGCTTTTAGCTTTTGTTTCTCATCTCGGAGTTCATTTTTCTCAGCCTGCAAAAAGCCCAATCAAGAACCACTTTATACATAGCTCATTAAACAGAATAATAAGATAGGGATTAGGGAAAAAGTGAATCAGTATAATAACCAGATAATCATCGCACCTTCAATTCAATAACCTTCTCCTGCAAGTTGTTGTTCGACTCTTTCAGCTTCTGAGCTTCATCTCTCAACTGCACCACCATACGAACTGCATCACCTAGGATAACAGATTTATCCATTTTTGGCTGCTTTCCTGGTTCCAGAATAGAACTTAATTCTTGAAACCTTGAAAAGAAAAACAGAGAAGAATATTAAAACAATTTTATATTCTAAAAATATCCCACTTGTGAGATTACACTGGTATGTTCTTGTCGTATTCTAATTGAACAAGAAGCAAACACAAGTATAATTGCAGCACAACCATCACTCAAGCATGCACATAGAAAGAGTAAGGAGGGAGAGAGAGAGAGAGTGTGTATGCCTGTCATTCAGCTTGTCCCTGCGCATTTTCTCCCTATGTGCTTTTGAATCAGATGCAAATGCTCCAGATCTCACTCTGAAATAAATTAAGTCTCTATCATATAGGGAAGAGGAAAAAGAAACACTTCACAAACACAGGAAGGACATGCTACGTTAGATGATGCCACAAGCATCAGTGATGCTTTTCAATTTTCTGATATACATAGCACAAGACATAATCTGATGTTAGGTGCTAAAGGCTACTGTTTTCGACTCTTTTATTTCTTCCTTCAAAAACTCCAATCAAGTAACTGATTAAAAGAAAAATACCTCTTTTTGGAGCCGCATTCCTTCAAACTATCTGAGTTGCCATAGGAATCTTCTAATCCAGAACTGTAATTAGGTAAGAAACACATCACATTCACCACACTGATTTGATTATCAATTGGCTTAGTTGTACAACGCAAAAATGGAAACATTTTCGTAAAATACAAGGTTTCTACGCAAGATTTGAACTGTCTGCTAAGGCCGAAAGGACTTGGCACAAACAAGTTCCTCCTCATACCAAATTTAAGTTTAAAAAATGGGTAGCTCTTCTATGCTAAGGCTGCAGATAAACTAAAACATTGTTAAGGCAAAAATCCACCAGGAAAATCTTTTCAAAATCAAGTATCTAAACCTTCAACTTCATATATTCAAAACATATCCATGCTCAGTCATTAAATTGGTTATTTTTAACTTGTTGGGGAAAACGAAAATGAAGAAACATAGCTCATAAACTCATATAGTTGACTCCAACCTGTTTGGGACTAAGGTTAGTTGTTGTTTGAGAAAAGGAAATGAGTGCAGACGAAAGAAGGCCAAAGAAATCATTTACTCATATTCATTTGGGGCTTCTTTTATTTGTGATCTCTGCATCTCAGCAAAACTCCTAATTTATCCATTCAGTATTTTACATGATTAGCTAAAACATCTAACCTGGAAACCCTTGAAGACCTATATGTTTATCGATAACCCAATCCAACAAAGAGCTAAACAACAATAAAACCAATCATTTGACAGCAGTGAGGCACCTAGATCAAATCCAACTAGACTAACAAAATCTTCTTACTTTTATGCTATAGATGATGCAAAAGACGTTGGCAGTTGAGGAATAAACTTGAACATACTACAAAAGTTTCTTTTTGATAATTGTGGTGTCTGGGTCAGCTTTCTCGCACCTCGTCTAGTTCCCAGTGATGCCTATCACCTCCCGCCAACATGTTGGCTAGGACAGATGGAAAGATCACCAAAAGTGTTTGTGTCTCTTGTGGGATATGTCACAAACAAAACATCTACATAACCTTCATCTTACCCACAGCCTCCCTTATTCTGAAATAGACCAGCTTAGCTTAACAATACAAAATCACCCAAAACCTAGATTGAACTTACCTCTGCCCATCGAAACTGGAACTAAAGCTATTTTACAAGTGACCAAGCAAAAAAGAAATCATCTTTGTCAATTTTAATAAGAAAGTGAACAAGCTAAAACTACTTGATAGTTAGCAGTCTAGTGATAATTAGCAACATACACTTCAGAAAAAAAATGTTTCTATTATCTTTTTAAAGTAGTACACTTGAGAAGAGTTCTTTATTTTATTTTTTGGTATTTTGAATAGTTCACTTCGAGTTCTTTATTCAAGAAAATTCAACCCCACATTCCCATTTACCACTTAATTATTTAAAAAAGAAGAACAATTAAAGAATGAAACTTGAATCGTTAGACAAAACGTTCAAACAAAAAGAAAGGCAAAAAAATCGATTTATGTAATTAAATCTGTTGAGAAAAAGAAACCCTATAAATTAAGAACCTGAGATTATTTGGAAGGGAAAAAGCGTTGGAGGGCCATTGAGCATTGGGTTCAAGAGAAGGAAGGTCTTCCATTAACCCTAATTCTATGAGCCAATTTGATCCGTCTTCCTCTGTTTCCGCCATTTTCTCCGACGTGAGGAGTACCGGTGCCGGAAAATTTCAGTTGAAGATTGTAGGGTATCCCAATCCCAGTTGGGTGTTAGGTGGAAGAGGAAAAAAGGAGGAAAATGAGGAGAAGGAGAAGTGGAAGGAAATTATATGTGTGGTGGAGGGAGATTTTGTTTTTCACTGTGAAAAAGTTGAGACTTCCCCTACTTTTGACGTCACCGTTCACTGGCACTTTTTATTTATTTATTTTTAGCTTTCACTTGCATGGGCTTTTGACACCATTACATACTCGATCCGAATTATTAATTTATTATTTGAATTATTGATGATTTTAAAAATATATACTAAATACAGATATGTATCCGAACCATTACAAATGTTGAAATAACATAAAGATGGAACTGTATTTTAAAATTTAATAAATTAAATATATATAAATAAATTAATCATATTTTTTTAAAATATTTTAATTAAAAAATAAAATTTAAACACATAGCGGACAAATGTTTATAAATACAATCAATATGGATTGATTGAAGATGCCATGTCAAAACAAAACGTGCACAATAATATGGGGGAAAAATAAGTTCAGCGGGTAATATAATATTAATTAAGTTTAGGTATATTTCTGAAATTTAAATATACATATGTCTTAGAAAATACATATGTCTTATCCCGTATTTTTTAATTAATTAATTGAAATCTTAATCCTGAGCTGTTTTTAGTCTATTTTAAAGTGAGACTTTATGGCATGTATTTTGAATAATCGAGAATCAAAATAAGTACAAACCGAAAGGAAAAACAAAAACATAACTATATATTCTATTTTAAAGCATAAAAAAGTAATACTTGTTAAAAAGTTACTGGCTCGCTTGAATTCGTATTTTCAGTATGAATGAATGTCCATTGAGGTAAAGATAAAATTCTTCCTATAAAAAATTCAAATTTAAAATGCAAAATTTTGGTTAAAAGTTAATATATCCCTACTTGGGAGCGACTTTGTTTCATTACTTTTTGTTCCAAGTAATTATCAATATAGTCTTGTAAAATGCCACTTGTCCTTGTTTATTATATCAGTTAAAATCTGTTTTCAATATTTTTTCGATATTATTAATTATTATAAGAGAAAAAAAAGCTAAAATCTATAAAGTATAACCAAAGTCTTGTAACTTCTTTTTTCTTTTAGTATATTTTAATGACTTGTTTAATTCACTAGACGTGATATATTATACCATGTCAAAAGAGGAGATAAAATTGTTCCAAAAGAATAATCAATGGTAGTTCTCTAAAAAAATATTTTTTTCTTTATTAGAATAATTCAATTGTCGAGGGAATATCATTTGAATAGTGGTTACTCGTTGGTCTTATTTTATTTCGATAAAATTTAGAAGGTGATTTGATTCCCCGTTAGAAAGAAAATTAATTAGGTTTAGTTTTTTATGAGAAAAAATTATGAAATATATTTGAATTTTATTGTTGTACCATTCTTAAAATTTTGGACATGACCTATATATTATGTCATGTACTATTTAATAGTGTATTCAAAAATATAAAAGTACATAGCTGGACAAATTACTTCATGGGTCATATAATCACCTATATAACTTTAAAATAATATAGAAAAAATAAGTCTTGCCAAGAATTTGGACCAGCTACAACTATTTTATTCAAAGTTTAAATATATTTGAAATATTTTCCCCATTTTTATTTATATAATATCCAGCACACCAGTCATCATGTTTGATTATCATTTCAAATTTCACATAATTAAATATATATATATGAGTTATCAGTCAAGTTATACATAAATTATAATTTTATATAGGCAAACTAATTAAATTCTACGTAGTTAATCATTTGCTTTACTAACACATTTCTGACTCATATCAGCAAACAAACGACTCCTAAGCTAAGTGCATTATGCATGAACAAGAGCTCTTAATTATCATTCTGAATTATTTGGGATAGTGCATATTTTAGTGTTGTGCCATTAGGTTTTATAGTTTAATTATTAATCTTTAACTATTTTAATTAAATAGGTCATTACTGTCTTAAGAAAAATCTTTAGCGATATTTAATGAATGGTAATAGCTTAATAATGTTATGCTAAATACACATATTTAGCGATAATTAATAATTTTTTATAAATATTTCTAAAAATTATAATAACTTTGAATCTAATAACAATTAACTAGTATCTACAAAGACTTAACACTTTTTGTTAATGTCCATATTTATTGCCACTAATATTATTTTATTTTAGTGCATGTGGACGACTTTTGGAGCTTTGTTAATAAAGAGTGTATGTAAAACGTGTTTGACTGTCAACTTTTGTGAAGATTTTTGTTTGTTCTGTGAAAAGTTGTACCATTCCTATTCATCACTAGAAAAAAAATAAGGCATTAAGGATCTTTATCTATATTAAAATTGTAAGTTACACACCTTAAATTATGTGAGAATTTAATTACTTTTCTTAATTGCACAAAAAACAATAAGAAAAACTAGACATAAATAGGTGTGCAATTTACAGTTTCACCATAGTCGAATAGATTTTAGAGCCTTATCCTTGAAAAAATTGGTTTAGTTTTCAAGAAAGAATTTTTAAAACACCTTAAGTGCTTTTATAATCTGTTACTTCTCTTAGCTTGTGCATGTAACAAATTAAATATTTGTTTGAAATTTTTTTTTAGAGAATTTCCAAAAGTCCCTTTATATTTCAAATTCAAGATCTAAAATGAGTGATCTATGATTCTATGTGTCTTGTTTGTATACTTTTATTACTAGTAGTTAAAATGTACTGGTGTCACAATGTGTCACGACTACAGCTTAATGTTTATATAGTTTTGGGGTGTTCTATTTATTACTCCACTATTCTCGTCCTATTTGTTATGACAAAAAATATTAATCTGAGTATGGATTCAAGAATCATATATTAGAAAAAAATAAATAAAAGAAAGGATGCTGTTTGTCTTTGGGAATAAGGCATTCAGAGCCCTTCAAAGTGTTTCAAAATTATTACCACCATTAACAATGTCTCTTTTTCTCTAATGGTCCCTCCTATGCACATTTATGCCTAGATATTTTATTCCAAAGAAATCTTATATGCCTATCTTCCATCCATTAGTGGACGTTGCTTTTTCAACTATTCCTTTTTTTGACTTCATTCATTCATGTAACCAAACTTATTAGTAGCAATAATTTACGTGAAAGCAACTATCCATTTATTTATGTATCCCAATTAATGCAACAAGTCACTCTGTGAAGTGTGATATGTGATATATACCATCACCATAATTTGATTGGCTATCTAATTTTTTTTTTTTTTTCTAAGAAAGTGTTTTCTTGAAACAAAAGTTGATTTGTTGTTTGTTTTCTAGTGTTGGTAAGAAGGCAAAAGGAAAAATTATTATCTCAAAAGCATTTATATGTAATCTTACAGAACAACGAGGGTGGGAGGCAGAGGGAAGTGTGAGTGGGGAGTTGGATGGTAAAGGGGTACAGATTGGGGGTCTTGAATGGGTAGGAAGATATATACCGGCCATAAACATAAAATGTCACTTGTAGAACTTATTATTTCTGTATCCATTAAGAAAGTCATTTTCCTCATTTTTTAGAAACTTATTTTCCTAGAGAATTATTTTCCCAGATATAAGAAAACAGAAAACGTTTTCCTCCATACCAAACATACATTTTGTGAAAATATATTATTCCTCTTTGACAAGCGGGGGAGATTGGAGAGTCTTGATACAACCGTAAAATGTATTTGGTTATGTGATTGGGGTCATAGCTTAAAGATTTTTATTTATTTTTTTTACATATAAATGTACAGGAAACTTGTGTATAATAATTTGGACATTTCTTAAATCATAGAGTAAAAATGCCTTTAATTTCCTTTCAGTATGGAACACTTGAGGAGAGTTCAGCCACCACACTCTAGGTCAAGCTCCATGACGTGGTTAGTTAGTTTCATGACTTTGCTTAGCTTTCAATTACATAAAAAAAAAAATCTTTCATTATTTCAGTATCCTAAAAAAGAGATTCCACATACTCACTACTTTCGTAATTCACGTCTTTATAAGTAGAAAGATGTAAAAGGATGAGTATCCAATTCACGCTAAGAAATAGACGGGATGGTCTTAATCTATCAATAAAATCGAGTTAATATGTAGCCATCGTAATATATTTGATGCTTTCTTGAAAACAACTACAGCGTGAGAAAACCACACTCTATTTCTCCACTCGTTTACGTCAATGCCTAATACAGCAATACATATGTGCTAGACGAATCTCTACGTTGGTACCAAAAATATCTGAGTCCGAAACTCAAACGGTAGAAAATATTAACAAAAATTCTAAAACGGTATATAAAATTTTATATAAATCAAAACGGTAAAATCGCTGCCGACGCAGCGATTTACTTCAACTGAAAAAGTAAAATCGCTGCCGAGGCAGCGATTTTGCCAAAAAAAAAAATTTTTAATAAAAAAAAAATTTCTTCTTACAAATCTCTGCCAGGGCAGCGATTTGACATTATTTTTTAATTTTCTTTTTTTTTTTAATTTTATCGCTGCTAAAATTTATTTTTTTTTATAAATCGCTGCCTAGGCAGCGATTTATTTTAAAAAAAAAAAATTGTTATTAAATCGCTGAGCAATTTTTTAAATAAAAAAAAATTAAAAATGTTAACTTATGTATATAATTTATAAGAAAATATACATTATTTTTAAAAAATTAAAAATAACTAAATATATTTTCTTTCTAAAAAAAAAAAGATATTATATTGAATTTAAATTTAAATAATATTTGAATTCAAATAATTAATTTTTTTAAATAAAAAATTAAAGGAGAAAAATTATTTAATTTTTTTTTAAAACAAAATTATATACTTTATATATATATATATATATATATATAAAGATAAAAGGATCACATGACAATAGTAAAATTTGTTTTTTTATCGTAAATAGTTGAAGAAGTTCACACGTAAATAGTACATGAGACTTTCAATTCTATAAATTGGAACTTATCCTTCATATTCATATTACTTTCAATCTTCCAATCTACCAACAATTTTAGGTAAATACATTTGAATATTATGGGAGAGTCTAGCCAAAATTTCAGTCATTTGAATTGTTTCTCATCGGATTCAACTAATAGGTAAATAAAGTAATGTTTTCTTATTTCTTAAAAATTATTTTTCTTATATGTAATATATTTATATTATTATTTTTATAGGTATGATCAAATTCAAAATGCAGTGAGTTATTGTACACAAATTGTAAATAATAATGTTATGGGTGATGAACGAGTTGGTGAGTTGCACAATGATGAACCTTCCGAGCATGAATTAACAGACAGTGATGATATGTATGACGGAGATGATGATAATGTGGATAATGCACCTAATGCATCCGTTGAAGATCAAAGTATTAATTATCATTCTACAGTGATTCCATACTTAGATCACACTGACGAAATGCAGAAGATTTTATGTACACGAGAGATGACGGTTCCATTCGAATGGCACTTTGGAATTCAAACAATCCTAAACATATCTAGTCAGGTTCGATTGTTGAAAACTAAATATTTTATAGTTGTTTATTTATTTATTTATTGCATGTTGATTAATTTAATTTGTATATGCAACTAGGTATGTTATTTATGAATAAGATGCAAATGAAATCTGCAGTAAGAGCATATAGTCTTGCTATTAAAAAAGAATTTCTTTGTGATCAATCCAAAAGTAAAAGTTGGAAAGTTATTTGCAAGCGTCATGAGTTAGGGTGTGATTGGATGATTCGGTTTAGAGAGATTTCAAGCGGTATGTGGAAGACAGGAAAAATGATTGAACCGCATAAAGGAGGATCATTTCAATTTGAATGATAACATGATTGCCACTTCATTAATACCATATGTTATGCAAAATCCGGACATAAATATTAAGATGATCCGTGAAATTATCAAAGGAAAACATCACTATACTCCTAGTTACAGAAAAGCACAAAAAGGTCGAAGAAAAGCATTTCGAATGGTTTATGGTGATTTTAAAAGTTCATTTAAGGCATTACCTCGATACATGGCTGCACTACAATTATTCAATCCAGGCACTATTATTGAGTGGGAGCATCATTCTACAACAATGCAAGGTGAGCAAATTTTTAAATTTCTTTTTTGGGCTTTTAAACAGAGCATTGATGGTTTCAAAAGTTGTAGGCCGGTCATTTCTATCGACGGCACACATCTTTATGGTTTGTATGATATCAAATTGTTAATTGCGGTTGGAATTGATGCGAATGGAAATATTTTTCCACTTGCATATGCTTTAGTTGCACGTGAGAGTTTTGAGTCTTGGTCATGGTTTCTGAAGTTATTATGGACACATGTAGTTTGTGAACGACAAGGAATTGGTCTTATTTCTAACCGTCATCAAGGAATCTTGCAGTGCGTTCAATCTTATGATTGGTTGAGTCCACCCAACACATATCATAGATTTTGTGTTCGACACTTAAAAGCAAATTTTAATAAAAAATTTGTAAATAGTGAACTCGAAAATCTAATGTGGTTGGCTGCTACTGAGCATCAGGAGAAAAAGTTTATGCAACGGATGCAACAAATCAAAACATTGTCTCCTGCAACATATGAATGGTTAAATGAATTTCCTTTGAAAAATGGACGATGTATAAGGATGGTGGTCGTAGATGGGGTGCCATGACGACAAATGTGTCTGAGTCATATAATGGTTTATTGAAAAAAGCTCGGGGGCTTCCTGTGACTGCCATGGTCAGGAAATATACGATTTTGACGTTGTTCCCATAAATATTGTGTATAGTTAAATGCATCTATATCTTCTTGTTTTATTTTTGATCGTTTATCACGCTTAAAATGATATTCGGAAAATTGGGTACACGGTCCAGGAATATGTTGTAAATAACCGAACTGTCTCACAACACGATCAATCATGTGCCACTCACGATAAATTCCATAAATCAGTGGCACCTGTGCCATCCAGACACGTTGTCCTGACCGACACCACTCAGGCAATCCATTAATAACATCTTCCGAATAAGGCTGCCAAATAAACTATAAAAAAATAATTAAGTAAGATAATTATAAAAATAACATTGGCAGAAAAAAATATATTCTTATTTAAAATAAAATAAAATATGAAAAGTATAAGATACTAATAATATTAAATACCTGTTCATCAGTTAGATTATCAAGTACATCCCTAATCACACCGATTACAGTTCGTGCCTCATTTTGATGATTTCTACGTCGCGTCCATTTACGTGCAAGCGCAGTTAAAGCCTCAAATTGATTGGTTCTTAGAGGCTTTGGCAATGGTTGCAGGGGAATAATTCTTTCCCATGCCCAAATCTACAATAAATAAATTCACCATTACTTATAATGCACTTAAATTTAAAAGTGCATATTACTAGTATATAAAAAAATATTTAATCAAAAAATATGTATACCTGCACTAAAGAGAGAAATCCACAAACTTCATTTGATTTTTTCATTGACGCACGGCATAAACAATTATACAAATATGATAATGCGGCCGATCCCCATGCTTGAGTTGACATTAAATCTAAATTTCTCATGTCAATCAAAATGTCCAAATTAATCTTATTATTAGATTTATCCGGAAATATTGATCCACCACATAACCATAATAAATATAATCTAAATCTTTGTTGAACTTCATGCTCAGTTGAGTTATCATTAATAACTTCCAAACCTTCGATAATGTTGACAATCTACTAACACCAGAAAAACAACTAGTATCGGGTAACCATCCTGTTAATTGAAAAATCATTTCTTGTCTACCTATAATCCCTAAAGAATCAGCTCCATTTAAAATTATAGGACTACCATCTACTACCATTCCGAATAAAATTTCAATATCTTGTAAAGTTATGGTAGCCTCGCCAGTTCGCATGTGAAAAGTATGAGTTTCCGGACGCCACCTTTCAATTAAAGCAGAAATTAATCCGGAGTCATACGGCACACATCCAACATCAAGAATTCCTTTAAATCTACAATTTTCAAAATATTGAAGGATGCGAGAATGTAATGGATGATATTTTAAATGTTGCCAAAATTCAATATCACCACGACGCGTATATAAGCAACATCTCTCTTCTTTTATGCTACCATTCCAAATTCCTTCGGAACGATGATGAACTTGAATTTTTAATACATCATGCTCTACTGGACCAGGATGTACGTATAAATTTGATGGATCCATATCTATACACAAAAAATAAAAAAAATTAACATTAATATAAGTATCAAACGATTGAATATATCAACAATACCATATAAAAGTATAAAATTAATTAAAATAAATTAAAAATAAAATAAATTTAAACTCACCTTATAAAGAAAATGCTTTTAAAAACTTTAGAAAATTTGAATAATAACAAGAATTTTAAGATTGTGGAAGATTGAAAGTAGATTGGATTGGAAGATTGAAAGATTGAAGTACCAATTTATAGAATTCAAAGTATGAAAAATTGAAGTACCAATTTATAGAATTCAAAGTATGATGTACTATTTACATGTGAATATTTTTTTCAAAATTTACAATAAAAACAAAGTGACTACTATTGTCATGTGATCCACTTTAACTTGTGAAAATTTTCTTCAAATTTTACAATAAAAACAAAGGATTTACTATTGTCATGTGATCCTTTTAACTATATATATATATATATATATATATATATATATATATATATATATATAAGTATATAATTTTGTTTTAAAAAAAAAAATTAAATAATTTTTCTCCTTTAATTTTTTATTTAAAAAAATTAATTATTTGAATTCAAATATTATTTAAATTTAAATTCAATATAATATCTTTTTTTTTTAGAAAGAAAATATATTTACTTATTTTTAATTTTTTAAAAATAATGTATATTTTCTTATAAATTATATACATAAGTTAACATTTTTAAAAAAAAAATTATTTAAAAAATTGCTCAGCGATTTAATAACAATTTATTTTTTTTAAATAAATCGCTGCCTAGCAGCGATTTATATAATTTTTTTTTTTTTTTTATAAATCGCTGCTAAGGCAGCGATTTATGATGGAAAATATATATATTTTTTTTTTATAAATCGCTGCACTGGCAGCGATTTTTTAAAAAAAAAATTCTTTATAAATCGCTGCCAGTGCAGCGATATACCTTTTTTTTTTTTTTAAAAAAAAAGAACATTAAAAAATAATGTCAAATCGCTGCCCTTAAGAAGAAAAATTTTGAAATCGCTGCTTGAGCAGCGATTTCATTTTTTTATTAATTTTTTTTTTTTTTGGCAAAATCGCTGCCTCAGCAGCGATTTTACTTTTTCAGTTGAAGTAAATCGCTGCGTCGGCAGCGATTTTACCGTTTTGGTTTATATAAAATTTTATATACCGTTTTGAAATTTTTGTTAATATTTTCTACCGTTTGAGTTTCGGACTCAAAAATATCTACTGTTGGTAAAACATCTTGATCCAGGAAGCTAGTACTTCCATAATTGTCTCGACCTATGCATACATATGAAAAAATGAATGAATAGTGAATACCCACATATATTAGATTCACCTCTCACTGATCTAACTCTTTCTCTAGTTGCAATTTAACGACATCCATAAGTGAGTCCAGTGGCATAGAAAGGAATTTTATCAAGGTGTCCAAACTTTTAATAATATTTTTTTTAAAAAAAATAAAATAATAATTTAAACTATCAAAACAGATAATCAAGTTAAACAATATTTAATCAAATATAAGTAATTTTTAAATAGAATTACAAATGCAAAATTCAAAACTAATATGAAGAAAATAAAATACTATTGAAAACATAATTTAAAAATGTTGGTACAATTGTACTCGATGAAATATTTTCTTTTCTACATAAGACACTATACAACCGTCTAGAAATATTGAGATTCTATTCTTTTAATAATATGGTAATATAATTTGAATTATTGAGTCTCCTATTTATAGAAAAAGAAAACCTTATTCGGTGAGGCAATTTTTTAAAAAAATTTAAGGAACTATTATTACATAAGGAAAATGTAATAAAATTTAAGGAAATAATTCTATTTTAATTGAAAAAAATCCACAAGGAAAAAGTATTAAATTTTAGGAAATCTTATTCCACAATGAAAAGGTATTAAAATTTGAAGAAATAATTTATTCTTAATTGAAAAAAAATTAGTGAAAAAGGGATTCGAACTCGGGTTTACATCAAAATAATTAAAGAAAAAAGAAATACCCTTATGGAGAAATCAAACCCGGGCAAAGAGTAGGATATCGCCAGCTATTACCAACGCTGCTGCACCTTATTTACAATTTTTAGGAGTCCAAATTCTATATATGTCGATATTAAATTAAAATTATACGTATATATATAGCATAATTTTTCGATGAATGTCCAATTAGACACCCTGGAGCCTACGTGGCTCTTCCCATAACAAAAGGAAAAATGTATTTTAACATATTCGTGGCAAGTTCATTTATCACACATTCACTGGTGCAAAGAGAGATTGAAGACCTTCCGTTTTCAGGATGCATGCACATAGATTCCAGGACCACTACTTAATAATACGAGGCCGAATACCTTCTCAGTGTCCAGAAAAGCCATTCACCGCGTATTAAGTTCATGAACTTGTTACATTATTCATAAAAACCTTGAATACATTACTGTTTTTAACACTCAACTATAAGTGGATATGGAATTATCTGACATTTAAAGATGAAACAGCAGAAGCCACACAAACAAAAGAAGCTTCTGCAGCACTGGCACACTACATATCAGTATATATTTATGTTTGTATATGTGATATGTACTTGGACTAGGGTATATCTGTGGGGTTGGATTGAGCAAGACTGTGGATCCTTTTCTTCATCTCATCTGGATTTGCACCAACTATCTTGTCAACTGGCACTCCATCTTTCAGCAGCAGAAATGTTGGCATGGCTTTCACCTCATATTTGCTAGCCACCTCCTAGGTACCACAAAACAAAAAATGTGTATATTAGGTAGAATTAACTTCAACAATATGTTTTATCTCGAGTTCCTCAAGCACCTTTTATTGTCCTGATGCTTTTGTATTCGCATATATCAGAACTAGCATTGTTGCTTGAATCTGAACACGGGATTGAAAAAAAAATATGACCAAACATTCAAGTTGTAAAAAGGATCAAGGTTGTGAAACTAAGTGGTAGCCCATAATTATATTAGCCAATTATGTCTATCGATCAACTGAACAAAAGCTTCCATCTTCTAAGATTATGTTAGCATATTAAACCAGAATTTTACTACTCGAATGGATTTTAGGAATACCCCTTGTTGAAAGAGAAATAACAAATCTTTTTTTTTTAACAAGTGAAAGATATATAACAAATCTTCAAATAACATTAATTCAGTTACATATAATCATCATATAATTGTGCAACTGGATTTTCAACAGATCAAATTGACAGCAGAGGAGCATTGTGAGAATTACGCAACTAGAATTATTCTTTTGGAAATACCAAAATTATGCTACAGCCTAATTAAATTAATGAGATTCTCCAACCACAAGTAATAGAGAAAAGATCAGGACTCACTGAAGAATAATTCGGTTAAATAATCATCAAAGTCACTCTACAAATGGGAATCCAGTAGTCTTAATCTAACAAATTTTGAAGTGACTGGTAAAAGGTGAAGCCTTTCCCAAAAATATATGCAGATTCCACGTCTAATTGCGGTTAGGAATTGCAACCAGGAGAGCAAGAATCTCTCAATTTGGCAACTTGAGAATAATTGAAATGACTATTCTATTCTCTAATGTCTTAAAGATCAACGAGCTTATATCATAAATAACAAAATAAATGACAGTACAGTTGGAAGAGCTTATATCTCAGATATCATTATTCTCTCATTCAATATGGGAAATTCAAAAGAGGTGTGTTTGTACGTCACTTCTTCGTAAATAATTTCATGATTTTATTATCTTCATAATTCAAGTAAAATTTTCTTTTTGAGAAAAGGTAAGGAGGATTCTAGTATTATAGTGAGCAATGTGAGTCTTTCTGATTGCTTAATGTTTTAGGAAATGAGAAGCAGCAAAACAAACTTTTGTCACTGGGTGAAGACTTGATAAAAAAATATTATGGTTGACTCTGTTGACCTTTGACAAGCATGTAAATAATATCAAACGACTTTGTAGAAGGGTAGAAGCCAAATAGCATAAAGTGTCAAGTTAGGACAACTAGAGAATAAATGCCTTCAATAGACTAGATCAGATTATAAGCAAAAAATGGAATTTGGAATATTCCATCAGAAAATAGAAAGGGTAGAAAAAATATTCAGCAAAACGATGAAGATGTCAATCTAGGCCTTTTATGTCGGGTGTTGCAGGACTTTTAGTATAACAAATCCCATCAGAAGCATCTTATAGTCCAAACAGTTCCTTTTTTCATGCAAATCTCCATTTCAAGTGGATGATACTAAATTATTAACTAGGTAGAAAAGGACTCAGCTTTTGTACAACAGGAGTTGCCTCCTCGTCTGATTGAAAGGCCCAGGATAGTAGACAAGCCAAGAGAATCAAAGGGAAGAACAAAACTAATCAACTGTTTATGAACGTAAATTAGTTATCACTTTGTCTACGAATATATTCTTGCTGCACGATGTGATATTGGCATATTATATGCCTAGGTCAGTCTGACCTCATTGTATGAATGATTCATCATAATCAAGGACTAGCCTCCAGACACTAGACAGTAGGACAGATGAACATAAGTTTGACCATATAACTAAGCAACTGTCGGAGAACAGGCATAATATGTCCACGCCAGTAGTTCATGAAACTAAAGAGACTGAATATTATTCTCAGAATAGTAAGAAATGACTTGTCATAAACTAAATGTTTGAGTGAAGGAGAAGATACAAGAGATGGTTTCAATTAAGGACATTTCAAGAGTCATAAATTTGACTTGGTGTAGAGGATTTATAAAAGACCCCCCTGACGCCAAATGACATCCCTATCCATGACGTTGAACTCTGCTGTAAAAGCAAGATAAATTAAACCCAGGGCAGGTAGAAACCAAACAGGCCAGTACCATTCATTATTTGATCAGAGGATACATTAAGTCCAAAATATCACATACTCCTCAAAATATCCATCTCAAATGTGCTTCCTAATCAAGCTGTGAGCTTTCAAACGGAGCGCATTTCCGAAAAATTTGTAGACAAGGATGAATTTTAACCCAATAATTGGATCCTCGCATCTTTTATACTTTGTTATGAGATCTCAACATGCTATATTTAATTAGAGAAATGTACTACCAGAAAGCTAAAGAAGGACCTTCACAGCTCTAGTATAAGACATCAACTTGCTATTCTTTTATCAAGTCAACTGACTCATAAAAACTACCTCTTACGCGGTAAATGTTTTCCAGCTCTTACCCTTTCTCGTTCATTTAATTGTAATCTTTAATCAATGAAGAACCATACGCTTCTAGCATTTCCTTGAATAATTGAACATATTGCACTAGCAATCCCGTCGTGAATTTCTTGATACAAATCATACATGATCAAGACAAAATGACAATTATTCAAATCTATACCGAAGTTATTACTATGCCACATGCCTTTAAGTCATGCAAATTAACTCGAACATCTAGAATACACTCAGCTATTTACTCAGGAAGTGGACTACACTTTAAAAAGCCGACCAGAGAGACACACAATCATACAATATAATACAAACTACCATTAACAAGGTTAAGCCTATATCTCTCAAAGGGATGCCACAGGCAAGTAACCTCTCATAACTAGACCAGCCCTTACAAGTATGTTTAGCAAGGCAAATTTCTGCATCCTTTTTTTTCTCATCTTTTAGGCTTTAAAGTTGTGTCTTTTACACCAAAGGGCTAAAAGACCTCACCTTGACCTCATCCACATCAACTGTGAGAAAAGACATATTTTGGTACATATAAGCCAACTCCTCCATAAAGGGTTTCATAGCCACAGAAGGAATACACCAAACAGCCGTAAAGTGTGCCACAATCTACAAATACCCACAAGGAAAAAGTGAATTTTTACACATACTAGAAATTGGAAACTTCGATAAAGATACCAACTTTTAAGAAACAAAAATAAAGATTTTTATAAGCATTCAGGCTTTACTCACAGGGCATCCTTGAAGTATGGCTTGATTTACATGAAAATCCCATGATTCCTTAGAGTTTACCTTGACAACTCTTGATTTGGTCCCCTGTTCTTCAACTTCCATTATTCAAAATTGAGGCAGCCAAGTTTGTGTTTATCCAAAATAGTCACTTAAAAGATGAAAAAGGTCTCAAAATTTTCCGAATAGAATTAAGAATTGGACCCCGCCTTATGAGTTATACATTTTTGGCTAAGAATAGATTGATAGAAATTTGGACCTTTCTTGAGGTTTCTTCCTTATCTGGTTTTATTTTAATAATACAAGTAGATTAGCCTAGAAATTAATCATGATTTTTTAAAACTTACGATTGTCCTTGATTTTTGGGTTAGGCACAACTGCACAATTATAGTAGTGATTTAGGAATTGCAGTAGCATTCTGGAGCACACATAGTAGAGAGTAAAAATATCGTATAACATAAGATATATATGAAATTTAAGTAATTCTATTATCATTTGGACTTTTACAAATTGATCGGGTTCATTCTGTTACAAACTTCAGTGGTTAAGTTGCAGTTCTACTATTTCCTTGTTTCAAAAAAATACTTTAGTTTCACTTAGAACGAAGTTTAAAAAAAAAAAGATTTTTTAATGTAATAATTTTAAATTAAAATTATATCAAATATATTAAAATATTTTTTTTAAACGCAACAAGTAGAACTTTATGGCTCCATTTATAATTGTTGGGTATTGCCTGCTAAGAAAATTAACCAAATCATAAGGATGTCACATGGGCTGACCTGGGTCTGACACATTAGAGGCCCGAGCTGATTTGCACATATAGAAACTTCCTGTGGCACTATTTAAAATTTAACCTCATTTTAAAAAAGTGTAAAAATAAATTAAATAATCATTTCACCTAAAGTAGGAGCAAAATTCTGGTTTGTCAGCCCAAAAGAAAATCACTGTAACTGATATTGAGCAAGTTTTCCTTAATAATAATTTGTTGTGATCATCATAATTTTGGTCACAACAAATTCTGACAAATTGTCATAATTTTAGTCACAAGATGTGCCTTAACAAGTTATGGTAATGTTAGAATTTAGTTAGAAATCTTACTGAATTATGGGAGAAATCTTTAATCATCATAAGTTGTTCAGTGAAATTTTTAGAAAAAACCTTTATGCTTTAAAATTATGCTCCGTTAGGTTTATAGGGGCATGGTTGGAATAAATTATTAGCGAATAACAAATATTGAATTTTATATTTTTAAAGGGTATTTCAACCTTTTTTCTCTTATTTTAAGTGATGATAATTTTGATACTTGTACAAATTTGTCTAAATCTCGGAAGTTCTGTACAATTTTTTAATCTTCGCATCCTGATAATCACTTATATGTAAAATTTGATATAAAGTAATTTGTAACAAGCATCGATTTGGAATTTCCTGTTGTATGTACATTTTAAATCCTAAAAGGTGAAAACTTTCTGATGAAGAAACAATACGAGAGACGTACATTTCAACTTGGGAAATGAATTTACAACGAAAGGAAAGAATCACTTTTTATGGGACACTATTAAGTTATGAGTATAATAGAAGTTTAGTGCTTTGAACTATTTTTTTATTCATTTGACGAGCTCTAAAAGTTTCAATCAATTTCAACAAATATCTGTCATATATGATGATGTGTACATCCAAAATCTGCTTGGTCCAGGTGTCAAGATGCTACAGCTTGTAAAGTAACCCTAATCCAACATGTCAACCATTATGGCATTGATTGGCTGATGGAATATCCAAAACCAGATAAGGTGATCCTAAGTGTAATCACTCTGCATCACAGGCACCAGAAATTGCAATATCCAAATCATACGTACCACAAACATTAACTTATAATTCCCAAACATTTGTAATCAGGTCTTACCTGAAACATTTTATTTTATCACCAAAACAAAAAGGTCCTTGAGGAATGGCTCATGCTATGGCTTCTATGGGTGGCCTAATTGGTTCTTCACAAACTGTCTTGGATGGTAGCCTCCAGCTTAGTGGCTCAGCCCGCTTGAGTACTGTTAGCACCAACAGAATTGCCTTGTCTAGACCAGGACTCACTGTCAGAGCCCAACAGGGGTCTGTTGACATCGAAACTAGCCGTAGAGCCATGATAGGTCTTGTTGCTGCTGGCCTAGCTGGTTCCGTTGCTAAAGCAGCTTTTGCTGAAGCCAGGTCAATTAAGGTTGGACCCCCACCTCCTCCCTCGGGTGGATTGCGTAAGTCGTCCTTTTGCTTTCTGATGAATCAATTTCCTTCTTTTATAGATTTATAAATTCTGAATTACACGCACCTAGTCTAGATTCATCACCGATTAATCGAACGATACAATAGTAATATCATAACAGATATACTTGCGGACAATTGATATAGTGTAAGATTCAGATATGTAAGACAGAGAACCTAGGGCTAGGAGTGACCCTCCAATGCTGCATTTCAATTTTTAGTAGTTTGAACCTTTAGATCAAGCAAGTTCATATTTATATCAGCATTTCCAATTGAAAGATGGATCAAGGAATAGATTGCTTTAGATTTGTTATTAGATCATGTCAAACAGAAAGGTCTTTAAGTGAATTAAAAGAGAGAATTAAGCTTGAGAAAAGACGATAAAAAAAAAAGAGGGGCTCACATGAAGTAGTTAAAGATTGCATTTTGACAAGATGATTTCAATCCCTTCTAATTTTAATAGTAATATTGTGGGAGGGGAGCCTAGCCGTAGCTGATAAAGTTGTTCGAGTTGTTGTGGTGATAGCCTCTTGCAGGAATGCAAGATTTAGAAGTAGTTATATACATGCAGTTGGAACTATCATGATTTCTCATTTTGGTAAAATTAGATGTACAGAAAATTCCAACAATTTGAACTAGAAAGGATAATGTATGGAATTTCCGTACTGATGCTGAGATTTGGTTTGGACAGCTGGAACTTTGAACTCAGATGAGGCAAGGGACTTCAGTTTGCCATTGAAGAATAGGTTTTACCTTCAACCATTGACTCCAGCTGAGGCAGCCCAGAGAGTTAAGGATTCAGCCAAGGAGATTGTTAATGTCAAGGATTTCATCGACAAGAAGGCCTGGCCTTACGTCCAGAATGACCTTCGTCTCAGAGCAGAATACCTTCGCTATGACCTTAAGACTGTTATCTCTGCTATGCCAAAAGAACAGAAGGGAAAACTCCAGGATCTGTCTGGAAAGCTCTTTAAGACCATTAGTGATGTAAGTCAAATGTGTAAATTCTTGGTTAATAACATGAATGACATTGTAATTGGATGGGTTGCTTATGATTTCGCTTTTTTCTGACAAACCATTTTTCATTTTCTTTCCTCAGCTGGACCATGCAGCAAAGACCAAGAACAGTGCTGAAGCACAGAAGTACTATGCTGAAACTGTAACTACCTTAAATGATGTTTTGGCCAACCTGGGCTAGAAAATTTTTCTCTACTATGTTATTACTTCCTGTAAGTTAACGAATACTTCTTGAATCAATTGTGAAGAATGATTTTGGAAGAATTGTTTAAAATCTGAAACAACTAGTGCTGCATCCGAGAGCCTCAACTTGAATTCTGCTTGTGATTTTGATTGGGAATTTCACTTGATTGAGGCCTACAAATAGTAAAATGAAGTTTCACTACATCTTCTGTCTTAAGTCTTCTGGCTTGCAACACCAGAGCTACATGACCAAACCTAACTCTCCAAATGTACGTAGTCGTCCTACTTGACTCAAATTTAAGTACTTGAACGTTAAGTATTGTATTAGCATGCAGAGGAATAGATTAGTAACAGCAACGATGCTAATTGGAAAAGAAGCAGTAAAATCATATTCAGATTAAGCCCCAAAGTAGTTGCAAAAATTACGTTGAATACTGAACTAGTAAAAGTATGAGTCAGACCAACAATGATTTTAATACATTCTCTCTTCTTTTGGGAAAACAACACAGCTCACGTTACTGTTTGCTTAGGACATATATTATGAACATCAAATTACACTAGGGTCAAGAAAAAGTTACAAATAACATAAAATTCAAGAAATGTTACATGAAATATTAGGAATTTTTAAAAGGGAAATATGGGACTCGGTTATGATGAGTTCGCCATACATGCTCTGCTTTCATTTCTCCCGTATAGAACACTGAGTTGATCTAATTCTGTTAGCAAAGACTGCATATATTGGAAGAGAGCAATTTTTTTTTTGTATTCATGCATGACCTCCTTGTTGATTCAGCTTCTTATCTTCCTGGATGGTGGCTGTAGCAGAGATGTAGTAGGAAACTGAGAAAAGTCCATGGATAAAGCACAATATCCCTCCTATTGACAAGAAACGATGGTGTGATATGCCACAAGATCTTCTTGCCTTCCCGTTTGACAATGTTCCGGCTACCAGCAATGAGAATGCAATGGCCATAATGATCCTAGTATCAGAACAATTTTTGTTAAATCTACAACCATGAATAAGATAAGTAATACATAAACAAAGTGCACAATTTAATGAGCACCACAACATTCATTGCCCTCATAAATAAATCTGTCCATGTTACCACTAGGGGATATAATGTGATGGTTAGATTCATTAAACCATTAACAAGAGGTCTCAGGTTCGAGCTCTTTCTGCAAATGGAGAACCTTTTGACAAAGAGTGTTTTATTCCATAGTGGTTTTACCCAGCGCAAATCTAAACAAGTCGGAATGGGAGATGAGAGGGGGGTTTGGAAAATTACCATTGGAATACAAATGAAGCAAATGCAAGTTGTTTGTTAGAAGAGGCCTTATCCAGCTCTTCCTTGGACTGGATGCAAATACAACCAGCAAGCAGATTAGAAATAACTTGTGCCAGAACCAAAAGTACTGTTGCAGCCAATCCTAGCTTAAAAGCTTCATAGCTTGGATCTCTACATTCAAAGATCCACACCTTTAAGTCCTGAACCTGTTCCAACAAATCAAGCCTAATTGTGTTAATTGCCACAAAATATAATTAAGTAGATAAAAATGTACCCTCTCAATACTTAAGTATTTTAGACGAGATGACCACACATTTAGCATGGTATAAGAACAGATAAAGTTGTAGCTTCCTGTCTCCCTACTACCCGCTATCAAAAAAAAAGATTGCCCCATGAATAACAAATCAGGTAGGCACGTGTTAAGAATGTAATTAGCTAAGTAAAAGTATGCTCTAACCTAAACTTATTAGATGAGACGACTACACATTTAAACATTTTATACTAATCAAATTTCTGAATGAATTGTCATTTACCTTATTTTGTTCTACCTCAGCTTGAATTCCTAGTATACCAGCAGCAACATCCAAAATCACAAGAAGAAGACAAACAAGAATGCCAATGTTTTTAGCCATCTAGTTGATTAATTAATGTGAAATTAGAGATGGCTGATAATCTTCATGGAAAAACAGGGGATACCCTTTTATACAAACATAGAGAATGCATGAAAACAGCAAAAAAAAATTAAAAAAAATGGAGTCCAACGTGAGAATCTGAATAAAGGAATGGATGCAAGAAACCTAATACTTAATGTTTGTATATGATATATGAGTAACATTAGCTGGAGCCTATGGAGAAAAAGTCTTCCTTTGTCTTGAAAGACCTCTTTATTCTACTTTACTTCGTTTTTTTTATTTTTCTCTCTTTAGATTTCGATTCCTTTCATGGAGAACAAGGAAAGCAGGGTATCCCCAGCTCAAAATTTTATGTTATTCTCTTAATTTGTTAAAGCCATATATACTCATTTGCATGTTACTGCAGCTTTCATCCTATAGTATATATTAATTATTGTTAGTACGTAGTAAGATGATTTGTGTCTTTAACTGAGAAGTATGCATAAATGGATTCTTTCTTATGGTTAAGTATTTGCCTTGAGATCATGCTAATGCCAATATTATATACTTCTTTGTCTAATTTATGTCACACTCTTTTATTTTTATTTTTTATCAAATAACGCATAAAACTAAAAACACATTTATAAAGATTCAATTCAAAATGGACTTTGTTCTTGGAAACTTCTGTAAAAAGTAGATCTTACAAAATGGACTTGCTACTATTTGAAAGCGAAGAAACACGGTAGCTTTTTGTGAAAATCATTAAAGCCCAACCAATACATAGAAAATAGTAAACAACAATTACGCTGGACTCCACATGAAGAGAGTATACAGTCCAGTTAATACCTTTGGGCTGATTACTTCTGTTCCACATTCAATAAAAGCCCATCTCAGAATTGTAAGTCTACGTTTCAATTTATATATAATATTTTTTAAATTTATTTTTTAAAAATATTATTATTATGTATCTTGATAGAATAATTATATCAAAAAAAATTATTGTGTATGAGGTATGTCAAATTATACTTGTGTGAGGTATTATTTAATTTCCTTTTGGTATTTTTTTTATGAGATAATGCACAAGTATTTCTTAACTTATGTCTGAAATCTCAAAAACACACTTATACTATAGGTCCTATTATCCTGAACTTATCTTATTAATAACTTTCTACCCTTTGCAGCTTATGTGGCGCTATCTTGAGGACCCAACGTTGGTTAATATTTTTTTTTTTAAAGTTAGTGTAACGTAGGTTGAAAAGAGGTAAAAAATTACTTATAAAATAAGTTCAGGGTAATAGGACCTTATTATAGCATAAGTGTTTCCCTGAAATTTTGGGCAGAGGTTGAAGGGGTACTTGTCCATTTTCTTTTTTTTTTTTATTTTTCACTTATTTCAATATATTTTTATTTTTATTTGTTTAAAATATTTTTTTAAAAGAATCTAATTAGTTGATGTTTTTTTATTTTTTGTTTTACACTTATTTCAAACACATTTTTTGTTTTTATTTTTAACACGTGTTTTCTTAACTAATCTAATTAGTTTATGTTTTATTTTTTAGTTTTGCACTTATTTCAATAAATTTTTTGTTTTATTTTTTAAAATGTTTTTTTCTTAACTAATCTAATTAGTTTATGCTTTTCTTTAATTATTTTTTGTTTTACACTTATTTCAATATTTTTTTTCATTTAAAATATCTTTAGCTAATCTAATTAGTTTCTGTTTTTTTTATGTAGTGAATTTTGATTTGATTTTTATGTCGTATAAGTTTTTATTTTACTATATTAATTTTTTTTATTTTGTGTTATTTATCATATTTTAATAAATAGTTGTTTCTATTTAATTTTTCATATATAAAATCAAAATATAAATAATTTTTTTAGTTCTAAAAATTATTTTTTATCAAAAGTATAAATAAAAATTTGTAAAGTCGAAAGAAGTCTTCTAAGGAATAAATTAATAAAGTTATCATTTTATTTATCATTTTTTAAGAAACATGTAAGGAAAGTAAATAAATAAAATATTTATTGAATTTTAGCTAACTTGAATTTCAGGAATAAAAGATATCATATAAATTAAAAAAATAATTACAAATTTATATAAGTGTTATAAATATTTTTCTTACTTATCATAAATAAAATTATTAAAATATAAAATACAAATTTGAAATAATAATCGAGAGAAAAATCAAATAAAAAAATAAAAAGTAAAAGAGAAGAGGGAAAAACGTCACAAAAGGAAGAGGAAAAAGAAGTTAGGGCCCTTTTTTTTTGAAGTGGGACCCAGTTACTACTTGTTAAAAAATAAATAAAAAATTATATAAATTTTGTATACCACATCATACTTATGCCTCATTCCGTAATTCGTAATAAAAAAAATTTCAATTATATCACACACTTCATTTTTTATTTTTAAGTATAGAAGATAAACAGTCTCTTTCACAAAAATCTAGAAATCATACGTGTCAAAAAGGAACAAACTAGAAAACTTTTTCTGTGTCTGTCCATAACGGAAAAAGCTAGTGTTGGTTCTAGAAACCGCTGAAAGCTTCTTCAAATCATAATAATCGAAATTCAAAGGAACACAAAATTTTTCAAGTCTACCCAAACAAATTGATAAAATCATTCTTCTGAGCATTTGCATCCCTCTCTCTGTGTGAAGGAAGTGGCAAAGAATGGCAGCGTACAGGTGGAAGAGTTTCAACGATGATGGCGATCGTCCTGAGAAACCTCGTCGCTATGGCGTTACAGAAATGAAGGGTCCCAACTATTCCCTTTTCTCGAGAGGCCTTCTTGAGGTAATGCCTTTAATCTTGATCTATTGAATGTTGTTAATGTATTCCTAGTTCATTTTGATGGTCATTTAAGGGATAAGTTCATGACCGCATATCATATGTCTTGGAATTCAGAATTATGTGTGCTGCTAGCTGTAGAGGATAATTTGCATAATCAATTGGGGAGGGCACACTGGTAGTAAACACAATCGAATTTGATATAAGTAAATTGAGAGAAAGAGAGAGGTTGCGCGATTTTAGTATTCTCAATCGATTCAGAACTTCCTTAACATAGAAAAGTACAAAATTCTGTCTAAAATATCTAACTGAGCTGTATAGCAGTTTCCGAGAGTAACTTGATAGCAGAATGTTAAAATGACTGTGTACAGAATCTGTGCTATGTTTCTAGGGTCCAAATTTGTTGAATTTCTCTTTCTGTTTGGTTTATAGGATGTTTTCGAGTCTATGGGTCATTTTGTTGATGGGCTAAAACTATGTGATGGATCCCATACTGTGATGCCAAAGAATTACATCAAAGAAGTGACTGATATGGCACATAAACACAATGTTTATGTTAGCTCTGGTGATTCTGCAGATCAAATGCTTGGCCGAGGTCCTTCTTCTCTTAAAGAATATATTGAGGTATAAAGTAGTTAATATGGCTCAAGTGTTTCCTTTCTGATTGATTTTTTAATTTTGGTAATAACGTGTTATTTGTTGTAATCTCATAGGAATGTAAGCAATTGGGGTTTGATTCAATTGAGCTTGATGTTGCATCACTTGGTTTACCTGAGGAGACCCTCTTGAGATATGTGAGGCTGATTAAGAGCAGTGGGCTCAGGGCTAAGCCTCAGTTCTCTGTTAAGTTTAATAAGTCTGATATAGCCTTCGCCGGTGACAGAGCTTTTGGGGCTTACGTGATTCCAGCACCTCAAACCTCTGGTACGCTAGTACTTCTGGTTTAATTTTATTTTTGCTATTTTCTCTTTTATATTCTCTTAGAGAGTGGTAATGTCACCACTGTAAGCTATATCTGTAGATTCCTTTTTTAAGACTAGAAAGTGTGTGCTTGATAAAGTTGAAAAGAAGAGTGACTAATGTGATGATAGATAATAGATGAAAAAATATAACAGCGGTTGCATCAGGAGATATGTTCATCAGCGAAACATTAATTTCTTAAGATTGTTTTGTCTAAATTTCCAGACAGATATTTTCTGAAATGATATTTGTAGACTACTAGAGGAAAAAGTATTTCAGTTCATTCATACCTCTGTGTAGAAACACAATTGAAGTACTGAAAAAGCTCATTTAAGCAAAAAATCTCAAATAGCCTTGATCATGAGCCATATAATTATCACTATAAATAAGAACCATCCACATACATTGTAGAGAAAGTTGCATATGAGCACCTTAACACTAATGATCCCAGCTAAAGTCGCAAGTATTTAGTTATATAGCTGCATTTCTGTAACTAGGATCTCTTCATTGATAACTGTTCCGAATCTCATGAAACTTTTGATCGTAGGTATTTAAAAATTGGTGCAATCTATGTTGCACAGTATTTAGGTGTCGAAATTGCTATAACTTGAAAATTAGGATATTGCCGTGGCAAATCAAATGACCTTCACAGACAGCTGATATAAAGTATTTTCGATCCAATTGGGTCACTCTCCTGACTTTCATTTCAACTCTAGTGGCTGCTAGTATCCCTCTCTTCTCGTTTTACTGAGATCTATAGCTTCCTTTTGCTGCAAAGAATTATCTTATTGACCAATCCATTGTAGATCCCAGAGAACATGGTAGGACACCGAGATATACAATCTGGGTAGCTGGTTTTAACCACTGTCTTACATGGAGGAGCGTCATGTACCATCTCATCTGCTTTATAAACAAGACTTAACTAATTGTTACAAGGATGGGTGAAGTTCACAAATGATAAGCCGGGAAGTACATGGTTTTGCTGTCTAGGAAGTTCAACCCCACTTGCAACAGCACAGGTAAACTGAAAGAGGGATAGGAAGTGGGAGGTAGGAACCGGAGGTTTTTTTCCTTGTAAATAAAAATATTTTCATTGCTAATTATCCCCAAAGAAATCATTGCTGAGCTTTACCTAATGTGCTTCTCATCGGATAAAACATCGTGATTCAAATGGCTTGAGGGAAGTTCACAACTTAATTGCCAATCTCATTGTACTTGTGATTTCCTAATGGAGAAAGTTACGTCTTTGCAGTCTAGTAATCTTGTAGTTGTTCTAGACTGCTTGATAATCTTTGCCTGACTGTTGAAGTTCTTCTCATACCTCTTTCTATTTTGCTAAGAATATTTGTTACTTTGCAAAATGGAAACCAGTGTCTTATAAGACTCATGCCTTTTAAGATTATTTTATTCTGAAGCTTGGGATATGAGATGATGCTTTGTCTGATGATCACATTGTACTTGTAATCTGCTGCCTAACATAGGACCTATTTTGCTAAGGATATATCACTTTCTGTCTGATGATCACTAAATTTTGTGACAGATTATTCAACAGAAACTTCAAAAATAGAATTTGTGAAAATTAGCAGTGAAAGATTAGTCCAGTATCAAACTGATCGAGTACATAACATGCTCTCCTGCATGAAACAACTTTTGTAATGTTTGTCGTGCCATAGAAGTTGACTATTGAAATGCATAACAGTTTCTTTTGCATGTTCCCTGCTGTTTTGTCTCTCTGCAGAGATGGTTGAAGATGTGGATCTTTTGGTCAGAAGGGCAGAGAGATGCTTAGAAGCTGGGGCAGACATGATAATGATCAATGCTGATGATTTATGTAGGCAGGCTGGTTTACTAAGATCAGATATTGTTGCGAAGATTGTGGGTCGTCTTGGACTTGAGAAAACTATGTTTGAGGCATCAAATCCTAAAATCTCTGAGTGGTTTGTCAAACGTTATGGTCCAAAGGTACTAAGCTTCTCTGAGCAAATATATCTAAGAAGCTACATTGCACAATGAAGACGATTCAATTATTTCACTTGCTGGTCTTTTCAGGTTAATCTTATCGTGGACCACTCACAAGTAATGGATCTGGAATGCCTCAGAGGACGTAACCTGGGTCAGAATCACTCATCTGTACTTGGCAGGTCATATTTTTTGCTCTGATCTTGTGGTGTCCATAGAGAAAACTGTGCTCATTGTAGCAAACAACTTGTGTCTGTAAAACGCTTTGCTGGTCATGTTTGAACTTTTAAATGAAAAAAAAAAGAGTACACTTCAGATATGTACTCATGTACTGTAATGATTGCAGTCTTTTCAGGGACATCTCTTTTTTTTGCTTGAAGTTCAGCTGTTTGTAAAGATGTTCTTTTACGTTCTAGTGCCTAAATGGCTGAAAGTTCACCAAATCTTTGAAAGATTTGAGGATCTGTGCTTTTGAATATTATAATGTGTACCATTTTCCCAAAGTATTTGCCTGTTAATGATTAGTCTATTAAAGCATTGTGGTAACATTAAGGGTATAATGGCTATTTTTCAATTTTTCCAGGTCAGGCTGGTCAAAATTTTTAGAAAATATTTTCTCTAGGAAAACATGTTCCTTAAAAATGAAAAAAAAAAACTTTCTTAAAGGAAATAAGTTCTAAAAGTGACATCTCATGTTAATTCTGTTTCTTCCTGTTTTCAAGCACACTTTATGTTTAAGGCCGCCATTGTAGCCCCTAACGGCACCACCCTAAACCCAACCTTACCTTCTATAGCATGTGCATAGTCCAATGTTTTGTGTTTGAATCTTATACATTCATTTTGTCTCTATGGGGATAAATCTAAATGAAGGGATGTAGGTAAAGTCGTGCCCGTGAATTATATAATCTTTCAGAAGTTCAGCTGGTAGATGTAATCAGCATGCAAAACAAACCCATTCTTGTTCCTTTATATTGTAAATCAATTTGTATTTATATTTACCTTGTTGAATAGAGACTGTTTAAGATCCATTTAAGCCAAGCAATGGTGTCTAGGTTATTCATTGTTGAAATAAGCTTGCAATGTTGGTAAATTGTCTAGCAATTTCAGAATCTAAACCGTTCAGTTCACCGGTCCCGAGACCAGTTGAAGGATACCTCTTCCGGAAGGAATTAATGTATTTCAAACCCACATGGAGGATGGTGGTCAATGGACATGTGACATTTCTCCATCAATATTCTGTGTGCCATCTATGATTGTTTTGACTTCCTTTTAAAAAATATGGTTGCTCAACCAGTTTTTATGGAGACGACGTGCCCATTTTATTAGTACAAGTTTCTAATATTCCCCTCTTTTCATTATTAGAAGCAACTTCTGCTTTTGGAACAATTTTAAAAGAAAAATTAGTGGTTACAGCTGGTGAATACCAGTTAACACGCTTCATGTCACACATCAAAAAAAAGAAAGAATAAAACAGTAAATATGCTCACGTCGATGTTTGTTTATACCTAATCAAAACCTGGTTGAGAATTTACAAATTTGACCCATGGTTAAGTACCATCTAGTATATCTAAGCAATTAGCTTTTAGAATGATTCAGTTCTTACCGGCTTAACATATCTTGTAAATTTACGTATTGCTGGTCGTGTAGGTGACAAGTAGCGTAAATTTTGTTTTGTTCTTTTTCTCCCGCTAGTAATAGTAGGGTAAACTATCCAGGCTTAATTAATTTTTAATGCATTTGAAAAAAAAAACAGAATTTAATGAAAGTATTCTTATCATAAAGACGTTTAAAGAAGGATGTTGGGAGGAATTAAATGTGTGGTATTTTCATCTCAAATGGTAGATAGAAATTGAATAGAAAATGGGACCCTTTTATTTATCACAGGTCACATTTGTAGATGAATTGGCATTTTGAAGTAAGGAGAGTAATTTATTGATCTACATCCATAAAGATACAAGTCGGTCCCTCCAATCTGCAATTTTAGCACTATGTCATAATCTTTCTTCTTCTTCTAACTTATGACGGTAGATGTATCCAAGAACTACAACACCAAAATTTTAATGTTAGATCACATGCATCACTGTTTTCTCAGGCGGGTCTACGAATTTTAAATAAATTATTGGAAATGAATCGTAATTTAAAGATACATATTAAGTAAATTTCTTAATACAAATACAAAATTTGGATGAAAGCGTACTAAACTCATAACTTCGATTTTAGATTGGTATAGTAAAGAATAGGTGTACATCCGCAACTTATTTGGGATATATTGAAGCATAGTTGTTGTAGATAGTATAAGAATATGTTGTGTGCAAATGAACAAAGATAAATACACGATATGAGGTTTAATCATTGATTAGGTACATGTGATTTTGGTTACTGTAGCAGTTTTCCTTCGTAATCAGATTGTTTTATTTTCTCAAACTGTAGGCTTTGTTTGTATCGATTTTATCCTTTTCATTTGTCTTTACAGGAGCAAACATTATTGAGTAGGAAGGTGTAATTGATGAATATTTTCAAAAGTTACTGCCATATGATAGCACTTTATTACCTTCTGTTGTCATGTCTTTGTACACTTATTATTTGTTTTCAACCAAATTGATTTAATTTAATTTTCCATTATTAAAATATTCCATGTCGATGAACAGATGTCACATGCCTCCTAATAACTCTTCTAGGTCAATAACTAACAACTCAACTCTATTTAATTCAATTTCTTGACCATCTATTTATCCAACACTTTCAATTTGTATTTAATTTTCTTATTCCGCTGATTTCAATTTATACAACACTCTTTTCTATTTTGGAATGCGTAATTAATGTACTCGTACATGGCTTATAACTTACTAGTATTTGAATTTATTTGAATGAACAAGTTCAAATTTGACGTATTTTTCCTACTTTCTACTATTTATATGCAAAAAAAAGAACTAGCATTAATTGTGTAAAAAATATTTACACGATCAGCTTACTTTTTAGGTAGTTTTATTTTAATTATAAAACATCAATTAAAATTAGGTAATATATATATATAATTAGTAAAAACTCTGTATATGGTCCGTATAGATTATTTAAATCTGTTTTATTTTCTTCCTATATTTACTACTATGAGTTTGTACATTAATGTCACCGTAGTGAGATGATTCTATACGGCAGAGTTCCTCTTTCCCATTGAATAATATAGTTATCATTAATTAATCCCACAATTAAAGACCATAACTTTGATGCTGATTTGTTTAATGAATTTAAGAATATTAAACGTGTTGTGTTGTTTTTTCATAGCAAGAAACTCTTTAATAATTTTGTTATGTATTTGAAGAAGTTTCCATAAGTTTGGACCATAGTAAAACTACAGCATTTATTATGGTTTGAACAACACCAAATTTACACAAATAGTGTCTACACTATTCAAACAAGGAAAACTTATATGGAGGGAAGATTTTTTTCCTTTCCCAGTACTAACACTTTTAAACTTTTGATTCAATGTATATTTTCAAGATTTGTCTAATTTGAAGGTAAAAAGGAGGAGGAGATTAAAAAAATAAAATGCCAGCAGTTTGGTTTGCTTTAAAGAAATCATTGCAGTGTAGATCAGAGATAAAAGATGTGTATGATCCAAGAAGTGAAGGGAAAAATTTAAGCAAGATATCGACGAAAAAGGCGACGACAGGTAGGTCAGGTTGTTCAAGATCAATTGCAAATCTGAAAGATGTTATACATGGAAGTAAAAGGCATATGGAGAAGCCACCATTACAGAGTCCAAGATCTATTGGAAGCAGTGAGCTTTTGAATCCAATTACACATGAAGTTGTTTTGAGTAATTCAACTTGTGAACTCAAGATTACTAGTTGTAATTTCCAAGATGGTAATGGTAATGGGAGTAGTGGGAATAATGTTGAGAGTATTTCTGCTTTTATGGGTACTTTAAAACCAGGGACCCCTGGTCCTGGAGGACACCATATTGGGTCATCAAGGAAATACAGAGGCTTTGGTAGTCCTATAAGAAAAGGGTCACCTGGAAATTTATCAAGAAAAACAGGGCCTGGATTTGGGGGTAATGTTTCTAGGCCTAAAGCTTCTTATGGTGCAGATTCTCATGGCTTGACTTGTCATAAATGTGGTGAACAATTTGTGAAATGGGAAGCTGTTGAAACACATCATCTCTCAAAACATGCTGGTATATACATCTATCTTGTTTCTTGTTAATGTTATACAGTACCTTTTTTCGGTTTAACCACACTCGTGTCGGATAGGCTGACAAGAGGGTAAAGTTAAGACTTCTGGTATGGTGGCGGAATCCCAATTATCCCACCATAGCCTTTTGGTGCTATTGTTAAAGTTTTCATTGAAAATGGGGGAGGGGATTACGAGGTAGGGAATGAACCTGCACAAATAAAATGAAAGTTTAAGTAGTCAACCAACTGACCTACTAAGGTTTTCGGGTATTGTTAAACCATCGACTTGGATTGGATGAATATATTAGTGATTGGATCTGATCTCTTCTTCGTTCAAATTTCTGTTTTTAGTGCAGCAATTGAAGAGCTGTCTTTCTGATAGTATTGATTTCATTGCATATCTTCATTTTTGTGTGTGAATATGTTGCCTTAAAGAATATATTCTTTATATGTTTTTCAGTGACAGAACTTGTTGAAGGGGATTCTTCGAGGAAAATCGTAGAGATAATATGCAGAACAAGCTGTTCAAAGCCTGAAAACAGTTCAAACGGTATTGAGAGAATCTTGAAAGTTCACAATATGCAGAAAGTACTAGCTCAATTCGAGGAATATCGCGAATTAGTAAAGATCAAAGCCAGTAAACTCGCCAAGAAACACCCTCGTTGCTTAGCAGATGGGAATGAGCTATTAAGATTCTTTGGCACAACTGTTGAATGTTCTCTTGGCATGAATAGCTCTTCTAGCCTATGTACATCAGAAAAATGCAAAGTTTGCAGGATTTTACAACGTGGATTCTCAATCAAGAAGGAAATAATTGGTGGGGTTGGTGTTTTTACAGCTTCCACAAGTGGAAGAGCACTAGAAGCCATTGAGGAAAATGATGAAAATATATTATCTTGTAGAAAGGCTCTAATAGTATGCAGAGTAATTGCTGGTAGAGTGCATAGACCATTGGAAAATGTTCAAGAATTGATGGGTCAATCAGGATTTGATTCATTGGCTGGCAAAGTTGGACTTTACTCAAACATTGAAGAACTCTATTTGCTCAGTCCTAAAGCTTTGCTTCCTTGCTTTGTGGTGATTTGCAAATCATAAATACACATTGTGCATGAGCCATTCTCTCATGTAGATCAATTGAAGTTCTTTATGTTTAGTTGAATTGTCCTGCTTCTAACAAGTGTAAATTTTATTCTTTTGCATTTTGAGATACATGGGTTTTCAATCATAGAACTTTCTTGGTGATTTCAACTTGCTACTTAATAGTAAAATGTGACCACAAAAACTCGCCTTGGTGGATACAATAATTTGGTATTTATTGATAATCAGAGATGACAGATATTTTATGGAATTAATCGAGAAAGCTTGTCCGGACACTATCATTTTACCTGTCTCGGCCAACAGAACTTAGAACAATAGGAAGTTTTTCTAGTGTGTAAGAGGAAAATAGGAGATATCTCCGTGAAATGTGTAGTGAATGAGATATATTTATTTACTCTTAATTATAGTTATCGAGTTTGAGGCCTAGGATTGACAAAACTTTTAGTTGGATCCTAGGGAGCACTTAAATTAAAATCATAGTTAGATGATAAAAACTATATGTACAAACACATTATCAAATAATTTTGAGCATTTTATCTTTAATAGACTCGACATAAATTAGTTTAGCCAGTAAATACAAAATATCTCATGATTAATTATAGAATTAAAAAATAATCCTAAACTTCCAACACTACCGTGGGATGAGGGCAAATCGTACTGCTGCCACTCTGTAAAGAATACAAAAAATATTTTATTCCTACGGGACAATAACACTTTCGATAAATGTTTGCTAATTATTAAGGGATCAAAGAGAGTATATTTCTTAAATTTGAACAAGATGTTCACAAGTTTAATAGTGTTGATTCTAGTTGCTCTATGTTCTTATTATTCATGTCACCAACTGCACTCTTTTCATAATTTCATAAATACTTAATTCAGGGGACAAATAGAAATTGAATTGTAACACCTACAATAAATACATTAATTCAGGGGAGCACGAACTTTTGTCTTTCTCTATTCAATAATAATGACAATGGATAAACCTGTAAGAAATCAAAATCTTACTAAAAGATTCATGATGAGTAGTATTACTCCTTTTCTTTTGTAATACCACTGTTCCTCGGGTCAAATTCATAATACAAGTATGTCATGCTATATCAAAAATTATCTTTATTAATAATTAACTAAATTGTTATTTAATATGTTTTTTTTACGGATAATTAAAACTCTTTGTAAATATTTCTAAAATCTATATATAGAAATATTAAATTTAATAACAATTTATAAATATCTGTAAAAATCTTTAGCACTCTTTAATAATATACATATTTATTGTTGAGACATGATCCTTCGAAAAATCCAAGAAGAAAGTATAGTATGCATTTATTTTTTGGATTGGACTGCAATAAAATTGGAAATAAATTCTGACACTGGCTTGCATTTTGCAAGGACTACTAAATATGGGTCATTATTATACAGTTGGTTGACCTATGGGTCATTTTACTTTGGTGTAAATCCAGTCAATTTAAACAACAAGAAGGCAGAAAAACACAACCTCAGTACTACATCAGTTCTGGCTAAATTTTGCCAGTCAAGAACCGTAGGGATCGTTTAAATTAGTAGGATTTATGCATCCATAAAGTAACTAATATCTCAAACTTAATTAGAGTTCTCGGATTTGAGTTTCTCTAAATACAAAGTCATCGTTTTGAAGGAACATTTTACCTTCGATGTGACTTTTTGGCGTGAATCAAGATTAAATCAGGCTCTGATATAGATATCAAACACTGAATGGAAAAAAAAAATATAACTGGTATTTCATTCCACTAGGCACCAACTAAACAAGAGATAAAATAATTTCATATTATATTTTGAATTTTGTTATCCGTATATCAAGCGAGTCCTATTTGTACTCCCACCATTTCAAAATGAATGACTTTTTTGGTTAAAAAATTAGTTATTAACATTAATTAAAAGGTAATTATCAATATTATCCTTGTATGTCTTCCTTAACTTTTCTTAAAGCCAGAGATAGTTGAAAAATCAATTAAAAACGGTTATTTTAGAAAAATTACTGAATAAATTCTTGGACTTTGTTCATTTTGGATCATATAAAGGGAGTCAGAAATTTATTTATTTTAGAATGGAAGAAGTGTGTGATTTTATGCCCTCTAGAGACTAGAATCTCACTTCCATTTTCTCATTTTACCCTGCTACAGTTTTATATCAGAGTGCGATTAGGACATTTGGATACATCACTAGACTTCGAATACATAAGTGAGGGATGTATCAGAGAGAGGAGGAATGTATCAAAAGGCAGACAGCTGTATCTGAGAGGCAAATGGAGATGTATCAACAAGATGAGAGTGATATCCGAGAAGAAATTTATGAAAGACTTTTTAAATGGTAAGAAATTTTTAGAGTTTATAATAAGATAAGATGTATATTTAGCTAATTTTTCCTTTAAAAGATGTTGTCCCAAGCAAGATAATGGACCTGAAAAGAAGTTCTGGATGGGCCAGTATTGAGAATGGCCCAAAACTCTCGCAGGGCCAGAATTTGGCCCAAGTCCTAAGCAGGTTATTCTCTTCTTCCATTCAAATATGTTAAATTTTTGAGCTTTAATTACTTTACGATGAAGCATCTCAATCATGTCAAGAGTCCGTTCTCGAAAATTTCTTATTTGTCAACAGTGACAGAAGGATAGAAAGATTTACTATTTTTTCTCTTCTTTACTGTCTTTCAATTCCTTCCGACTATAAATCATGGTGTTGAAGTATTTTATTGTTTCTTATCCGGATTCATGATTATCCTACTAAAGCTCATATGAAAGTTTAATATGAAATATGAAATGCCTTCACAAATAACTACATAATCAATAGTATTTTGTCATCCATAATTCTCACCAAAGGAAACTTTTACTAGTGAATTGAAATACATTTGATTTTGATGATGTGGACATAAACAAGTTGTGAACTATCAAAAATAATATAATTTTTATTTTATCTATCATAACAATTGAGTGAATTGTAAATCATAAATAAGAAATTAAAATATCCCAAATTATGTTCTATGGAGATTTTGAAATTTTAAATCGAAATCCTAATTAATTTTGTATATCCAAATGCTAATTTAAAATTATTACTCCATATCGTTACTCCAAACGCAAGCTTAGATAGTTCTCCTTATTGGAGGAACCATATATATGTTACAAACATAATAACTTTAGGGTTAGTACAACTGCAGCAACATACATCTATATTTATCTTATTTTAAGGGAAAAGGGTCAAATATGCCCCTAAATTATTCGAAAAGGTCTAGACATAATATCCGTTTAAAGTTTGGTTCATTCATGCCCTCGCCGTCCAACTTTTGATCCAAATGTGCCCTTATGGGCGTTGGTTGTCATGTTGGACACATCCGACTAATTTTTCATTTCTTTAAATGCCACATGAAATTGCTATGTCATTTTAACCTTACCACATGACATTTATATGAAAATGGAAAGATATTCGGACTCATAAACACCTAATCCGACCCATAAATCAACCCCCTTTTAAATAAATTATCCGATCGATTTTCAACAATTTTGTTTACTTTTTATTTTTTCGATAAATTGTGAAAATGGGTAATTGATTGATAAAAAGATAGGAAGAATATGAAAACAATATAAAATTTACGCCAAAAATTCACAAAAATTCACTTATAACAAGTACTACCTGAAAATGGTTATTTGACTTAACCCTTTTTATCCGAAATCATCTTTACCATAGTTTTAATGTAATAGAATGTTTATATATAGTTTTATCTATTGTTTGATAAAATGAGTCCATATTTTTGTAACTCATTCAATTCGCTCATATTTAAATGGGTTTGGTGAGTACTTTTTTGCATGGGTAAAATATGGGTTGATATCCATATTCAACCCATAAAAATATGGATATGTAAACTATAGGTAAAGCACGGATTAGTCAAATGGATTGAGTTTCTAACTTTTATTCACTATAAATTCATGATATCACTAAAAATATTATAATTTCTCTTGCTTTTTATGTTATTCGATAGAACTAATTACTTTTCACTGTAATTAAAAAGGTGAAGTCTTTGGTCCTTCACAAATATATATTTTACATTTACATTTCTTTTGTTACTTATAATTATATATTTGTTTATTTGATTAATTTTATATTGGATGATAAATAATAGTGTAAAATAAGCAAATCATGTATTAATATTGACATTGCTTAAAGTGCATTAAGCATGTTTTAGTCCTAAAATGTAAATATTCATTTACTTAGAAATTTAAAGTATTTTCTCCTTATTATTACATTATTTTATTTTATATTGAAAAGTTATAGAGCTTTTTTTATTTTATTTTTATGATGCAATAAAACTAAATGAAATATTTTCAACATTTTTCATCTAAAAAAGACTAAAATATTTTCTCCTTGTTCAATTCTTAAGTAGAGTATTTATTCATAAAAATATGAATAAAATATGGGTAAACTAGTATTTTACCCAACCCATTTCTTACCCAATTCATTTTTACACATATCAAATATAGATGGGTTAAATTATTACTCATTTTATATTGACCCTTTTTCAATCCGTCTAAATTTAACTCAATCCGCCAATTTGCCACCACTAATTTGATCAAACTATTTCCCTCTCATTATTATTTTTTAGTTATGCCTAAATTACCTCTTTCTTTTCCTATTTTACTAAGTCAAAATCCCTAAAAAATAGCCCCAAAAGGACGAGAAATAACCCACACATGATTTTCTCTATTTTTTCAATTCGAACCTTTGTTTCCAAGTCAACCAAAATAAATTACATAACTTTTTTTTCTTTGCCTGCTTTTTATTGTTAACAAATAATTGTTTTGATTTGTGATATTTTCCAGTAGTCAAGTACGTTCTTTTACTTCAATAGTTTTCTCTCACTTCCATAGTTTAATTTTAATCAATGAAATAATATAATAGCAATGTTCGTGTTTTTTTTTTCAAATTCCTCTTGTGTGAATATATTATTATTATTATTATTATTATTATTATTATTATTATTATTATTATTTTTATTATTATTATTATTATTATTTGTTCATGTTTAATTTGACGTGTCATTATTTGATATTTTGGAAGGAGATCAATTTTTTTATTTGAAATATGATAGGACAATTAATATCGTGATGATTCAAATGTTATGAACATGACTATTAATTACTCTATAAAATATATATTACACATTACCAAAGAATCGTAATATTGTTTTATATACTTTCCTTGAAAAACCCATTCCTAAGAATGATGTGTTAGAAGAGATTGCAATTATAAAGAACATGAATCATCAAATTCAATAGGTATTCACTATTCTTATTGATATTTTTTACTTATATATACATTTTTGTTTAATGTTATTTATATAATTTTAGAATGATGGTTGCAGCTCAAGGTTGATACTCAAATTATATTTTCATATCATTAATTTAATAAATATGTGATTATTATTGAAAAAAAATATTTTTATGTCTTTTTCTAATTTGAGTTTTTTATTGTTATTGGAGCTTGTGAAGAAGTGATGAAAACATCACAATTAATGGAACAATGACAATTATTTTCTATAGTAAAAAAATATTAATATGTTTGAGTAAAATGTTGTTTCACTATTTAAGAAGACTGTTTAATTTTTATTAAGTATTTTTTCAAATATATTTTATTCAATACACAATTTAATATATTTTGCATAATTTTTTATATAAATTTCGTGTCAAATCTTAGCTAAATTATACAAATTATTAGCTACAATTTTCATTGAATTGGAGCTTGTGAAGAAGTGATGAAAACATCAAAATTAATGGAACAATGATAATTATTTTCTATCGTAAAAAAATATTGATATGTTTGAGTAAAATGTTGTTTCACTATTTAAGAAGACATTGTTGAATTTTTATTAAGTATTTTTTAAAATATATTGTATTCAATACATAATGTAATATATTTTGCATAATTTTTTTTATAAATTTCGTGCAAATCTTAGCTAAATTATATAAATTATCAGTTACAATTTTCATTTAATTTGTGTTAGGTTATTAGCATTTTAATATTAATATTTAACATATTAAATTGCTTTATTTTGGAGTTATAAGAATGAACATTGGAATGGATGACTTCTACATCATCCATTAGCATTGGTTATCCATCAATGTATTTCATTCTTAATTCCTCCATTACTCCCTTTGTAACCTATGTAACATATGTAACTCCCTTTGTAACCTATGTAACATATGTAACTCCCATTGTAACTTATGTAACCTATGTAACTCCCATTGTAACCTATGTAACTCCTAAGGCCATTATCTTCACTATTTACTACCTCCATTATCTTCCTATTCATTGCTAGGAAGACTTCTTGTAGTATAAATAGTGGTAGTCTTCATTTGGTTTTAGAGGCACACAATTCATAAGAGAAAACAAAGAGTGAAAGAGTTAGTCTAAAAGAGAGTTCTTATTAGTTGAAGGGAGGTGTTCTCTTTTGTAGAGCTTTGGACTCAACTCTTGTCCAGAGTTGTTGAGTTATACTTTGTGAAGGTTGTTGTATCCTGGAGGGGACAAGTCAAAGAGGACTACTGCTGGACCGGTGAAAACATTTGCTGCATTGGGCTTGAATCTCCTTAAAGAGAGCGAGATATCCGCGCCTCAGCCTGAAGAGATTACTTTCTTCATTTTATTTTCAATTGTAATCTTGTAATTTTATTATCTTGTAAGTTTTTCACTAACAATTTGTAGCAGAACATATATAATTGCCACGAATAATATTTATCATATTATACAAAGAGCTTTTAAGCTACAATTTATATTTCAAGAGTGAAATTTTAGTTGTGAAATTGTAAATTTGTAGTTATCCATATACTTATATAATTTCCACGTATAAAGAACATGACTTAAAAATTTAATTTTCGTAGCAAATAATTATTTTAGGCTCCAATATTATATATTTCATGGCTAACGGTATGAATTCTTAGCTACAATATGAAAATATTTGTAACAAATACATTAAGTAATGGCTATGAATTTTTATAGTTCATAACACGAGATAAGTTACAGATTAACTACAAAGTTCAAATTTCTCATAGCAAACAAATTAGATATTTTGCTACAGTACAACATCTTGTGGCTACTATATCAAGATAGCTATTAAATTTTCTTTGTCATTGCACATGAATAAGATAAATTGCTATAAGTTTACATTTTGTGGCAGAAACTTATTTCTATATATTACAGCTACACAATTTTTATTTTATAGCTATAAGTATAAATTCTTAGCCACGGATCATATAAATTTTGTAGCTAACTTTTAGCTATATATTGCTACCAAACTAAATATAGTAGCTATAGATAGTATTTAACCGAGTCCGAAACTCAAACGGTAGAAAATATTAACAAAAATTTCAAAACGGTATATAAAATTTTATATAAACCAAAACGGTAAAATCGCTGCCGACGCAGCGATTTACTTCAACTGAAAAAGTAAAATCGCTGCTGAGGCAGCGATTTTGCCAAAAAAAATAGCAGCGATTTCAAAATTTTTTTTCTTACAAATCGCTGCCAGGGCAGCGATTTGCCATTATTTTTTATTTTTTTTTTTTTTAAAAAATAAGGTATATCGCTGCACTGGCAGCGATTTATAGAGGAATTTTTTTTTAAAAAAAAAATCGCTGCCAGTGCAGCGATTTATAAAAAAATAATAATATATTTTCCAACATAAATCGCTGCCTTAGCAGCGATTTATAAAAAAAAATAAAATTTTTTGATATAAATCGCTGCCTATCAAATTTTTTTTTTTTTTTATAAATCGCTGCCTAGGCAGCGATTTATTTAAAAAAAAAATAAATTTGTTATTAAATCGCTGAGCAATTTTTTAAATAAAATTTTTTTTAAAAATGTTAACTTATGTATATAATTTATAAGAAAATATACATTATTTTTAAAAAATTAAAAATAAGTAAATATATTTTCTTTCTAAAAAAAAGATATTATATTGAATTTAAATTTAAATAATATTTGAATTCAAATAATTAATTTTTTTAAATAAAAAATTAAAGGAGAAAAATTATTTAATTTTTTTTTTAAAACAAAATTATATACTTTTATATATATATATATATATATATATATATATATATATATATATATATATATATATATATATATAAAGTTAAAAGGATCACATGACAATAGTAAATCCTTTGTTTTTTTTTGTAAAATTTGAAGAAAATTTTCACAAGTTAAAGTGGATCACATGACAATAGTAGTCCCTTTGTTTTTATTGTAAATTTTGAAAAAAATATTCACATGTAAATAGTACATCATACTTTGAATTCTATAAATTGGTACTTCAATTTTTCATACTTTGAATTCTATAAATTGGAACTTCAATCTTTCAATCTTCCAATCCAATCTACTTTCAATCTTCCACAATCTTAAAATTCTTGTTATTCTTCACAATATTTATGGGAACAACGTCAAAATCGTATATTTCGACCTCCATTTGTAAGTGATCAAACAGATTACTTCCGTTGGTACATGAGGCATACCCGCCTGGTCATTGGAAATCCACACCATGTTGTACAAAAAGGGTATCAACACATGGCAGGAAGACATGAGGCATTAGTATGTATATTACATAAATTTCAAATTATTATGTCAATCTTTAATAAATTTTTTTTATTAATATTTGTTTATTCATTATAGGCTAGGGGTCATGAAATGCAGTATCGTCGAGCTCGGATGATTGAAAATGATGAAAATCAATCTAATGAAATGAGACAATATGCAGCGGAAGTCGCTCGTATTTCAATGGAGTCAATGAATGCGGCCTTTCAGGGAACGCGATTGAGCTTTGATCATGATTACAATCCTCCCACTCAATACGATGAACCAACACCAGTACAAGTATCTCGCCGATCACGACAAACAACACCGAGAGAGGGTGCTCGTCGAGGTAGAAGGACCACGAGTGAAACAGCTGATTTTTCTGCAGGGCCCTCTAACACTAATGTGGCGACTCCCGAGCCTTATTATCCCACATTTGATTTTTCTGTAGGGCCCTCTAACACTAATCCGAATTTTTCTAGTCAGCAAACAGTTGGTTTTGTAACTCCGCAGGTTCCAATATCTGGGTTTGCACAATTTAGTGGTTCTCAATATGGTTTTCAACATGGTATGCGTGAATTTCCGATACATAATTCTCCATTTGGTGGAAGATTGAATTTTTCGAATGTAAGTATAATTATTTTCATACAATTTTTTAACTTTTTATAATTTTTTTTTATTTTTATTGCATGTTTATTTGATTATATTATGTTATATTGTATTATAGGTAACTGCGTTTGATGATTCAAGATTTAATGCTGGGGCTTCACAAAATTTAGTTCTTAATAGACAAAATCCACCTCGGAGAACATCTAGGCTACACAAATCAACTAGATGTGGAACAGACAGTCACTATCAAAATGAGGAAGATTTTGAAAATGAAGATGAAAATGAAGATGAAAATGAAGATGAGAATGAAGATGTAGAAGATTCGGATTCAGAAGAATAATTTTTTTTATGCACCTTTATTCTAAAAGGCTGAAGATTCGAATTTTGAAATATGTAAATTTTGTTGTTTCGTGCAAGTTTGAACAAAGTAATGAGATTCTTTTATTATGTTTGAAAAAGTTTGTAGGATTTACTTTTCTTTTTGTAATAGGTCAAATCAATACTTTTTATGTTAGGTCAAATCAATACTTTTTATATTAGGTCAAATTATTATTTTTTAATAGAGTTCAACTCAGTAATATAATAATAATGTAAAGATATTATACGTACAATTTAAAATGCACAAGACAAATTAAATTCATGTCAACAAATAAATATAAAAAATATATCATATGTCAAATCAATACTTTTTGTCAACATTTTTGTATGTTTGAACAAGTTTGCAGGATTTACTTTTTTTTTATCATAAGTCAAATCAATACTTTTTATGTTAGGTCAAATCAATACTTTTTATATTAGGTAAAATCATTATTTTTTACGTATAATATTTAAAATGCACAAGACAAATTAAATTCATGTCAACAAATAAATATAAAAGATATATCATAATATTAATAACAAGATAATAAAAACACATTAACCTTAAAAATATATACAAAATATTTAAAATCGAGTAGGACATCGTGCCTTTGTGTGACCTGTCTCCTTACAAACACTACATTTTCTAGTCATGCGAGCCGGAGCTATATCCATATCATTCTTAAGTCGGCTTCTTCCTTGCGTACCACTTGTCCGCAAATATTCAGTATTTGCAATTAAATTAAAAGGAGCTGGTGGCCAATACATTTCATCACCCACTGGATTAAATGTCTCACTGTATGTTCGTTTGTAATATTTTGCACTGTAGAATTTACTTACATAAGATTTTGGCTCGATTCCGCGAAGTCCACAAAATTTGATGGCATGCGAACAAGGCATATGATAGTTTCTCCATTTTCCACAAGAACATTTCTTACCTTTTGCAGTAACCTTGTGGACATTTCCACCTTTACCATCATGAGCAAAAGTAAGAATTTCAAAAACTCCATCACCTGTGTTGTAAGTCATCATATCTGTGTGCCCTTGAGCTCTTTGATAATAATCATTAAATTTTTTATCTATCGCAAGAGGCCATGGCATATTACTTTGAAGTAATGCAATTGCAAGATTGTTTCTTTCGACAAAACGATCAACGAGAGCTTTGAACGTCATTCGAACCATGGCAGTCACAGGAAGCCCCCGAGCTTTTTTCAATAAACCATTATATGCCTCAGACACATTTGTCGTCATGGCACCCCATCTACGACCACCATCCTTATACATCGTCCATTTTTCCAAAGGAAATTCATTTAACCATTCATATGCTGCAGGAGACAATGTTTTGATTTGTTGCATCCGTTGCATAAACTTTTTCTCCTGATGCTCAGTAGCAGCCAACCACATTAGATTTTCGAGTTCACTATTTACAAATTTTTTATTAAAATTTGCTTTTAAGTGTCGAACACAAAATTTATGATATGTGTTGGGTGGACTCAACCAATCATAAGATTGAACGCACTGCAAGATTCCTTGATGACGGTCAGAAATAAGACCAATTCCTTGTCGTTCACAAACTACATGTGTCCATAATAACTTCAGAAACCATGACCAAGACTCAAAACTCTCACGTGCAACTAAAGCATATGCAAGTGGAAAAATATTTCCATTCGCATCAATTCCAACCGCAATTAACAATTTGATATCATACAAACCATAAAGATGTGTGCCGTCGATAGAAATGACCGGCCTACAACTTTTGAAACCATCAATGCCTGTTTAAAAGCCCAAAAAAGAAATTTAAAAATTTGCTCACCTTGCATTGTTGTAGAATGATGCTCCCACTCAATAATAGTGCCTGGATTGAATAATTGTAGTGCAGCCATGTATCGAGGTAATGCCTTAAATGAACTTTCAAAATCACCATAAACCATTCGAAATGCTTTTCTTCGACCTTTTTGTGCTTTTCTGTAACTAGGAGAATAGTGATGTTTTCCTTTGATAATTTCACGGATCATCTTAATATTTATGTCCGGATTTTGCATAACATATGGTATTAATGAAGTGGCAATCATGTTATCATTCAAATTGAAATGATCCTCCTTATAGTTATCTGTAAGACAAGTATGCGGTTCAATCATTTTTCCTGTCTTCCACATACCGCTTGAAATCTCTCTAAACCGGATCATCCAATCACACCCTAACTCATGACGCTTGCAAATAACTTTCCAACTTTTACTTTTGGATTGATCACAAAGAAATTCTTTTTTAATAGCAAGACTATATGCTCTTACTGCAGATTTCATTTGCATCTTATTCATAAATAACATACCTAGTTGCATATACAAATTAAATTAATCAACATGCAATAAATAAATAAATAAACAACTATAAAATATTTAGTTTTCAACAATCGAACCTGACTGGATATGTTTAGGATTGTTTGAATTCCAAAGTGCCATTCGAATGGAACCGTCATCTCTCGTGTACATAAAATCTTCTGCATTTTCGTCAGTGTGATCTAAGTATGGAATCGCTGTAGAATGATAATTAATACTTTGATATTCAACGGATGCATTAGGTGCATTATCCACATTATCATCATCGCCGTCATACATATCATCACTGTCTGTTAATTCATGCTCGGAAGGTTCATCATTGTGCAACTCACCAACTCGTTCATCACCCATAACATTATTATTTACAATTTGTGTACAATAACTCACTGCATTTTGAATTTGATCATACCTATAAAAATAATAATATAAATATATTACATATAAGAAAAATAATTTTTAAGAAATAAGAAAACATTACTTTATTTACCTATTAGTTGAATCCGATGAGAAACAATTCAAATGACTGAAATTTTGGCTAGACTCTCCCATAATATTCAAATGTATTTACCTAAAATTGTTGGTAGATTGGAAGATTGAAAGTAATATGAATATGAAGGATAAGTTCCTATTTATAGAATTGAAAGTCTCATGTACTATTTACGTGTGAACTTCTTCAACTATTTACGATAAAAAAACAAATTTTACTATTGTCATGTGATCCTTTTAACTTTATATATATATATATATATATATATATATATATATATATATATATATATAAAAGTATATAATTTTGTTTTAAAAAAAAATTAAATAATTTTTCTCCTTTAATTTTTTATTTAAAAAAATTAATTATTTGAATTCAAATATTATTTAAATTTAAATTTAATATAATATCTTTTTTTTAGAAAGAAAATATATTTACTTATTTTTAATTTTTTAAAAATAATGTATATTTTCTTATAAATTATATACATAAGTTAACATTTTTAAAAAAATTTTTTATTTAAAAAATTGCTCAGCGATTTAATAACAAATTTTTTTTATTTTTTTATAAATCGCTGCTAAGGCAGCGATTTATGTTGGAAAATATATATTTTTTTTTGAAATCGCTGCACTGGCAGCGATTTAAAAAAAAAAAATCTCTATAAATCGCTGCCAGTGCAGCGATATACCTTATTTTTTAAAAAAAAAAAATTAAAAAATAATGGCAAATCGCTGCCCTGGCAGCGATTTGTAAGAAGAAAAATTTTGAAATCGCTGCTTGAGCAGCGATTTCATTTTTTTATTAAAAAAATTTTTTTTTTGGCAAAATCGCTGCCTCAGCAGCGATTTTACTTTTTCCGCTCAAGTAAATCGCTGCGTCGGCAGCGATTTTACCGTTTTGGTTTATATAAAATTTTATATACCGTTTTGGAATTTTTGTTAATATTTTCTACCGTTTGAGTTTCGGACTCGTATTTAACCACATAAAAATTCTTATTTATTTACAACTTATTTTGTAGCTTTAAGTGCATTTTCTTGTTGTGATACTCTTGTAAGGGATTGTTTAGTTATAAGATAGGATAGCCAAGAATATTATACAAATTGAGATGGGGTGAGATATCCCAATATATTATTGACTAATCATATGCAACCTTCATATGAAATAACTAATCTCACTATTTTAGTATAAAATATATCTAAAGGCTAATTAATATCCATAATGTAATGATGTTGGATATTTTGTAATATATAGAAGCTTAAATTATACAGAACATGACTGTTGTGAAAAATTATTTATTCATGAAAACGTACGATTTTTATGAAAAGTCATGTGTTCAAGAAAGATCATGACGCTTGTGAAAAGTCATGTCTTCATGAAAGAACACGACTCTTATGAAAAGTCATCTTTTAAGTTTTATAAATATAAAGACTCTCTAGAAGTAACTAAGAAAAATCTTATAAACAAAGGACTTTGTTATATCCTTAAAGAGAATTGTTTGTATTTATCCTATATGTATATGGGCAATTATCTTTAGAAAAAAATGGTTACTCGCCTCAAATTCATCTTCTTTCTTCAATCATATTTCCTATTATTTTTTCTAACAATTTTATAGAGACATTTGGTTTGAAGAAGATATTGGAACTGGTCCACAATTGAAGTTAAGTTGGAAAACAAGATTTGGTCCTTTTTGTAGTTTGGGGCCAATTTTTAAAAAGATTTATGATTTAAGAAACGCAAATTGCTCTATATATTTCATTCAGCACATTGTTGAGTGCATTTGATTGATTAATTTTTCATGGGTGAATGATACTTCTATTTATTAGAGAACAGAGAACAGTTTTAATATTGCTTTTACAATCGCTAATCCAAATTCGAAAAGACTAAAACCACATTGAAAGAAAGTGGTCGGTCAAGTTTAGTTTCTTGTTGCACTTTGAAAAATAAGGATTTTCATTATGTAAGAACAAAATATTCAAAGTGATATAAAGTATGATTTTAAGGCATCAAATTTTATGGAAAAAGTGAGCCAATAATGGATGACCAATGAAATGACGTATAACGGTTCTTGCTTTCCTTATCTTTTCTTATTATTCATTTACAAAATTTTATCTATTGAATTTTATTGTCTTTTTAATGAAAGTGAATACACGCCTCTTAATCATCTATCTTCTTCCTTCAATTATATTTCTTATTATTTTTTTCAACAAATGCTAGATAAAATAATTCTATATTTTATCCCAATTTTTTTTAATCCCTTATTCAACAAGCCAAACGAACCCTAGAGTCTAGCTAGTATGTTTTGATTCAAACAAACGTTTCTTTAACATTCATTAGATAGATACAAAGTATTCAGCAACATAGGATTGGGGACCATGAATTTTACTGATCAGTATTTCATATCATGACTAGACTACCTCAGCAGAAAAGTCAGAACAAGCTAACCTATGGGTTGTTAAAAATTAGAATCACTCTATTTTGTGCATGGCTCAAATTTTATTTGATTTTACGTTACACTACATCGTCTATATATATATAAATAGTTACCTACATTAATCAATATGCTCAATCACATATATCTCTTCTTCTTGTTACATTCTAGTTACGATCGCTACTATATATATATATTTTTCCTTTAGAAAAAAATAATCATGACAAGTGAGCAGCAATCTGTCTTTTGTAACCAAATACATTCTACATCATTTGGTAAGAGTAACATAGATGAAACCCTAATTCAACGACGAAATGCTAATTACAAGCCAAACATTTGGAAGTATGATATCCTCCAGTCACTTAAAAGCCAATATTCAGTAAGTTTAATTTGTCTCTCTCATACCTCAAAATAAAATATGTTATTGTGAAATTAGGTTTTAGGTCTAACTCATATCTTAAAAGCTAACTCAAAGAGGGGAAGATTGTCCAAGTCTTATAAGGAGTCCACCCATGTCATTAACCATCGGTGTGGACTTTTGTCATTTTTTAACAAGCACATGCATAGATTCAAATGGATACTTGACTTAGCTTCTAAATTTTAAGTTGCACAAGTATTAAAATAGCTAGAGAAAAATATTTGGTCATGATTTCTAGAGGTGTCAATTTCAGCTCATATTAATAAAATGAGTCCATTTTGATCATATTTAATGGCTTGGATCATTCATATTTTTAATTGGTTAAATATGAGCTTCAAACTATTTTAACAGTCTCTACAAATATGATCAAAGTGGGTTAAATATGGGTATCCATATTTGACCCATAATAGATCACTTATTTTACTTTCACTCAAGATTAATAATTGTGCTAAAAAAATTAATATTATTTTTTCATAAACAATTTTTTTTTTTTTGTTTTTGAAGAAAAAATTAGGGTTAGGTTGATTGAAGGCAGGGATGGGTGGCTGACGGAGGGAGGGGTATGATCCTTTTTTTTTTGCAAAACATTTTCTTTTTCTTTTTGTAAAAAATAAATAAATGTGGGGGTAGATTGATGGAAGGTGGGGTGGGGGGGGGGGTTAAATATTTATTATTAATTGCAAAAACAATTTTTTTTGTTTTTGAAAAATAAAAAAAATTAAGGGTAGATTGGTGGAATGTGGGGGAGCGGGTCCGGGGGGTGGGTAGGGGGTATTTTTTTTTAAATAACAAAAAAAAATTAGGGACAGGTTGGTTGAACGTGTGTGTGGGGGATTTTTATTAATTTTTTGCAAAAACAATTTTTTTTTGTTTTTGAAAAACAAAAAAATTAGGATAGGTTGGAAGGTGGGGGGAGGGGGGCGGAGAATTTATTTTTTTTGCAAAAAATCTTTTTTTAAAAAATAAAAATAAAAAAAATTAAGGTGTAGGTTGGTCGAAGGTGGGGGAGGGGGGCGCCTCGAGGGTGGGGTGCCCGGGGGAGGGGGTAATTTCTTTTTTTGAAAAACAAATTTTTTAAAATAGGTTGAAACCATTTTACTCAAACCATATTTGGCCAAATCCATATTTGCCCATATTCTATTTGGTTGGATTGTAATCCAAACCATTTTGGCTCAATCCATTCAAATTCGATCCGATCCAACCATTTGTCACCCTAATGGTTTCTATGTTAGATTGTTGTCCTTGAATTTTAAAATTTTCTACCTACCCAGCTAGTCAAATATTTGTATAACTACGCTATATTATAAACTTTTGATATAGCAGATAACTGTTAAAGAATGACAAAAATATCGGTGGTTAATGAGATGGATGGACAACTTATAAGGCTTGGACAGTCCTTCTCCTCCCTTTGAGCTAGTTTTTGGAGTGTGAGTTAGGCCTAAGACCTAATTTGACATGGTATCAGAATTTTTTTTTTCAAAATTAAATCATTCAGACTTATTAAAATTATATTAATATAATTATTATATATTGGTCATAAATTATTTTATGCGACTATATATTAATTATTAAGCACGTCAATGAAATTTTTGACATCGCGATTCATAAGATTACTCAATAATGTATTCTCTCTGTCTCATATTCATATATCAATTTTAATTTTGCAGTGTGCTTAAGAAATCATGAATGAAAAGACAATTTTATTAATTCACCCCATAGCAAACAAATTAGATATTTTGCTACAGTACAACATCTTGTGGCTACTATATCAAGATAGCTATCAAATTTTATTTGTCATTGCACATGAATAAGATAAATAGCTATAAGTTTACATTTTGTGGCAGAAACTTATTTGTATATATTACAGCTACAAAATTTTTATTTTATAGCTATAAGTATAAATTCTTAGCCATGGATCATATAAATTTGTAGCTAACTTTTAGCTACATATTGCTACCAAACTAAATATAGTAGCTATATATAGTATTTAACCATATAAAATTTGATATTTAACTACAACGTATTTTGTAGCTTTAAGTGCATTTTTTTGTTGTGATTGTCTTGTAAGGGATTGTTTACTTATAAGATAGGATAGCCAAGAATATTATACAAATTGAGATGGGGTGAGATATCCCAATATATTATTGACTAATCATATGCACCCTGTGAAATAACTAATCTCACTATTTTAGTATAAAATTTATCTAAAGGCTAATTAATATCCATAATGTAATGATGTTGGATATTTTATAATATATAGAAGTCTTAAATTGTACAGACGCGTCTGTTTGTGAAAGAACATGACTGTTGTGAAAAATTATTTATTCATGAAAAAATACGACTTTTATGAAAAGGCATGTGTTCAAGAAAGAACATGATGCTTATGAAAAGTCACGTCTTCATGAAAGAACACGACTCTTATGAAAAGTCATCTTTTAAATTTTATAAATATAAAGACTCTCTAGAAGTAACCTAAGAAAATCTTATAAACAAAAGACTTTGTTATATCCTTAAAGAGAATTGTTTGTATTTACCCCATATGTATATGAGTAATTATCTTTAAAAAAAAGGTGGTTACACGCCTCAAAGTCATCTTCTTCTTCACAATCATATTTCCTATTATTTTTTCTAACAATTTTTAAGAGACATTTGGTTTGAAGAAGATATTGGAAATGGTCCACAATTGAAGTTAAGTTGGAAAAGAAGATTTGGTCCTTTTTGTAGTTTGGGGCCAATTTTTAAAAAAGATTTATGATTTAAGAAACGTCAATTGCTCCATATATTTCAGTCAGTGATTAATTTTTTATGGGTGAATGATACTTCTATTTATCAGAGAATAGTTCTAATGTTGCTTTTACAATCGCTAATTCCAAATTCGAAAAGATTAAAACCACATTGAAAGAAAGTGGTCGGTCAAGTTTAGTTTCTTGTTGCACTTCGAAAAATAAGGATTTTCATTATATAAGAAAACATTCAAAGTGATATAAAGTATGATTTTAAGGTATCAAATAATATGGAAAAAGTGAGCAAATAATGGATGACCAATGAAATGACGTATAACGGTTCTTGCTTTCTTTATCTTTTCTTATTATTTATTTACAAAATTTCATCTATTGAATTTTATTGTCTTTTTAATGAAAGTGATGACACGCCTTTTAATCATCTATCTTCTTCCTTCAATTATATTTTTTGTTAATTTTTTCAACAAATGCTAGATAAAATAATTCTATATTTTATTCCAATTTTTTTAATCTCTTATTCAACAAGCCAAACGAACCCTAGAGTCTAGCTAGTATGTTTTAATTAAAATAACGTCTCTTTAACATTCATTAGATAGATACAAAGTATTCAGCAACATAGGATTGGGGACCATGAATTTTACTGATCAGTATTTCATATCATGACTAGACTACCTCAGCAGAAAAGTCAGAACAAGCTAACCTATGGGTTGTTAAAAGTTAGAATGTCACTCTATTTTATGGAGTACGGAGCCTAAAGAGTACAAAATATTAACAAAAATTCTAAAATGGTATATAAAATTTTATATTAATCAAAACGGCAAAATCGCTGCATCAACAGCGATTTACATCCCCGGAAAAAGCAAAATCGCTGCAGAGGCAGCGATTTTAATTTTTTTTTAAAGTTGCTGCCTAGGCAGCGATTTATAATTTTTAATTTTTTTATATAAGAAAAATCGGTGCCTAGGCAGCGATTTTTTTTTAAATGTGGAAGTCGCTGTCCAGGCAGCAAATTTTATATAGAAAAAATATTTTGAAATGTGCAAGTCGCTGCCCAGGCAGCGACTTTTATAATTATTTTTTTAAAATTTTTTTCTTAAAAACTGTGGAAACAATGTGGAATATTTTTTTTTCAAAAAAAAATAAAATTTAAAGCAGCAATTTTATAAAATATAAAAAAATTATAATATTTTTTTATAAAATCGCTACTTTAAATTTTATTTTTTTAAAAAAATTATTTTTGGAAAATCGCAGCGATTTTCATATTTTTTTAAAAAAATTTATAAATTCGCTAAGCGATTTACATATTTTTAAAAAATAAATTATAAATCGCTGCGTAGGTAGCGATTTAAAAAATTTATAATTTTTTTTATTTTATAAAATTGCTGCTTTAAATTTTATTTTTTTTAAAAAAAATATTTTTGGAAAATCGCAGCGATTTTCATATTTTTTTAAAAAAAATTATAAATTCGCTGAGCGATTTACATATTTAAAAAAATAAATTATAAATCGCTGCGTAGGCAGCGATTTAAAAAATTTATAATTTTTTTTAAATATGAAAATCGCTGCGATTTTCCAAAAATATTAACCAATTTATAAATTTTTTTAAATCGCTGCTTATAACTTTTTTTTTAAATATGAAAATCGCTGCGATTTTCCAAAAATAATTTTTAAAAAAAAATAAAATTTAAAGTAGCGATTTATAAAAAAAATATTATAATTTTTTTTATTTTATAAAATTGCTGCCTTAAATTTTATTTTTTTATAAAAGAAAATTCCACATTGTTTTTAAGAAAAAAATTAAAAAAATTAAAAAAAAATTATAAAAGTAGTCGCTGCCTGGGCAGCGACTTGCACATTTGAAAAAAATTATTTATATAAAAGTCGCTACCCAGACAGCGACTTTCACATTTAAAAAAAAGAAATTTAAAAAATCGCTGGTCTAGACAGCGACTTTTAAAAAAAATAATTTAAAATCGCTGCCTAAGTAGCGATTTCATTTTTTTTAAAAAAAAAATCACATTTTGTAAAATCGCTGCCTCTGCAGCGATTTTGTTTTTTCCGGGGAAGTAAATCGCTGTTGATGCAGCGATTTTGCCGTTTTGGTTGATATAAAATTCTATATACCGTTTTGGAATTTTTGTTAATATTTTCTACCCTTTAGACTCCGTACTCCTATTTTATGCATGGCTCAAATTTTATTTGATTTTACGTTAGACTACATCGTCTCTCTCTATATATATATAAATAGTTCTACATTAATCAATATGCTCAATCTTCTTCTTGTTACATTCTAGTTACGATCCCTACTATATATATATTTTTCCTTTAGAAAAAAATAATCATGACAAGTGAGCAGCCATCTGTCTTTTGTAACCAAATACATTCTACATCATTTGGTAACAGTAACATAGATCAAACCGTAATTCAACGACGAAATGCTAATTACAAGCCAAACATTTGGAAGTATGATATCCTCCAGTCACTTAAAAGCCAATATTCAGTAAGTGTAATTTGTCTCTCTCGTACCTCAAAATAAAATATGTTATTGTGAAATTAGGTTTTAGGCCTAACTCATATCTCAAAAGCTAACTCAAAGAGGGGAAGATTGTCCAAGTCTTATCAGGAGTCCACCCATGTCATTAACCATCGGTGTGGACTTTTGTCATTCTTTAATAGCTGCACGTGCATAGATTCAAATGGATACTTAGCTTCTAAATTTTAAGTTGCGCAAGTATTAACATAGCTAGAGAAAAATAATTGGTCATGATTTCTAGGGATGGCAATTTCAGCTCATATTAATAAAATGAGTCCATTTTTTATCATATTTAATGGCTTGGATCATTCATATTTTTAATTGGTAAAATATGAGCTTCAAACTATTTTAATAGTCTTTACAAATATGGTTAAAGTGGGTTAAACATGGGTATCCATATTTGACCCATAATAGATCACTTATTTTACTTTCACTCAAGATTCATAATTGTGCTAAAAAAATAAAAAATTTAATATTATTTTTTCATAAACAATTTTTTTTTTTTTTGCATAAACAAGATTTTTTGTTTTTGAAGAAAAAATTAGGGGTAGGTTGGTGGAAGGTGGGATAAGTGGCTGACGGAGGGAGGGGTATAATTCTTTTTTTTTTTTTGCAAAACATTTTCTTTTTCTTTTTGTAAAAAAAATAAATTTGGGGGTAGATTGATGGAAGGTAGGGGAGGGGGGGTTAAATATTTATTATTAATTGCAAAATAATAGGGAGTTATTTTTAAAAAAACAAAAAAAATTAGGGACAGGGTGGTGGAACGTTGTGGGGGGGGGGGGGGGGGGGGGGGGGATTTTTATTTATTTTTTGCAAAAACAATTTTTTATTTATTTTGAAAAACAAAAAAATTAGGATAGGTTGGTGGACCGGTGGGGGGGGGGAGATAGGGGGTAAATTTTATTTTTATTTTTTTTGCAAAAATACTTTTTTTTAAAAAAAAAAAACAAAAAAAAATTAAGGTGTAGGTTGGTCGAAGGTGGGGGAGGGGGGGCGCCTCGAGGGTGGGGTGCCCGGGGGAGGGGGTAATTTCTTTTTTTAAAATGGGTTGAAACCATTTTACTCAAATCATATTTGCCCATATTCTATTTGGATGGATTGTAATCAAAATCATTTTTGCTCAATTCATTCAAATTCGATCCGATTCAACCATTTGTCACCCCTAATGGTTTATATGTTAGATTGTTGTCCTTGAATTTTAAAATTTTCTACCTACCCAGCTAGTCAAATATTTGTATAATTACGCTATATTATAAACTTTTGATATAGCAGATAACTGTTAAAGAATAACAAAAATATCGATGGTTAATGAGATGGATGGACAACTTATAAGGCTTGGACAATTCTCCTCCTCCCTTTGAGCTAGTTTTTGGAGTGTGAGTTAGGCCTAAAACTTAATTTGACATGATATCAGAATTTTGTATCAAAATTAAATCATTCAGACTTATTAAAATTATATTAATATAATTATTATATATTGGTCATAAATTATTTTATGCAACTATATATTAATTAATAGCTTCTTGGGAATTTTAAACATTTTCAAAAAGATTTAATTGCTTGGTTTAATATAAAAACTTAACAAATGCTTTCTTGATTAGATAAGATGGACAATTTATTTCGTATACGTACGGATCTACTAATATCGTAGGATTGATCCGGCAACATATACTCATTGGACCCATGTAGTATGATGAAAAAACACCCAACATGGCTGTGTTTGGCCAGGAATTTGGACACCCACACTGTTCAGACCTGCCATGGGTGCGTTACCACTAAAAGAAAGAAGAAAGAAAAGGACATATAATGCATTGCTGACAACTTTTGTGGAGAAAAATGTAGGGGTTTGGTAAAATATATACGGAAAACAGCACTTTATTTGTATGTGGCTCAAATTTCAGTGAATTTTAAACTTGATATATCGTTACATTAATTAATATGTATGCTCAGTCCTCTTCTTCTTTTTACATTCTAGCTAACTAGGATACATCACTAGAATATTGTTTCTCAATATATATTTGTTTTCTTTATAAATATGACTAATGAACAGAAATTATCTGTCTTTTGTAACCAAATAAATTCTGAATCAATTGGTGAGAGCCACAAGTAACTTAATTTGTTTTTATGGACAGAACTAACCTACTTTATCTTATTATTATCTAATAGTAATAGGAATAATTAAGGAGAGTTATTATCTTTTATATGCAGGAAGGTAAGTACAAAAAAGAAGCCCAAAAGTTGAAAGAGGAATTTTTGTGGGTTGTGGCAGAAATAGAGAATCCATTGGCCAAATTAGAGCTTATAGATAGCATAAACAAAATGGCCCTCTCTCATCTCTTTGACAAGGAAATCATGGTGTTTCTACAAAACATGGAAAAGCTCATGGATTCTGGCAATGAAATGGATCTCTATTCAACTGCTTTATATTTTAGGATTTTTAGGCAGTATGGCTTTAATGTGACACAAGGTACGTACGTACGTACACAAATATCTAATATTCAAATTAAAATTTCACAATATGTTTAATTAATTCTATATGGCTCAAATTAAACCTCTGATCCGATCCTCCATTAAATTATATGTCCAATCAAAGGAAACTTATATTTGTAATAACACAGATGTATTCCTTAGCTATATGGATGAAATGGGTGAAAAAATCAAGGTAGACACAAACATGGATCCAAAAACAATTATGCAACTATTTGAAGCATCTCACTTGGCCTTGAAGGATGAAAATATGTTGGATGAGGCTAGAATATTTTGCACTAACAATTTGAAAAGTTGTAACAATACTCTTCCAATGGAAATGCCACTGCATTGGAAGGTGGAATGGTACAACACTAGAAAGCATATCTCCAAACAGGAAAACGAAAAAGAAGAAGGAGTGTCAAAATTGAAGCTTCTTCAACTAGCTAAACTCAACTTCAATATGGTTCAAGCTGAGCATCAGCAAGATCTTGTCCATATTTTGAGGTAGAGTTTAAGTTTTATGCGTCGATAATCATTAATTGAGCAATAGTTAACCTGCTATCATGCACATGTTCTTGAACCCGTGTTTTCATGATCACATGGAAGCAGCTTTATCACTTCCCTACTCTAAAACTTCCCTTCAATAAATATAAATTGCATCCAAGTGTGTTTAAATTAAATTTTAAGAGAAAAGTAATATACTCTGTTACTGTTGGGACATATTTTTTCACCAACACTCTTTTCGTTGTTCAATAATAGTAATATGAAAATGATTACAATTAATGAAAGGGTAAATTAAGAAGTAAGTGTAAAATTATCCATGGATTTCATAAAATAGACGAGCATTATTGGACATCTATTTTTAGTATACTGGACAAGTATTGTTGGACGGAAGGAAAGGAGTAAAACCAGACCTTCTATGGAAAAAATAATAATTTATTAATTTGTTTATATAAAAGGAAGATATTCTTCAATTTTACAATTAATATATAAAGAGGAAATAGGGAGACAGAAAAATCGACTTAGCTTCTATCCTTATCATGTTGTTTGGAGAAATTAATGTAAAAAGAAGAGGAAATTGACATGGTTGTCGTGTTGTTAATTTGGTAGGTGGTGGAGGAATTTGGGACTGATAGAAAATGTGAGCTTCAGCAGAGATCGAATAGTCGAAAGCTTTTTGTGGTCAGTGGGTGTTGCTTTTGAGCCTCAACATTCTAATTTTAGGAATTGGCTCACCAAAGCTATCACTTTCATTATAGTAATTGACGATGTCTACGATATTTATGGCACTTTGCAAAACCTACAACTATTCACCGATGCTGTTGTCAGGTATAACAAAAATTAATATCACATGTGACCGTCTCATTGATTTGTTATAGAGAGCATACTGTTATTATTTAATTATATTTTTAATATTTTTCCTTCTTCTTTTTTTTCAGATGGGATCCTAAGGTGGTTGAGCAATTACCATCATGTATGCAAATCTGTTTTTGGAAACTATATGACACCACAAATGATGTAGCTCTTAAAATTCAACAACAAAAAGGCTTCAAATTTCCAGTGTTAACATATCTACAAAAAGTGGTATATATATATATAGTTACTTAATTTAATTTAATTATTGTCTATGATTTGATTAATTAATGACTACATATATATAGGACACAAATTTAACATGAAAATAAAACGTTTTCAGTGGGCAGAATTTTGCAAAGCACTGCTTGTAGAAGCTAAATGGGATTCAAAGGGTTATACACCAACATTTAGTGAATATTTAGAAAATGGATGGAAATCATCAGGTGGCACTGTGCTATCTCTTCATGTTCTTCTTGGTTTGGCTCAAGATTTCTCCCAAGTTGATTATTTTCTTGAAAATGAACAAGACCTTATATACTTTTCATCCCTTATAATCAGGCTTGGAAACGACCTTGGGACTTCAACGGTAAGTAATTATTTACGGGAAAATCTTAGTAGCTTAATTAGTTGGTTATCTGTATTCTTACCTTGTTGGTGAGAATTCAATTTCTCACATTATGATCTCCTCCCCCAGTTTCCTTCTCCAACTTCAATTTTTTTTTTATAGAAAAAGTAAGTAATTGCTACTCCCTCCGTTTTAAATAAATGACTTACTTTTCTTTTTAGTCGATATAAAAAAGAATCCCTCATTTTCTTTTTTGGGTCATAATTTAATTTTAACTCTCCACATGACATGTTTAAGATCGGAAAATTAAATTACATTTTTGCTAAAATTAAAATAACTTTAATTTAGGACAATAAGATTGAAAAGTCTCTTTTTAAAAAGAATTTCTGTATCAATTCAATTAGGTCATTCTTTTTTAAACGTATAGAGTAATATATTTAGTAGGACTGAATATAATTTCCAATTTATGTAGTTCCTATATATTCATTAATTCACCGTATTGTGCATAATTACATACATAATATTGTGAAAAGAATTACACGATAAGTGTATAGATATTAAAATATTCAATCTGACATTTTCGAGTACATATATATAACAGGCTGAATTGGAAAGAGGTGAGGTGTCTTCATCTATCTTGTGCTACATGAGGAAGGAAAATGTTAAGGAGGATGTAGCAAGGAAGCATATCGAAGAGATGGTGATAGAAACATGGAAGAAAATGAACAAACATTGTTTTGAGAATTCATCGCCATTAGTTAAGTATATAATGAATATTGCTCGTGTTACACACTTTATATATCAAAATGGAGATGGATTTGGTGTTCAAGATAGAGAAACTCGACAACAAATCTTATCTTCTTTGGTTCAATCACTTCCTCTCAATTGATCACAACTTTGATTATTAGAGACAGAGAGAAAAAAAATAGTAGATATGTACTAAGTCCTTTTCTTTCCTGTTTTTTTTTTTTGTTCATAAATCTTGAAATTAAGCAGTTAACAATCATTTATGTCAGCCACTAAAAATGTAATGTATTGCTAGTAGATTTTATGATTTTTTTTAAAAAAAATTGTGTGGAAGAGTTTTCTATTGTTGGTATGTATTTATTTTGATTCTTTATCCTAAATTTTGACATATCTATTAAAAGATATTATGTGTTAAATTTATTAGAATCTTACACGGCTAATAAATTTCACTTGTAGGTTTGTCAATTCCTCCAAGTGATTAATTACCATGTGAAGTTTTTCCTGGTCAATTAAAATTATGATAAAGTCATAAATACTTCATACTTTTTATGAATAAAATAGAATTTATAGTATCACGACCACCATTTTTGTACCGTACAAAAGCCCAATAAAATTGATATGAAAAAAAGTGAAACAAACTACAATAAAAAACCAGAGGCCCTTACGACAATTTGCTTAAAACAACTCCCACAACATCATCATATGACATCATTACATATTATTTGCTTATTTTATTTATTTTATATCCGATATTTATTATCTATATTTAAGTCCGATTAACTTTAAATTTGCATGAGAAAATCACATATGAAATGATAAAACACTCTCTAACATATCTGAAAGCCTCTAATTAATTATAAAGGTATACTTACCATAATACCAATCCTTATATTGTCATTATACGATTACTCACTTCGTTAACTCCTAAAGTACACGAATTATATACACACGTTAATACCGAAATAATTCAAATGAAAGTAAGACAAAAAAGTCCGAGCGGCTATTTTTGAATAACAAAAATAAAAAAAAAAGATTTGATCTAATTGAACCTCTCTTCTTCTTTCTTTTTTTTTTTTTTTTTTGCTTTTTTTATGTTTTATTTATATATGACGACATTATTCATTTTTTAAAGAAGTTAATGTATTTGTTCCATTGGAATATTGTCTAACACCCTATAAATAAAAACAATAGAACATCAACCTAGTTCTGATTATATTTAAAATATTCAATGAATGAATAGGAATATGTAAATTTAGAGTTTTTCTAATTAACGATCTGCATCCTGCAATATTAATAATAGACATCCAATAAATCATCGGTAAAGCATAAACTTTGAACATAACTTAACCCAAAATCTAGCTAGCTAGTTTGAGAGTTACAAATGTGAAACTCCTCTGTCCCATTCACGACAACACGACATTAATTTGGAGCATGAACAATTGAACATGGGTTTCCAACATCGGAAAATGAGAATATTTGAGATGGATTTTATTCTGATATCGTATATTGAAATAAATCTTGGGCTAATTCAACCCACAAAACTAACTCAATAAATGAGAATTGTACGAATAATATTAAAATGACAATTTAGGTATGAAAGTCATTTTTTAACGCAAATTATCTCATTACTCTACACCAACCCATGACACCCATGTTGAAGTTGTAACGTATGTACATGGACCATGTTCATGATAAAATTCAGTTTTCAACTACCACTTATATGTACGTACGTACGTAATTGCTTAATTACGCATGTTGCATGCTTATCCCCTTTAATAATTAAATACTCTATATTAGATTTGTGTGTATATATATCTCATACCTTCTAATGCATGTGCTACTCTATTATCTAAAAATCATGGCTTGCAGAAACACAGTGTCAATTGTTTCAACCATGCAGACACAGAAACTTTATCATACAAAAGAAAAAAAAAACTAATCCTGAAAAGATTTCTACGTATAAACCAAACATTTGGAAATATGATCATCTACTTTTTTTACGCTGTAGGAATAGCATCAGAGGCTCAACATGGAAGCATTAGAAAATGGATCACCAAAGTGATTCAATTAGTGCTAATAATGATGATGTTTATGATATTTATGCTTCTTTAGCTGACGTGCAACTATTCACCCGTGCCATAGAGAAGTAGGTCCTCACAATATTTAATTTGATACAAGTTAATTAAAGTTAATTAAGCTTTCAAAATATTTAAATTCATAATTATGATCATTAAAAACAAGTTTAATTTTGAGTGTTTGCAGATGCGTTTTAGGGCGTTGCATGCTACCATGGAAGAGATTTGTGTTGAAATTCAAGAACAAAAGGGTGGCCTTTCAACATTACCTCATCTGAGACAAGGGATAAGTATTAATTTACGAGTTATGAACTTAAGAATTTGACAACAATATAATATATTAAGTAGATTTAAAAAATTAATTTATATATAAATATATATATATATATATATATATATATATATATATATTAAAGTTGTTAAAACTTCTTTATTTCCTTTTGTCTTACAAATGCTCATTAATTTTAGGCAGCGTGGCCCCTCAAAATTATTAGCATAATTCATTTAGACATCTTAACTAGGATAAGTAATTATTGACCACTGTCGCGCCCCATTTTCGCAGAAAACGGGTTTTGTGCACGACCTAACAACTCTTTTGGGATTTTGAGTTTTGAGGAGTCGCCACCTAACGAATTAAGGCGCGTTAGGGCACCTATCTAACCTAACTAAGTCTAGCTGAGGTCAGCGAGCCAGAGATTGGGGTAAGGGTTCAAATTACCTCGAGGGGAAGGTGTTAGGCATCCCTCGAGGTCCACAACTGTGGGTCCCGGCCGTATCTCATGCAATCTATGTGGGGGTTACAATTAGCAAACAAAGTCACTTCATTTAATAATTTATTTAATCTTGCTAAGTGACAACAAATACAAAACAATTAATACTATTTCTCATTAATTTAAGCATGCAAGGCTAGGTGATAACAATAAATAAACAATCAAGTTTTATTTATATTTTAAGCATGTGAGACTATGCTATAAACAAAATTTTGTAAATATTAAACAATTAATATGTAAGAAAGTAAGGTTTTGAAAATTGAGCAAGTTTTGAATATGAAATTTTTTATTTAAAAAAAAAATGTTTGTTTCTTTATAGGGATGATGCCACGATATTGTTGATCGCGCTCCTCCACCATAGAAACAATTTTGATTTGAGGTCGGTCTAAAAAATATAGTTTATGTTTTTGAAAATGATTTAAAAGATTTAGTTTACATGTAGGCACATAAATATTTACACATAAATGCACATAATTCTTTTTGAAATTCATGGGTAGGTGGTACTTCCGAGGATGCGTCGGTTTAAAAATTGGAACTAGACCTCATAGTTCCTTTGACTTTCCCACTAACGATAGGTTAGGAGATAGTACTTGTAATTTATTTAAAAAATAATGTCATAATCAATCCAAAATTTCAAAGGAAGATTGAATGATGACTTTTAAGAAAATTATGTTGCAAAACTTTGTAAGTACTAAAAGCTAGTAGAACATTAAGGTGGTAAATTATTAAATGCAAAGGTTTTACGACGAAATATATTTAAAGCCAAATAATTTGTTAAATGCATGAAATGATTTTAGTTTAGTATTTAAAAAAATCTATTGCATAATGAATGCGGAAGACAGATAGGGATTACTAATTATTAACCAATTTTGAGGGAAGGGCACAAATATGCACAAACAAATTTTATTTTTACGGATATGTTAAAAGTTATTTTCAAGCCTATAGACATGAATTTCTAGGTGTTTAAAAGTAGGAGTAACACATATGCATGCTTTTGTGAATCTAAATTGATATGAACAAATTAAACCTTAGGCATGGTTTCTACGTGACAATATAATGCTAAAAGTTATAACATTGTTAAAACACCTAATCAGCCTACTAAATTATTATGATTTGATTTTAACATTAAAAATTAATGGAATCTAGTTATTATTTTTTTAAAAGACTTATTAACAAAAAACGTCAAGCAAATGATTGGATTATAATACCTACAAACAATAATTCTAGGTGGTTAAAGACAAACTTATAGGCATGATTTCTAAAAATTTACAATGAACAAGTAGGCATATAAATCCCCCTCCCCTAGACGACCCCCCAAATAAATTTATTATATGATCTTTAGAGTTACAAATGTTACAACATTCAAAAAAAATAAAATAAGAAAAAAAAATATAGATTCAAATAAACAAATAAATCTTCCTTCATGGTTGATCTTCAACTTGAACTTCAAGTTTGAAACCTGTTAAAGCAGTCAAATAACAGTTAAATAGATTAGGAATGGTAACAATGAAAAACAAGTTGATCCAACCTTTACTCGAACAAAAGCTAGATAGCAAGGTAGCGAAGAAGAGCACTTGAATGTTTATCGAAATCTTGATGTATTTAAAGTAGCAAGAGAGCAATGAGAGAATGAAGAGTGATGAGAGAATTTGTGACTGAGAGTGAATGAGTGTGTGAGTTGTGAGGGAGGGGGTCTTATTTATATAGCAAAGAGAGGAAAACAAATAAGGAAAAGAAATATTTAAAGAAATCAATTAAATATATTATTTTCCTTATTTTAAAGGAGGTTCAAATCAGCCAAAATAAAAATATATCACTTCCAAATATAAGCAAAAATAAATTAGGAAGAGAAATATTATTATTTTTTTCTTAAATAAGGAGAGACAAATCAGATTTTTTTATTTATTTAATATTTCATTAGTAAGACAATATTCTTTTACTTTAATAAATAAGAGCCAAAACATTTTAATTGAGAAAATCATTTAAATTTTAAAACATTTGAAATTCATTAATAATTTTAAAATATTATAATATTTACGATAATTTTATAAAGTAAAAACATACTAAAATATATAATTTTCAAGCAAAGTCGACTAAAAATTCTAAAATTTAAAATACGTATTTAATCGAATATAATCCTAAAAATGATTAAAGGTCGGTCAAAATTGGGTGTCAACAACCACTTTTATCTATCCAAAATTTATTCCTATTAGACATTTTTTGATAATAAGTAAAAAATATAAACTGTGTAATACACTTGCTGATAATGTAGTAAAAATGATTAATTAAAAGATGACATGTGTCTTTTGATAACTGTAGATTCTATTTAATGTTAAAAAAAATGAAAATTATTTCAAAATTTCTTTACATCTATTTCTTAATAAAAAAATAAATGAAATGATAATTCATTGTACTCAACCATACCGTATCCAACCCCCTTTCTTCTTTATCATTTTCTCATCAATTTTTTTTTTCAGACCACAAAAACCCTCACTGCAAATTACTTGCAGATTCGACTCTTTAAAAAAAATACTTTTTTTTCCTAACACGTGAGAGAGAAAGGTATTCAAAGAAATTGATACAATAATGATGTGTGTCGATGGTTACTCATTCAAAAATCGATTGTAAAGAAAAATTGAGAGGATCTAAATTAATTTCATCAAAAATTATTTTTCATAAGAGTTGGTACAACAGTGATGAATAAAGGAAGTTTATCAATGGTTAATCATCTTGAAATCAATTGTAAGGAGAAATCAAGAGGACCTAACTTAATTTAGCAAATTATTTGATATTGTTTTTGATAAGTTAGTGGATTTACAATTTTATTTGAATGATAATATTTATTCAAAGGTGATCAAAAATGGAGATGGAACATTGACTTACTTTTTTTAATCACAATGTTCAAAGATCTGCTTGCGTTATTTTTTCTTGCAAATTCTGTTACATGAGCCTTTCTTTTTTTATGAATATTGAAAAGAAATAGAAAAGAAAAAAATTGATATTCTTTGATTGTGTTTGAAAATATAAATTTGGGAAATAAGATGACTTGAAGGGCGTAGGGGTGCTCTTTCTTTTTTGGATTAAGAATTATTATTTTTATAACGGAAAACAGTCAAAAAAACCCTTGAACTATGAGAAATAACTCAAATATACCCTTGAAGTATATTTCGTTTCAAATATACCTTTACCGTCAAATTATAGGGTCAAAAATACCCTTCTCATTAACAGAATCGGTTAAACGCCATTTAGATGCCATATGAATGTCACATGTCATGCCACATAAGCCAATATAGTTCCACTCATGCCACGTAGACTAATAAACTTACCCCTAATTACCTCCAATTTTTTCCATTGTTCGTAGAATTTAGAAAGGAAAATAGAGAAAATTGAGGGAAATTAGGGGTAAGTTTATTTTCTACGTGGCATGAGTGGAACTCTATTGGCTTATGTGGCATGCCATGTGGTATCCACATGGCGTTTAACATATCCTGTTAATGTGAAGGATAATTCTGACTCTATAGTTTGAGGGGTAGGGTATATGTGAGCCGAAATATAGTTCAAGGGTATTTGAGCTATTTTGAATAGTTCAAGGGTATTTTTGACCCTTCTCCGTTTTTAAAAACATTTTAAAAAATTATTTCAATTTATTTAAATGCTAAGTGTCAATTAAAGAAGAAAAAGTGTAAGTTTTTATAAAAAATAAAAATAAAAAGAATTTCAAAAAATTTCACCTTCCCAAAGAAAGTGAAAAACAATTTTTTTTCCATATCAATATTTTGTATTTAATATGTATATTTTATGAATAATTTAAATGCTCAATAGATAATATAATTAAAATATCTAAATAAAATATGCGAATAAATTTAAGAAACCGTACCTTAAAAGCATTAATTTTATATACATCTTTTACATGATTTTTTCAATAATTCAGTGGGTCAACTTTTGTAAAGCCTTGCTGGTGGTAATTAATACATCTTTTACATGATTTTTTCATGTATGAGGAAAGTCTGTGATATTTTTTGTTTCCAATAATTCAGTGGGTCAACTTTTGTAAAGCCTTGCTGGTGGAAGCAACGTGGCATTATGAAGGTCATATACCAACACTTTGAAGATTATCTTGATAATGGGCGGATCTCATCATCCGGTTCATTATTTTCTTTTCATGTGATATATTCTATGACAAATAAAATAACAAATGAAAATCTTGATTTATGCAACAATTGCCAAGAAATTATTTATACCACGTCTCCATCATAATTCGACTTTGCAATGACCAAGTTACCTCAACGGTAATACCTCAAATTCTTAATTACAAATAAATATTTTATCATTCTATTTTAATAAAAAAAATTCATCTATATGTTATATGTTAATTCTTTTCTCATGTAGGCGGAGGTAGAGAGAGGTGACGTTGCTTCATCCATTATATGTTACATGCAACAAGAAAACGTCGCAGAAGATGTAGTAAGAAAATATATCGAAAGCATAATTTTGGATTCGTGGAAGAAGATTAATTACCATTTTAATAACCTTTCTACATCACAGAAAAAAATTGTTAATCATGTAACTAATGGAGCACGAATAGCACATCTCATGTACCATTCTGGAGATGGATTTGGGGTTCAAGATGGAGAAACTCGACACCACATCCTTCTCAACTTGGTTGAACCTATTATATAAAATTAAAAATACTTTTGATAAGCAAATTGTGTTTAACTGATACTATTTGAGAGTCAACTTACTAAAAGGAAAGTGTCAATGCACTTTTAAACATAGATAAGTAAAAAATAAATTTAATATTAATATATACATAGATGAGTAAAAACTAAATTAAATATCAATATAATATGAACATGATGATACAATCAAAACAAATTTAAAATCATTCCACAAATTAAATTACTACATACAAAAAATTTGAAACAAAAACAAATAAGTATAACGAATTTATTGATAAATATGTATATATATGATATTAATAACTTTTTGTTTCTACTTCTACTTTCTATAAGAACCAAATATTTTTTGATTCTTTCCAACATTTTGCTTTTTTTTAAAAAAAAAATAAAATTTAGTGATCAGCCAAACACCTTATTATTCTAAAAATATTTTTTGTCCATAATAAATAATTTTGGCCTCCAAAAACAATTTCGTCAAACAGACTTTAAATACGATAATTGTTTTAACGACTTAGAAAGTGGCCTTTTATGGGGGCATTCGATGGTCACATGTTACCCAAAAAAAAAAAGAAGCAAATTTTATAATGGCTACACAGAATATATGGCCACAACAACATTTGAACAAAGACTAGAAAAACGGGTCGGAACAAGTCACGATTATTTGACAACAATGTTTTATGTTTGATTGTTCTTTGTTTCTTTTCTAAGGACCACAAATCGCAGCATTTACAAACAAGAAGATTGGCTAAGAGTCAATATAATTCTTTTTCTCCATTGTAAACTAACACTTAATTCTTTCTTTACAAAAATAAAAAAAAATATGTACCAATCGATAGTGAGATAAGGTTGTTAAAACTATGACCAGAGGAATTACGTAGTTGAGTTTTGAACGCCAATAAACTAAATATCCACACAATAGCTTTCTTGCATTGTTATAACGTTTTTTTCTACTTTTTAAATTGTTTTTCGAATCGAGGACTCCAAATTTGTTTTCCTTTTTTTTTTTTCTCTTGCTTATGCTATTTACAAAATCAAATCTCGAGTTTAACTACTAATATTCATCGATGGTGTAGTTGTGTAGATAATTTTTTTACACGGTTATGTAAAATATGTATCCTAAATTTTTAAGTATTTGTACCTTTAAATATTTAAATTTATAATTTGAAAACATAGTTATATAAAGAAACTAAAACTGTCTTGAAACTCTTAAATTTTAATTCGTTTACTTTATAAATAATAAGCGTAAAATGATATATTTTTTATATTAATATTTATTTTTTTAATATGTATATTAATTCAGAAATGAACAAATAATTAAGAAGGGAGAGGGAGTGGCATACGTTTGGTAATAAAAATTCAATGTTTGGAGAACTAAAAATATTACAATATTTATTTGCCAAACATCATCATTTTCCAAATGTTTGGAATTAAGTTTAAAAGAGGAATGGGCATTCAATGGTATAATTTTGATTCTTTGGAAATAATCTAACTGGTGCAGTGTTATCGAACTTTGTTTAAAACAATAATACTAGTGATTACCAAAAACACGAAATTATCAAAGTTTTCAATGAATCAGTGAAAATTGAAGAACAGAAATTAATTTATCAAATAAATTAAAAATTTTAAAATATATCAAAATTTAGAAAAATAGCACGGAAAATGATCAAGCCCACTGAACGCACAATGTCCCCTTAAGGAATTTTTTTTCATCTAGTTTGAAGTTTGATTTGGAATATGTCCTCCCAGGATAGAATGATCTCAATTATCGGTGTATTTATACCCAAAACCCACTCAACAGTAGTAAAGCACACGGAAAAACTTTTTGTACAAAAAGAAGAAATTAGAAACTTTCATCAGTAAAAGTCTGAATATTAACTGATATTTATAGTCAAAAGAAACTGATTTCAAAAGGTTGCAACCTTTCGGAATTCACACAACCATTTAAAAGTTTGCAACCTTTTAAATGGTCATGGTCATGATTGTTCCTAATAATTGTAACATTTCAGAATAGTCATCTGCAACTGCTATAAATTTGAACAAAACAGGAAAGAATTTAAATAAAATGGATTGCGCGCAAATTCGAGTTGGATAGGTCAATTAACTAAATAATTGAAATGATCATTTTCTAAAGCCGACGATAACGTGAGAGGTCCTTTCCTACCCTTTTAACAATTAATAGAAGTGTTTTTCTATTGAAAATGTTCCATTTTTCTTTCCGCCACCAATGAAGGATGAATATTTTTTTATCTTTTGAAGTTCCCAACTTTAATTTTCAAGTTCCTTTCTTTATCTTCCCTTTCATTTTTCATTAACCCTTGCTATATATCCAACATGCAATCCCTTATAAACGTCATCATCACATTTAAAGATCTGAAATAACTTTATTTTAATTTCCCGTTAAAGAAAATTAAACATCGAGAATAAATGAAATTCTATAAATTTACGGTAGATTTGTAATACACAAGGAACAAAAGCTACTGTAATAATGTTTGTTAGAACTTATCAATACTTCTCAGCAGTACAGTAATGCACTTAGACATGATCTTCTAAAAAATCTGTTTTAGGGCAAGTTATAGATATCCACATTGAAAATTTATAAGGAAATATTTTTGTAGTTGTTGAAACAGTTCCATCGAATGAAAATCAATTGAATAATGAGTAGGATGTCAATAAAATACTTTAATGATATTTGTCAATATAAGGGGTATATATTTGTAAATTAATTTGTATTTTTGGCATGTTTACCTAAATTTCCCCTTCATATTTTTAATAGAATATTTAGACAAATTCTATCAGCCCATTGTTCCACTTATAATTGCAGGACAGGTGTCACAGATATAGACACTTAAAGCATTTCTTTTCCATTCTCTAGATGTAAAACATTTCAACTGTGTTTAAGAAAATGTAAGTTAACGAGCAGGTAATAATGGGTATCGACAAATGATATCTATCAGTTCTATTATTGGTCTCATATAATTATGAATTGATAATATTTTAAATTGAACCGATTATAATCAATATCCTTACTTGCATCTCGTATAAGTAGATTTATTTACTTCTGAAAAATATATTTTATATTATTAAAAATTAAAATAGTTTATTAGGATTGTATTAATACTCAAACAAATTTATTTACGTAAATTATATTTATTGTTGTATTTTCCCCTTGTTTACCACCATGTTTATCACGTTTCACATTTGAATTGCCTTTTGTTTTTACCTGATGAGGACAACACAACGCTTAAAAATCAAAGGGTAGGTCAATTCTTTTAATCGTACACCACCTCCTCCTCTGTAAAAAAATAAGTGTCATTTCAGTATAATATCTATTTATTAAGAAATTAATAAAATATAATATATAATTTATTAAACTATTCATATACATTTAACAAATATCTTTTGGAAATTGAGTGTAATAGTGTAATTGAAAAATAATGCCTTGAACTCTTAAAGATAATATTTACTTTAAGATAGATTTTTTTTTTTTTAGATAACACTTATTTGGACGGAATAGTATTGTCGGTGGAAACCTTTTTTTCCTAAGAAAACTTATAGATGTTCTAATTTCAACTTCCAAATTATAAAATAATTTTGATAATTTTTCGGCTGAAAAATCTTCTCCGGCGAATTTGATTCTTTTTCAAACTAAATACATATTTAAATATAATTTCAACTTCCTATTACACCTACCTTTTAACTGAATTACAAATAATATCTTTTTTTAAATATCACATGATTTATGTTCAACATATGCCTATTTAGCCATTCCAGTGTTAATATTTCCACGTCCACACAAATAATATTCTTATCTTGTATCGTTTACAACGTTATTTTTTTTCGGTTTGTATATGTAAGTTGCTTTTCTGATTTAAAGTTAAATATTCTTTGATGAAAGTTATATTTTTTGGCATAGTAATAAGAATGTCCATTTGAGTAAAATAGTTTTTGGGGTTTAAACCTCAAATCACACAACATTTTTTATTTTATTTCGAAAATTACACACTATTATTTTTAAATACCGCTACTAAATTTTCAATATAAAAAAGTATATCTATAAGTCTAATTAACTCGATACAAAAAGATAAGAATGATTTAAGTTATATTAAGGAAATTACGCATCTCTAAATTACATATGGAACTCTTCGTCATCATCTAAAACTAAATTATTACGTATATATTTAGAACCTAAGGAGAGACTCCAACGAAGACAAAATATAACATTCTGTCCTACTTTTACCTACTTTTGTTTTAATTTATCTAAAAAAATATCATTTTTTTGAAAATATTTTGACTTTAGTTTTGCGCCTGACATATTTAATTAAGACCACAAAATAAAAAGATATTTTTAAATATTTGACATAACTTTAATTTAAAATTTGAAGATTGAAAAATATTTTTTATTTTTTTCTTAAATTTTGTGTGGAAGTAATTTTTTAAATAAAGTATAACATAGAAATAATAATATATATTAATTGAATATGATTTTAACAAAAAAAAAAAAAAAGATCAACCTCGGAGATCACCATAATTGTGCTTATATATATCTTCCACATCCTCCAGTGAGCTATTATCTAAAACCATGGCTTGCATAAACATGGTGTCTATTGCTTCAACCATGCAGACACAGAAACTTCATTCCACTATAGAAAAAAACAGTCAGCCTGAAAGGATTTCTACCTATAAACCAAACATTTGGAAATATGATCATCTACTTTCTCTTACAAATCAATATTCTGTGAGTATTCGTAATCTTAGTCATTTGTTGCCTACTTTTATCTCATAGGATGTGTTTGTCGGCGAAGAGAACCGCATCGAAAAATATTTTCCAATTTTTCACGTATATATG